>JANAVB010029815.1:8128835-8713835 GCA_029216955.1 Iris pallida | reverse complement strand
TTAGGGGACCGTCAAAACCTCAACTTAGAAGCCAATTTCCGATCAGAACATTAAAGTTATTGAGAAACAAATTAAACACAAATCGAAGTTAACATCCAAGAGCAAAACGCAACTTGTAGATAGGTATTTCAATTTCTGTGCACGAATTTATTCGATGTTTAACTTGTGCGAAAAACTAATTGCAAAACAGTAAATTTTAGAAAAAATTTCTCGATACGACGTGCTGTCCGACAAATCGGGCGACGTGGTCGTGCGTTATACACATCAAAAGGTGCGTATGGACGTTGCTGACGTGTGGGAACTGACGGAACTCTGTTTTGTCGCGTGTGTGCGACGAAATCAGTTAGTATCCGTCAAGATACCCCCGTATCGTCAATTTGCAAACTTTACCCTAACTTCGTGTACAGTCGTCAAATTGAGACGAAACTTGTGCCAACAGGTTCGAATCAAAATTCTGGTCCTGTGTGCCAAGTTTTGTTCGGTTCTGAGAGGTCGACCGGAACCCCTTTTTGGCGGGCCCGTGACCCACTCAAACTGGCAATTTTGTACGTAGCTCATCAGAATCCAAAACTTGACATACCGTTGAGTTCCTCTCCTCAAACTGAATCTGTAGACATGTAGTTTGACGACTTTAGAGACCATAGACTTTGGCAAGCGTTTTGGTGTAAAACTGGTCCACGGGGGACATCGTTTTGACCCAAAATTATGATTTTGCCCCTGTTCCAGAATTAGACTTTTGGACAGGCATTTCCTAGGTATATCATTTACACCGTGTACGTTTTTGATATTTATTTTAGCGTCCAGAGTTGTTTGGAGATTGTGACATTTCTTGGCTTACATTGTGATTTTCTGGACTTGCTACTTTGCACCATCAGGCAAGATACCTTGCCACCTTACTCTGTGATTATTTTTTCTTATTTTCAGTTGTTATTTTCAGCATTTTATTCTTGATATTATAAAATTGGGCGTCCAAGTCACACTTTGGTGCAAGCGACTCTATCGGTCGTTTTTCTCGCTTTTTATATTTCTCTTGCATTGACTTAGTCTAATGACCACCCATTGATGATAAGGTATTGGTATATCTCATACGGCCTTGACACTTGCTTTAACCACGTGTTGTGAGTCACATGTAGGATATGTACTCGCGTAGACGGCTGGCCACCGATATGTATGGAGCGTGCGACGGATATGAGTAACTGCCAATAGAATTGCATGTTAGAAGACTTAGCTGTTAGAGGTTCATATCAGTCATGGAGATGATGAGATTAGGCATTGGGTGGGAGAACAATACCTGACATTTGGGCTTCTTTGCACTTCCCTGATTACCTGTGCGCTCCTCCGGAGATACAGGCCCCAGGTGCCATCTGAAGCTTTCCAGAGTGTTATGGACGTAGTCCCTTGCACATGATGCCCTCTGACGATCTTCGAACGTTATGGACGTAGGCCCCTGGTGCCCTTTACGGGAACTATGCCAATCCTATTTACAGTCAGGGCTCATGCGTCGAAGGATTGTATCTTAACTGCATATTCACAGTAGACTGGTCAGGAACTCGATTACATGTATCCTTTATTTTCTATTATATTAACACAGTTTATATGGCATAGTGTTTTCTTGTATCTTATTACGTCCCTCTGAGGACCTGGTTATCTCTCTAGGATTAGAGGACTTCCCGCAGGAGTACGGGGTAACATTGGATTCAGCTTACATCGATGACGAGGCAGTTCTTATTGATTTTAGTCTATTCCTTATTTAAGACATTAATAAACATTATTTTACATCTCTTTTCTTTTTATTTTACGAAGGTTGGACTCCGATCTTGTGAGACTATTTTTATAGCTGTTTGGAGTGAGCATGTTCACCTGGCTATCGTTTGATACACTTATTTATTATTTGGACTCTATTATCTTCTGCGTTGAGCTGTGATGAGATTAGATTATATTATTCTGGCCTGTAATTATTTTATTTACAGCTTATGTGCATATATGAGGATTCCAATATTGGAGTATTCTTCGTACATGTACAGCTGGCATGTTCACGTACTTGGTCCTATATATTTTGGGACTGGGGCGTTACATATTTTTATGGTGGCCCATGCAGGTCGACGTTAATATTGTTGGGTTACATGACTGTGCGCAACAAGCCTGCATATAGGAATAGGAATAGTATCTCATCCAGAACTACTACCTCCTTGACTTCCAACCTTTTTGAAACTTTCTTGATTATTTGATTTACCTCATATCTAATCTTCCTAATATCAACCTATCTTCCTCGTGCCAACAATATGAATCTCAGAAGCGACGCACTTCTGCCTTGGCCCTCACATCTGGTGAAGAGGCTACCCCGGAGGGACATAATCCTCCAATGACTCCAGTGACATTGTACCAGCCAGGACAGTCGTAGCCTACTACGACACCGACGACGGTACACCCAGAGATTGCAGCACTCCCAGTCAGCCAGGCTGGGCAGACCATTACTGCCATGGAAGGGAATGTACCACTGCCTCCACCACCACCACCATTTCTTCAGCAGTTTCCACCACATTCGGGACCTCAGATGCCTCCACCATCGACTGAAGGGAGTCTTACTTCCCTGTTTAGTACGCCATAATATAGGCTCAGTGGCAGCAGACTAAGCTTATGAGACAGACGATGATGGCAGCATTGGCTAGACCTCCACCACCACCTCCAATACCAAACCAGCACCGTCTTTGCATCCTTATGAAGGCTCTATCAAGAATTTCACAGATATGAACTCTAAGGTTTTTAGAGGAACGAAAAAGCTACTAGAGGTGTCATAGTGGCTTATTAGTAGAGAAGCGACTGAAGGCATCCCAGTTGCCAGTTCGAGATTGGATGATAGCAGTGGACCTACTGTTAGAAGATAATACTTACCACTGGTGGAAGGCGGAAGAGAGACGATTGGGCGTTGGGATAACCTGGAAGCAATTTTATGATGTATTTTATGAGAGATTCTTCCATATTTTGTTTGAGATGGTCACTACGACCAGTTCCTTCATCTGAAGCAAGAAATATGACAGTTGATGAGTATGACTCAGAGTTCAATTGCCTGAGTAGATTTGGTGCGGGATTGATTCCGACAGAGTTAGAGAAGGCAAAGAGATTTTACTAGGGACTTGTAACATAGCTCAAGTCTTATACGACTACCCAGTCTCGAGTCTTCCATTCAGCTGTCCTGGAAAAAGCTCATGCTCAGGAGATTTTTCATAAAGAGCAGCAGCAGACGTCGAGACGCCATACCCCAGCAGTTATACCAGCCTAAACTACTCAGGAGTACCCATCAGGAGGCCCACAGGACAGCACCAGCAGAGGCCCTCACCTTATCAGAAGCCCGTTTGCCACTACTACGGAAAGCAAGGACATCTCCAGAATGACTGCAGGACTCGCCTTGGATTGTGCTTGAGATGTGGATCCAACTAGCACATGCTCAAGGACTGTCCGGAGCAACAGGCGATAGTACATGTTCGGCAGAACCTGAGGCCTACAGCCCCATCTCTTCCAGTACCACGGCCCGTAGCAGGAGCACCTCGTCCACCATTGCCTCTCCAAGGCGTACAGTACAACAAAGCCAGAGGTCAGGGCCCAGGACAGAATTATGGGCTGGTATTCTCACTTATTGTTGAGGATATAGAGACAGAGGCAGAGGTTATAGCAGGTATGGTTTTAGTTGCTTTATTTCCTGCCATTACCTTGTTTGACACTAGAGCCACTCATTCATTCATAGCCACTAGTTTTGCCACTAGATACAGCATTCCCATCACATCCTTAGCTAAGAATGTTAGAATCCTCACTAGAGGAGGAGTTGTACCTGTTAGTGGTATTTGTAGACTTTGTCCTGTAGTAATAAGTGGTAGAGAGATGATAGCACGACTTCTTGTATTCCCTATGTCAACATTTGATGTGGTTCTTAGAATGGACTGGTTGAGCCAGCATTTCGCTCTCATAGACTGCCATAGGGGCAGAATTGTCTTTAGAGCACCGAATATGGCAGAGTTCGAGTTCACCAAAGAAGAAGGAGAGAGTCGTGATGCACCCGCATCGGGGACTCATATGATGACGCAGGACACCCCTCAACACCCTATCTTCACCGAGTTCGAGTATGTATTCCTCGAGGAATTGTCAAGACTGCCACCTGACTGAGACATTGAGTTTTCTATTGAGCTTATTCCGGGAGCCGAGCCTATTTCCTTCCGAGTTTATCGACTAGCACCCAAAGAGTTGGTAGAGATGAAGACACAGATTGATGACTTATTAAAGAAGGGCTTTATTCGTGCCAGTGCATCACCGTGGGGAGCACCCGTTCTTTTTGTGCCTAAGAAAGATAGGACCGTACGCATATATACATCGACTACAGAGCATTGAATGCAGTGACGGTAAAGAACAAGTATCTATTGTCGCGTATAGACGATCTATTTGATCAACTGAGTGGAGAAAAAGTATTCTCCAAGATTGACTTATGATCAGGCTATCACCAATTGAAGGTTCGGAAGGAAGACATTGCAAAGACGGCTTTTTGATCAAGGTATGGATACTACGAGTTCTTGGTCATGCCTTTCGGTTTGACCAATGCTCTCGCAGTCTTCATGAATTTAATGAACAAGATCTTTCACCAGTACTTGGACAAATTTGTAGTAGTCTTTGTAGATGATATCTTGATTTACTCTAAGAGTCAAGAGGAGCATGAGCAGCATCTACGGATAGTTTTGGGAACGTTGAGGAATGAGCGACTTTTCGCGAAGCTTAGCAGTGTGATTTCTTCTCAAGGAGGTATCATTTCTTGGTCATGTTGTTACGGGTGATGGTATATTAGTGGACCCAGAGAAGATCACAGCAGTCAAATCATGGCCCACTCCCACATCAGCTTCTGAGGTGAGAAGTTTCTTCGGACTTGCGGGTTACTACCGATGGTTCGTAGAAGATTTCTTTCGAATAGGGGCCTATGACTCGATTAACTTGCAAGGATCAGGAGTTTATGGACAGACGAGTGTTAAGCCGATCTTGACACTACCATCAGGCCCAGGAGGATTTGTGATCTACAGTGACGCATCCGAGAAAGGATTAGGATGCGTATTGATGCAGCACGGTCATGTAGTAGCATATGTATCGCGACAGTTGAGTGTGCATAAAAAGAATTATCCGATCCACGATCTGGAGCTCGCAGCGGTTATCTTTTCTTTGAAGCTATGGAGATACTACTTGTACGACGAGAAGGTTGATATCTATACTAATCATAAAAGCCTCAAGTATGTCTTCAAACAAAAAAGTTGAATATACGACAGCGACGTTGGTTGGAGTTGATGAAGGATTACGAGATCGAGCTACATTTTCATCCGGGCAAGGCTAATGTCGTGGCAGACGCATTAAGCCGTAAGCCCATGGCACACTTTTTGACTACGCAGAAGGATTTGATTAGAGACTTGCAGCAGCTTGGTCTTGAGGTAGTATTGCCTGGAGAAGATGACGTATTAGCCAACCTCCAAGTGCAATCATTATTGATAGAGCGCATCAAGGCAGCATTGCCCACTGATGCTAGATTTCGACGGCTCAGAAAGAGGACTGAAGCAGAAGAATAGATGGGATTGAGGATCCATCTCGATGGGACATTATGATGTGGTGATCGTATTTATGTTCCTAATGGAGAGCTACGGCAGGAGCTGATGGCAGAGGCTCACAGTTCGACTTACTCTATTCATTTCAGGGGAACCAAGATGTACCGCAACTTTCGACAGTATTGGTGGCACGGAATAAAATACGAGATAGCTCGTTTCGTTGCCAAGTGCTTGGTATGTCAACAAGTGAAGGCGGAGCACTAGAGGACAGCTGGTCTGTTACAGCCGTTACCCATTCCCGAGTGGAAGTGGGAGCACATTACTATATATTTGTCACGCGCTTTCCTCGGATTCCTAGGGGTCGTGACGCAGTGTGGGTGATTGTTGATAGACTTACAAAGTCAGCCCATTACTTACCTTTTAGACTGGCCAGTCGATAGAGGTATTGGCAGAGATGTATATGAGCAGATTGTGAGATTACACGGTGTGCCTGTTAGTATTGTGTCGGACCGCTACTCGAGATTCACCTCACACTTTTGGAGGAGCATGAGAGAGTTTGGGCATACGGTTGAAGTTTAGCACGACCTACCATCCGCAGACAGACGGCCAGTCGAGCGTACCATTCAGACATAGAGGATATGTTGAGAGCGTGCATGCTTGACTTTGGCGGTTCATGGGAGGACCATCTTGATCTTATTGAGTTTTCCTACAACAATAGCTATCAAGTGAGCATTCAAATGGCTCCGTTTGAAGCATTGTATGGTAGAAAGTGTCGGTCTCCTGTTTGTTGGAGTGACATAGAAGAGCGACAGCTATTAGGTCCCGAGTTAGTCTTGAGCACAGTGGAGACAGTGAAGAAAATTCAGGGCCATCTGCGAGCAGCACAGGATCGTCAGAAGTAGTGGGCAGATAATTGTCGCCGACCCTTAGAGTTCAAAAAGGCGACCATGTGTTCTTGAAGATATCCCCTACTAGAGGCACGATTTGATTCAGAGGTCGTGGCAAATTGAGTCCAAGGTACATCGGGCCTTTTGAGTCTTGGAATGTGTTGGAGAGGTTGCCTATAGATTGGCTTTGCCACCGTCGCTAGAGGGAGTGCATGACGTATTCCATGTATCTCAGCTGAGGAGGTACGTGGCGGACGATAATCATATGCTTAATCACTCCGAGATCATAGTTGGACCGATTTTGTCGTACGAAGAGCAACCAGTAGGCCTCGATCGCCGAGTGAAGGTGTTGCAAAATCAATCTATTCTATTAGTTCGGTGCATAGAAGCATCACTCGCCATAGGAGTCTACTTGGGAGCGCGAGGACGACATCCGAAATTGCTACCTGTATTTTTTCGAGAAAGAAAGTATGTCTTGCATTTTAAGCTCTTAAATTATTATCATTTTCTTTGTATTGCATTTGATCCCCCGGCCTTAGTTTAATTTCGAGGACGAAATTGTCTTTAAGTTGGGTAGGATGTAAACCCCCAATATTTTCTAATTATTTTAGTTCTTTAAAATTTATTTTTTCTATATTATTTTTGAATTAAATATGTAGTGGTATATGTATGTATGTATATATAAATATATATATATATTATATATAATTCTATATATATATTATATATATATAATATATATATATATATTATATATATATATATATATATATATGTATGCTTGTGTTGCATGATATTTTAACTGCTACTAAAATTGTCCACAAATGTTATAAATTTTTTTTTGATACTTATTTACAAATTATAGGATTTTCATGTGAATGTATACAATATAAATATAAATATAAATATAAAATAAATATCTATAAAAAATATATAATATATATTATATATAATATAATATAGATATCTATATATATATATATATATATATATATATATAAAATAAATATATATATTAAAATATATCTATATATATATATATATATATATTATATATCTATATAATATATATATATATATATATATATTATATATTATATATATAAAGGATGGTTTCCTCTTCCCCTTCCCGTCCCCTCCCCCTCAGGGAGACCCCCCTTCATTCTCCCCCTCCCCCTAGGCTGCCGCGCCCCCCAGAACTGTTCGTCGGCCCGGCCTCACCCCCCGCCCCGCCCGGCTCGCCGTCGCCGAGCGGGAGCGGCACCTCCGGGCTTTCTCCTCTTCTAAGCCACCCTTATCTCCCGCGTCCGCTTGCAGCGGAGCACCTCCCTCCGGTGGCTGGTCTCGGGACAGGACCCCTCCTCCGACTTGGTCGCCGGAGCAGCTGGCCCTCGTGGGTCTCGCTCCGGAGAGGATCGTTCCTTCGCTTAGATGGCCGCCCGGCTCCTCTCAGTTGCAGCGCCCGTTCCAGGGGCAGCCTCGCCGCTCGGTGGCCCCGAGCTGTCGCGGAAGCTTCGTTGGCCGGGGGGGAGGGAGCCCTCCTTCTTCGCTGGCCACGAGTAGTCGGCGGTCCTCCATCTGTCTCGCGCCCCAAGCTTTTCGCCCGTCCCTTCTCGAGATTTTTGAACATTTAAATTCAAATTTAAATTTGAATTTGGTTCCTCTCCCCCCTATAGCGGGGTCCGCGTGTGGGCGGCCATGCGCCCAAGTCCTGGTAGACAGGGCATGCGCCACCCGTGAGATCGAGTTATGCGCCTCGAGCTCCAGCCTTCAGCGCTTGCGCGCAGCTGGACTATGCGCTCACTCTTTCTCCGAGTGCTATGCGCCGCCCGAGCCACCCTTTCATGCACCTCATGGTTGGGCTCTTCTTTGCACGACCAGGGTTGTCTGGCGCATGCACCCCCTCCGTAATCGGGTTCCTTCGGGAATCCCTGCCTTGATGGTTGAGGTGCATAAGCCTTCAAGCTCATATGTGCCCACCTCCTCGGCCTCCCCTGTACCGTAGGTTGGGGCACATACGGCTGGTAGCTCCTATGCACCCACCAGTCGGACGCCCCCGCCAGATCAGCTTCCCCCTTCTATGCCCCAGGAGACAGCATCGACCCATCTCAGTTTCGTCCTGGACTGAGAGGAGGGCCCGCCGTGCCAGTCTCCCTTGTCCCCTCATCCCCTCTTCTCAGCCAGCTGTGCCCCTCATGGCTCAGGAAGATCACCAGCGAAGTCGATTTTCTTTGCAGACGCACTCTGACCTGATCGAGCATCCAGCTTGGCTCCGCTACTTGAGGACATCGAGCTCTGTGATATGAGTGCCCGACCCCAGCTTCGGGTCTACCTATCCAGATCCTTTTCACCCTAGCAGAAATTTCGTCCCTTGCCAGTCGATTTGGGAGAACCTTTGTCCTGAAATTCTAGACGGGGTGCCCGAATCTCTTTAGTGGAAGAGGCCATAGTAGGCTGGGGGATCGCCTCGGCGTACCAAGTGGCTCCGCTGGACCCTAAGCACTGTTTCCTTCACCTCTCCCCAGTGACAGACTTCACGGTCGTGTGGGCTAAGGGCACCACTTCCATCGGAGCACACAAAGTTAAAATTGTCAAATGGTCTCCAGAGTTCGACCCCAAGGTTGACTCGACCATTATTTCTGCTTGGATCACCCTCCCCAACCTGCCTCTATTATGCTTCGTCCCAGTGGTTCTCAAAGGATAGCAAGCTCCTTCGGATCCTGGTAGCAGTAGCAGAAGAAACCCGAAACCTCTCCAAAGGCAACTTCGTAAGATATGTGTTGAACTAGATTGTCCTCCAACCCCCCAGATCACATAGACCTCATACTCGGAGACAGAACTCACTCTCAGGTGCTGGTAATGACATCAATATTATCTTTTGCATGTACTGTCATTTGAGAGGCCACCTCACCAGGAATTGCCACAAAGCACACCCGAAACTGAGGAAGCAAAACGACCGCAATCCGCCACCCAGAAGCAGCCACGCCCAACCTCCCGCATCTAGTAATCAGCCTACCGACTCCAGAACGGTCAGCAGATCTGGAGGCCCAACATCCACTACATCCCTCTATCATAATCAGAAAATTGTGCCCTTCCATCCACAACCCACTCGGAAGACAGTATCGACCGCTCCGAAAGAAATCCAGCTACACAACTCCTTCGACATTCTCGCTCTTTCAGAAGACACTCCAGACGGAGATGTAGATCAGAGTTCAGAAAACCACCCAGCAACAGAAAGCATAGAGAGGTTGGCCAGAGAGGAGCCAGAGCCACCTCCACCGGTCCCTTCGACAACGAATCACCCTCCACCCTCAGAGAACATCCTCGCCTTATTAGGAGCGGAGGCAACACAAATTCACCTAGCTTCGGAAGCCGGATTCCTAGACCCCTCCAACCCCCTCAGCGCATTGCTAGAATTCGAGTCTAAGACCAACATCTCGGGGACCGAATCAGAACAGACACCGCAAGGGCAGCTAGAGGTCATTTCTGACAATACCACAACAACCCAAAAAGGATCACGAAAACTCAACAACAAAAAGAAAAAATGGGCCAAAAAGCTCATGGCCATGACCACAAGATTAGTTGTAAAGAAACACATCCCCCTCCCCTCCTAATGCTTAACATCCTCACGTAGAATGTGCGTGGGCTTGCAAACAAACCCACCAAAAACAGACTCACCTGCCTCAAAATAATCTACCACATTGACATTCTTATCATCATTGAACCCAAAATCCCCATAAAGAAACTCAAAGCTCTCAAACTCACGCTTGGTTTCCCAGTCGCGATAGCTGGATGCAACGACATCTGGATCTTCTTCAGTCCCGACATCCAGTACGGCGCCATCCACGACTCCAAGCAAGCGCTCTCTCACTGGATAGAACACCCGACGCTTCAGAGCAGATCCCTTATATCCGCTGTCCACGGTAGCTATGACATCCACGAGAGAAAAGAGCTTTAGGCCACTCTGACGGACACAAACCTCCTCCTTCACAATCTTCCCTGGTTATGTGTCGGAGACTTTAATACTATTTCTTCCAGAGAAGAGAAATCTGGGGACCGACCTCCCTACCAATCAGCCATGAATGACTTCAACGACTTAATCTTCAACGCCCATATGACCTCCCTGCCTTTCACAGGCAACGAATTCACTTGGTACAACATGCAGGAGGGGCATCGACGGCAGTACTTTCATTGACAGAGCTCTGATCAAAACTGCTGGTCAGACACAGACCTCATCTCCAACCTATCCCACCTTAACAACTCCGAATCGGATTACTCTCCTCTTCTCATTGAAATAAGCAGCAATCCTAATCCCATCAAAAAGGCATTCTAATTCCAGGACTTCTGGACCTCTCATCAACATTTTCGAAATATCGTAGCGACTGCTTGGCATACGGTCACAACTATAGACCCCCTGTTTCGTATTGCTGCCAAACTCAAAGCCACCAGAAGAGCGTTGGCGACCTGGAGCAGGAACACGTTCGGTAACATCTTCCAGAAAAAAGAAGGCAAAGGACGATGTAACCAGAGCAGAGGTTCTGTTCGCCTCGAACAGATCGCAGGAGTATCGTGCCATGCTTAACCTCACCAGAACGATCCTTAAATCCAGAATTATGGTCGAAACAGAATACTGGAAGCAGAAAGCCAGGCTGGCATGGGACGCAGAGGAAGATAGAAATTCGGCCTTTTCTACTCCTGCATTAAAGGCCGGAGACTAAAACTGAACCTGTACCAAATCTCAGATATCGATGGCCGTGTACTGAAAGATTAAACGAGCATCCAGGAAGCCGCCGCTAACTACTACACCATTTATTCACCAAAGACCGCATCCTCAAAGATAACGAACTCCTGTCCAAGATTCCTCATAAGATCAGCGAGACAGAGAATGAGCAGCTTCAGGCCATCCCGACCGCGAAGAAGTCAAACCGGCTGTATGGGCCCTTAACGAGCACATTGCCCCGACCCCGACGGTTTCTCCGGTGTGTTCTTTTGCTCCTGCTGGAACATCATCGCCGCTGACTTCCTAGAAGTGGCCGTTGTCTTCTTTCAGGGAGCGAGATACCCCAATCCATATCGTGTGCCAACCTTATTCTCATACCTAAGAAAGACAAACTTGAGTCCTTCAAAGACATTCGCCCCATTAGCCTCTGTACATTCACAACAAAATAATCTCCAAAATCATAGCGACTCGCATGTCCACCCTCCTCCCAAAGATCATATCAGAAGAACAAAGTGGCTTCGTCCAAGGGTGCAACATCTCAGACAACATCCTTCTAGCCCAAGAGATGATCACGTGTACAAAATTTCCATCCAGGGGAGGCAATGTGGCCATCAAGCTGGACATGGAACAAGCATACGACGCCTGGACTGGCAATTTCTGATCTGGGTGCTCAAGGCATTCGATTTCTCCGAATCGTGGATAGACATCATCTTCAGATCCATCAACAATTCTTGGTTCTCAACCATCATCAACGGGCAAACGGCCAGCTTTTTTAGATCGAGCCGCGGGATTAGGCAGGGGGACCCCTCTCCGCGACCATCTTCATCATTGCAGCCGAAGCCTTAGCAGAAATCTGAACAACCTAGCCAACATCCTCAGATTCTACCACTTCCATACCCCACCGGCTGTCCCTTGATCACGCACCTGGCTTATGCGGACGACATTCTCATCTTCTCGGCAGGAGACATCGAGTCGGTAGAGGCAGTTCATAACGTGATAGAGAAATACACCAGATGCTCAGGGCAACGTGTGAACTCTAACAAAAGCGTCATCTACACCCATCAAAAGCCGACAGCAATCACTCTGCTTATCTCACCAATCTAACATCCTACGCACCTGCGTATCCTCCATTCGTATACCTCGGATGCCCCCTAGTCTACGGCAAATCTAATTCAGGCATCTTTCAAGGTCTTGTCAGAAAGGCCAGAACTACCATCGAAGGATGGCACAACGCTACTCTATCTCCGGGTGGCAAGATGATTCTGATCAAGCATGTGTCTTTCATCCTTATCTACATCCCAGCAGTATGCTCACCCCCAAAGAAGGTCTTAACATCCATAGAGTCTCTTCTCTCCAATTTCTTTTGGGGTCATAGCGACGACAAAGACAAACACCGCTAGACCAGTTGGGATACCATGGCCAAACCAACCTCCGAAGGCGGTTTGGGCTTCAGCAGATTAGAGCATATTATGGAGGCCAGCTCTATGAGGCTGTGGTGGAAGGTGCGAACGGAGAACTCGATCTGGGCTAGGTTTATGAAAGCCAGATACTTCCAACACACCAACCCCAAGACAGTAACCGCCGACAGCAGAGCATCGGCGAACTGGCGTCGCATACTCCGCGCCGCAATATCGCTGAACCTTTGATGGCCCTAGTGGATGGCACTTTGAGGTGGACCCAGACGACCGGTAGCGATTTCACCCTTGCTTCGGCTAGAATTGTGGCCAGAGGAGTAGGCAAGCCTTCCCCTTTCACCGCTCCGTACTGGCAGTCCTGCATTGCTAACAAATGGTCGATTCTGATTTGGAGAGCGCTGAGGAGTAAACTTCCCTCCGATGACTCCCTCACAACTCTCGGTTACAACCTTGCGTCTAAATGCCACTGTGGTTCCTCTCCGAGGGCAGAATCGCCAGTTCACATTTTATGCACGGGCGATCTCGCCATTCAGGTTTGGTCCAACCTTTCCAGAAGATGCTATCCGCACCATCATGCTGGGGGCTTCAACGATTTCCCTGCCGACTGGAGTATCTCCCATGGGCACCAGATTATGTCAACCACCTGTATATGGGTTTTATGGAAAAACAGAAACAAGCACAGATACGAAGGACATCAACTCAGAGCCTCACAACTTTTTTGAGAGGTTCTCAGACAAATCAGCAAAGTCAGCTCTCGCTGCTCTCACTCCTCGGCCAGTTTTTTGGAGAGGCTGCTTTAGTCTATCTTTCGGCTCGGTCCGATCTTTCTTTTTTCTTCCTCTTTTCTTTTCTACTAGCGCGAGTCGTGCTATTTTGTAAAGGCTTCGGCATTTTATGCCTTATACTTTTATAAAGTCTCTTTTTTCAAATATATATATATATATTTTATAGCATTGCTACAGTGCCATATAGAACCCGAGCCCGAGCCTACAGTCTCAGCCGAGAGGAAGGAAAAATAAAGTTGGAAGATTTGATTTCCATTAAATCTTCACCATAAAATTTTAAAAAAATTCTCTATATTCTTAAGGAGATTCTCCACGACATTAACCCATATCCAAGCCAAAAACGAATCAGATTCGATCCTAAACAAGGATTTAAACCCTAGTATAAAACCTAGCAGCCGAGTAGGGTTATCGCAAAATTCTCCATCGAAACTCCACCCCGACCTCGTACAAGAACTCAGGAGCCACCCCGACGTTCATGTGCCCCTTCCTGGTTGCCTGAGCGCCATCGCCCATGGTCGCACCGCCGAGGAGAAGGCTAGCCGACCGCCAGGAAACAGAGGATACTCTGTTTGCCGATTCTAGGTACCTTAATGTTAAAATTCATCTCTCCTCAATTTCTCAATGATTTTTTGAACCACCACCTCACAGACATACCACATAACCCTCTTCGAATCCCTCTGGGGAGATTTAAAATTACCTACTGGATCGTGTCAAAAAATTTGCACGAACATGAGCAAAACTGCTCGAAAAAATGTGTTAGGGGACTGTCAAAACCTCTACTTAGAAGCCAATTTTTGATCAAAACATTAGAGTTATTGAGAAACAAATTAAACACAAAATTAAAGTTAACATCCAAGAGCAAAACGCAACTTGTAGATAGGTATTTCGATTTCTGTGCACGAATTTATTCGATGTTTAACTTGTGCGAAAAATAGATTTTAAAATAGTAAATTTTAGAAAAATTTTCTCGATACGGCGTACGCCGACAATCGGGCGATGTGGTCGCACGCTAACGCATCAAAAGGCACGTATGGACGTTGCTGACATGTGGGAACCGACAGAACTCACTTTCGTTGTGTGTGGGCGACAAAATCAGTCTGTTCCGTCAAGATACCTCGGTATCGCCAATTTACAAACTTTGTCCTAACTTCGTGTACAGTCATCAAATCGAGACAAAACATGCTCCAATAGGTCCGAATCAAAATTTTGGTCCTATATGCCAAGTTTGGTTCGGTTCTGAGAAGGTCGACCGGAACCCCTTTTTGGAGGGCCCGCGACCCACTCAAACGGGCAATTTTGTACGCGGCTCATCGGAATCCAAAACTAGATATACCATCGAGTTCCTCACCTCAAACTGAATCCGTAGACATGTAGTTTGACGACTTTAGAGACCATAGACTTTGGTACGCGTTTCGGTGCAAAGCTGGTCCAACGGCGGATATTATTTTGACCAAAAATTATGATTATGCCCCTATTCCAGAATTAGACTTTTGGACAGGCGTTTCCTAGGTATATCTATTATACTGTGTACGTTTTTGATGTTTGTTTCTGCGTCCGGAGTTGTTTGGAGATTGTGACGTTTCTTGGCTGATATTATGATTTCTAGACTTGCCACTTTGCACCATCAGGCAAGATACTTTGCCACCTTACTCTATGATTATTATATTCTTATTTTTAGTTGTTATTTTTAGCATTTCTTATTCTTGATATTATAAAACTCTGCATCCAAGTCACACTTGGGTGCAAGCGACTCTATCGGTCGTTTTTTTTGCTTTATTTATTTCTCTTGCATTTACCTAGTCTAGTGACCACCCATTGATGATGAGGTATAGGTATATCTTATACGGCCTTGACACTTGCTTTACCACATGTTGTGAGTTACATGTAGGACACGTACCCGCGTAGTCGGCTGGCCACCGATACGTATGGAGCGTACGACGGATAGGAGTAACTGCCAATAGAATTGCATGTTAGAAGACTTGGCAGTTACTAGAGGTTCATATCAGTCATGGAGATGATGATACTAGATATTGGGTGGGGAGAACACTACCTGACGTATGGGCTTCTTTGCACTTCCCTGATTACCTGTGCGCTCCTCCGGAGACGCAGGCACCAGGTGCCCTTTGACGCTTTCCAGAGCGTTATGGACGTAGTCCCTTGCACATGACGCCCTCTAACGATCTTTGGACGTTACGGACGTAGACTCCTCGTGCCCTTTACGAGAACTATGCCGATCCCATTTACAGCCAGGGCTCATGCGTCGAAGGATTGTATCTCAACTACATATTCACAGTAGATCGGTCAGGAACTCGATTGCATGTATCCTTTATTTTCTATTATATTATCATAGTTTATATGGCATAGTATTTTTTTTGTATCTTGTTACGTCCCTCTGAGGACCTGGTTATCTTTCCAGGATTAGACGACTTCCCGCAGGAGTACGGGTTGGCATTGGATTCAGCTTACATCGATGACGAGGCAGTTCCTACTGATTTCTAGTCTATTCCTTATTTGAGACATTAGTAGACATTATTTTATATCTCTTTTCTTTTATTTTATGGAGGTTAGACTCCGATCTTGTGAGACTATTTTTATAGCTGTTTGGAGTGAGCATGTTCATCCGGCTATCGTTTGATACACTTATTTATTATTTGGACTCTTATCTTCTGCGTTGAGCTGTGATAAGATTAGGTTATATCATTCTGGCCTATAATTATTTTATTTACAGCTTATGTGCATATATAAGGATTCCGTATATTGGAGTATTCTTCGTACATGTGCGGCTGGCATGTTCACGTACTTGGTCCTATGTATTTGGGACTGGGCGTTACAAGAAAGGCTTTCCAACTATCGGAGCCACCAATACTGGGGGCTTGTGAGATACTTCTTGATGTCATCAAATACACGTTGAAATTGTTTAGTCTAGACGAAATACTCCTTTCTTCATGAGCTGGGTAAACGGTTGACACCTTCCAGAAATATTTTTAATGAATCGTCTGATATAGGATAACCTTTCTTGAAGTCCGCATAGCTCTTTGAGATTTCTTGGAGGATGCATATCGAGAATAGCTTTCACTTTCTTCGGGTCAAGATGTATACCCTTTGAAGTGATAACAAAACCAATGAACTTGCCGCTGGAGACTCCCAGAAAAGATTTGGTTGGATTCATCTTGAGTTAGTGTGTACGCATTAGGTCGAACACCGTTCTCAAATCTTGGAGGTGGTTGCCCCTGAGACAACTTTTAATCGCGATATCGTCTACGTATAATTCTACAATTTTGCGTAAATGATCACAAAAAATTGTGTTATAGCTCGTTGGTATGTCGCCCCTGTATTTTTTAATCCGAAGGGCATCACCGTATAGCAGTATATCCTCAACGGTGTTCAAAAAAATGTGTGTTTCTCATTATCAAAGAATGTCTTGATCTGGTTGTAGCCTGAGAACCCATCCATGAAGGACATCCGCTCGAAGCCGCAAGTATTGTCGATCATTACGTCGGTGATTGGTAGAGAAAACTCATCTTTTGGGCATACATAGTTCAAATCACGGTAATCGATACAGACTTGAACTTTATCGTTCTTTTCATGACAGGAATAATGTTAGCGACCCATTCAGGGTATTGTTCTTAGCGAATGAACCCATTTGAAAAAGCTTCTTGACTTCACTCTCGATGGCCACCATGATATCTGGTCGGAATCGCCGTTGCTGCTGCTTCACTGGCTTAGCTTTAGACAAGATATTTGGTCGGTACATAGCAACTTTAGGGTCTAAGCCTGGCATGTCTTCGTGGCTCCATTCAAAGATGTCAATATATTCTCATATAAGATGTATAAGAGATTGCCGTTCTTCACCAGACAGACTTTTGCTGATAAAGATTGGTTTAAGAGATGATTCATCTTCTAAATTAACTTGGATGACTTCGTTCAGTAGGTGGTTCACGTTGTTCGAAACATAACTTCCACTGGTGTCCATTTTTGAGCCAATTATTCGAGCTCGATTGACTGAACATCTTTTGCAACTTGGTCAACTGACACCATGTTGAAAGACAAAGTTGCTTTGAACATGTCTCCAATGCTGGAGTATGAATCCCAGAGGCATGAATCAGAAGAATGAGAATAACGATCTACTTCAACATTTGATCCTTGAGGAGTTGTTGGAGGAGTAACATAATCCAAACCAATACCGTTTGTTGATAATAGTTTTTGGGTTACCGGAAGGAGCAAAGTGACGTATTGGCAATCGTCGCCCTTGACCGTAGTTTGTCCCTGGTCGCTTTTTATATCATATCCCATGTTCTGGATGATATTCTTGGTCTGCCAACTATATCGGTAAAGTTGTATTTTTCCAGAACCATAGTCAACTTCAGTGTTGCGATTGGGAGTAGTAAAGTCCAGAACGAACTTTCTTTCGCCAATTATTCGACCGAAGATGATCAATTTTTCACCCTTCTTTCAAGCTGGAACGATGAAGTAGTAGATATCTTCTGGCCAGACTTTTTCCCCTAGACGAGGTGTCATGAACGGCATGCAGAGATGTGGTCCTATACCATGCTCTAGGGTGTACAACATATCTATGTACTAGTTTACAGATTGGTAGAGATCAGAGTAATTCAAAGATAAACCTTTACTTAGAAAATATGCAAGTTCTTCTTTAGGAATAATATCATCTACTGAAGGTACATTATTTTGAGTATTGATATACTCATGAGGGGATCACTATCCAGAACAGGAGTCACATACTTGATTAAGTTCACCACGTAGGATAACTCATCAGGATTGGCAGGATGGACTTCAGTAGGTTCCACCCGAGTCATTTTACGGAGAGTGATGGTCTATGGTTTGACAATATCAGGATCCTTCTTTTTGACCCGGATTGTGAAAGGCTTTGGGGTACTTTTTGGAGTAGCACGTCCTTTGACTCGGATAACCAGGGGACCGTCACTGGCGGATGAATTAACTTTAGCTTCATCGTCAGTTTTGTTGCCATCATCCTTAGGAGGCTGAGATTGATAAAGTACCGAATCTCCATAGTAGGCTTCAATAACATTAAAAGGATCGACATCGGCAAACTCCGTCTTCACGATGCCATCTCCGTTGACGTACTTGAAGCACTAGTAAAGGGTAGACGGAACGATCATGTTCTCGTGTATCTATGTCCCAACAAGGCGTTGTAGGACACATTGGCATCAATTACATAGCAAGAAACTTCTATTCGAAGATGACCAATCCGGCACTTGAGACGAATCTTGCCCAGCGGGTGGCTTCTTCCAGCATTGAAAGCCATGATAGTTGTATTGGTTGCAGACAGCTTGTGCAGAGGGATCCCTAAAATTTGGCATAAATTTCTAGGGATGATGCTGAGGGAGGAACCTGGATCGATATGCATCCGATCCACCTTAATCATCTCGATATATCCTATATAGTACAGAGGTCTATCATGATGATTGTTTTTGAGTAGCATGTCCTTTTATAAAAAGGTGATGTTGGGCACCACTTCCATAGTGCTATGACAGTGAGGACAAGAGACGATCTTCAGCGGGGGCTTTGACTTCAGCGAGATAAGAGTCGGCATGTAGTAATGCCTCACTTAAAGCTTTTCGCGTCTCTTTGAAGAGTCGTAGTAGATCGAACAAAGATAACCTAGCAGGTGTATTGGCCATCTTCTGAACTTGTGGGGGCAGAAGGAGCTTGAGAAGGCACTGCGTCTTCTTGTGCAGGGTCATAAGTCCGTAGGTAAGTCTTTCCAGATCGCGTCTCGCCAGATAGAACTTCATAAATGAGAGAAGACACCATATGGCATGATTTGTATTTCTTGTCCCCTTTGCTTTGGAAGACACCACCCCCTGCATCATTTCTGGTACAAGGTCTGGATGGACCCACATGATCTCACCACGTTCTGTCGTGAGTGGCACCAACGTTGATGTTGAGTCGCGAGCTGAAGGCAGGTTGACGATTTCCATTACTGCCTTGGGGATTGGGACTACGCCGTCTGGTACTTCTGTGGGAGGAAAGTTACCAAATTGAAGAGAGATCATGTTAGAAGATATGACCTTGTCTTCAGCTTCGAGGTTGATAACTTAGCTGTCGATAAGCTGTTGTATCTTCTTCTCCAGGATGATGCAATCCTTGGTAGGATGGTGCACGTACTGATGATAAAGATAGTACTTGGGATCGTTGAGTTGGTTTGCCTCCGTAGGATGCCGTGGTGGAGGCAATGTCAGTTTATTACCCTTCATCAATGTGTAAAAAATGGTAATAACATGATCTTCATCAAAGGAGAAAGTCTCCTTGGGCTTGTCAGGAGCACCCTGAGAATTGGAAGCTTCCTTGGAAGTGTCGACCTTCAAGACTTCTTTCCTTTTACCCCCACGGACAGGGATAGTTTTGGGGTGCTTGCTTTTATCTTCAGATTTGGGTGTCTTCAACCCCAATAATTCCAGATTAGGGACATCATTCTCAGCAGCATCAGCAGCCCCGATGAAAGCAGGCCATATATCATACTTATGTATATCCAGACAGAACTTCACTGTAGGAAGGAAGTTATGTCGACAAGTATCCATAAGCTCTGAGTCTGGTATACCGAAGGGCATCTTTAATGCTAGTCGCCTGAAGCGTTCGATGAAAGCAATAACAGACTAACTCCTCCTTTGCTTGGTCTCAATGAGGGTGGACATACTAGCATGCATGCCACTCGCATAAAACCTGTTGAGGAATAATCTCTCCAAGTCTTTAAAGGAATTAAAACAACAGTCAGGCAAATTGCTGAACCATTCAAAAGCTACCCGCTGCAAGGTGCTGATAAATAGCTTTGATAAGAACAGATCGTCCCTTGGTAAGTGCAGAGTCTGCGTGTTAAAGTATGTCATGTGTTGGCGAGGAGAAGTCATCATATCAAACGAATTTAGCGCCAGTGGCTTGTAGTTAGGAGGGTAAATAACATTCTCCCATTCAGGAGGATAAGATTGAGATATTCCCATCTTCTGAAGCTCATCTTTATATGAGATGGTATCGAGACGGGCAATAAGAGAATAAATTGCATCATGCTGATTGAGCAGATGTTGAGAAACGGCTGCTGTATGGTTGTCAAGCGTCGTTGGCGAAGGACCACCCCCAGCATTTATGAGATTTGGAGGAGGCGAAACGGAATGATACTCCTTTTGTAGTAAAGGAGGGTTGTTGTTGTGAGTCGGACTAGCGTGTGCTGAGACGTTCGGTTGAGGTGGAGGAACAGCCCCAGCAGTTTGGACTGCCATGATACTGGTAAGCATATCAGTGATCTTGGCAAATGCCGTTTCAAGACTCTCCAGCTGCTTGTTGGTCTGATCACTGGTTTCTTCAGGTAACTCTCCATCTGCAAATTACGTAGATAGCACGCTAGAGGAGACAGTACAACTGGTGCTGATATTGTCTGTCTCTGAGTTGAAAAACCCCTCATCTTCATGCAGGGGAGGTAGATAGTCACCATCGGACTCAAAGAGATCATCATCATCTGGAAGGCTACCCCCTGTATGAAGGTTGTCTGCTTAAGATTCTGAGGGAATACTACCCCCAGCTGAAGGAACATCACCCCCAGCTTGGGAGTCATCGTCATCTATAAGGAATCTCGTCCTTGCCTGAGTACCTATATAGACCCTTCAGATGTAACAGCTCGTTGGCTGTTTGTTGGCAGACTTCTTCTTCTTTTGTTCGTAAAACTGAAAGAAAAAGTTAGATTAGTGGTCCACCTTCTTTGATTGGGGCTCCCGTAAGGAGGATCCCATGAAGCCATGTTGGATGAAACACATAGCGGCTTTTTATAATCAGAGTGCTGCAGTCATCGAAACACAACTGCCTCAGAGGCACCTTCGTTGTTTTGGAGCAGCAACAGTTAATGACAATACTGGTGCACGGATATACACCATGAATTGTAGTATCCTTCATAGCTTTACGCTTATGATTATCATGTCGTGTAAATCGGCGGAAGGGAGTTTTGCCTTAAAACCTATGTCACATGCATCGCCGAGATTTGTAAATGGGTTTGTAAGGGAAGTTGACACATTCAGACTTAGTTCATGTACAGGGGCAACCCCCACACCTAAGTTCCGTGATGACCTTGAAGACAGCCCCGTGCTATACGCGTTGTGGCCTGTCTTTTTGCTGTGGGCACATAGACCCTGTAGCATGCCCTTGGGCGCATGCTTTTATGAAGTCCTGGCAGCATTCCTGGCCCTCCTGGATGTGGGCGCATAGAATGGGTCATCAGAGCCTGGACGCATAGCTCTAGGCGCATGGCCCTAGATGCATAGATCTAGGTCATTAGAGCCCGGGCGCATAGCTCTAGGCGCATTGTAATACCCAGTTTTTCAAATGAGGGTAATTTTAAAATTTGTAATTATAATCATTTAATAATGATTAAATATTTGATTTTTGGTGATTTTTAATCAATTTAAAACTATTTTAAACATTGAATTATGATTTGGTGGTTAACTAGTTAAACCCTAGAATTGCTAAATCTAGAGACTAACCATGACCAAGGGAGCATATTCGTGTGATTAGGATGACTAATTACTAGTTTTTAGCCTAAGGGTATTTTGGTCATTTTGACAATTTTGTGAAATTGTAATTTGTATTAATTAAATTTTGTTGCTAATCTTTTAGTTCAGCCTTAACCTAGAAGTCTAGCCTAATCCAGTTTAGTCTTGAGGTTAGAATCATGGTTAGTAGCTATTCACTAGATGCCAAGAATTTAAATATCTAGTTTTAGCCTTGTAAGATATTTTAGAGTAGATATTATTGAATGAAACCTAGTTTTCTTCATGACCTTTGATCTAGACTTAATAGCTAAGTTAGAATCATGGCCACACATTGTGAACTCTAGCAAAACCCTAATTCTTACACCTATTGTCACGACCTGCACCCACTGTGAGGGTACGAGAACGTAACAACGCCCAGCCTACGTCGCAGTGTCGGCGGTAGAACGCTGTCCTAGGTCTCAATGCCTCTAACAATATAAGGCTAAATAGTTTATACTCCCCGAATGGGGGTGACATAGCAGAAAATAAACTCAATCACAACTAAGGAAGAAGAAGCACGGTATGATATAGAACTCAAGGAAAATACAGATGATCAAATAGTCTAAGATAACATCTCAGCAGATATCCAGAGTACAAGGTCTCAGCTACTGAATATGAAAGAATATACAACCCAAATCTCAAAGACAGAAATAAAGTCTAACTACTAGTCTCAAGACAACATAAGTAAGATAAGGCCTAACTAAGCTAGTCTAGGCAATAGGGTAAAGTCATCAGCTAGAGCTGTCTCGTAGAAGGTATCTACACAGGCCTCCTCCTCGTCCTCTGTAATATTTTCAACAGGTCCAGTCAGGACAGGAGCGAGCACAGTACATCTCAACAGTTCATAGCAAGTTAGAAATATAATCATGCAGTAAAGTAAGATATAGATACTGAAGGAAATGCAGTATGTAAACAGAGAGAGAACTGTAAATAGAAATATCTACTATAAATAGAGACTAACAGTGGCTAGTGAGTCAGAGTATAATATAGACATGTAAATGGCATAGAAGATTCTGATGCTACACTATGAAAAGATTCTGATGCTACACTACTTGGATAATATTCACATGTCTACTTCTACTCTCCCGTACCCCCAATCAATATACAAGGATCCAACCAGGTTATGTTATGATTCCATGCAAAGGCCCCCGAAGGATGGTACATGGAAGTCCCATAAATGGGGATTCTGGGAAAACCTAATAAATGGGATAAGGATTCAAGAAAGACTCTGTGAACATGAAAGTACATGTCACAAGTGATCGATGAACCAATGAAGCATAGTGATACGCCATGTAAGTGAAACGCACAGAACATGAAGTACCCGATGCTCCCTGAAGGGATAACATCTCAAGAAGGGATCCATATAGTACTAATCCGTGTGACCAACGTGACAGTATCAAGTAAAGTAATTTAATGCAGGAAAATAATTCTAAGCAGGATATGGAATGATCAGAGAATGTACTCGCCTATATCCTGAGTGTCTGAAGAATATCTACTCTCCGAGGAGTGGTGTCTGTCTCCTATAGAACAGCACAAGTCACAACAAGTCTAAAATGATAACAAGATGCAATTCAATGCATTCTAAATGAATCTAGGTCAATCTAGGCCAAAGTCAACTCTTGGTCAACTCTGGTCAACCCTAGAAGTCAAACTAGGTCAAGTAGGTCAAACCAAGTCTAAACTAGTCAAATTAGCCTATGCTAGTCTAACTAGGTCTTAACCAAGTCTATACAAGCCAACAAGTCACACATCATAAGCACATTACATTAGCTATATAAGCTATCAATCATGAAATTCATGTATATACATATATCTATATCTATCTATCCATGGTCCTAGGCATATATAACCTATGAACCATAGTACTATATCATATCATATATAATCTATTACATATGTAGCACACACACACACACACACACACACCACACACACAACACACACACACACACATATATATATATATATATAATAATATATATATTATATATAACATAGCCTCACAACATAAACTCTATAGTATTACTCATATATATACCAAGTGCAATGTGTCACATACAAAGTGGGAATCTTCATGTAAACTGGAACCCCAATCAATACACAACATTACCATGTGTCCTTTACCTAGCATAAGTGTGTGAAAGAGTTTTTGTGTGGGAAGGGTTAATGAATAAACCATGTGTCATGATATTAGTGTGTATGTGTTCTAAGGTGACAGGAATATGCATACTAGAGTGTGTTGTCAATGTTCATGTATGTGTGTGTGTAGGACCTGGTGACAGTGTTCAGCAGGAACCTGTTAACAGTGTGTACTAGGGAAACAGTGAAGGAATTTCATAAATAGTGTGTGTGTGTCAATGGGGTGTAGTGAACTGAATTCAATAAATGGAAAAAAATCAGTTGACAGTTTGCCAATAGGGATATGGTGTAGTGGTAGAACCTGGGCAAAAACAGTGAACTATCCCCAGGCTTACAGTGTTTTTAAATCCAGTTTACTTCACATCTCATCTCATCTCAGGAGATCATGTCCAGCTCTCAAACATGGCATGGACAGTCCACCATTCTCAGAAATTTCCCAAGTATACACAGTTTAACTAATCCACAGCTAATGAACCTTAATCAACAAATCAATTTCAGTTAACCAACCATTCTAATTACAACATTAAAATTCAGCTAACTAACATATATCCCAGTTTACATAATGGTAATCTAATGTTTAATCCAACATCTCAGTTTACATACAATTTAACTTAGTTTAACATTGGTTAGAATCTCAGAAATTAAACATCTAACTGAATCAACATGTAGAAAAGGAAATCAGATTCAGTTTAGGTATTCTCAGGTTTACACATGACTGTTTGAAAACAGTCCAACATTTCATTCCCATTTCGAATCCAAAACACCAATTTCAACCCAAAATTAGCATACATGTAGATAACTTATAGGAGAACCATATTAGGGACTTAAACATATAATTTACAGTATTTAAACTAATCAAACTGAATGTCAAAATCCATATCAAAAACTGGAAAAATCAGTGAATATCACATGTATCAGATTTTTGGGATATTTGGAAAATTGATGATTAAAAACATATTAGAATATACAATAATGGTTGGTAATGAATCTTAGATATGTGCACGTGTCATTGGTCCAATTTGTGTCCACCACACATGACACAGACGTGTCCACACGAATAAAACCAAAAACGAGACACTGGACACTGCACAGCAGTGCAGTCTCGTGCACAAGTGCACGAGTATCGTACACCCGACACAGAATACTTTGTGTCTCGTGCTCACCAACCTAGGTTCGCCTAGGATAGGTCTTCGTGTCCATAACCCTGATTTGTGTCCTAGTGCGTCGTGTCCAGAGTTATCGACCCGTGTCAGTGGCCGACTGTGCGCGTGTGCATGTGTGTGAAAAACCAATGCACAGGTGATTTCTCCCTCGACATGCCACGTGGTCATCTAAAACTTGACACGTGGCATGTCAGTCAGTGCCCCATAGTTTGTGTCGAGTTTCGTGTCCGCTAGTCGCATGTCGTGTCCGGTACAGCCCCCGAACAGCAGGACAATGCAGTCCCGTGCGCGCGCGGATGTGTCCATGTGTCTAAACCGATACGACACAAGACCAAAACCACCTCAGTCTAAGCGACATCAAAACAATAATTCCTATTTAAACATAATTCAAAAATCAATACGAAATGCCCATTGGGGCATTTCAAACAAACACCTATAGGAAGGGACTGATACGTGTCCATTTAGGACACGAAATGGACACAAAACCTAGGTCTAGGCATACCTACAGTTAGGGTAGACCTAGGGCTTTCCAAATATGCAAAGAAACTAGAATTTTAATGGTGTTTATAGAGGTTTACCTATTGTGTCAAAATGCAAGAAAAACTTCCAATAGAGTGGTTTCTCCTTGCTAGCAAACTTCTCCAAATTGATCCCAAGCTGGAATAAATCTCCATGAACAGCAAGAATACTAAAATTAGGATCTAATGCAATTTATTTGGATTAAAAAGGAGTTAAAATAGATTTTCTAGGAATTTATGAAGATGGAGATTCACCTCTTTCCAAACTTATGAAATTCTATAGAGGCTAGCCCTAATTTATAGGAGACTATTTATAGGGGGGATTCCCAATGCTAGTGGCCGACCATGGCTGGATTGGGCTAGGATTTGGCTCATGCCTAATGGGTTGGGCTTAGTCATTAATCAATGGTTCAAAATCACAAGTCATGACTTGTGACCAAAGGCTTTCTATTCTAATCTCTATTTCCTAATTGATTCTAATAACTAGGATATGGTTTAACTTAAATTAACCTAGGGTTTCATAATCTAGCCAAGTCCAACTCAACCAGGGTTAGCTTCTAGGTTAGCCTACCAAGTTAAAGCTAGTCAAAGTCAACCTAGTCAACCTTCATTCAAACAATTCCAAAATAATTCCTAAAAATTCCCATAAATCCAAATAAATTATAATAAATTCAAATAACCCTAAAAATGACAAAATACCCTCTAGGCTAAAATGATAATAAGTATCCCAATAACATGGTTAGGCTCTAGGTCAACCAGTCTCCAAGGTTACATTATCAAAATACCAAAATCATAAGTCATGATTTAAAAATAGTTTTAAAATGATTTAAAAATTATCAAAAATCATATCATGATTTATTTATCATTATTAAAAGACTAAAATTACCCTTATTTTAGAAAACTAGGTGTTACAATCCTACCCACCTAAGAAAAATTTCGTTCTCGAAATTTAAGGTGATCGCACCCCTTCTAGGTTAAGCCCCCAGCAATTATAGTCTCAGAAACCTATTTAAATCATACAGTTGGAAAGTGTAACCTATGGGGTCGTGGCATGTAATATCAGTCTGGGGGTCTCATCTAGTTACACCAACCATGCTACAGTACTAGGCAATCACAAGGTATCAAAACATACAAGCAAGGGATGCATCAAATATTCTAAAAAAGGGATACTAAGGTTAGGTCAAAACTCACCTCCAGCTAGGTCTGAGAACTAGAACTCCCTCCTGGAAGCAGGGCCTTGGTTGGGGCAGGTATATCAGGACAGTACTGCATCCAGTGTGCAGCTGACCCACAGAATAGGCACGATCCTAGTCTCTTTCTACAGAAGTTCCACTTGTGCCCAGACTTCTTACAGTAGGTATAAATAGGCTCTGGCTCAGCTGGCCTCTGCTGGACAGGAGACTGGGCTGGGTATGATGATATAGGCTGGATATATGGGTACTCCTCAAACTCTGGGTAGGACTGGGTACTGCTCCTCGCCCTCTTGGAGCTAGGCTCTCTTTCTGGAAGCACAGAGTCCCGCAGACGTAGCAACCTCTGGTATTGCTCCCTCATGGCCTCATCATGAACTCTCTGTGACTCCAACAACCTTTCTTGGAAATACCCGAACACCTGGGCTGCGTCAAGTAACAAACCTCCGGGTGGTACAGTATGGAGTACAAGGGGTAGGCAAAGGCTCTCGGTCTCAAGCAAATACGCAGCTCTCTCCTGAATGACAGGAGATGAAGGAAGACTCTCTGGAGAGGCTACCACCATCTCCTCAATGGCAGAAGGTGCCACCACCCCCGATCAAATAGAGGGATCACTACCTCCTGAACAGTAGGAGGTGGAAGCACACTCTCAGTAGCTGCAACTGCTCTCAGGCGACGGGCTCGGGTCATGGGTGCCATACTGGAAAGGATAAAAATAACAATCATCAAGGCTGTACGGCAGTCTACCATCCTATCTGAAAACTGGTAATTATCAAAATAAATTTTTTTTAAAGGGGTACTATTTAAAAATCAAGATCAAAAGTTTAAGGAACGAAAGTCAATAGCATTGAAATCCAATCACGATTATATATAGAGAGTATGTTAGAGAGGAAAAAGCTAGCATTATGTAAGGGTTATGTGGTTTGTGTGTGTATGGGCGTATATAGACATGTTCATATGGTTAGATAATAGGCATGTGTGCGTGAAATATACATAAAACTGTATAGGGGGAATTTGGGTTTTAAAACATATTTATCAAATTACACTACTCATGGCATATTGGTTAAACAATCTACAAGACACAACCTATTTACTCATAACATGCATGGCTAACCATATATATAAGTATACATATATGTATAGAGAGGTAGAGATTTAATTATGCATCTTCATACATTATAACATGTATACAGAACTATATATATATATACCTATATAGCTATATAAACATAACATAGAGATGAAGGGTTAGGTTTTTATGGCAGTTGTGAACATTAGTGTAGAGTGTCAAGTGTACATGGGTTAAAACTTGAAATAAAGGGTTCGATCTTCCAGTTTAGTTCAACATTACATATTAGATCTGAAATTGATCTACACATTTGAAAGCAATGTAAAAATGTTAACATGTATTCAATTTTCAAGAATTTGGAAAAATTTGAACATCAAAACCAACTCAATGTTTACCACAACCACAACCTAACATGTAAGAGTGTGAAACCTAACATTATATACCCACACAACAATGTATAC
This sequence comes from Iris pallida, assembly GCA_029216955.1. Classification (NCBI taxonomy): domain Eukaryota; kingdom Viridiplantae; phylum Streptophyta; class Magnoliopsida; order Asparagales; family Iridaceae; genus Iris; species Iris pallida. The sequence goes on along the minus strand of JANAVB010029815.1, from coordinate 8,685,369 downwards.
GGCTCAAAACATTATAATTTAAAACTGCAAATTGACTAATCATTTAAAATTCAGACTTAAAGGGTTATTATATACACAGTCTCAGATTTGACAGATTCAAAAACAACTCAACCAATATCTTTAAGAATTAAAACCTTGTATATAACATACATGTGTAGTGATGTAAACAACAACTAATAACATGAAATTTAAATTTAATTTACGAATTTAATCTGGAAAAACAGAGAACTAGTCACTGATACTTTCCTATATTAGAATTATTGGGATTTTGAGAAATTAACATCAACATATTAATATGCATTTAGATAGGTTGGTAATCAAGTGTAGCATGCATACGTGTCAGGCAAGCATCTGTGTCTACTATATTATATATTCTAAGGTAATACAAGAAATAATGGCAAGAAGAAGATAATAATAAAATCTGTTCTGCTTATCTATTTAAAAGAAGGAACCATTTTGAAACCAGAATATAATATCAAATCTAAGTCAAGGTCTAGCAAAATCATTGATACATTGTATTAGAAAGAAATTTATAGCAAGAAGTTACACAAGGTTTATAATAACAGCTAAAGTTACTCTTACTCCTAAGTTATTTGATGATGGGGTACAATTTATAACAACAGAATGGTACGATAGAGAGATATGTTTAAAACCTTCTCAAGATACAATCTGATAATCATATACGTCTGTCCAAAATCATGTTACTCAGAGTTCTCGCCATGCCAGTAAGCAAGGCTACGATAAATGATAGATTCCATAACTGGGGTATGCACCTCTACAATCATGTCGTCTAGAAATCTCGCTATGCCGACTAGTATAGCTGCGAGAAATTCTAAATCTCATAACCAAGATACGTACATCCAAAGTCAGGTCTTTATGTTTCTGCCATGCCAGCTAATATGGCTGCGATAAACTACAAGCTCCATAATCAAGTAAACGTTTTACCTTGCCTGTTATTCCCGTCAACATATGTTATCAGAAATATCGTAACTCAGGCCATAAAATTCATCTCGATAGGAAAATCAAAATCAACAACGATCCAACAAAATCAAATTCAGTAATCAAGGAGTGAGAGCAACAAAACAAGGGAAATGATTTAAATTGAAGTTTAAATAAGATTCTCAAGGGTCGTCCCAGGAATCTCTAAAGAAATCCTTACTGTGATTGAGTACCTTCAAAAATATATATCGTAATCCTACTGTAGGCTGTAGTGATATTCTAGTTCGAATACCACTACACAAACTCGACCTGCATGGGCCACTAAAAATGTGTCACGACCCGCACCCACTGTGAGGGTACGAGAACGTAACAACGCCCAACCTACGCCGCAGTGTCGACGGTAGAATGCTGTCCTAGGTTTCAATACCTCTAACAGTATAAGGCTAAACAGTTAATACTCCCCGAATGGGGGTGACATAGCAGAAAATAAACTCAATCACAACTAAGGAAGAAGAAGCACGATATAATATAGAACTCAAGAAAAATACAGATGATCAAATAGTCTAAGATAACATCTCAGCAGATATCCAGAGTACAAGGTCTCAGCTACTGAATATGAAAGAATATATACAACCCAAATCTCAAAGACAGAAATAAAGTCTAACTACTAGTCTCAAGACAACATAAGTTAGATAAGGCCTAACTAAGCTAGTCTAGGTAATAGGGTAAAGTCGTCAGCTAGAGCTGTCCCGTAGAAGGTATCCACACAGGCCTCCTCCCCGTCCTCTGTAATATTTTAACAGGTCCAGTCAGGACAGGAGCGAGCACAGTACATCTCAACAGTTCATAGCAGGTTAGAAAATATAATCATGCAGTAAAGTAAGATATAGATACTGAAGGAAATGCAGTATGTAAACAAGAGAGAACTGTAAATAGAAATATCTATTATAAATAGAGACTAACAGTGGCTAGTGAGTCAGAGTACAATATAGATATGTAAATGGCATAGGAGATTCTGATGCTACACTATAGAAAGATTCTGATGCTACACTACTTGGATAATATTCACATGTCTACTTCTACTTCCCCATACCCCCAATCAATATACAAGGATCCAACCAGGTTATGTTATAATTCCATGCAAAGGCCCCCGAAGGGTGGTACATGGAAGTCCCATAAATGAGGATTCTGGGAAAACCCAATAAATGGGATAAGGATTCAAGGAAGACTCTGTGAACATGAAAGTACATGTCACAAGTGATCGATGAACCAATGAAGCATAGTGATACGCCATGTAAGTGAAACGCACAGAACATGAAGTACCCGATGCTCCCTGAAGGGATAACATCTCAAGAAGGGATCTATATAGTACTAATCCGTGTGACCAACGTGACAGTATCAAGTAAAGTAATTTAATGCAGGAAAATAATACTAAACAGGATATGAAATGATCAGAGAATGTACTCGTCTGTATCCTGAGTGTCTGAAGAATATCTACTGTCCGAGGAGTGGTGTCTGTCTCCTATAGACACACAAGTCACAACAAGTCTAAAATGATAACAAGATGCAATTCAATGCATTCTAAATGAATCTAGGTCAATCTAGGCCAAAGTCAACTCTTGGTCAACTCTGGTCAACCCTAGAAGTCAAACTATGTCAACTAGGTCTAACCAAGTCTAAACTAGTCAAATTAGCCTATGCTAGTCTAACTAGGTCTTAACCAAGTCTATACAAGCCAAACACAAGTCACACATCATAAGCACATTACATTAGCTATATAAGCTATCAATCATGAAATTCATGTATATACATTATATCTATCTATCCATGGTCCTAGGCATATATAACCTATGAACCATATAGTACTATATCAATAATATATATATATCTATTACATATGTAGCACACATATATATATAACATAGCCTCACAACATAAACTCTATAGTATTACTCATATATATACCAAGTGCAATGTGTCACATACAAAGTGGGAATCTTCATGTAAACTGGGACCCTAATCAATACACAACATTACCATGTGTCCTTTACCTAGCATAAGTGTGCGTGAAAGAGTTTTTGTGTGGAAAGGGTTAATGAATAAACCATGTGTCATGATATTATGTGTGTATGTGTTCTAAGGTGACAGGAATATGCATACTAGAGTATGTGTGTCAATGTTCATATATGTGTGTATGTAGGACCTGGTGATAGTGTTCAGTAGAAACCTGTTAACAGTGTGTACTAGGGAAACAGTGAAAGAATTTCATAAAATAGTGTGTGTGTCAATGGGTGTAGTGAACTGAATTCAATAAATGGAAAAAAAATCAGTTGACAGTTTGCCAATAGGAATATGGTGTAGTGGTAGAACCTGGGCAAAAACAGTGAACTATCCCCAGGCTTACAGTGTTTTTAAGTCCAGTTTACTTCACATCTCATCTCAGGAGATCATGTCCAGCTCTCAAACATGGCATGGACAGTCCACCATTCTCAGAAATTTCCCAAGTATACACAGTTTAACTAATCCACAGCTAATGAACCTTAATCAACAAATCAATTTCAGTTAACCAACCATTCTAATTACAACATTAAAACTCAGCTAACTAACATATATCCCAGTTTACATAATGGTAATCTAATATTTAATCCAACATCTCAGTTTACATACAATTTAACTTAGTTTGACATTGGTTAGAATCTCAGAAATTAAACATCTAACTGAATCAACATGCTCTTAGTAAAAGAAAAGGAAATCATATTCTGTTTAGGTATTCTCAGGTTTACACATGACTGTTTGAAAACAGTCCAACATTTCATTCCCATTTCGAATCCAAAACACCACAATTTCAACCCAAAATTAGCATACATATAGATAACTTATAGGAGAACCATATTAGAGATTTAAACATGTAATTTATAGTATTTAAACTAATCAAACTGAATGTCAAAATCCATATCAAAAACTGGAAAAATTAGTAAATCACATGTATCAGATTTTTGGGATATTTGGAAAATTGATGATTAAAACATGTTAGAATATATAATAATGGTTGGTAATGAATCTTAGATATGTGCACGTGTCATTGGGTCCAATTCGTGTCCACCACACATGACACAGACGTGTCCACACGAATAAAACCAAAACGAGACATTGGACACTGCACAGCAGTGCAGTCTCGTGCACAAGTGCATGCGTGTCGTACACCCAACACAGGACACTTCGTGTCTCATGCTCACCAACCTAGGTTCGCCTAGGATAGGTCTTCGTGTCTATAACCCTGATTTGTTCCTAGTGCGTCGTGTCCAGAGTTATCGACCCGTGTCAGTGGCCGACTGTACGCGTGTGTGTGTGTGAAAAACCAATGCACAGGTGATTTCTCCCTCGACACACCATATGGTCATCTGAAACTTGACACATGGCGTGTCAGTCAGTGCCCCGTAGTTTGTCAAGTTTTGTGTCCGTTAGTCGCCTGTCGTGTCCGGTACAGCCCCCGAACAGCAGGACAATGTAGTCCCGTACGCGCACGGATGTGTCCATGTGTCCAAACTGACACGACACAAGACCAAAACTACCTCAGTCCACCAAAAACGTGTAAGCGACATCAAAACAATAATTTCTATTTAAACACAATTCAAAAATCAATACGAAATGCCCATTGGGGTATTTCATCAAACACCTATAGGAAGGGACTGATACGTGTCCATTTAGGACACGAAATGGACACAAAACCTAGGTCTAGGCATACCTACAGTTAGGGTAGACCTAGGGCTTTCCAAATATGCAAAGAAACTAGAATTTTAATGGTGTTTATAGAGGTTTACCTATTAGTGTCAAAATGCAAGAAAAACTTCCAATGAGGGGTTTCTCCTTGCTAGTAAACTTCCCCAAATTGATCCCAAGCTGGAATAAATCTCCATGAATAGCAAGAATACTAAAATTAGGATCTAATGTAATTTATTTGGATTAAAAAGGAGTTAAAATAGATTTTCTAGGAATTTATGAAGATGGAGACTCACCTCTTTTCTAAACTTGTGAAATTCTAAGAAGGCTAGCCCTATTTCTAGGAGACTATTTATAGGGAGGATTCCCAATGCTAGTGGCCGGCCATGGCTGGATTGGGCTAGGGTTTGGCTCATGCCTAATAGGTTGGGCTTAGTCATTAATCAATGGTTCAAAATCACAAGTCATGACTTGTGACCAAAGGCTTTCTATTCTAATCTCTATTTCCTAATTGATTCTAATAACTAGGATATGGTTAACTTAAATTAACCTAGGGTTTCATAATCTAGCCAAGTCCAACTCAACTAGGGTTAGCTTCTAGGTTAGCCTACCAAGTCAAAGCTAGTCAAAGTCAACCTAGTCAACCTTCATTCAAACAATTCCAAAATAATTCCTAAAATTCCCATAAATCCAAATAAATTATAATAAATTCAAATAACCCTTAAAATGACAAAATACCCTCTAGGCTAAAATGACAATAAGTATCCCAATAACATGGTTAGGCTCTAGGTCAACCAGTCTCCAAGGTTACACTATCAAAATACCAAACATAAGTCATGATTTAAAAATAGTTTTAAAATGATTTAAAAATTACCAAAAATCATATCATGATTTATTTATCATTATTAAAAGACTAAAATTACAAAATTTCAAAATTACCCTTATTTTAGAAAACTGGGTGTTACACCTATGACCAGCCATCAAGTGCCCCCACCACTGTTTAATCCCTCCCAAAAATGCTTGCCTCCTTTATTCATTTTCTTATTTCTCAAGAACAAGATGAGCTCCAACTTCATTCATTCTTAACTTCACCATTTCTTATCCTTTTTCAACCAAACTTCTTGTATTGTAACCTAACCATCACCCTCTTACTGTCCATGGAGATAGAGGACTGTTTCGGAGATCTATTTGTGCTCGGGCTACAGTAGAAGAGGACTGTTCCGTAAGTTTTTGAGCTAGAGGAGAAACCCATTGGTAATCTCTCAAACCCTATCCAAACTATTGATTTATCATCATAGATGCATAGACCTAGGTCCCCTCTAGCTTCGGGTAGGATCTAAACCCAACCTGTGTCGGATACGTGTCTGTATCGGATACGTATCAGTAGGCTAATAAGGTGTTTGACCTATGTCTCAATGGGTTGATTCTTGCTGTTTCAAAATATTTTTGAATGGAAATTATAATTTTTATGTGGCTTATTGATTTATTATTGACTAAGATTGTTTTCGTGTCTTTTTGTGTCGTGATGGCATATTGGACACGCTGTGTACACACTACACTGGCAGCCCACGTTTTTGCCCTGCTACTCGAGTGTCCAACAGGACACGACACGAAGTCTTTGGACTTGAGATTTGGCTCGAACCTAGGAGCTAGGACTGACCTAAGGTTCCCCAAGTTTTGTTGGGTTTTGTCTAGATTCGAAGAAGATACTCGAGGTCCCATGGCTCGACTGAACTGACTGTTCAGTCCAATTTGGTTTTGTTTAGGGTTCCTTGGGTTTTGGACACTGCTGTGTCCAATTTGTGGACACAATTATCATCCAAGGACACGAGCACACACTGAGCATTGATTACCAACCATTATTTATGAATATTATGATTGATTTTGGGTTCGATTCATCAATTCCTATTTGGGACTGAAACCCGACTGATACACATTGGCTGAGTTGATTTCCTGAGTTAATTACATTTCTGATTTTGTTAATGATTTATTAGATCATCTACATGTTTAATGGGTGATGTTCATGTTTGTTTGGGACTGTGTTGAGCAATGGGGTTGGATTTCGGTTAGGTAGTTAACTATTGGACTAATTCATTTTCCAGTTTTGACAATTTCAAATATAGTTTTATTTTGAGGAATTCATATGTGTTAATCCATTTCTTTTACTGATAACTTATGTGTTGATGTAGTTAGTTGACCTGGGTTAGTGTTGGGGGTTGGGTTGAAGTGGTATTACAATTTCAAGAGGTTGTTGAAATTGAAATTGAGGATTTCTCCCAATGTCATCTGTTATTGCCAAATTCTTGAGAACACACTCTTCCTGTAACACACAAAAACTGAGATTGAATATGTTAATTTCTGTATATGAATGTTCAATTGATGAAGTGGTTACTATATACGATGTCTGGAATGATTTTACATAACTGGTTTAGGTATATGCATGTGGGAATGGAAAAAATTAGGTTTGAACAATATTCTGATACTCTTCTTCCTGAAATTATATTCATGAACCTATGCAGTATGGTTTCAGAGCTAAATCTGTTAATTAATGTTATTTTTTGTGAATTAAAGGTTCATTTAATATTGTAACATCTTGCCTATGTTAATTTAGTTTACATACCTGAAATGTATGCATAAACTGAACCATTATCTAAACCTTAATGTATTACCTACATGCCTCTGTTTTCCTGAGCTGTAGTTTAGGTTTTAGGCTTGCTATGGTGTTGTTGTTGTGATGATGATGTTGTAATAGTGTCTTAACATAGCCTTGCTAACCTGAGTTGGGGATCTCATGTAGTAACCTGAGAATTGAATAGGTATAAATGAGTTATACATGCATACCTGAGCATATGCAGGTTGGGTTGCTGGGTTATGAAGGTTGCACATGCTGTGTTTTCCTGAGTTTGCTTTACACAAGCATGTGTGAACCCCTTTCCTGGAACCAAACTAAACTGCCATGTTGACACCTTAACCCCCCTCTATATGCATGCCTATACTTCACTACACTATATATGTTGTACACTAGCTTTAATTCCTAAACCTATCACACCCATGTCTGTATGCATGTTGATTCATAATGATAGGCAAATATAGTTAATGATGTTGTTGATGAATGCCTAATATTGTAAGCCTAATATAGAGTGCCTAATTGAATGCCTGTATGTAATGCAACCCATAAACCTTAAATTGAAATGCTAGTTAATTTCAGATTTCATATGTAAACCACCATGCCATGTAACCCTCCTTTGATGATTGCCATGATGTATATAGATAATTGTAGAGTAAAGATACATGTTACATATCATAACTAGTCTACTTCTAAAATGTAAATAGATGTAACCTTGTAAACTTGTGCCATGTTCTAGTGTAATCTATAACTAGTATTTTATTTCCCCTTTGTTGTGTACCTCCATGTTCACACACACACATAGCGATACATACAACCCTTTCTCTCTCATTATACAATGTTGATTATAGCTCAATATGAATATACTCTTGATGGCTTGATGTGTTTGGCTTGTATAGCTTTGGTTGGGTGTGCTTGCTTGGATAGACTGGTTAGGCTTAGTGAGACTTGCTGGAGTTAGGAGTGGCCTAGTTGACCTAGTTGACTAGTATAGTTGACTGGAGTTGACCAAGTGTTGACTTTAGTCTAGTTTGACCTAGACAGCATGCAGATGCATTGTAGATTACATTTATCATCCCCTATATACATCTTGACTTGTGTTGCTCTAACTAGGAGTCGGGTACCTCATCTCGGACAGTACATTTACTACAGCTATTCAGATACCAGGCGAGTACATTCTCTGATCATTTCATAACTTGCTTAGAATTATATTCCTGCTTTAGTTTACCTTATTTGATGCTGTCACGATATTATCACGGATTGGTACTATATGGATCCTTTCATGTGATGTTACCCCCTCGGGAGCATCGGATACATCATGTCGTGTGTTTCATGTACATCGTGTATTCCTCCCTCTCTTGTTATTCATGTTCTCATGTGCTTCATGCTCGTTCGTGCTCGCTCGTGTACACTCATGTGCTATCATGCTCGATCATGTTCTTGTGTATTTCATATATAACCTATACTTCATATGCACCCTTCATGGGCCTTCATGTGGAATTCATGTGCACTCAGTTTTTTGAGCCCTCATGTATACTTCATGTACACCCATCTATGGGCTTTCATGTGAAAATCATGTACGTAACATAACTTGTCTGGATCCTTGTGTATTGATTGGGGTATGGAGGAGTATAATTAGTCATGTGAACAATTCTAAAGTAGTATAGCCATGTGCGCCTCTTTAGTATATTCATGTGCAAATCAAGCCGTTCACATGTCGACTTTGTACTCTAAATCACTAGTCACTGGTAGCTCTCTACTTATAGTAGATATTTCTATTACAGTTTTTTCTCTATTTACATTATGTACTTTTTTCAGTTTCACGTACCGTACTCTCTTGTATGTTTATATTTTCTAACCTGTTATGATCTGTATGAGATGTATTGTGCTCACTCCCGTCCTGACTGGACCTGTTGAAAATTTTACAGAGGATGATGAGGAACCCTGCACCCCTTACCTTGGAGCTTGCCTAGATGACACTCGCGACCTGGACCCCTGGGGAGGTTCAGGCAGCTACTGAGGACGATACCTTGCATAGTGTAGATAGCTTAGACTGTTCTTCTTTTCATGTTTGGTTATTGTCTTTGATTTCAGAGTTGTATATTTTAGCGATGTTGAGACAGGTAGTTATTAACTTTGATTATTTCACTTCTTGTTGTACCTCAGTTTGAGGATTTTCTTATCTATTCTATTGTGCTATATTCTACCTTAGATTGTGATTGAGTTGTACCTCTGTGTTGGCCTCCGTTTTGGAGAGTATTCATATTATGCTAGTTATAGTTCATGACCTAGAACATCGTTCTACCGCCGATACTGCGGCGTAGGCTGGGCGCTGTTACGTACTCGTACCTTCACGGTGGATGCGGGTCGTGACACGCATGGCCCTGGACGGATAACCTGTCAAGACAGAAGTCCTCTGGCCGGAGTTATACGCCCACATACTACCTTGGACGCATAGCTCTGGACGCATGCTTTGGAAAAAGTGTTGTTTTCTTCCAGTTTTGCCTTCTTCATTTACTAGCCTCACTGAGTTTGTCCTTAGCGTCGAACACTTCGATTCTTGGCATCGTTATTTTTCTTTGCTAAGTCTCGTGTGTTGAACACTTTGTTATTGATTGCACAAGAGGGAAGTCGCTGAGATAGTAGAGCCCTGAACGGTATGCGCCCTCTTTGCGTTGGGAGCTCCTATGCAAGGATTATGCGCCCCCATGACGGAGTTCTCCTTCGGATGCATATCTTCTACTACACTGGCAGGATATGCAGCACGAGCCTTCGGAAGCCAAGTCTTGCAAGACTTGTTTCGCTTAACTGATTTCGAAGAAGTAGAGCCGTCCCTCGAGAGCATCTCTTCGAACACCTGCTGATCGAACTTCACGATCAGCATCTTCTGAGTGCTCCCCACTTTATCGGTATCGGATTGCATCACCACCTTCTCGTCGGAGGAGAAGGTAGTCTCCAGCAGAGTTGCCATTTTTGTGGACACAAAAAATAAGAAGAAGAAGCACTGTCTTTTTTTATTGGCGCAAGACACCACAAATCGAGTACGCCTGAAAGATCCTGTACTGAGGATCCCCGAGTACAAAAAGAATTCTGGGAAATTGGACGATGGAGATCGAGCGACAGTTGCTCCTTTACTCTGTTGACACTCCGATTTACAAAGTGGAAGAAAATCTAATAAAATTGCTAACTCTTGGCTCACTGGCAAGAAGGCCAACAATTTGGCTCTTGAAATGCTCTCCGTTCTGTGTTTTTGAAGAGGCATGAGAACCCTATTATAGTCTTTTTGCACTAAAACGACAATTATGCGCCCACAGGAAAAAATATACTGATTTTCTATGTAGGCACATAAGGTGTAGGCGCATGAAGGCTGCATGATCATGGGTTGATCGTAGGGTTGATGTGGCCGCATGCTTCGATGCACGACTGCTCGTGGAGACTGACGTGGCCGCATTCTTCGGTGCACGACTGGTCATAGATGTTGACCGAGTCGTAGAGCTATCCTGACTTGGGCACATAGGTTGGAATAGGGCTATGCGCCCTCCCACTGGAGCAGCCATATGGGTGCATAGGCTTTGCTGTGGGCGCATCGGCTTTGCTCTGTGAGTGTCAGCCACTCTCTAGCTTGGGCGCATAGCAATCTCTGACTTGGGCGCATAACAATCTCTGACTTGGGCACATAGCTCATTTCTGGTTTGGGCGTATGGATACTTCCTGACTTGAGATGCAAAAATTTTCATGCTTCTACATTATTCAGTTCTTTTGCTTGTCTATTGGTCTTCTTCGTGTTATTGGTCTTGGGATAGAGTTGCCAGTTCTACTCCTTGTTCTTGACTTGACCATTCTTTACTGGGAGTATCTTGCATTGTACTACAGTTGAGACATACTATAGATTGGGAGTATCTTACACTGTACTACGACCTATAGCAGATTCTTTGATCTTGATATTGATTGACTTGCCTAGTGACATACTATAGATTGGGAGAGTATCTTATATTGTACTACGATTTATAGGAGTCTACTTGACCTTGTATTCTTTTAGGAGAGGAGATCGATACTAGAGTTGGCTAATCTCGACTGGGAGTATCTTACATTATCCTACAGTCGAAACCTACTATAGATTGGGAGTATTTATGTACTACAAGCTATAGGGGTTAATCATTTGATTGATAGATAAGTCTAGTATTACATTTCCATATGACTTGTCGTATCCTAGATGTCCTTCTTGCACCGTCCTTATCTTCCATTCATGTTATTTACTGTTATATTAGTAGGCATATTTTATGTATCTTGCTAGTCCTCTGTGGACCTTATGATCTCTTCAGGTAGCTGGTTGCACGGAGTTAGTTAGCTGAGCATGTGGTAGTCGATTACATCTACATGATTAAGGTATTTTGCTAGTGATATTGCTTTATTATCTTCTCGTGCTCTTATGATATTCCTGCTTGTTAGCCTAGTTTCATAGACACATGTTGTTCTTGGAGTCTAATCGGACAATATGCTAGTGGGCTGCAGACCATGAACCATACTTGTTCATTCTTGATTTATATACATCTCATGGATTGAGATATAGTTTAGATTACCGTATTAGACATGATACCATGCTCTTGAAAGCTTATACGTATTCGAGTCGGGCTGGAGTCCGTTTAATACGTAGCTGGCTTGATCACGCACTTGCATCCCAAAAAGTGGGTACGGATCGTTACAAGTTTTTTGGTGGCCCATGCAGGTCAGAGCATATCATATCGGTTACGTAACTGTACTGATACGAGCCTGCAAACATGACTAAACCTTAGAAATCTTAATCCATACTGCCTTAAAAATTTCTCTTAGAAATTTTTCTACCGTCCTTGAAACTTTATATTTACTCTCGATTATCCTTCCTTGCCTTCCCGTACCATTGATTCTCGTACCTTCCTATTTTGGGGTGATGAATGATCGTGCTGTCTAGTATTTGTCAGAAATTCTTAAGCTTAGTGTAAGTTAGTTTGATTGTTGAATTTTGGTTGCTTGATAAATAAGAGGGGATTAGATATGCCATACGCCATTGATATATTGGTAGTAACTTTAGCAACTAGTTGGAAGGTTATAAAATTTTAACGACATGTGTTTTGAGGGAGTGCCGTGCCCAAAGGTGGGTAGTTGTCCTCAAGGTCCAGTGTGAATCATAGATGGTAGATTAATGACTGAAATAGTTTATGAAGTTATTAAGAATTTAGAAACTGGAAAGAGAAGAGATTGGATTCAATTTAGAATTTGAGGAGATTAATGTAAGAGTTGACTTACTTCTTAAGTTTTGAATTTTAGGAATATTTGTGAATTGGAATTTCGAGGACGAAATTATTCTAAGGTAGGTAGATTTGTAACTCCTCTTCCCAAAATTTTGAGAATATTTTTTATTATTTATTTGATTTAAATGGGGATTTTTAGAATTTTTTAAATATTTAATTGTATAGTTATTACGATGGAGAGCTCTAGTCATGATTAAATTTGGAGTACAAGATGACCAAAAATTTTGGCACGGATAGTGTAGTTGGGTGCCTTGACTAGTGTCTTAGCTATGATATGGAAGACAAAGCCATAAGTGTGTGCAAACTATAAAACCAGGTCAAGTGGTGACCTAATTCCTATAAATAATTTAATTAGTTATTTATTAATATTTTGACTTATACAAAATCCGGTTGTACCCTTCTAGCCCGGACCTGACCTGAAACCAATAGAGGCCCATGTAGTCATGTAGTGCTTCCAAAAAGGTCCATGTAGATATAAATATGTATATAATATTTATATATATAGAGTTTTGTTATAAAATATTTTGTTTATGTTGCAACTATTTGATTATATTCTGCTTGTGTATATTTTTTTTTGTTTTTTTTTAAATTTATTTTTTGTTTTTTTATTTGATTATATTCTGCTTGTGTGTGTATATATATATTCTGCTTGTGTGTGTATATATATTATATATATATATATATATATAATATATATATATATATATATATATAATATATATTTTTTTTTTTTTTATATTCTGCTTGTGTGTGTGTATATATATATATTTTTTTTTTTTTTTTTTGTGTGTGTGTATATATATATATATATATATAATATATATATATATATTATATATATATATATATATTTTATATTCTGCTTGTGTGTGTGTATATATATATATATATTCTGCTTGGTGTGTGTGTATATATATATAATATATATATATATATATTATATATATATATATATATATATATATATATATATATATATTTTTTTTTTTTTGTGTGTGATATATAATATATATATATATATATATAAACCATCTGAGATCGATTTATCGATCGATCATAATGCTTGTATGTGTCATAACACATGCATGCGTGTACTATATCGCGGGCACGCCCGCGTACACGGCTATCGCGCAAGGCGCACATGTACTTAAACTGTGCGAGCGCATGCGAGTGCGGGCATGGTCTTATACCACGTGCGTACGCACGCATGTTCTATAGACGCGCACCCGCGCGTATGCACACACGTGTTCTTGTACCAATTTCTTCTGACACATTACTAATTCTTCTGGGGTAGACCTACTTGTTGCTAATAGATCGATAAGAGTATTATTTCCACAAATAACTCTTCTATAGAGTTCATTAATATCGAAACTCATTAGTTTACCCCCATCTATCTGAATGAACCCTTGTAGTAAATCCTGTGGCCTATCTTCGATGGTGGATCATCGGAGTCAGTATCACACCGGAATTTTGAACAAGGTGATCCCCATTAACATTCCGCCCGATCGTTGTGAAAGATGGGTAAGTTGTGAAAACTGTCACCGACAAAGTGGCCATATCTCTCTGATCGCTTCCCTGGAATCTCAAAATAGAAAAGCTTTAGGATTTTTGGGTGAAGGTATGGCACAGTATATATATATATATATATATATATATATATATATATATATATATGAAAAAGGAAATAGAAAAATAAAAATAACTAAAAGAATCCCAGCCCAACAGCAACCCCCCACAGCCTTAAGCCCCTTCCCCATTAAACCAAGCCCAACTGAGCCCAAGAGGGGCAGCAGCAACTCGAACAATTAGAAACCCCAAGACCCGACCATATAAACTATATAGAGATCAAGAGGAGAAGGTGAAGAAAAACCCTAAATCACAGCCACACTCTCGCAACGCCTCCCCGACACCACCTACGGTCCTCTCGTGCCGGTGTCCGGCAGGCCGCCGCGCTGGCGGTCGGCAGGAACAAGGCCGGCCGCGCGGATGCAGCAGACAACAGCGACAACGACAGGTCGACCCCCAAGGTATCCGACTTTGATCACTCATATCTTCCAATTCGTTTAATAGTTTTTCGATCCGTAAAAGGTTTCAGATAGCCTAAAGAACCATCTAGTAACCCTAATAATTAGATTCATCTGGAATGATCTAGGTTCGATGAGAAGTCGATTCAAAGATCGTCGAAACTCAGTTCGTAAACTGAGTATAACATTGTTCAAAACCAAAATTGAAAGGCGGTTTTCTGTCAATCCCTGGACATATTTCAAAAACTAATAAACAAACCTTTAGATAACATATACAAGATTATAACCCTTTTGATAGGTACTGATATTGTAAAGTATATAAGAAGTTATTCGATTTCCAAAATGAACAAAAATAGTTTCTAAAACAGTATGAAATTCTATAAAACCTCCGATACGACGTGCGTCCCGCCAAACCGGGCGACGTGGTCGCAAATCGAAAGCATCGAAAGGTGCATATCGACTTCGCGAACGTGTGGACTTTGACAGAATTCAAATTGGTTGCGTGTGCACGACGAATTTGATGCGTATCCGTCAAAATTTACCGTATTAGCCTTTTTGCAAATTTTTTAATTACTTTGTGCGCGTTCGTCAGATCGAGACGAAACTTGTGCCAATAGGACCGTATCTTTTTTTTGGTCCTGTATGCCAAGTGTGGTCCGATTCTGAGACAGTTGATCGGATCGCCGTTTTGTGGGCCCCACGATTCGACTCAACAGGCGATTTTGTGTACGGCCCACCTAAATCCAAAATTGGATATACTATTGGGTTCGTATCATCAAAACAAATCCATAGACTTATAGTTTGACGACTTTAGAGACCATTGACTCTGACACGCTTTTCGATGCAAATCGGGTCCAACAACGGACATCGTTTTAGCCCGAAATGACCATTATGCCCCTGTGTCCAGAATTAGACTTATAGACAAACAATCCTAACTAATTTGACTATTTGAAAATGTTGTTAATGTCTATTTCAGCTTTCGGAGACAGTTATGAGATTTGGACTTTTGGGCTTACTAGTTGACGGTATATTGTTGGTTCTTCGTGCTACCACCAGACACGTATACCTTGCCGAACTTATATAGTATTTACATGTTTCCTTTCCTATTGTGTTCTTTCCATATAGTTACATGCTTCTCATATTGCGATTGGCTTGTCATCGACTGTTTTACTTGTTTTCTAGATTTACGTGCACGTATAGGATATTATTCAGTTCTTTTGCTTGTCTATTGGTCTTCTTCGTGTTATTGTGTCTTGTGATAGAGTTGCCAGTTCTACCCCTTGTTCTTGATTTGACCATTCTTGACTGGGAGTATCTTACATTGTACTACAGTTGAGATATACTATAGATTGGGAGTATCTTACAATGTACTACGACCTATAGCAGATTCTTTGATCTTGATATTGGTTGACTTGAATGGTGACATACTATAGATTGGGAGTATCTTATATTGTACTATAATTTATAGGATTCTACTTGACCTTGTATTCCATTAGGAGAGGAGATCGATACTAGAATTGGCTAATCTCGACTGAGCGTATCTTGCATTGTCCTACAGTCGAAACCTACTATAAATTCGGAGGATCTTGCATTGTACTACAAGCTATATGGGTTAATCGTTTGATTGATAGCCAAGTCTAGTATTACATTTCCGTATGACTTGTCGTGTCTTAGATGTCCTTCTGGCACCGTCCTTATCTTCCATACATGTTATTTACTGTTATATTAGTAGGCATGTTTTATGTATCTTGCTAGTCCTCTGTGGACCTGATGATCTCTTCAGGTAGCTGGTTGTACGGAGTTAGTTAGCTGAACATGTGGTAGTCGATTACATCTGCATGATTCAGGTATTTTGCTAGTGATATTGCTTTATTATCTTCTCGTGCTCTTATGATATATCCTGCTTGTTAGCCTAGTTTCATAGACTCATGTTATTCTTGGAGTCTAATCGAACAATATGCTAGCGGACTGCAGACCATAAACCATACTTGTTCATTCTTGATTTATATACATCTCGTGGATTGAGATATAGTTTAGATTACCATATTAGACATGATACCATGCTCTTGACAGCTTATATGTATTCGAGTCGGGCTGGAGTTCGCTTGATATGTGGCTGGCTTGCTCACGCACTTGCATCCCGAAAAGCGGGTGCGGGTCGTGACGGGTTCTGTGGTGGTGACCGGTGTAAGCCCCTGTTTTTCAAATTTTAGTTAAATTAGTGCTAATTAATTTTTAATGTTAATTTTAGCCTTAAAATAATTATTAGGATTTTTAGGAATTTTTCTATAATTTTTAAATGAGTTTTATATATTAAAATATTAATTTATAAATTTTCTAAAATGTTTTAATTAACTTTTGTAATTAATTAGATTGTTTTAATAGCATTTTGTAATTTTTAGAATTGATTTAATATGGTCTTGTAATTTCTTAAATGTTTTAAACTACTAAATGCAAATGATTATTTGCATTTACTCACTGTTGGGGCCTTTGTGCAATAACCTAAATCTAGAGGACCTAAGTGCAAACTTCCAAACCCCCCCGACCACTCTCTCTCTCTTCCCTCACCTACTCTCGCTGACCCCCCCCCCCCGACCGACGACTGCCACGCCGGCGGGCAGCCATCGCCATTCCCGGCTGCCCCGACCGACCTAGCACCGCCCACAACCCCTATTTAAACCCTCTCTCCCCCCAGGCCTAAACCCTAACCCTAAATCCTCTCTGCCACCCCCCACGACCACCTTTCCTCCCCTTTTTCCCAAAACCCTAGCCGCAACTCCGGCGAGCCCCCGTTCAGCCCCGAACGACGAACGTCACCGCCGTCCACTACCGCCATCCGACTCGCCACGCTGAGCCACGCCCAGTGCCACCGGAGCACCGCCGTCCCGACGTCTCCTCCGCCCGCCAGCCCCTTCGAAAACACCCTCAACCGTCGGACACGTAGGTAACAGGACTCGAATCATGTCGTGCGTGTCTCGTTTTCACGCACGAGACTCGCCAGGACACGACGAACCTGATGCTGTGCTTGGACACGCGTTTTAGCATTCGTACGTGTCATGCATAGCACAGACACGTAGATACCTGTGTCCTTAACTGTCTAGACACAGGACCGATATTTTATTTTTTTTATATACAATATAAGCCTAAACGAAATAAAATAAACGAGAACCCTAATCCTAACAAGACTAGCGGGCTGACCCCCTGGCCAGCCTGACCCGAGTTAAACCCCCCCCTGTTGGCTCAGGTTCGAGTCCCCCTTTCTGTTTCCTTTTTTTTTTCTTTTTCTGTTTCTTTCCTTTTCTTTTTCTTTTTTTGTTTTGTATATATATATATATATATATATATATATATATATATATATATATATATATATATATATATATATATATTAGTATATATATATGTATATACTGTATTTTGACAGTATTTTATATATATGTATATATATTTATTATTAGTAAATTTTATATGTATACATTTTCATGTGTATATATATTATTATATATACACATTATTATTAAGTGTTTTCTTATACATATATATATTTGTATATATATATATATATATATATATATATATATATATATATATATATATATATATATATATATATATATACATATATATATATATATATATATATATATATATATATATATATATATATATATATATATATACTTTATAAATTAAGTATTTTTCTTATACATAGATATATGTACTTTTTACATATGTATGTATATTTTCACTATGCATAATTTTGCCTTATTAAAACATAATATTTATTTTGCACTATTACCAAATTGTATTTTTAGTGTATTTAAATTTCTGCAACCATTTGGTGTCCAAGCCTAGCATGGGTTTTTGGGCCCAAATGTGTTTTCACACATTCAAGACCTGTACAAGTCATATTGGACTTGATTCATGGCCTTGGGTCCTGTATTTGAACTTTGGTTCAAATTATATACATGGACAAAATACGCAGATAATTAATTATTTAATTTCAATTGTGTGCAATGTTGTTTTTGATTTTTTAAAAATACTTAAATACTGCTAAAATTATGGAAAATAGTATTTAGATACTATGTTAAGTTAGCTAATTTATTATAATTTTTATAGTATTTAATTTACTGTTTTGCCACTAGTTTGGCATATGAAACCAAAACTCATTTTCTGTATACTTAGGAAAACTGATTTTTATTAAATACTTGTACTGGTTAATAAATTCCAGAAAATTTATAATAAATTTCTATGATTAACAAGGATCACTTTGATACTTTACTTTAAGAAAAACTAGACTTTTTGTCTATCTCTAAAATTATTGGAACACAACGATCATTTGATTTATTTTTTTGATTAATTACGACTTGTAGCTTTTTGTGTTATTTTGAGTTTTAGCCATGTTGAACCCCACCCCTCACTAGTGTAAAGACCCTAGAAAGTTAGTTAAAGTAGTGTGTCACCCCACATTGGTCTCCTATGCCAAAGCCATTATTTTGGCTAGGTGCCCAGTCACAAGTCGTGTCGTACCAATTAGTGTCCTAGTGTTTTAGCTTAGTGTAAAAACTAAGTTATTGTATTTATTTCTATAGTGACGAGTTACCAGGACATCCAAAGCACTGTTATCGCAGCTTGCTTTGTTTTGCTTTGCTAGAGGCACGTACTTTCTATGAACTTTATATATTGTCACATAAATGAACTGCAAACCCCACCATGTTAAATGCTGATCCTTGGGGTAGCAAGTTAGATCTCTACATGTTGTACTTTCAGTTACTACCATGCTTAGAACAATCTTGATGTATCTCTCACATGATTAGAATATGGGTTATGGAGAAACTGCTAGTAGCGTACGTGATCATGCCCCCTTACTCGTACGTACGTACCGAGCAAGGTTGACATTCTATGTATACCTTGTCGTAGGCGCACCAGCTGTATTTGTACGTATGTACATCTATCGCTTGTTTTACTTGTACGGAAGTACATTTTATATACTTATACCACAGTATATTTTACACCTATTGACGATCACGTACCTGCTACAGTTTAAACATTACATATACATCTGTCTCTATGACATATGTGTCCTTGCCATGATAGATTGTGTGATGCCATGTTTCCAGTTATTCCTCTTATGTTCATTTCCATGTTTCATATGCTAGTTTGCTAGATTCAGTACTTGCTCCCGTCTTGACAGGATAACGTTGTAGGTGTCCTTACTGAGGAGGAGTTACTCTGCGATACATATTATGGAGTTACTGTCGAGGACCCGGCTCTGCTTTACGAGGATGTTCCTGCGGGAAACCTCGCCTAGTTATCTTTTGTTTACTTAGACTTTTGAGAGTAGACATGTATTAGACTATATCTTTTTGTAACTGGACATGTATCCAGTTTTACATTTCAGTTCACTTGTACTTGGACATTTTACTATATACGACGACTTTTGTGTTTGGAGCATTTATGACTTTTATTCATTTATAGAACTGTTAGCACATTTAGTCTTATCCTGTTGTCTTTAGAACAACTTACTACGTTTTAATCTCAAACGTAGGCTGGGCATGATTCGGCCTGGCCCAACAATTTGGGTAGCGGGTCGTGACATATTTTTAGTGGTGGCCCATGCAGGTCCTGACTAAATTGTTTGGTTACGTTATTGTACCAAGCATGCCTGCAATTAGGAACTTAAGGTAATTAGACAACATTAGGAATAACGCTTAGAACACCTAGAGGAATGCTAGGATTGCAACATAGGAAATACGTCACATATTTGCTATTATAATTAGATTTCCTTGTATATGATTGCTTATTTTAAATAAGTCCTTATAAGTCCTTTTTATTGTAATTTAGATGGTGCTTACTCGTTCATCCCAGTATGTTACCCCCGAGAATGGGGCCCTCCTTATCCAGTCAGCTGACCAGTCGACTGATACACCCCCACCTCCACCTACCACATTTCCCCACTCCACAGATCCACAGACCCAGATGCCTCCACCACCTTCCACATCCCAGTCCCAGCAGGCCCCGATACTTCCACCACCCCCTATCATTATACCCACCCAGGCTTCCGTCACACTCGACGGAAACCAACTGCTCACTCTGATTCAGGGGTTCCTAACAACCCATCAGGAGTAGACTACCCTACTCTGCCAGAGCATAGAGCGTTCTGAGGGACGTCCCGTGGTCCCACCACATGTAGAGCCACGGCAGAGAGCGGGGACGATCAAGGACTTCATGGGTCTGAATCCCAAGGAGTTCTTAGGGACTGAGGGCATAGTAGTAGCAGATGACTGGCTAGATTCGGTAGAGAGGAAGCTTCTGGGAGTTAGGATGCCGGATGACCTCCAGGTCGAGGCAGCAGGATTTCTGCTGATAGACTTAGCAGGAGTCTGGTTCCGGAATGAGCCATTGTTTGCGAGGGGGAGAGCCACTTGGGATCAGTTCAAGACCCAGTTCAAGAAGAAATTCTTCTCGACCACTGCTAGAGTAGCCATGGGGCTATGATTCCAGAACATCCAGCAGGGGAACCGTTCTGTTGATGACTATGCGGCAGAGTTTAGTCGCCTGAGCCGTTTTGCTCCTAGTCTGGTTGCAGATCCAGAGGAGATGACCCGTAGGTTTTGCCATGGTCTAGTTCCAGACATTGGCATTCTTATAGTGGCGAACGGTAAGACTGACTACTACCAGAGCCTAGAGTTGGCCCGGAGCATCGAGGAGCGTCTTCTGTCATGCAAGAGGCCGGCTTCTGTACATCATGAGGGACCGTCCAAGCGTCAGGCTTTCCAGCAGAGAGCACCGACGCCACCCCAGCAGACTTACCGTTCCCCTACATCACATCATCCGACCCTGCCAGTTCGAGCCCCGGGACCCCGACAGCAGCAGCAGCAGAAGGGAGCTATATGTTCTTTCTACGGAAGACCAGGGCACGATTACTCCATCTGTAGGAAGAGGCTGAAGCAGTGCTTAGTTTGTGGGTCTGCCACCCACATGATACGGGAATGCCCAGTATCCAAGGGACCTAGAGGACCGCTTCCGACTCAGCAGCAGAGGTTTGGGCAGCATCTGCAGCAGCAGAAGGGACCTCAGGGGAAGGTTTATAGCCTAGCCCTTAAGCCGGAGCCGGAGCAGGTTTCGGAGCCGGATTACTTAGCTGACGTCATCACAGGTCATGTTTATTTGCATACTTTTCTAGCTGTATGTTTGTTTGATTCTGGTACATCTCATAGCTTCCTATCATTAGAGTTTATGCATAAACATCATCTAGTAGCTACACCTACTACGGAGATTAGTAGAGTAATGACGGGAGGAGGACCAGTGCCTATTAGATCTATCTATAGATGTTCTATTTTTATAGCCGGAAGGGAGTTCAGGGGACGATTCTTTGTGATGCCACTCCCCGGTTATGATATCATATTGGGGATGGACTGGCTTAGCTATGCCCATGCATCTATAGATTGCCATGAGGGTAGTATTTTGTTCAGTCTCCCAGGCACAGCACCATTCAGTGTCAGGAGGACAGGGCCGGAGATCAGCCTAGAGCCGAACTGTTGTGCGACAGTCGGGGACGCAGCACCGCCACACCCTATCATTAGGGAGTTTATGGATGTATTCCCAGAGGATCTTCCAGGGCTTCCGCCTGACAGAGATGTGGAGTTCACCATAGATTTAGTACCGGGTTCATTACCAGTATCCCGGGCTTGCTATAGAGTGAATCCCAAGGAGGCCATAGAGATGAAAGAGCAGATTGATGACCTGTTGAAAAAGGGTTTCATTCGATCCAGTGCTTCTCTATGGGGAGCACCAGTGCTCTTTGTGCCTAAGAAGGATGGTACAGTCCGGTTGTGTATTGACTACCGGGCCTTGAATGCCATCACCATCAAAAACAAATATCCTTTGCCTAGGATAGATGATTTGTTCGACCAGTTGAGCGGGACGAAGGTGTTTTCCAGGATAGACTTAAGATCCGGGTACCACCAGGTGAAGGTCAGGGCAGCAGACATCCAGAAGACGGTGTTCAATACGAAGTACGGGCAGTACGAGTTTCTGGTGATGCCATTTGGACTCACAAATGCGCCAGCTGTCTTTATGAACTTGATGAATAAGACATTTCACCAGTATCTGGATAAGTTCGTCGTAGTGTTTATCGACGACATCCTGATATACTCGAAGACGCCAGAGGAGCATGCAGAGCACTTGCGGATAGTTTTGGGGATTCTGAGGCAGGAGAGATTGTTTGCCAAATTGTCGAAGTGCGAGTTCATTTTAGATCGAGTGGAGTTTCTTGGCCATATAGTCACTGGAGATGGAATCTCGGTAGATCCCAAAAAGATTGCTGCAGTTGAGACGTGGAAGGCTTCGATGTCAGTTTCAGAGATCAGGAGCTTTCTGGGTTTAGCAGGCTATTATAGAAAGTTCGTCCAGGACTTTGCTAGGATAGCTGAACCCATGACGAAGCTGATGCGGAAGGACGCAGAGTACATCTGGTCAGAGGACTGCCAGACAGCATTTGAGGAGCTGAAGAGGAGGCTGACGACCGCTCCAGTTCTGACTTTACCTTCAGGTTCTGGATGTTTCACCATTTACAGCGATGCTTCTGGGAAGGGGCTAGGATGTGTCCTACAGCAGCATGGGAAAGTGATTGCTTATGCATCTAGGCAGTTACGGACTCACGAGAGGAATTATTCTACCCATGACCTCGAGCTAACTGCGGTGATCTTTGCACTCAAGTTATGGAAACATTACTTATACGGAGAGCGTGTGGAGATCTTTACTGACCACAAAAGCTTGAAGTATGTGTTCATGCAGAAAGAGCTGAACATGAGGCAAAGACGATGGTTGGAGTTGATGAAGGACTTCGACATCGATTTACAGTATCACCCCGGGAAGGCAAATGTGGTGGCGGATGTGCTGAGTTGGCATCCGATGGCATGGTATCTGATGATAGATCGGCATTTACGGGAGGATCTGGAGAAGCTCGGTATCGAGCTAGTTCGGCCAGGATCAGTGATACAGATGATGGCGCTTGACATTCAGTCAGGTTTGATGGAGCAGATCCGGGAGGCACAGTCTACAGATGAGAGCCTTCGCAGACTTCGACCCCAGGCGTTAGCTGGATTGCTGTATGACTTGACGATAGCAGAGGATGGATTCTTGAGGCATGGCAGCCGATTGTACGTACCGAAGGGAGAGCTGGTAGAGGCAGTCTTGCAGGAGGCGCACCGATCGAGATATTCTATTCACCCTGGTGCTAACAAGATGTACCGTGACTAGCGGGAACATCTTTGGTGGCACGGGATGAAGAGGGATGTATCGCATTTTATCTCGAGATGCCTAGTTTGCCAGCAGGTGAAGGCGGAGCGCCAGAGGCCAGCTGGTTTGTTGCAGCCGTTACCCATTCCCGAGTGGAAGTGGAAACATATTACGATGGACTTCGTTTCAGGGCTTCCTCGTTCCCAAAGAGGGAAGGATGCCATCTGGGTTATCGTAGACAGGCTGACAAAGTGTGCGCACTTCATACCCTTCAAGGTGGGGCTTTCCACCGAAAAGTTGGCAGAGCTATACATGCAGCAAATAGTTCGCCTACACGGAGTGCCGGTGAGCATCGTGTCGGACAAAGACAGCAGATTTACATCCTACTACTGGAGGAGCTTACAGGAGGAGTTGGGCAGCAGGCTCAAGTTCAGTACGGCGTACCACCCGCAGACAGATGGACAGTCCGAGAGGACGATACAGACACTGGAGGATATGCTGAGGACCTGCGTGCTAGACTTCGGAGGATCATGGGAGAGCCATCTGCACTTGGTAGAGTTTTCATACAACAACAGCTACCAGGCCAGTATTGGTATGTCTCCTTTCGAGGTGCTATATGGGCGACGATGCCGCATACCGCTCTTTTGGGATGATATTGGAGACAGAGTTATGGTTGGGCCAGAGATGATCACGGATGCAGCAGAGAAAGTCGGGATGATCAGAGACAGGCTCAGAGTAGCTCAGGACAGGCAGAAATACTGGGCTGATGCTAGTCGCAGACCGATGGAGTTCGCAGACGGTGATCATATGGTGCTAGTGAAGATATCACCTACCAGAGGGACGATCCGGTTCGGACGAGGAGGGAAGCTGAGCCCCAGATACATCAGGCCGTTCGAGATACTCGACAGGATCGGAGATGTAGCTTACAGGGTTGCACTTTCACCCAACCTAGCAGGAGTTCACGACGTCTTTCACGTATCTCAGCTGAGGAGA
This sequence comes from Iris pallida, assembly GCA_029216955.1. Classification (NCBI taxonomy): domain Eukaryota; kingdom Viridiplantae; phylum Streptophyta; class Magnoliopsida; order Asparagales; family Iridaceae; genus Iris; species Iris pallida. The sequence continues at coordinate 8,660,536 of JANAVB010029815.1, read as the reverse complement.
TATGTTCCAGACCCCAGTCATGTGCTAGATCATTCAGAGTTGGAGGTCGGACCGAGCCTTACAGTTTCTGAGCAGCCAGTGGAGATGTTAGACAGGAGAGAGAAGAGGCTGAGGAACAAGGTTATACCCCTAGTGCGAGTAGCTTGGAGCCGTTACTCCCCAGGTGAATCTGCTTGGGAGAGAGAGTCGGACATGAGGGAGAGATACCCTTACTTGTTCGATCCAACCGCTGCGAGGGAACCACCCGTTCCCGCTTGATACCTTAGAGGTTAGTTTCGATCGCAGCCTTAGTCATTTTGTTGCATTGCTTGCTATGTTAGAATATTGTCGGGTCTTCAATCCTTGTGAATTTCGAGGATGAAATTTTTTAAGGAGGGAAGACTTGTAAGCCCCTGTTTTTCAAATTTTAGTTAAATTAGTGCTAATTAATTTTTAATGTTAATTTTAGCCTTAAAATAATTATTAGGATTTTTAGGAATTTTTCTATAATTTTTAAATGAGTTTTATATATTAAAATATTAATTTATAAATTTTTTAAAATGTTTTAATTAACTTTTGTAATTAATTAGATTGTTTTAATATCATTTTGTAATTTCTAGAATTGATTTAATATGGTCTTGCAATTTCTTAAATGTTTTAAACTACTAAATGCAAATGATTATTTGCATTTACTCACTGTTGGGGCCTTTGTGCAATAACCTAAATCTAGAGGACCTAAGTACAAACTTCCAAAACCCCCCCGACCACTCTCTCTCTCTTCCCTCACCAACTCTCGCTGACCCCCCCCGACCGACGACTACCACGCCGACGGGCAGCCCCCGCCATTCCCGGCTGCCCCGACCGACCTAGCACCGCCCACAACCCCTATTTAAACCCCTCTCTCCCCCCAGGCCTAAACCCTAACCCTAAATCCTCTCCACCACCCCCACGACCACCTTTCCTCCCCTTTTTCCCAAAACCCTAGCCGCAACTCCGGCGAGCCCCCGTTCAGCCCCGAACGACGACCGTCACCGCCGTCTACTACCGCCATCCGACTCGCCACGCTGAGCCACGCCTAGCACCACCGGAGCGCCGCCGTCCCGACGTCTCCTCCGCCCGCCAGCCCCTTCGAAAACACCCTCAACCGTCGGACACGTAGGTAACAGGACTCGAATCGTGTCGTGCGTGTCTCGTTTTCACGCACGAGACTCGCCAGGACACGACGAACCTAACGCTGTGCTTGGACACGCGTTTTAGCATTCGTACGTGTCGTGCATAGCACAGACACGTAGATACCTGTATCCTTAACTGTCTGGACACAGGACCGATATTTTATTTTTTTTATATACAATATAAGCCTAAACGAAATAAAATAAACGAGAACCCTAATCCTAACAAGACTAGCGGGCTGACCCCCTGGCCAGCCCGACTCGAGTTAAACCCCCCCTCCCCCCTCCCCCGCTGGCTCAGGTTCGAGTCCCCCTTTTTGTTTCCTTTCTTTTTCTTTTTCTGTTTCTTTCCTTTTCTTTTTCTTTTTTTGTTTTGTATATATATTTATATATATATGTATATATATATATATATATATATATATATATATATATATATATATATATATATATATTAGTATATATATATGTATATACTGTATTTTGACAGTATTTTATATATATGTATATATATTTTATAGTTAGTAAATTTTATATGTATACATTTTCATGTGTATATATATATATATATTATTATATATACACATTATTATTAAGTGTTTTCTTATATATATATATTTGTATATATATATATATACTTTATAAATTAAATATATACTTTATAAAAAAAAATATATACTTTATAAATTAAGTATTTTTCTTATACATAGATATATGTACTTTTTACATATGTATGTATATTTTCACTATGCATAATTTTGCCTTATTAAAACAATAATATTTATTTTGCACTATTACCAAATTGTATTTTTAGTGTATTTAAATTACTGCAACCATTTGGTGTCCAAGCCTAGCATGGGTTTTTGGGCCCAAATATGTTTTCACACATTCAAGACCTGTACAAGTCATATTGGACTTGATTCATGGCCTTGGGTCCTGTATTTGAACTTTGGTTCAAATTATATACATGGACAAAATACGCAGATAATTAATTATTTAATTTCAATTGTGTGCAATGCTGTTTTTGATTTTCTAAAAATACATAAAGTACTGCTAAAATTACGAAAAAATAGTATTTAGATACTATGTTAATTTAGCTAATTTAGTATAATTTTTATAGTATTTAATTTACTGTTTTGCCACTAGTTTGGTATATGAAACCAAAACTCATTTTCTGTATACTTAGGAAAACTGATTTTTATTAAATACTTGTGCTGGTTAATAAATTCTAGAAAAATTATAATAAATTTCTATGATTAATAAGGACTACTTTGATACTTTACTTTAAGAAAAACTAGGCTTTTTGTCTATCTCTAAAATTGTTGGAACACAACGATCATTTGATTTATTTTTTTGATTAATTTCGACTTGTAGTTTTTTGTGTTATTTTGAGTTTTAGCCGTGTTGAACCCTACCCCTCACTAGTGTAAAGACCCTAGAAAGTTAGTTAAAGTAGTGTGTCACCCCACATTGGTCTCCTATGCCAAAGCTATCATTTTGGCTAGGTGCCCAGTCACAAGTCGTGTCGCACCAATTAGTATCCTAGTGTTTTAGCTTAGTGTAAAAACTAAGTTATTGTATTTATTTCTACAGTGACGAGTTACCAGGACATCCATAGCACTGTTATCGCAGCTTGCTTTGTTTTGCTTTGCTAGAGGCAAGTACTTTCTACGAACTTTACATATTGTCACATAAATGAACTGCAAACCCCACCATGTTAAATGCTGATCCTTGGGATAGCAAGTTAGATCTCTACATGTTGTACTTTCAGTTACTACCATGCTTAGAACAATCTTGATGTATCTCTCACATGATTAGAATATGGGTTATGGGGAAACTGCTAGTAGCGTACGTGATCATGCCCCCTTACTCGTACGTACGTACCGAGCAAGGTTGACATTCTATGTATACCTTGTCGTAGGCGCACCAGCTGTATTTGTACATATGTACATCTATCGCTTGTTTTACTTGTACGGAAGTATATTTTATATACTTGTACCGCAGTATATTTTACACCTATTGACGATCATGTACCTGCTACAGTTTTAAATATTACATATACATCTGTCTCTATGACATATGTGTCCTTGCCATGATAGATTGTGTGATGCCATGTTTCCAGTTATTCCTCTTATGTTCATTTCCATGTTTCATATGCTAGTTTGCTAGATTCAGTACTTGCTCCCGTCTTGACAGGATAACGTTGTAGGTGTCCTTACTGAGGAGGAGTTACTCTGCGATACATATTATGGAGTTACTGCCGAGGACCCGGCTCTGCTTTACGAGGATGTTCCTGCGGGGAACCTCGCCTAGTTATCTTTTGTTTACTTAGACTTTTGAGAGTAGACATGTATTAGACTATATCTTTTTGTAACTGGACATGTATCCAGTTTTACATTTCAGTTCACTTGTACTTGGACATTTTACTATATACGATGACTTTTGTGTTTGGAGCATTTATGACTTTTATTCACTTATAGAACTGTTAGCACATTTAGTCTTATCCTGTTGTCTTTAGAATAGCTTACTACGTTTTAATCTCAAACGTAGGCTGGGCATGACTCGGCCTGGCCCAACAATTTGGGTAGCGGGTCGTGACAACCGGGGATAGAGAGGTCGGGGTAGAGGAGGAGCGGGGCGGCAATGGCTATGAATCGACATGGGTGATGGAGATTCGGCCAGAAAGGCGGCCAAGATATGTAGGTTTAGGATTTGGCTTTTGTATCGGTTGTATGTGTCGAGGTTGGAGATGATTATCGTAGAGAGATTGTGTCTGACGTGTCAGACACGATGATATGTAATGTGGTTGTAAAGAACTGGATGAAGAAAATAAATGCAGACACAGACACGGACGCCCGGGGTCGAACCTGAGGCTGGATACGATGAATCGTGGTGGTGGACACGGACACTTCAGCACATGATTTGTGTATTGGATGTGTAGTTAAGAAGGGTTTGAGAATAGGTTGGGATAGGTTTTGAGAAAAAGGTAGAGGATGTTCTCTTTATATAGGTGATAGAATCCTAAGCCGATAAGGGTTAGAAATTTCCAGGATATATCTTCCTTTCATTTTAAATTGAATAAGTATTTAAAATAAGTTTAATCATAATCCAGGTAGATGCTAATATTAAATTAAATCAATATAAAATTTAAATTATTTCAATCTAATCAAAATCTATTAGTAGATAGGAATACCAATTTAAATTAACATCGTTCAAATCATATAAATTCAAAATAAAGTAAGAGACAACATAATAACTTTAAAATAATAATTAATGTTATCAAAATAATTTAAATCATACAAATTTAACTAAATAAAATAATTGATTATCATAAAAATATTTAGGGTTATTTTGTATAAGGGTACCAAGTTTTTGATATAATTAGACTTTGGGTACTGTAACTTTTTAGTGACGAACATTCGTCGTTAAAAGTCTTATTTTGTCACTGAAAGTCCACTTCTATCACTAAAATGTGTCACTAAAAAAATTCGAGTACCCAAACTCTAAAACAGACAAATTCAGTACCCAAAGTCTAATTATATCAAAAACATGGTACCCTTATACAAAATAACCCAAATATTTAATATATAAATTTGATATTTATCAAATAATTTAAATCATATACATTGAAATCTAAATCAAATAATTAATTACTATAATAATTTAAATAATATTTTATCTAATTCAAATAAATAATCATCCTAGTAATTTAAATATAACGATATTATCAAAACAATTTAAGATATATTTTTTATAAATCTAAAACTTAAAAATACTTTCATAAAATCTTTTTATTGTTTCCAAAATACTTATGATTTCCAAATCTATTTTTGAAACCAATATTTAATAAAATCCAAAATACTAATCCAACATCTTTCATAATTCTAATATTATTAACTAAAAATATTTTTTTATTAAAATAAATTAGCACTTCTCAAAATATTTAATTTAAAACTAGTTTTTATAACATAAATAATCATAAAATATCTTTCATAAAGTCTCAATGAAAAATTACCTTTTTAATCCAATAATTGAAATAATTTTTTTTGAAAATTCGGGAAGAGAGGGTACAATGATCGTTAGTCTTCTCATTGCTAAGACTTGGTCACCGATTTGGAATAACCTTTTTTCACCTTTTCATTAAAGGCTTTGGAAATGCAGGTTTGATATAACTCAATACATTATTGAGCTAACAAACGCTTCTCATCGAGTGTCTCCAACTCTTGTAACCACATACGATCATTGTCTTTGGTAGTCAACTTGTTGGCGAGAGCTATCCTAATAGAAGGGATCTGGATTAAGACGAACTGCTTCAATTCCATAAACAAGAGAATATGACGTACTATCGGTTGATGTACGCATTATCGTCTGGTAAGCCCATAGACATAAACCAAGCTTCTTATTTCAATCACGTTTATTGGATGAAACAAACTTTTTGAGTAGCTTGATAATAGTATTGTTGAAAGCTTCTGCTAACCCATGGCGACAGGGTTATACGCTGTAGAAGCTATGTTTTGAATTTGATTCTTATCAAAGAACCGGTAGAATGCATGACTTACAAACTGCGACCCATTATCATGTGTTATCGTTCAGAGAACTCCAAACCGGTATATAACATGATGTTTAATGAAGCTTATAACATTCAATCTTTTTACTTTCGTAAGAGGTTTAGCTTCCGCCAACTTGGAAAAGTAATCAATTATTACTAGGAACCGATCTCCTCTGGTTGAAGAAGGGCTGATAGGACCGATAATGTCCATATCCCAAGCTTTAAATGGCCATGACGCGACCGTCAGATGTAAAAATTTCGATGGTGGATGTATAAAGTCTGCATGAATCTACCATGCTCGACACTTTTTCACATATTCTATGACGTTTGCTATCATAATGGACCATTAGTAATCCATTCTTTTGAGACAATCTTGGAGCTTAGGACCTGGTTGATGCACACCATACGTTATGAGCCTAAAAAAGGGCTTCTTTGATTTCTGTATTTGATAAGAACCGAAGCAAAAGTTTATCGTATGAATGTTGATACAACATCTTAGTCACTGTATCATAATAAAATTAAAGAGCATGTCGTTGTAGATACTGCTTCTTCATATCAACTAGAAGATCATATCATCTAGAAGGATTATATAGATAACGTAGTATATAAAAGGGGATCTCTAGTCTCTGGGTTCAATTTTGTCTATGTTGCATAACTTTGGTGGATATTCAAGTTATTCTTAGCACGGAACAATTCCCAACCCGTCACTGTCATCGAATGTTGGATTTTGATTGGTACTGCTAGATAAGCTGCAAGTCCAGCAAGAGCATCTGCTTCAGTATTCTGCAATTAAGGCACATGTTCGATATAGAATCCTCTGATGGTTGCTACTAGCTCTAGAGCGGCTTGGTAGTAAGGAATGAGGTCTTTATACCATACTATATACTCACCTCAGACTTCTAACTATCTACTTAGAATCGTTATAAGCTTCTAGGTAGTCTACCCCCAACTGGCGAGCTAATTGAAGTCCAATAAGCAAAGATTTATACACTGCCATATTTTTGGAACACGACTCCATAAGAGAATATACCTGATGTATCACCAAATTATCTGGAGAGAGGAGTACAAACCCTACTCATGCAATAATATTGCACTTTAGCCTTGTCCTTGATGCACCATCAAAGAATATCTACCAAATAGCATCATCTAAATTGTATTAGAATCTAGCACTTCATCAAGAATGTCTTCTTAGGGCTTCGATGTTTTTGCGAATCAGATGAGCCGCTAGAAAATATACCAAAGCTTGTCTTTTAAAAGTTTGTTGTGGAACAAATACCGTATCATATGGAGACAACGGCATTGCCCAAGTAGCCAAGGGTGAGTTCAGCGAACCAGGCTTTGTCATGAGTACCCTGAGTAGATTAACTAATGGGATAACGTAGATCGTCTGCCCAATCACATAATGTCGTATCTTTTGAATGGCGAACACTAGGCAAGGCACTCTTTTATCCATAGGATTATACCTGTGTTCAGCCCCTACCATCATACAACTGAGGTAGTATATAGCTTGCTCATGTCCTTTATCACTCTTCTGCACAAGTAGCGCATAGTTAGAATGATTCATAGCCTGAACATATAACATGCATGGTTTTCCTACAACGAGAGCTGCCAGAACTGGAGTATTCGTCAAATACTACTTGATATCATCGAACGCCTGTTGGCATACTTCATTCTAGACAAGCATTATGTCATTCTTCATGAGTTTCGTGAATGGTTGATACCGACCAGGGAGATTTGACGTGAACATCCCATGTATGCTAGTCTTCCTTGGAGGCCTCGTAGCTCTTTGAGATTCTTCTGCCGACGCATATCGATAATAGCCTTGACTTTGTCTAGGTCAAGGTGAATACCTTTGAATGTTATAACAAATACAATAAACTTGTCATTAGAGACTCACATAAAGGACTTTATTGGATTCATCTTGGGTTGGTGTGCACGTATCAGTTCGAACACCTTTCTCAGTTCTGAAGGTGATATTTTTTGAGACAACTTTTGACTACAATATCTTCTACTTAGCATTTTGCCATTTTTGCAAATGGTCAAGAAAAATCTTGCTTATAGATCACTAGTACGCAACACCTACATTCTTCAGTTCGAAGGACATCATCATATAACAGTATACCCGAATGGCATTCGAAATTATGTGTGCTTCTCATCATCCAGAAATATTTTATAACGCCACAGTCCAAAATACGTAGGACTAGAAATGTAGACATGCCAGCCGTATAATAAATATACGTAAGCTGTAAATATGGTATAATCATGGCCAAATAATCTCATCCACAAAATAAAAGAATAAAAGATGCTATAATCAATATGAATTGTCATTTGTACAAGTTGGTGGGCGGAGACAAATCTACTACCAACCATTTTAAATAAGAATAATAACATACAAAGGAGGAATTTGTAAAACTAGCAAAGGACGATCCAAGTGTGAGTCATCTTCAATAGAAAAGAGAAGACCACGAGCTTGGCTGGAACACTTGCAGAAAGTCAAGAATACACACCTAGAGAAATCAGTAAGTCCTCAGAGGGATGTAACAAGATACATATAATCATGCCATAAAACTGAATATAAACTGCTCAATAGTAAGTCAAATCAGATCATAACATGGTCCAATACTCCACCCTTGAATTAGGGTACCAACCCCCCAACCAAACAAGGACAGAAGATGGCACCCTAATCCGTAGTGAAGTATCTTTCCATGCCATGAAGCCTAGTATCCAAACCACAACAAGGTTCAATACCTTCTCGTCGAAGCAGTGAGCCACACCTACAACCAAACAAGGACAAGGTGTAGCAAACTAGTCCGCGACAAGTTACTGTTCCAAGTCGCGGTCAGGTATAAGTACACAAACTAAAAGTACCTATACCTAATAGATAAGGTAGCCTAATCATTCTATGTGAATGCAGTTTAAGAAAAAAACTCCAACCCATGGGCTCTCTGGCTAAAATAGGATCAACATAGTCCCCCCTTGGGACACCAGGGGCCTCAAGCATAGCTATTCCTCGAATGTCAGTGGCTAGCACTAAAAGAAAGGGGTCGTCAACCCGCATCTCTGGCGGAGCGTCCGGTCACAAAGGTAATGTGCATGGTAGCCCATACACTAAGAAAATGTCCTCACCACCCTATGCCTATATGTTGTCTTCACGACACATAACCTCTATAACCGCTAAGTCAAACTAATCATGCAATACAATTAGCGGTTAACCCTATCTTACGGCTTATATGTACCGATGGCCAGCCAACTACGCATATCCGAGTTCTATATGCGACTCATGATTTCGTGGCACAAATGTGTCAAGGCCTATGAATGCAACACAACCAAGGGTGGTCTCTTAAATCTAGGTTTAATGTGCATAAAATAATTAAATAGCAGGAAATAGAACTAGAAAGTAAAATTTGCATCTCAATATGACTATGTAGCACAATTTATTTTATAGAAAAAGAAATAATAAATAAATTCATGAAATATATGAGCAAAGTAAATAGACAGTAAATGACAAGGTATCTTGCCAGGTATTGACTCCTGGTATGGTGCGATGATCAAGGTGGCAGGAATTATGACTTCGGTGTTACAACTATGCAAGACGGCCTCCGATGATGGCACAGACTATTTCGTCGAGTTCAGAACAGCCTAATTAGTTAGGGTCGACATAAGGGAGTATAGAATTAGCAAGATAGCCTCCGATGATGGCACAAACTATTTTGTTGAGTTCAGAATAGCCTAATTAGTTAGGGTTGACATAAGGGGGTATAGAATTAGCAAGGGAATATGAATAATGGGCTTAGTCACGGACAAGGATTGATAATAGAAAGAATTTGCGTAAATAATGCTTATACTATTTAGAAAATAATTATAATGCTTTAAACTATTTTTCCATGAGTCAAATAATTATAGGAAAAATACTTAAAGTCAAGAAAATCATTTTTGGCTAAAAACTCTAATTGTAAAAATTGGATTTTTGGTATCTAATATGTTTTTATCAGTCGAAAATAATTACTTGAAATGACTAGGAACTTATTGTATATAAAATATTTTTAGAAAAATTCAAATCAAGCAAAGTGATTTAGGATTGCAAACTAAATTCATCAAAATAACTTTTAGGTTAAAACCATATTTTGAAGACCAATATAATTTAGAGAATAATATTTAACAATATTAATATTAGTAGATCAAATGTAAATAATAAATAATAAATAATAATAATAAATAGTAAACTTACTAATGTTAATCTAATAGCAAATTAGTCAAGTATATACTCTAGATACATACTGGTATCTAATACTGTATTTATATACAATAATAATGAACAATAATTACATAACAATATATACCTACTGATATTAGTATATACATTGATATTAAATAATAAAAACAATAATAAAAAAACAAACAACATCAAAATAAAGAATACAAATGAAAATTTTAGCAGCTACTATTGCTCCTTATCTTTCTTTTGGGAAAGAAAGAGAAAAGAGAAAGTTCTTAGCACTGGGGAAATGGAGTGGTAAGAATTCTGAGAGGGAAAGTGAGGAAGCAGGGGGTGAGAAGGAGAACAGATGGAACAGGAGAAAGCGGCTCACCGTGAGCGTCGGCGGGCGGTGGTCACAGCTCAAGAGAGGGAAGCAGGCGACGAAGATGACTGGATTGAAAGGAGATCCGATGGTGGTTAGTCCTAGCGGAGGGCGCGGACGAGTAGGGCTGTCGCTGCCGGCGGGGATGCACGAGGGAGCATATAGTGGTGGCTGCACGCGGGGTGGCCGGATCCAACCAGATCTTGCGAGGAGGCGGATCGGAGGACGGAGGAGAGGGCGAGGGACAGCGGCCAAGGGCTGGGGTAGCATCGGAGATGGTGAGGGTTTTTACTTATTTCGCTATTATAAGTCCTAAAATCAAGTTGCATCCATCAAATAGGCAGAGAAGTCTAATTTGCGCACACTTCAATGAACTACGCTGGAGACAGATTGTGCTACAAATCAAACGTGCGAGACTGAACTGCGCTAACGCCCGAGCGCGCTAAGCTGACGTAGCAACACCATTATTACCTGACAAGAAGATCAAATCTTCTGACAGCCTGACAGCCCAAAAAGTGAGGAGTCTATTCGTTTCCTGTGCAGCACGGCGCTCGAGAACAGCTGTACAGTCCAGCACAGTATGCTAGTCCAACATGAGCGCAGTCTGCCAGTTCTACATAAGTGCAGTATGCTAGTCCAACCTCAGCGCAGTTTGACCAAGTCCGAATCCCAGCGCTATCCATTGACTAGAAGGAAGCACAGTCTGAAGATAGCGCTATTCAAGTGGCGCGATCCATCAAATTTGTTGAAGATAACTGACATTTATTACGTGGCTTATATGCCATCAATTGCTCGCCACGTGGCAACCGCCTGTACACGACCAAGTGCATTTCAATCAAATAATGCCACGCGTCTGAATACGGTTAGCCCACGATCGAGCAACTGCCCAATGGCCAGCGCAGTTTGTAATCTGTGCAGTCTATCTCCAGCGCAATCCATTGTGCGCAATCCAGAATAACTACAAAATAGTTATTTCTAGAACTCTATAAATAGAGTTTCAAGTTCATCATTAAGGGGATCATTATTCAAGATCATCAGAGATCAGGAGTTCTTGTCCAAGTGCTGCTGTATTCTTCAGAGGCTATCGTCTTCAAAGTTCACATCGTCCAAGGGATAAAGCGATCGTCTTCAGATTGGATTTCTATAGTTGTACTTTTCCAGAATTTATTGTACTCTTTTACTATTCTTTAAAGTTTGTGAAATAAAAAGACTTTTTTTTTGCAAACAAAATGGCGACTCTGCTGGTGACGACTTTCTCCTCCGACGAGGAAGTGACCACTCAATGTGACGCTGCGTCTATCGGAAAGACGTAGAAGATGCTGGTTGTGAAGGTCAACCAGACTGCCTACGAAGTTATGATCAACTCTGGGACTACTCGGCGCACTGTGGCCTCTACCAAGAGCAAGGTCCAGTCAGTGTGGACCCCGAAGTCCTCTGCGCAGCCTGTTGTTTCTTCTGACAGGAGGCCAGTATCCACTTCTGCTACTGTGCAATCCATCACCCTCCTTTCTAAGGTGCAATCCATAGCTCCTACAGTCCATACGCAGTATACTACTCCTCTAGCCACAGCACAATCTACGACTTATGCTGCCATGGCAAAGTCCAAGACCCCTCTCCCTCTGGCGCAGTTGGCGACCTCTGTCCCTCCTGTGCAATCCACCACTCCTTCAAACAGAGCGCAACCTAAGCCCTCTGTAGTCAAGGCTTCACTTGCTGCTTCTTCCAGAACATAGGTTGTACCCCCTGCTTGTTCTATGGTCAAGGAGCCATCTGTCATCTCCATTAAAGAGAAAGTTGCTGCTTCTTCTGTTCCTGCACAACCCACAGGGGGTAGTCTTTTGACTATTCTTCCTCCGTCTCAGCACAAACAAAAAGGCCCCTTGGTCTTTTCTCAAGCTTCCGTAGTCCAAAACTTGGAAAACAACAGAGGGAAACGCTCTTTAGCTAATCCTTTTTCACAAAATAAAGGAAAAGGCCCTTTGGTCTTTTCTCAGTCTTCTCCAGTTTTTACCTCGGAAGATCTATCTGAACCTGCCTCGGCACTAAACAATACAAAAACTCTCTTAAACAAGAGTTCTTCTCTCCCTGCTAAAGGAAAAAGTATTGACCAGAGAGGCATCCTGCCTACTCCAGTAGCATATTTCTAAGATCTCCCAACTCTTCAGATATCTCGATCAAAGTAAGAGAAATTGCTAGTGTCTCAGACAGAAGCCCCTAGGGGTGAATTTGCCGATCGACGGACTTATCTCAATAGACCAGTTTCTATGAAACGCAAGCAACCAATGCCGAAGGTGAACTTGCATCAGAAGCAAACTTCCAGGCGGAAAAATCCTGACACTTATGCCAACGAGTTGAGTACTTCTCTGTATACTCACGGGACAAAGCATCTAAAGAATCAGAATCATGTTCCGAATGTCGTCAAAGAATATATCCCTGATCTTCGGGAATACCTCAAGCAGAAGCGGGACAACACTTCAATACCTCCAATCCAACCACTGGAACGCCATTGTAATCACAAGGTGGTTATCAAGTGTTGTTGCCAGACAACAAAACGATCTGTCTTCGATCGTTTAACTTTTGAACCAATGTCAGAAGACAAAGACGAGGTGTTCTATGCTTCTGTAAATATGGCTTCTCGAGACACTGGGGGTAGGAAGTGTTCAAAGCACGGCAAACCCCGTAAACCCAGTCAACGATATCTGGATTTACTCCATGAATCTTCTGAAGGAGTATTCCGACACACTCGATCTCGAAGTCGAGACACAGTCGGTCGTAGGAATCTTCTACAAGATCCCTCTGGTCATCTCTCTATTTCCCATACAGGGGATGATTCTTTCTCTGATTACGATGCATATAGCGAAAGCTCTGAGCAGACAGTGTCTTCTACTGTACCAAGAGAAGTATCAGCCTATGTTGTTACTGAAGATCCAGACGCTTCTAGTTCGGCAAGTCAAGAGCAACGAATCGCCGTACTGGAAGATAAGTTGAAGACTATGGCTGAAATGATCGCAAGTATGCATACTGTTATCATAGCTCAACATACAGTATTACCGACTGCACCTGCTGTAAATCTCGAGATTATAGCATCATCGGTGCCTGTCAATGTAGGTCTGGGGGTACCGTCTCCTCCAGTAGCCTCAATACCTATCCAAGTTACACCAAGTTATTTAGGGGCTGGAGGTAGTGTCATGCCCCGCTCCCGTAGGAGCGATCGACCTCGCTAAGGCGTGATGCCGCACGAGCCTAGATTGCGCTCGTACAAGGCGGGTTCCATAACGGCCAATTTCAGCAGCTGCGACGGGGTCGTCGCATAGAAGTCCCAAGCAGAGACATTGAATAATAGCAGCAGAATTTAGAATAAAATACAAGTTATACAAAGAAGCTCTTTATTGATATTGAAACAACGGTTACATTTGGGGCACAAGGCCAAGATTATAAGTCTCACAAGCTTACTCAATCTCACATTACAAGTCACTCAGCTCTCTCTCATCTCTCAATTACAAGTCTTTAGCCAGCGGATGCTTCGGAAGGCGATGTCCATACATTATGTCATGTATAAGTCTTTACTCCATGCAGCCGCGCACTTCTAATCGCCAAGGAACTCCGTGCCTCGACGCATCCAAGCGAGCTCCATGCTACAAGCTTCTACCTGTGCCTGTACATGTAAACTATGTGGGTGTCAGTACTCAACTGTACTGGTGGAATGAGTTCCTCGCCCACCCATACAAACCCGACACGTTTGATTTACTTTTTGTGCAACTTAGTCCCCTTTATGATTGTCTTTCTACTCTTGCCTTAGGATCAGTTTTAGGAACGACGCCTTGGCCTATTTCGTGTCTCTAGACCATCTCGTGCTTGCAACATCAACGTTAACTCAAGTCGTGTTTGCTTTACAGCCATAATCAGAGACGCAACTACGCGATGAGGCTCCATTTCTGTGTGACCGTACTTCGAATCCTTTGTGCCATGCCTCGCAACTATGTACGACTCAACCATATCACCGCCTCGTGGCCCTTGCTACTTTGATCACCAGCTGACCCAATCAAGACTTGTGAATCTTTGTGTCACTCAAACAACTTTGCCTCGCGGCAGTTTTCTGAGTTAAACTCAACAACTTAACCATAACCATGCAACTTATATGACGACAACATAAGACTCGACGCCACATCTCGTGCCGAAATACGTCACCAATGTTGCAGCCAAATCTTAGTCCCAACATTTTGTGTTCCAACTTTACACACATAATCAACCCAACTTCCTTGATATACTACACTAAGTACTCGACTCAATCCAAAGGCATACACGCGGATCGCCGCCCATGCCGACTCATCTATATGAACTAGTCACTAGGGCCCAGCCCTATAATGGACTCCTTTTGAGCTTTTGATTAGGCGAACGCTCCTTGCCAGCGCGAGTAGCTAGCTCCGCTGTAAGTCCCCGCCTAACCCGTGCGGTCATCCAGCACAGCTACGAATGTCTCTATCGTAACGGTTCCCGTGGGCCGCCGGGGTCGCCGTCCGAAAAACAGATTTATTTTACCTTGTACAAGTTGTCCAATGACCATGCAAGACTCGACTCAAACTGACGTCTCACACAGTCAAAGCTACTTCTAGTGTTACCATCTCTTCTAGGGCTAATTTCAATACTTTTCACATCTAAGACCTTGCCTCGACGACCCGTAGTCGCGAGCATTCTTCTTTCTTGCCTCAACGACCCAGTCGTGAGCATTCTTTTTTTCTTGCCTCGATGACCCAGTCGCAAGCATTCTTTCTTTTTTGCCCTATCATTTCACTCACTCAAGAACAACTATTAAAACACTTTCCAAACTCACTGACTCAACCATGGCCCGTACCTTAAAACATTAAATCCGTGCATCGTGCCTTAAGCCAATCGTGCTTTACGCGACACTCCTGCCCAAGTCGACGGGCCTTGAGATCATGGAACTACTTAACTTGACAAAACCGCGAAGGAGCGAGACAATGCTTGTAATGTCTTTGTCGACCGGCATAACTTTGCCTAACTTAACTTCGCAAACAATTTAACGAGCAAAGGCTGCGCCAAGCTTTTCCTTAACGGATCGTGTCGTGCATGCATCCAACTTGAATGACCAAGTCACTCAGGTGCCTAGACTTAAGTAACAAGTCGCTCAACGCAACTTAACTCATAGGCAAGCCAAGGCTATGCCAAGCCTTGAACGACGGGACCGTACATGCTTTATGAAGCATTCATGCGGGCGACGCCTATGACTTAGGCTACGTTTATACTTCGCCTACTCAACCAACTTTCCTTCTCCCAAGCCACGGGACGAAGGATCGAGTGTCATTTTCAAAGCACGTCGTGCACCAACTCTAAGCCAACCGTTGGACCTTTCCATATTCTATCTCAATTCGACCCGTCAGAATTACTCCCTTTAGCTATGTGGATTCATCTCTTTTATTATTAGGCCTACTTGTGCAAGTTGAAAACATGCGATTTATTATGTGAAGGCTAAGATGAGGCAAGTTCACCGAAACTACCCAACCTGAGCGAGTGATCGCCTTGACCGAGCGATGTCTCCGAGTAGCCGTTGCAAGGCTAATTCCGAACGCCGTCTGCGTTTCGATTCCTCCGATTGACTGAGCGGGACGGGGCACTACATCATACACCACTCAGAAAAAGTTTCGTCCTCGAAACTAACTGAGTACACTCACTTATCGACTTATCACTTTAATCAACATTCACAGACTCTCGCACACACTTCTTCTATGCGTTCCTTCAAATCTGAACCACGCTTGTGCTACCCATAATATTTTCTTCAAAACTTACAATCTCAAAATCCTTGACACTTTTCTGTTTCTCAAGTCTCACTTGATTCAGCGTATCACTTAGTATGGATCGTGCACATATCTTAGGCGTCCCTAAAATACATATATTTCAACCAAGCCTCGTGATAGCGAATCCCGCCATCACCACTCGAGTCGGATCGTGTACGCATTCAAGCATCCTTGATATACATGCATGTCAACCGAGCCTCATGAGTGGTGCCTCCTCAATTCCTATCGCTCCGTACCGGAACGTCTGCCTAACTGCTAGGCTATGTCTTTTCGTCAGTATTGGAATCGTAGTTCCCAAATAATAATATCAACACTGACCCCATCCTAAGGTCAAACCAAGTTGATAGTACGGGGGTTTGCTACCCAAGCTCGCATCACTCCTATTTCTAAACTTCGAGCATCGATTTTCTACGCACATCCCAATATTTTGTCGTACGGGGTCCGAGTCGTTCAGCAAAGCCATCCTACAAATAACTCACATTTCAACCAAATCCTTGACATATAGATATCGCTCGTCCATCAAACCATTTCGCATAGTCTATTTCTTCGAACTAATACGCCTATCAATCCTTCTCGAATCAAGCACGCTATGACACAATCCATCACTAAACCCTAATTCACATTTCATATTCCCTATGTCATTCATCCCAATTTACGTAATCGATCACAAGGTCGTCCGACTTAACAAGATGTTGCGCCCCGATCTCACGCGAGTCAGATTATCCACGGTAGGCACGAATCACCATACACGCTCCCGCGAGATAATCATTCTCATCGGGACGTAACTTTTATTTTGTGTCTAGAGTAAATTATTCTCGATGCACGGATTGGACCTACTCAATCCTCAAGTTTCATTCATCAATCGCAAGTCTAAACATCCTTGAATTTTCCTTCGCATTAAACCGACAAGTCGAGACAATCAAAGTAGCCGCGTCCTGATTTTTCGAGTTCGATCATTCCTGCGACATGAATCACCATGTAAACGCTCACACAGAACGATCGTCCCAAATCTGACGCAATGTATGTGTGAGGCTAGATTTGCGCTCGCGCAAGACAAGATCGTCGACGTTGTGGTTATCCGCATAACCATCAAGACACAATCATTTTCATCCAACATTCATCTCAATCCAAATTCTAAGTATAACATCCAACCGAACAATAATACTTGCACGATCATCCTTTGCCGAGTCAGAGTACCCCCGATTTATCGTATATCGGTCTTTGATACGCCTCAATAACATCGACAATATGTGTAACCTGACGATCTTCCTTTGCAACCAATTCCGAGTCGTACGAATGATGCTATCGTCCGACTGGATAATCTCCTCGACACTCAAATTCAAGTTTGATCATTATCCCTCGAACCATTTACAACATCAATTTTCCTCAAACCAAATTCACGTATCGTTCATCCGTTTATCTTAAGTCATCGACCAACATATTTTCTCAATTCGCATCATTCCTTTATCAATTGGTTGACATCCCTGAGGCTATCGCATACACCACTCAGGGATGAAGTCATTCAACAAATCCTCAACTTATTATTCGAATCAAAATTGACTTCTTTGAATCCCGTTCGAACCATTTCTCTAATTCCAAGCACGCTCATCTATATCGCATCGATGATATCGTCGTTCGATAATACCCCTATCGGCAGTCATCTCACTTTACTCAATCGAGTTTAACTCATTCTTGCTCGACACAATTTGAATCCGGCACTCGACTTTTCTAAGGTCGACGCAACTTTGGTGTATATGCCCAGCCCGACTTAGCCAACCGTGCTTACGCGAACCATCTTTTTGTTTTATTGTCAAAAACTGTTCTCCTATGTTTTACAAAATAGTTAGACTTATTGTACGGACATCCGTGGAACATTTGAGAGAGAGCGCACCAACGATATCAACTTTGCGGAAGCAACAATTCAGAGTTTGCGAAAACAACGAGTTAAAGAATTCAATCGATAGTCCAAGGGCGTAAAGCCGTGCTCTGATACCATTATGTCACGCCCCGCTCCCGTAGGAGCGATCGTCCTCGCTAAGGCGTGATACCGCACGAGCCTAGATTGCGCTCGTACAAGGCAAGTTCCATAACGGCCGATTTCAGCGGCTGCGACGGGGTCGTCGCACAGAAGTCCCAAGCAGAGACATTGAATAATAGCAGCAGAATTTAGAATAAAACACAAGTTATACAAAGAAGCTCTTTATTGATATTGAAACAACGGTTACATTGGGGGCGCAAGGCCAAGATTACAAGTCTCTCAAGCTCACTCAATCTCACATAACAAGTCACTCATCTCTCTCTCTTCTCTCAATTACAAGTCTTTAGCCAGCGGATGCTTCGGAAGGCGATGTCCATACATTATGTCCTGTATAAGTCTTTACTCCATGCAGCCGTGCGCTTCGAATCGCCAAGGAACTTCGTACTTCGACGTATCCAAGCGAGCTCCACGCCACGAGCTTCTACCTGTGCCTGCACATGTAAACTATGTGGGTGTCAGTACTCAACTGTACTGGTAGAATGAGCTCCTCGCCCACCCATAGAAACCCGACACGTTTGATTTACTTTTTGTGCAACTTAGTCCCCTTTATGATTGTCTTTCTACTCTTGCCTTAGGATCAGTTTTAGGACCGACGCCTTGGCCTATTTCGTGTCTCTAGACCATCTCGTGATTGCAACATCAACGTTAACTCAAGTCGTGTTTGCCTTACGGCCATAATCAGAGACGCAACTACGCGATGAGGCTCTATTTCCGTGTGACCGTGCTTCGAATCCTTTGTGCCGTGTCTCGCAACTATGTGCGACTCAACCATATTGCCGCCTCGCGGCCCTTGCTACTTTGATCACCAGTTGACCCAATCAAGACTTGTGAATCTTTGTGTCACTCAAACAACTTTGCCTCGCGGCTGTTTCCTGACTTAAACTCAACAACTCAACCATAACCATGCAACTTATATGCCGACAACATAAGACTCGACGCCACATCTCGTGTCGAAGCACGTCGCCTATGTTACAGCCAAATCTTAGGCCCAATATTTTGTGTTCCAACTTTACGCACACATTCAACCCAACTTCCTTGATATACTACACTCAATTCTCGACTCAATCCAAAGGCATACACGCGGATCGCCGCCCATGCTGACTCATCTATATGAACTAGTCACTAGGGCCCAGCCCTATAATGGACTCCTTTTGAGCTTTTGATTAGGCAGACGCTCCTTGCCAGCGTGAGTAGCTAGCTCCGCTGCAAGTCCCCGCCTAACCCGTGCGGTTATCCAGCATAGCTACGAATGTCTCCATCGCAACGGTTTCTCTGGGCCGCCGGGGTCGCCGTCCGAGAAACAGATTTATTTTACCTTGTATAAGTTGTCCAATGACCATGCAAGACTCGACTCAAACTGACGTCTCACACAGTCAAAGCTACTTCTAGTGTTACCATCTCTTCCAGGGCTAATTTCAATACTTCTCACATCTGAGACCTTGCCTCGACGACCCGTAGTCGCGAGCATTCTTCTTTCTTGCCTCAACGACCCAGTCGTGAGCATTCTTTCTTTCTTGCCTCGACGACCCAGTCACGAGCATTCTTTCTTTCTTGCCCTATCATTTCACTCACTCAAGAACAACTATCAAAACACTTTCCAAACTCACTGACTCAACCGTGGCCCGTGCCTTAAAACATTAAATCCGTGCATCGTACCTTAAGCCAATCGTGCTTTACGTGACACTCCTGCCCAAGTCGACGGGCCTTGAGATCATGGAACTACTTAACTTGACAAACCGCGAAGGAGCGGGACAATGCTTGTAATGTCTTTGTCGACCGACATAACTTTGCCTAACTTAACTTTGCAAACAACTTAACGAGCAAAGGCTGTGCCAAGCTTTTTCTTAACGGATCGTGCCGTGCATGCATCCAACTTGAACGACCAAGTCACTCGGGTGCCTAGACTTAGGTTACAAGCCGCTCAACGCAACTTAACTCATGGGCAAGCCAAGGCTATGCCAAGCTTTGGACGACGGGACCGTGCATGCTTTATGAAGCATTCATGCGGGCGACGCCTATGACTTAGGCTACGTTCATACTTCGCCTACTCAACCAACTTTCCTTCTCCCAAGCCACGGGACGAAGGATCGAGTGTCATTTTCAAAGCACGCCGTGCACCAACTCTAAGCCAATCGTTGGACGTTTCCATATTCTATCTCAATTCGACCCGTCGGGATTACTCCCTTTAGCTATGTGGATTCATCTCTTTTGTTATTAGGCCTACTTGTGCAAGTTGAAAACATGCAATTTATTATGTGAAGGCTAAGATGAGGTAAGTTCACCGAAACTACCCTACATGAGCGAACGGTCGCCTTGACCGAGCGATGTCTCTGAGTAGCCGTTGCAAGGCCAATTCCGACGCCGTCGGCGTTTTGATTCCTCCGATTGACTGAGCGGAACGGGGCACTACAGGTAGTGCTTACCATGCTGTTCCTCCTCCTAACCCGGTAAGCCAGCCTATTACTTCTTCATCCTCAGGAGATGCCAATGAGGCTATAAAACTACTACGTAATCAGTTCGAGGCCTTCAAAGAGAAAGACGGTCTACAGAGGCTGGGGATCAAACAACTTTATCCAGTGGAGTGGAAGGAAGTCCCATTCTCTCCAAAGTACAAAATTCCTATGATCAAGCAGTTTGACGGCAGCACTTCTCCGAGTCAGTTCATTAACCATTTTGAGGTAATGACTGTCTAGCTCCAACCAAGCGATGATCTTCTTACCAGAGTCTTCGTCGGCTGCTTAGCCGGTACAGCATATGATTGGTACCGTAGCCTGCCTGACGGCTCTATCACTTTATTTGCCGGGCTCAAGCAGATGTTCCTGGAACGATTCTACGAGGGTATCAACGATATGACTATATCCGCCCACAACAAGATCAAGTAAAGACACAATGAGACTACTGAGAGTTTCATTGAACGATTCCGCCGTGAAGCACTCAAAATGCCTTCCGGAACTCCATCTATTGTAATGATAGACACTTGTAAGTCAAACTTGTTGCCTATCATCAGCATGTTGACGGGGTCAACACAGTTCCAGGGCTGGCCGTCATTCATCGTCAATGCTAAAGTAGCTGAAGTTAGCGCGGAGAAGTTCAAACAGTTGGGGGTACACATGTCTAACCCTGATCGAGATGAGCCTTCTACATCCGGTAGCGGTAATCGCCAAAATAATCGCAAGGGCAAAGAAACCTTGAACATCAACCTCAAGAGCAAGGAATTTTTAGCCGTTAACGTGGCTCAACCCACGTCTACCTCTACTCCTTCTGCACCTCCACCAAAGGAACCTCGCCCAAAAGTAGAGTATTCCTTTGATAAAAATAATACTGCGAGCATCTTCGACTGTTTGCTTAAAAGCAATAAATTGTAACTCCCTGACCCGAAGAAGCCTGATGAAGTCGGTAAGACTGACCATCCTAAGTATTGTGTTTATCACAGGTTCATAGGGCATCCTACTCGGGCATGCTATGTGCTCAAAGACAAGATTCAAGAATTGGTCAATGCCGGTGTCATCTCTCTAACAAGATGAAAAGACTGTTACAGCCAATATGATTTCTGTACAGTTCGGTGACTTCCTGCCACAAGTGGTGCAGAGCGACATCATCCCCATTTCCAGGGCCACTCTGGAGATTGAAAATCTTCCTCCTCCACGAAGTGAAGGTCTTGTTCCCTTATCCCTTGATAATGGCGAGATTATGTGGATTCATCCTGATCTCGTTTCAGATTTCGAAATTCTTTCTTCCTCCAAGCAAAAAGAACACTCTAAGGGCAAGACAAAGAGCTGCAATATGGTATCTTTTGACCCCATAGTTGAAGAAGAGATCCTATTGGGCACCAGGTCAGGGAAAACCTATCTACGGGAGCATCCCGAAACTTAGGAGGATCCTGCTTCATCTTCCGAGGCTGTTCCAGTGCAGCCTATCTCTACAGAGGGCATCCCCTCTACATCATTACTGATTATGGAACCAACTCTTCCTAAACCGACAGCAGCTGACAAAGGCAAACAACAAGTCTGCTTCGACAAAGTTTTGAAGAAGTCTTCCCCCTCTGGACTTGAAAAGCCATATAACTTTGACATATTGGCTCAATTAGCTAACACACCAGCCAGGCTATCCATCTTCGAGCTCTTACGCCTCTCTAAAGAGACTCGAGAAATACTGAGTGAGACTTTGATGCAGGCAGACACTTGCCTAACTCTTCTCAAGAAACCTGAGTCAGAACCTGTCTCTTGTCTCCACTGTCACAGTGTATTGGAATTAATTCCAAACATCACCTTCACACAGGATAACATGTTGATGGAAGACAATCGACATGACCGTCCTCTCTACTTTACAGGATATGTCGATACCATGAAGGTCGATCGTATTCTGATAGATCCAGGGTCAGCACTCAGCATCATGTCTAAGACGATGTTGGATGCTCTGAAGATTCCAGTGCATAGCCTCTCCGGCACTATCACCACCATCCTGGGATTCAACCAGGGAAGAAGTGAACCTTTAGGCAAGATACGCTTAAAGCTCCAAATTGGCAATCTTCGTACGAAGGTGACCTTCTACATTATAGACAACCATGGTTGTTCTTACAATGCTCTTCTAGGGAGACCATTCCTTCATGAACACAACATTGTTCCTTCTACTCTCCATCAATGCTTCAAGTATGTTGATGACACAGGAGAAGTCCAAAAAGAAGTTGTGGATCTCTACCCTTTCAAAGGTGTTGAAGCATATTGCAACGACGCTCGCATGTATAAAGAAGAGTTTATGAAGGTAGTATTGGCCATGGACGGTGAGGAAGAACAAGAAGCAGTGCCCAGTGAAACTCTCATCATACCTGTCAAAGGGCGTGTCTCTCATCCTCAATCCTCCAAATCACTGGCTATTCATCTGCCAGCCCAAAAGCAATCAACTGGTGATAACCAAGATAAAAGGAAGCTCACCTCTTCTGAGCCGCTGGTTATCGACTTACGTCGTAACAAGGATAAAAAGGAGCTCACCTCTTCTGAGCCACTGGTTATCGACTTACGTCATAACAAGGATAAAAGGAAGCTCACCTCTTCTGAGCCGCTTGTTATTGACCTTCGTCGCAACAAGTCTAAAACTCTTTGCTCTTCTGTTCCTCCTCTTGTAATCGATCTAACCAAGCCGGCTAAGGCTAAAGGTCCTGTTGTAAATATGGATGTACAAATCAATAAAAAAGCATCTACTTTCCAGTATACTGATGTCATTTATCATACTAAATGCTATTTGGATATGCTAGACAGCTTTCAGTCATTTACAATAGGGGTCGTACAATCCCTTCAGACGGAAGTTTTATTTGAACATCCAAATGACTCTTATTTTGTTGTCCCTTATCGAAAGAGAGGCGAGAGTCCAATACTTTTTAGTAAAGGGCCAGAACAAAAATTCAGCTATACAGATGATAGCAAAAATAACGATGTGGGACGTCTCCAACTTCGTCGTTATAGGAGAAAACGGATCACCTCGTCCAATATTCATCAGTAAAAACCTTCCAGAGGCAGATAAGCAAGAATTAATTCTTCTTATTCGAGAATACATTGATGTCTTTGCTTGGAATTATGAAGATATACCAGGTTTAGATCCCAAAGTTGCTACTCATAAACTGAATATTTTATCTAATGCAAAGCCAGTCAAACAGCAGCAAAGGCGATTCAAGCCAGAAATGATGGACGAAATTGATGATGAAGTCAAAAAGCTCATAGCTTGTGGCTTTATTCGAGAAGAACAATATCCTGATTGGGTAGCCAACGTTGTCCCAGTCTTGAAGAAAACTGGTAAAGTTCAAGTTTGTATCGACTTTCGGGATCTTAATGAAGCTTGTCCAAAAGATGAATGTTCTCTCCCTATTACAGATGTCATGATCGACAACACTTGCGGGTTCGAAAGGATATCCTTCATGGATGGATTTTCTGGATACGATCAGATTCGGATGAACCCTGAAGATAAAAAAACATACTTCTTTCCGCACCCCTCACGGAGTCTATTGTTACACTGTGATGCCCTTTGGTCTCAAGAACGCTGGTGCAACTTACCAACAAGCTATGAGTACCATCTTTCGAGATCATCTGCGTAAGACTGTCGAATGTTATGTCGACGATATTGCTGTCAAGAGTTGTCTAAAGGAAGATCACATCCAAGATTTAAGAACTATCTTCAATCTAATGTGCCAACATCAGTTAAAAATGAATCCCACCAAGTCATTCTTGGGTGTCTCTAGTGGTAAATTTCTCGGCTTCGTCATTACCTCTAAAGGTATACACGTGGATCCCGAGAAGATCAAAGCCATTCAAGAGATGCGTCCTCCACGCAACTTAAAAGAGCTACGAGGATTCCAAGGTCGACTTGCGTACATCAGGAGGTTCATTTCAAATCTGTCTTGACACTGTAGACCGTTTACTCAATTAATGAAAAAGGGTGTATCTTTTGTTTGGACCGAAGAATGTCAACAAGCATTCGATGATATAAAGCGGTATTTGATGAACCCACCAGTCTTGGTGGCACCAATCTCAGGCATACCATTCTTAATGTATGTTCGTGCTATGGATCATTCATTGGGTGCTTTATTTGCCCAGAAGAACAAAGAAGGTCATGAACAAGCCATCTACTATCTTAGTCGTACTATGATCGGTGCTGAATACCGTTATAGTCCGGTTGAGAAAGAATGCCTAGCTCTTATGTTCGCTGTTCGAAAGACTCGACATTATATTATTGGCCAAACCATTCACGTTATTTCCCGAGTTAATCCTTTTCGGGTACTGATGAAAAAGCCCAGCACACTCAATTCTCGACTAGCTACATGGGCTATTCTGCTAGCCCAATACGACATGGTTTATGTTCCACAAAAGTCTGTTAAAGGTCAAGTACTGGCTGACTTTTTAGCAGCTCATCCTGTTCCGGAGACATCTAAGCTTTATGACGAAATTCCAGATAAAATATTGGAATCAAACATGATCTCTGAAGAATTTCCTATCTGACGCCTGTTCTTCGACAGAGCGTCCCAAATTGGACCAAATGGGACCATTATTGCAGGAGTTGGAATTGCACTAGTCTCTCCAGAAGGATTAGCTATCCAAAGAGCTTATTCTTTAGGTCAGCCATGCTCCAACAATGTGGCTGAATACAATGCCTTGCTCATTGGACTCCAATTAGCAAAACAGTTGGAAGTCGAATATCTTGAAGTCTACGGTGATTCTAAACTGGTTGTCAATCAGGTGAGAGGAACATACGAAGTTCGCCATCAAGATCTAGTGCCCTATCATGAAGCTATAATTTACATGGCTACATCATTCAAGGCTTTCTTCATTGAATATGTCCGACGAGCTTGTAATACTAAGACAGATGCTTTAGCTAATCTTGCAGCAGTTTTAGCAATTCTCGTCAAAAGACAACAAGTGGTTGTTGTTTCCAACAGAGAGTTGTTCTGCATTGAAAATAATCGCAACATTGAGTTCAGTAACTTCGCCGAAGTCAATGTTATCAATGAAGATTGGAGAGCTCCTTTCATCGACTTCGTAGTTCATGACATACTTTCTGAAGATCCTAAGGAGGCTACGAGTATTCGTCGACGATCTCTTCGATTCTACTACAATCAAACCACCAAGACTCTCTATCGACGGACTTATGACGGCCTACTTTTGCGCCGTCTTGCTGGTGATGAAGCAAAGCAAGTATTCCGTGAAGCTCATGATGGTGTCTGCGGAGCACATCAACCCGGCCCTAAACTACAGGATCGTATCCGACGAATGGGTTACTATTGGCCCTCTATGGTATCTGATGCCATCGAATATGCAAAGAAATATTGATCTTGTTAAATCCATGCAAATTTTATCCATCAACCGTCGAAATTCCTTCATCCGACTGCTGCTTCCTGGCCTTTTGAAGCTTGGGGTATGGATATTATAGGCCCTATCAATCCTCTTTCTTCTAAGGGACATCGGTTTATACTAGCAATAACTGATTATTTCTCTAATGGGGCCGAAGCTATACCTTTGGCTGAAGTCAAAAATAGTAGCGTTATCAACTTCGTCAAACACCACTTTATTTACAGGTTTGGTGTACCTCGATGAATCGTTCATGAAAACGGACCTTAGTTTATCAGTCAAAAGTTCACCAGGTTCTGTGACGATCATCGGATTGACAATGTCGCTTCTACAGCTTACAATCCGGCTGCTAATGGCTTGGCTGAAGCCTTCAACAAGACTATTATCAAACTTCTTAAGAAGTTTGTGTCTACTAACAAACGGAATTAGAGTGAAAATCTTAGAGAATGTCTATAGACCTACCGTACTACGGTCCGCAACCCCACAGACTATACACCCTTCTCTTTGGTTTACGGTTGTGAAGCAGTCCTACCTCTGGAACTTTAAATTCCTTCCTTGAGAATTGCCATCGCTAATGAACTTACTACGGAGAACAATGATCTTCTTCGACTTCAAGAACTGGAGGCGCTCGACGAGAAGCGGTTATTGGCTCAACAACATATTGAATTATATCAAGCCCGTATCTCGAAGACTTTTAATCGCAAAATTAAAGTCAGAGCCTTTCAGAAAGGAGAACTCGTTCTAACAGTCAGACGTCCCATGACTGTGACTCACATGAGCAAAGGCAAGTTCGATACAAAATGAAAAGGGCCTTATATCGTGAGTAAAGTCTTCTCAAATGGAGCCTATCAACTCACAGAGCTGGACGGTCGAGTGGCGATAATGCCTATCAATGGCAAATTCCTTAAAAAGTACTATATATGAATGTAAAAGGGATTTCTTGTAAATATGACAAGACAGTACATAAATAAATTTTGATTTTATTTTATCATAAACGATGTTACATGATATCAAGGACAAGAATCACTATCGTCCTTCTTAAAGATAGGACGAGGACCACTACCGTCCTTTTTAAAAATATAGTCGGCAAAAGAGCCAAGGATATCCTTGCTCGATTTTACTAGAAATACGCAAGCGGCCATCCTCATAGCCTCTTCTTCTTCAGTCCTCCCTGGCTCGACTAGGAAGTCCAAGATATCCCGTGGCGGCTTGGGTGCCGACGAACCTTTGTCCTCTCCCGTCTGCTTTGGCTGGGTCGACTCGGCTGTGTAGGAACGATATAGTAAAGCGTAATACTCTAGAGGGGGGGTGAATAGAGTTGGCAGCGGAATAATGCTAATTAAAAAATGTTAGCAACACAATCACAGTATGTAATCTCAGTTGACATAATGTAAAGGCAGAGTTCAGAAAGCAAACGCAAAGACAGCGATGTATACTGGTATCCCTCTGTTGAGGACTAATCCAGTCGGTAGAACTCTTGCTACCAGTTGAATCCACTATAGGAAAAACCGTAAGTTTTCTTACGAAGTCCTTGCAACTTCTACAATGCGAGCTTTGATACGAAGAACTCGTCCAACTTCAAATGTGAAGAGGTATTCTTCAATCAAGCCTTCTGATTACAATTTTTCAAAAACTTCTAGACCGTACCGCACTGGCAAATCGACTAGAGGATTGTAACTGGCTTGGGATCTGAAATTGTAAGCTCTAGAAAACTCTTTGGAGGGCAGAAAGCTTTAGATAGAGAAAAGATTGAAAGTGAATGAGTGAATTGAAATGATCGAAATCCTTCTCTATTTATAGGAGTTCCAAAGGGAGAACTCTGTCAGAATTCGGGCAGAATTTGGGCAGAACTCTATGAGCAAATCTCGGTCAAATCTGCAACTGCAGGAGGACCAAGTTTTAGAGAATTCAAAAATCAAACGGCCACCAACCGAACTCTGGCCAAACTCTGGCCGAGTTCTGTCAGGGTTAGGATTTTAAAAATAGGTTTTGGTGATTTTTGAAAACCTTTTTGAAAACCTTTTTGACAGGTCATTTTAAAAACATTTTGAACTATTTTGGGGATAGCCTATTTGCCAGTACGACTCGGTGTACAACGTATTCCTAGACTCAAATAAAGTAAAAATTACATTGTATAGGAAATACAGATCTCAAGTAGGCAAACAGATCTTCAGTCTTGAACGGAGTGAATATCCAATCTTGCTTATGTCCAAGAAGCTGAGATGTCCCAACTAGCTTCGTATATCCAGACAGAGTTTTGATCAATTATTAAAATCAGGTTGACCATATGACCAATGGGCCAACAATCTCCCCCATTTTGATAATTGACAAACTATGAATGATATAACATTAAGCTTGTTCAAAAAAATCAAAAAGTAGAAATTGTTTATGTCCTGTATTTAACTCAAAAAAAATGTTAGATCTTTAATTTTCTCCCCCTTTGTCACTTAGCAAAATAATTGCACAAGAGAAGGCTCCCCCGCATTAAATGCAGAAGGCTCCCCCGCAATCAATGCATAAGTAACAAATAGTGAGAAAATATAACAAATAAAATAAAAAGAGTAAACATACATCATCACAGGCATGTAAAGTTTCAAAAACATAAAAGAAATCTCAGGCACGCTATTTCACAGGCAGTTTGTAATGAAGAAGCAGTATAAAGAGATAGTGCTAAACAAAATGCTGAAATAAACTGAGATGTCATAAATGAAACATCATAAACATGTCCATGAAGATAAAAAGTACTGAAATCAGACTACAAAGTACTGATAAGAACTAAAAAAAATAATGATAAAAACTTGGAATGTCGGAGCATTTCCAAGTGTACAGTAAAATATCATTAATAATCAAATCACATCTCCTCATCACTATCCTCGTCAACATGGTTTGGAAGCAATGAAAGAGAAGAAGCTCTAGGGTTCTTCAAAGTTGATTTTTGCTACTTCTTTTTCATTGACTCGTTTCAAATATTTAATTCAAAGATTAGTTATTTTAGTCTTCAAATAACATAATTAATAATATTTTATGAATTAAATGTCATTACACAGTGACTGTCTCAGATTAGCTGTAGGAGTACTGTCCCAGCTGGCGGAGGTTCACCGAGGAACTCTTAAATACCGCTTCGCTTCAACCGTAGTTGTGGTGACAGACAGACTCTTTATTAGCTTGTCTCTAATACAGTTTTGCATAATGATATATAATCATAAAAATAAAATTAATTTATATTACTGACGTCCAAAATTCCTAATTCTTGACGTAAATAATTGAAGCGATCTTCCGCTAGAGGTTTAGTGAAGATGTCAGCTAATTGATTTTCAGTATCTATGTACACAAGGTTTATATCTCCATTTTGATGATGATCTCTAAGAAAATGATGCCGAATCTCGATATGTTTAGTACGAGAGTGACATACCGGATTCTTAGTCAAATTAATAGTGCTCGTGTTATCACAGAAAATGGGAATATGTGTGTAAAATAAATCATAGTCTTCTAGGGTTTGTTTCATCCATAAAATCTGAGCACAACAACGTCCTGCGGCGATATACTCAGCCTCTGTTGTTGATAAGGCTACAGAATTTTGCTTTTTACTAAACCAAGAGACCAGAGCCTTGCCTAAGAAATAACATGTGCCGCTAGTACTTTTTTTATCAACCTTGCATCCAGCGAAATCTGTATCCGAATAACCAATAAGGTCAAAGGAGTTAGTTTTGGGATACCACAAGCCGACAGAAGAAGTGCCCTTAAGGTATCGGAAGATACGCTTAACTGCAGACAGATATGATTCCTTTGGGTTAGCTTGAAAACGTGCACACAGGCAAACACTAAATATTATATCTGGACGACTAGCAGTTAAGTAAAGTAAACTACCAATCATACCTCGATACTTACGTGTGTCGACTGGCTTGCCTTGTTCGTCAGAATCAAGCTTTGTTGAAGTTGCCATCGGAGTGCCAATAGGTTTGACATTGTCCAGATCGAACTTTTTTAGCAAATCTTTTGTGTACTTGGCTTGATTAATGAACGTCCCATTGTCGGTTTATTTGATTTGCAATCCGAGAAAGAATTTCAGCTCTCCCATCATGCTCATTTCAAACTCATTCTGCGTACACTTAGAAAATTCTTGACAAAGAAATTCATCAGTAGATCCAAATATGATATCATCAACATAGATTTGAATTAAAAGCAGCTTGCCATTAAAAGATTTAATAAATAGTGTAGTGTCAACCTTTCCTTTTGAAAAACCGTTGTCAAGTTGAAAAGAGCTTAGACGATCATACCAAGCACGGGGGGACTTATTTCAAACCGTATAAAGCTTTCTTCAACTTGAAAACATGATCTAGGTTTTTGAAATCCATGAAACCCGGAGGTTGTGCTACAAAAACTTCTTCTTTTATAAATCTATTTAAAAAAAGCACTTTTTACATCCATTTGAAAAAGTTTGAAATCATGAAAACATGCAAATGCACATAACATGCGAATGGATTCTAATCTCGCAACTGGGGCATAAGTCTCATCGTAGTCGATACCCTCTTCTTGATTGTATCCTTGAGCTACGAGTCGAGCCGTGTTACGAGTTACTAAACCATCCTCATTCAGTTTGTTTCGGAATACCCAACGGGTGCCAATGACCGGATGATCAATAGGCTTGGGAACAAGTTCTCAAACTTGATTCCGTTCGAATTGGTTCAATTCCTCTTGCATGGCATCTATCCAGAAACTATCACTACATGCTTCATCAATAGATTTAGGTTCTAGCTGTAAAATAAATGCAACACTAGAAACAATATCACTACAGGATGTACGAGTACTTACTTCCTTGGTAATATCACCAATTACCAAATCCTTTGGATGATTTGCTGTAAATTTTAACCTTTTTGCTTCATTCTGAAGGTAGCTGGTTCCTGGATCTTATCTAGGAGGTTCAGCTAGTGCAGAGCTTGGTTAAGAATCAGCTGGAGTTGAGCTTGATGTAGGCAGATCTTCATCACTGTCATCGAGAGTCATTTGGTTCAATTCATCAAAAGTGACATTGATTGATTCTTCGATGATCATGGAACGTTTGTTGAAGACTCTGTACCCTTTGCTCTTGGCCGCATAACCTAGAAATATACCTTCTTCGGCCTTTTCGTCAAACTTTCCTAAGTTGTCTTTAGTATTAAGAATAAAGCACTTACAGCCAAATATCTTAAAGTATGAAACTGAAGGAATTCTATCAAACCATAACTCAAATGGAGTCTTCTTCGATTTGCGTCGAATTAGAACTCTATTGAGCACAAAGCAAGCTATATTGACAGCTTCAGCCCAGAAGTATTTGGGTAGGCTAAATTGATTTAACATTACTCTGGCCATTTCGGTTAGAGTTCTGTTCTTACGTTCCACAACTCCATTTTGTTGTGGAGTTCTAGGGCAGGAGAACTCATGAATAAAACCGTGTGTGTCACAAAATTGCTCAAAGTCAGCATTCTCAAATTCGCCACCATGATCGCTTCTAATTCGAGTGATCATGTAACCTTTTTCATTCTGTACTTTCTTGCAAAAGGCGACAAATTCTGATAATGCATCATTCTTGCGTGTCAAGAAATATACCCACGTGTATCTAGAGAAATCATCTACAATTACAAATGCATATAATTTACCTCCGAGGCTAGCAACTTTGCTAGGACCGAATAAATCCATGTGTAGCAATTGTAGAGGTCTAGTAGTACATACTGCGTTTACAGACTTGAATGTGGATCTGGTAGCCTTGTTCTTTTCACATTGGCTGCATACCGAATCCTTCTTGAATGTTATGTCTGGTAAACCGTGTACTAACTTCTTTGTGGATAATCTTGAAATTGTATCCATGTTTGCATGACCGAGTCTCATGTGCCATAGATGACTCTCATCACTTTTGGTCATTAAGCATCTACCTGAAATGTTAGCTTCTTCCAGCAGATAGAAAACATATATATTGTCTTCCCTGATTCCTTCAAAGATAGTACTACCAGTTGAGCTATCAACTATAGTACATTTGTCTTTGCCAAAGTTGATACCATAACCATGATCAGCTAGATGACTTATACTGAGCAGATTATGTTTCAACTCGGTAACCAGACAGACATCTTTAATCACGGGATAGGGAGACTTACCAACATCACCGATAACAATAATATACCCTTTCAAATTATTACCGAAGGAAACATAACCTTCCTTCTTTTTCTTCGACAGTATTGCAAATAGAGTAGCGTCATCGGTCATATGCCGTGAGCAACCGCTGTCGAGGATCCATTTGCTTCTAGCATGTGAAGGGTGTTCCACCTACAAAACAGTTTGCAGATGAAACCTTTGGTACCCATTTCTTGTAGGGTCCTGAATTGTTAGCTTTAGGTATCCAAGCATAAACATTTAAATCTACAAGCTTTCTCATTCTACATGCAGATGATATATGACCAATGAGGCCACAATAATGACATTGTGCATGTCGAGTGTTGAAAGCTGAGTGGTGTGCATGGTTGGTAGGTTTGGATTTTCTAGTATAGAAGAATGCATACCTATGATCATGTTTGGGCTTAACCTTTTGGGGTAAAGGTTTTATATGGTTTGGTCTGACAGTGTTTGGCTTGGGAATGTTTCGATTTCTCGGTAAGTGACACGTGTTAGGGTAGGAAGCAGCAAGCTCAGGCTATTTTCCTAACCTAATTTCCAACCTTTTGGAAGTGTCATATAACTTAGTATAATCAGAAGTGAGTGACTCCATTCTGATTTGTGCAGATTGAAGACTTTTCTTTTCTTTAGAAAGATCTTCTCTCAATTGGTCTATAATCTTGTCTTTCTCTTCGGATGACTGTTTAGTCTCGTATAATAAGAGCTTTATAGAGGAAATCTCACCAGACTCACTAACATTAGCTCTAACCTCAGCTAGTAGGTCGGTAAGTCTTTCTATTTCTCCTTTGTACTCTTTGAGTACCTTCTTAGCGGTCTGATATTTACTACGCAGTTTCCTGTAGTCAAGCATCAGGTCACTGAAGGCATCTCCTAATTGCTCAAAGGTAAAGTCATCATATGTTTCTACAGGTTCAGTAGGTACCTGATCGATTGCCATGAAGCAGATATTTTCAGCGTCCTCTGAATGTTCATCTTCTGAGTCGCTAGCTTCACTCTCATGCCATATGCTGGTGTTGGCATATTTTCGAGACGTTGATCTTTTTAGGTTGCCTTTTTCATACCTGTTGTTCTTCTTGCTCGATGATGAGTTGATGGGACAGTCCTTCTTCATATGTCCCTTCTTCTTGCAGCCATAGCAGACAGCATCTTCTTGGTACCAGTTGTTGCTGTTGTTCTCTTTGACTCTCTTCTCATGTCTCATGAATCTTTTGAACTTCCTTGCTAGGAGAGCTTGATCTTCAGCGTCAGATCCACTGCTGTCTGAGTCATCTTCAGCAGCTTTTCTGTGCTGAGCCTTGAGGGCGATAGTCTTCTCCTTTGGTGCAGGCTCTTCAAAATCTTGCAGCTCCAGTTCATGAGTGAGTAGCTTACCCATGAGTACTTCAAGTGACATTGTGGTGAGGTCGTTTCCTTCAATGATAGTTGTAGCCTTCGGAATCCAGTTCTTGGTGAGAGCTCGCAGGAGTTTGTGAATCTTTTCTGGTTACTGTAATCTTTGCCTAAGGAGGACAAAGGGTTTACAATATCCAAGAACCTCTCGAACATTTGTGTGACTGTTTCATTTGGCTTCATTTTGAACGCCTCGTACTCTTGAGTAAGTCTGCTGACTTTTGACTCCTTGACTTGAGTCGTGCCTTCATGTGTAACTTCGAGAAGCTTCCACACACCATTTGCCATTGTGTATGTAGATATCCTGTTAAATTCTGTTCTGTCTAAGGCACAAAAAAGAGCATTAATAGCACGTGCGTCAAGACTGGCCTTTTTCTTTTCCTCCTCTGTATAACTGCTTTGGGGTTTTTCAACCAAAACTCCCTCGACAGTTATACGAGGTGGCTTCTGATAGCCATCAAGAACAATAGCCCATAAGTCAAAATCAAGAGATTTCAAGAAGAAACTCATCCGTGTTTTCCAATAAGTGTAGTTAGTACCATCAAACAGTGGGGGTCTGTTTGTGGCCTGACCTTCACTTGTGAATTTCATAGTAGCCATGTGATGTGCTGTGATCTAATAAATAATGAATAAATAATAGCACTGTTACCTCGCTTTACCTGTAATACCCGCTCTGATACCAATTGTAGAAATGATATAGTAAAGCGTAATACTCTAGAGGGGGGGGGGTGAATAGAGTTGGCAGAGGAATAATGCTAATTAAAAAATGTTAGCAACACAATCACAGTATATAATCACAGTTGAAATAATGTAAAGGCAGAGTTCAGAAAGCAAACGCAAAGACAGCGATGTATACTGGTATCCCTCTGTTGAGGACTAATCCAGTCGGTAGAACTCTTGCTACCAGTTGAATCCACTATAGGAAAAACCGTAAATTTTCTTACGAAGTCCTTGCAACTTCTACAACGCGAGCTTTGATACGAAGAACTCGTCCAACTTCAAATGTGAAGAGGTATTATTCAATCAAGCCTTCTGATTACAATCTCTCAGAAACTTCTAGACCGTACCGCACTGGCAAATCGACTAGAGGATTGTAACTGGCTTGGGATCTGAAATTGTAAGCTCTAGAAAACTCTTTGGAGGGCAGAAAGCTTTAGATTGAGAGAAGATTGAAAGTGAATGAGTGAATTGAAATGATCGAAATCCTTCTCTATTTATAGGAGTTCCAAAGGAAGAACTCTGTCAGAATTCGGGCAGAATTCGGGCAGAACTCTATGAGCAAATCTCGGTCAAATCTGCAACTGCAGGAGGACCAAGTTCCAGAGAATTCAAAAATCAAACGGCCACCAACCGAACTCTGGCCAAACTTTGGCCGAACTCTGGCCGAGTTCTGTCAGGGTTAGGGTTTTAAAAATAGGTTTTGGTGATTTTTGAAAACCTTTTTGAAAACCTTTTTGACAGGTCATTTTAAAAACATTTTGAACTATTTTGGGGATAGCCTATTTGCCAGTACGACTCGGTGTACAACGTATTCCTAGACTCAAATAAAGTAAAAATTACATTGCATAGGAAATACAGATCTCAAGTAGGCAAACAGATCTTCAGTCTTGAACGGAGTGAATATCCAATCTTGCTTATGTCCAAGAAGCTGAGATGTCCTAACTAGCTTCGTATATCCAGACAGAGTTTTGATCAATTATTAAAATCAGGTTGACCATATGACCAATGGGCCAACAGGCTGGACGTTCCTCAGCGACTTCTTCGACCTTCGGGATGATCTCAGCCTTCTTGGATGCATCTCCAGACGACATTTAATGTTACAATTAAAACTGATTACTCCATCTAAATTTTTGTTCTATTTATAGGCAGAGATTCTTGAGACAGTCGATTACGTGAACCGAAGCGACGGATTCTTCATAACATTTATTCCATTCATCTGACGGTTCATCCGTTCATTCCATTTATTACGACGGTTCACCCGTTCATTCCATTCACCCGACGGTTCATCCGTTCATTCCATTCATCCGACGGTTCACCCGTTCATCCATTCACTTCATCCAATTGACGGTTCATCCGTTCATCCTGACGATTCACTTCGTTCATACATTTTGACGACTCATCTGTTCATCCATATCAACAACTTGTCACGTATTTATTACCTCTGATTAAGTTGTCTACCGAAATAATGATATTCAAAAAGAAAATTATATTCTGCCATATCTACATTACCTCTGAGCAGATATAATGAATATAATTATTTTCTAAATCAAGAAATATATCATGTCCTGAACCTCTGAATATATTTTCTATCGCTATTATTTATATCCGTAACGGGATATGCAATAAATAATAGATCCACAAAATAGTGTCTTTTCATTGATCAAGATAAAAGACGTTACAAAAAGATATATCATAAAGAAGAAAATACAAAAGGTTTTCTTTCACTCAGTCGGTGGGGTCATCAGATTAGCTATCTGCTGCTTCAAGGTTTGAAGTCGTTCTTCACGAGAATCTAGCACCCGCCTTCTAGCCTCTGCCATTCCAGATTCAGCGTCAAATGTTGGCAAGGTCACTAGTCGACGAGCGATTTCATCTTGATAAAATTTGACAAACTCATTCTTCTCATGGGTCAGAATGTCCAGTTGCTGAACTGCAGCCTGATGTTGTGTGGTCTCTTCTTCAAAAGCAAGTTGAACGATTCTCAACTCTTCTTGAAGTCGAGCAAACTCTTCTTTCAGATCAGCAACCTTCTTCTCTTTCTTCCCAGCAGTAGACGCTACTATATCCATCTGAGAATCATACTCTGAAGACTTCGTAGCGAAAGTGTCCAAAAAAGTCATAAAATCAGCTTTCGTGACCTCAGCTTCTCGAGTCATCATTTCGAACTCGACATTCACCAGTGGTTCTACCTCCCCTCGGTTAAGATCTTTATAAATCTTGATTAATTCCTCCAGCTCATCCAGCACATGTTCAAGGTAAGCAGCCTGAGCTTCATCACCTTGATCTTGGATGCCGTCGATCAGATAAGAAGTTGGACTTTTGACAGTGATGAAACCAACATTTTCTTTCTCCATTACCCTTTCTACTAAAGGTCCCAAGGAACTGAAGAAGAAATTGGTGAAAGAACCAACTATAAATTTATTGGTAGCTACTGCACTAGGTGTAGCAGCTACTCCTATAGAAGCTTCAGCAGCAGATGCTTGTGAAGACAGAAGTTCAGCTTCTTGAACATCGACCGTAGCCTCTTTTTGATAAAGGAGCATTGTAGAGCTAGTTTCCCCTCCTAGATGTTCTTCTGCGAAATCAAGTAAACATCATCAGTTTGCTGTCACTAAAGACTATCAGAAAAAAAGATCAAAATGAAGGCAAGCTTACCAAAACAGGGTTTAGTGACATGATTGTCATTTAATGAAAGAGGCTGGAGCCTCGCAGAAGTAGTTTCAGACATTATTGCCTGACTACTTCCCGCTTCGGAGCTGCCTGATAGATGACGGCTGCCGCTGGCTATCGCCTCTGTCTACACTATGTCAGTACATACCAAAAGAATCGGAGAAGGCTGAATTTCTGCATGAATGAAAGTTAAAACATCCGTCATTTGATCTAGAAATAAAGATTACCAAAATCAGTCAATACCTCTTTGATCGGTGATAATAGCTTCCTCCGGTGCTACTTCATTAACAGCACTCTTCTCTTGGGATGTATGGACAGCAGCATCCTCTTTCGAATTGTCATTAACATCATCCGCCGATGTTTCTTCATCATCTGCCCCTCCTCTTGTGCTTCCTCATCATCACTTGCATCGACTGGATCTATGTTATGGAAGCCAAAATCACATCCATCCAGAGCCTCGATCATCAGTCGATCTTCTTCAGCACGACACAATCTTGGTATAGCTGAAAGATGAGTAGCTTCTATTGCAAGTATGGGAGATGGCAATACTTCGACAAATGATTCCGACTCATTGATTGGGGTCGGAGTTGCAGCCGCTTCTCTTTCTGCAGCCTCATCTTTTGCCTCCGCGATCTCTTCTCTTGTGTCTGTAACCTTGTCCCTTATCTCTGCACTGGTAGCTCCTTCTTGTGTATCTGTCACCTGCCTAGGCTCAGGAGCAGTGTAGGTGAAGGCATCATAACCCGGGTAGCAGCACTTATCAAGAAAGATGTATGGATAGGTTTTGAGGGAGTGGTCACTTTCTTTCTGAAAGCTATTTTCTTCCTGCGTAGAGGTTCTTCAGGACTCTCTACGTCTACAGCATGTGTTTGTCTTTGGATGGAAGTAGGGGTCGTCGCCTCTTCTCTGTGAACTGACTCAGTCTGTTGCCGAGACTGCGATTGAGTAGTGACTCTTTTCGAAGAGTCTATAGCGGTCTTCTTCTTAGAGACATGAGAAGATGGTTCTTCTGCCTTCCTCTTATTCTCCTTGATCGGAGATCTCACAACTTTCAAAGAAACACGCAACAGTTTGTAGACTTCTTCAGGGAAGTTGGCTTCCCTCGAAGCTTCTAGAGGTGCATCAGCCGGCTCGTGTTCTTCATCATTACCAGGAGGCAACAAAACAGGTGCTCCTTTTCTAAATCGTGTCACCGTCGCAAAGCTGTCTGTTAAATTAAAATTCTCAGCAAAAGTATTTACTGACGTATAAAAGATCGAATAAGTATACAGCATGTGCGGGCCACGGTCATTCCATGTCGGCATCGAGAACGTTGTCTTTGTGTCATGGGTATTGTAATAGGCCCAAGCCCGAGCTTCATCAATCAAATAACCTTTTTCCTGTAGGCATGTTATGGTATTGCCTACATGAAATTGGTCATAGCCGAATTGACGTGAAAAACGGCTTGGGAGATAAGGTTCAAGATAACATTCATCTTCGAACCGGTATACTATATGTGATGGCCGAATCATCCCCAGCCAATCGAAGGTGGTACGGCCCAACGGTGGCACTCTCACCGAGTCGATCATGTTTGTCGGTACATATTCATAACCGACTGGAGGTGGAACACAGTAGAAGTTCCATCCTTCGCCCAGATTCAAGACTCACCTGCAGTCTTTCAAAGTGGTATAGATCTACTTACATCCAGAATATCTTCTTAGAAAACTGCCGCTCACTGCCCCCATAGCAGGGTTCATTAAGGAGGGATGGTGTAGAAGCAGCCATCAAAACAGATATGTATACGGCAGTTCCAGCCGAGGAAAATGTCCTTTTTTGCCTTTTTATCGAATCATTGAATCAACGAAGAGACGGAGGCCGGCGTTCATCCTGCATGTCATTACTGACAACAAATTCATCCGGTAGCCGAAAACTAGACGGACGGCAGCAAACAGTACACCGCGATGGAAGGGGTCAACTGCGCTGGCCCTAGGTACGATATATCGTCGAAGCCAGTAAGTAAGGAAACCTGCCAGTTGGGCTTCCTTCGACATGGGCCTGTAACCTATCCTCATGTAGCTTTTGACGATGTCTCCTTTCTTGAAAGGAGGATACTGAAGATCATCCTCAATCCTGATATCCATATCGTTGTGCGTCTCTATCAACTCTATTACCTCGCTATTGCTAAGCGGTTTGAAGAAGTTGGGATTGCAGTTCTCATGTTCTTTGGTCTTCTTCTCAATAATATGGTTGAGGAAAAGATACGGCAACCATTTGGTCGAATAGCAAGTGCTGGCCGTGCCGCTCTTGTAGTATAGAGAACAAACCTTGTAATGGCAGAGTAGCTCTTCAAAAACATCTACCATACTAGCGTTCTTCTGGCTCAGTCTGTCCAACTCATCATTTGTCGGGACAAACTCTTCGTAGGGGACATCCTCCATTGGCAAGCCAGAGATGTATTTCATCTCATGCAAGGCTAATCCAATTTCTCCGTACGGCGTCATGAATGTCCCAGTCCTATAATTATATCTCTCCGCTAATGCAAAGAATAGATGTGGATTAGGGGAGAAGCCATAAACAGTGGCGTACACTGCCTGATACAGATCAATTTCTTTGAGCTGGTCTTCAAATTGGACCAATATCCAATTGGCCACACAGATCCACCTTTTATTGTCCGGGTTCACAAGATCTGTCCACCGTAGATCTTGGTCCGGATACATCCCTTCCACCTTCGCAAACTTATTTACGAATATTGGAGTTCTTACTGGTAGTAGCAGAGA
This sequence comes from Iris pallida, assembly GCA_029216955.1. Taxonomy (NCBI): domain Eukaryota; kingdom Viridiplantae; phylum Streptophyta; class Magnoliopsida; order Asparagales; family Iridaceae; genus Iris; species Iris pallida. Next base: position 8,620,897 of record JANAVB010029815.1, on the reverse strand, counting down.
AGAATCTTTCGGCGGAATGCAACCAGGTTTTAGTCCTCTGAGTAGGGAGCTATGTCGCTCAGAAGAACTATAGAATATATCTTTATGGTCTGGCTCCTTCTTAACACAGATATTACCCACTCGGGCCTGCTGCAGCGGAGTTATGTCCCTTTCCATTCTTCTGGGATTGCTTGCAAAAGCATATCTGGACAGAGGGAGACATATGGAAATCTCTGTCAAATATATCGTCTTCTCGCCCCTTTGGAAGATTCTCTGCTCCATGCAAGGCCTTGGCTGAGAATTCTTATCAAAAGCCTCTCCAAACAAAAACAAAGTTTTCTTGTGGGTGATAGTGTCAGCAGTCTGAAGAGGTTGCCCGTTCATCAGACACAATAAAGTATCATTATCTTGCGCAACCAAGATAGCTTGCCGGGATGACGGTAAAGCATATTAAGAAAAAGAGACATGTGAGAGATCTTCCTTGAATTCTGATTCAGACAGAGATCCTGCAAGAACCTCGTAGTTGGGATCTTCTCTGAGGTTAATTGCATCAATAAAGAGACAAAGATCAGTATGTGCAAAAAAAATTAAAAACTTCTTCATCAAAATTGTGCTGAGTGAAACAATCTATCAGATTGCGCCAGCACAGCCAACGTGCGCAAGACATCAGATTGCGCCAGCACAGCCAACGTGCGCAAGACATCAGTTCGCGCTAGCACAACCGACTTGCGCAAAACATCAGTTTGCGCATCGATGCACAGAATGATGGATTGTGCTGAACATTTTTGTCAGCACTTTCCAACCGATTGCTCAAAGATACAGTTTTCATAAAAATAAAAACTTTTGAAAATACAGCCGAAACCCTAAACAAGGTGGCACAAATGGTTGAGAATACCATCAATCTCTAAAAAGAGAGAGGCACGAAGGTTCGAAAACATCAAAAACCCTAAAAAGGGTTTCGATCATGGTTCGTTATTCACCTTGAAGAGCTGGGTGGCCCATCTCGTGACGAGATATTCGCGGTGCAACTCGAGTCGAAGGTTCGGTAGGGGCCTTTCCCTTCTCAGTGGTCGATCGCTTGGGCGCCATTGATGTCGACGACGAGAGATGGAAGAAGAAGTCGGAGTAGGAGAGGAGTTTCTTTCTCTTGAGAAATCGAAAGCAAGTAAAGATTAAAAGAATAGAAGATGAAACTATTTATAGTTTTCTCACAGAAACGTAACAGTCGCCTCCGATTGCGTCGCGAAAGTCGAAGCTAATTCCTCCAAACGCGCAACCAAAGCGCAACTTGATTTCAAATTCAAAATTCAAAGTATTTTGAAACTTTGAATATTTTTAAATTTCGAAAACTTTGAAGGGGGTCTTGTAAGTCCTAAAATCAAGTTACATACATCAAATAGGCAGAGAAGTCTAATTTGTGCACACTTTAAAGAACTGTGCTGGAGACAGATTATACTACAAATCAAACGTGTGAGGCTGAACTGCGCTAACGCCCGAGCGCGCTAAACTGACGTGGCAACGCCATCATTACCTGACAAGAAGATTAAATCTTCTGACAGCCCGAAAAGCGAGGAGTCTGTTCGTTTCCTGTGCAGCACGGTGCTCGAGAATAGCTGTACAGTCCAGCACAGTATGCCAGTCCAACATGAGTGCAGTCTGTCAGTTCTACATAAGTGCAGTATGCTAGTCCAACCTCAGCACAGTTTGACCAAGTTCGAATCCCAGCGCTATCCATTGACTAGATGGAAGCGCAGTCTAAAGCTAGCGCTATTCAAGTGGCGCGATCTATCAAATTTGTTAAAGATAACTGACATTTATTACGTGGCTTACATGCCATCAATTGCTCGCCACGTGGCAACCGCCTGTACACGACCAAGCGTATTTCAATCAAACAATGTCACGCATCTGAATACGGTTAGCCCATGATCGAGCAACTGCCCAATGGCCAGCGTAGTTTATAATCTGCGCAGTCTGTCTCCAGCGCAATCCATTGTGCACAATCCAGAATAACTACAAAATAGTTATTTCTAGAACTCTATAAATAGAGTTTCAAGTTCAACATTAAGGGGATCATTATTCAAGATCATCAGAGATCAGGAGTTCTTGTCCAAGTGCTACTGCATTCTTCAGAGGCTATCGTCTTCAAAGTTCACATCGTCCAAGGGATAAAGCGATCGTCTTCAGATCGGATTCCTATAGTTGTACTTTCCCAGAATTTCTTGTACTCTTGTACTATTCTTTAAAGTTTGTGAAATAAAAAGACTTTTGTTTTTGCAAACATCTATATTTTGGGAAATGGTGGCTGTGATGATTTTGGTGGTTTTGGGTGTTGGTGCGATGGTTGTCGTCGTCGAAGGTGGTGGTCGAGTAGATGGGAATGATGATGTAGACGACGGTGGTGGCTGCCTCGGTTCCTCAGGCTGTCGGAGTCGGGAGGAAGTTGTGGTGTCGGGAAGGAGTAGTATGGCGGTGGTGGGTTATAGGGATCGTGGTGGTGGAAGTCAGGTGGTGGCGGGCTGATGGTTTTGGTGGAGGGGGCTGCCGGCGGAAGGGTGACTGGTGGTTTGGTGGTACGGCGGGTGGTGTGGGGGCGTACGACAAGATAGCAGCGGGCTGCCATGGTACGGGGGGTGCGGCTGCCGAGAACAGTTTAGGGGTAGGGTTTTGATTGCTGTGGTTGTCGTATCCGGGGTATCGAACAGGCAGAAGGATATTGGGATTCGTGTCCTATGCGACACGGGGACGAGTCGAGGTCTGGGTTTGTCGGACACGGAGGTAGACTGGATGTATATGTAAAAATTATTATCTAATAGAAAGACACCTGGTGTCGAACCCAAGGCCATCACGGGAAAAGTAGACACCGACACGATGCTCTCACATTTGTGGTCGAGAGAATTTGTGAATAAAATTTGTGTGGAAAACAATAGGGATTCTCCCTTATATAGGGATGGAACTCCTAGTTGGATAAGCAATAGAAAAAAATTAAATCTACTAGATAATTTACTATTAATTTAAATGAATTTAAAACCAATTCAATCAAATCCAAATCCAAATCCAAATCCAATTTAAATCTAGATAAATCCAAATCCAAATTAAGTATACATAGATCCCATCTTTAAATTATAGGTCAAATCAATAAAATCTAATCACAATTTAAATTACAACAAATAAATTTAAAATATCTTTTTATAAATTAATCTAATAAATAATTTCAAAAATTAAAATATACATGAATTTATTTTTATGTGTCTCGCACGCAAATAATATATTTACATAAAATATTATTTTCTAGTATAGTACCTATTATTTACAAAGAAAAAAAATTATTTCTTAAATTATTACCTATACTTGTATAAATAAAAAGCCTTTTTATAATAATGAAATTAAATATAAAATTTGAGTAAATTTTGACGGGACAAATTTTTTATACAAAACTATTTACTCTTTATGTATTTCGAAAATAAAACTATTTATTTATATATTTATCAAAACCTATAATAAAACTTTTTATATAAAAAATAAATGTCTCGTATATACGTATTCGCACTCGTCGTACAAATACCAACATAAAAAAATATTAAAATATAAAAAATCATAGTAAAATTTTAGGGGGTTTACATATTTTGATCTGGTTGTAGCCAAAGAATTCGTCCATAAAAGACATCTGCTCGAAGCCGCACATATTATCGATCATAACGTCATTAATCGGCATATGGATCTCTTCTTTTGGGAAAGCAACATTCAGATTCCGGTAGTCGATTCAGACACTGAACTTTTCATTCTTTTTCATAACTGGAACGACGTTTACAATCCAGTCGGGATGTTGTTCTTCACCAATGAAGTCCCTTGCTATCAGCTTCTTTACTTCTTTTTGATTGCTTCCATGATGTCTAAATAAAATCGTTGTCGTTGTTGTTTGACCGACTTAGCATTTGGAAGGATGTTTAGTCGGTGCATTACGATATGAGGATCCAAACTCGGCATGTTCTCGTAACTCCAAGCGAAGATATCAATATACTCTCTTATAAGCTGTATACAAGATTACTTCTCTTCTTCAGACAATTTATTGTTGATAAAGATGGGCTTAGGAGAAGACTCATCCCCCAAGTCAACTTGTACGACTTCGTCTTCATGTAGTTCTCACTGCTCGAACCGCAAATCTTATTGTAACTCCATCCTTATAACCCAAGTATCAACTTCAAAGGGTTCAAAATTTGGTCATCTTTTTTGGTACTTGGTTAATTGATGTCATATTGACGGACATAAGCTTTCTGATAACATCTTCGATACTGATATCAGAGTCTTAGATAGATTCCGAAGAGTGTGAATTTGCTTCTTCTTTGGCTTCCGAGACTACGGGAGTAGGAGGAGGAGTGACATATCCTAATCCTCGACGAGTGCGATGATAATAGTCTATGGGCTTAACCTTTGGAGCAAAGTGATGTAATGGTAGACGTCACCATTTGCCAAAGTTGAACTCTTTTGACTTTTAAGTCGTAACTCATCTTTTGAATGATGTTTTTGTCTTCAGGACTATAGCGATATAGTTGGATTTTGCATGTATCTTTTTTCAGAACTTCTTCAGGTAGCTTCCTCTAAGATTCTGTCCTACCAAAGATTATAGACTTTCTACCTTTCTTCCTTGGAGGAACAAGAAAGTAAAAATCCTCAAATGGGAGGCACGATGCTCCTGTTTGCAAAGCAGTTGACACCAGCATATACAATGATTTATGAGAATACAATATAGACATGGCTTGCCTAAATCTACTATCAACAACGGAGAAGTTCAAATCACTGTCTTCATTCATATAATAAAAAATCTCATCTTTTACGTCGATGGTATAACTTGTGTCAGGCTAGTTATTTATGTATTCTTTCAGTATGACATCGACAACATAGTCAGTTAGGTCAACCACGAATGGCTGACCAGAAGGTAAAGTATAATCAAACATATCAATCATAAACTGCTGCTTCGAATATTGGGCAGCTCCAGAAAGATCAACAAGGAATGCCATCCCGGAAGGAGTACTTCCATCAAGGTCCATCACAAAAGGCTTTGCATTACTATGAGCGCGAGCTTTATCAGTGTATCCCTTAAGGTAGATCACCAAATGACTATCTTCGGTTGTAGAAGCTTTAGCTTCTTCATCGGCATCGTTGTCAGCCTCTTCCTCAGGATACTATCATTTATATAGTATACCATCTGAGTAGTAGGCCTCAATGTTCTTGAATGGGCCAATATTAGCGAACTCCGCTCTGACTACCCCTACACTATCCACGTACTTGACGCATTGGTAGAAGGTAGATGGCACAATCATATTCTCATGTATCCATGGATGCCCAAGGAGAACATTTGTCACACCCCAGTTCCAAAGTATATAAGACCAGGCTACGTGGCAATAGCCAGCTACGCATTCAAGCAGACTCTAGTCCAACTCAAATATGTATAAGCTGTCAAGTGTCCAGGTATCCGTAATATACATCCACAAATTCTACTAAAACTACTAAGCAATCTAGATATGAAATACTACAGAAAGATGATAAGAACCGCTAGCGTTGGAAAAGCAACTGGAAAGATAGCACCTCACTTTATGTACCGTGTTGGTGAGATTGTGAAGTCACATGCGTCCATCAAGTATATATAATGCCAGTTGGCGCTAGCGTTGTTCAATTCTCCATCATTTTGTTAGAAAAAAAAACTTTTAGGATTATCTAAATTTTGTAAACAGATATTTTTGTCGAGCTAGATTTTAGATAGTATTTATAACTTACATTATATACACCCTTGATGGTGTTTTATAAAGATTTAACTTTTGGGATATGTTATTGGTTGTTTAATTTATATTAAGTTGATAGCTTTGGTTAATTTAATGCCTCTTTTGCATGTTGATTGAGGCAATGTATAAAAATATGGCACCATTTATTATGTATTTTATGTTCAATTTGTGAATTATATTTGTGGTTTAAAATAAAAATTGGCTATAAAATAGAAATTAGAAAAATACATTGGAATGTTAATAAAACGTTTCAAATTTAGCCACAAGAATAATGTAAAAATTATTGCAAATTATATGTAGGAACAGATGCAAAATATTTCAGAATGACATTTAGAAACGTTTTAAAGACGTCCCAAGAAACCCCTTGGAACGTATTGTATGTGTTTCAAAAGCAAATTTAGAAACACTTGATAGATGTCCCAAATATATTTTAGGAACACATTATATGTGTTCCAAAATAAACTTTAGGAACGCCTTCTAAACGTTCCAAACTAACATTTGCAACGCTTTATAACTGTTCCTAATATTGCAATACCATTTTTAGGAACGGTATTTATATGTTCCTAAAAATATTAGGTACATTAAAAAATTATTCCTAAATGCCTTTTTTGGTGTAGTGGGAGCTGAGGCTAGTTGCTCAGCCCCACCCGCACCCCGGTCTGCCCCCTTGCGCTCGACTTCGTCGTCACCGACGAATGGCGCGCCGGGCTTCTCATCCTCTCCCCCCTGCCCACAACCCTGCCCCTCCCCCACAGTTGGGACAACTACCCCTCGTGCACCCTCCTAGCACGGCGTGTAATACCCAATTTTCCAGATGAGGGTAATTTTGAAATTTTGTAATTATAATTATTATTTATGGATATTTATTTCATATTATAATTTTTGGTGATTTTTAATTATATTTTTAAACTATTTAAAAATTATGACTTGTGATTTGGTGTTTTGCTAGTGTAGCCCTAGAGATAGTGATCTAGAGCCTAGCCATGTGATTAGGGTATTTCATTTATCATTTTTAGCTTGAGAGTATTTTTGTCATTTTTGGGTTTATTTGATTTTAATATTTTTTTTTTGAATTTATGGAAATTTTTAGGAATTATTTTGGATGATGGTTGACTAGGTTGACTTTGACTAGCATTGACTTTGGGAGACTAGTCTACAAGCTAGCCCTAGTTGTGACTGCCTTGGTTAGGTTAAGTAAACCTAGTCTAACTAGAGTTAACCCATGATTTAGTCTTTTAGACTCGAGTTAGAATAGAGAGGGTTAAGTCATAAGTCATGACTTATGGTTTTGAGACAAATAGATAATCACTTAGCTATAGCTTATGAAACTTGGCCCAAGGCCCATAACACATCACTAAACCCTAACCCTAACCCACTATGGCCAGCCACCTAGGGAATCCCTCCCTATTTAATGCCTCCTTCATTTAGGGTTTGCCTCCCTTGAAAATAGATCTCAAGTTTAGAAAGAGGTAAATCTCCAACTTTAGAAATTCATATCAAATCCATTTTTATTCCTTTTTCCCTCAAACTAATTGCATTAGATCCTAATTTAACTATACTTGCTGTTATTGGTGAGAAATTTTAGTGGGAGAACAATTTGGTGAAGTTTGGCTAGTAAGAAGAACACCCGTCTTTGGAGCTTTTTGAGGATTTTGACACCTATAGGTAATTCCATCAAAACTCTTGTAAATTACTATTATTTTTGTATATTAGCCTAGATGTAGGTGTCCCCTAGCTAACCCTAGAATTTGGTAGGATCTTGTGTCCGTTTCGTGTCCTAATTGGACACGTATCAATCCAATATACCTAGTGTTTGATGAAATGCCCCAAAGGGGATTTCGAACTATTTTTAGGAAAGTAATTGAATAGGATTCTAGGGTTGATTGTTGCTTATGGTTTTTCAGTGGACTGAGTTGGTTTTAGTGTCGTGTCGTGCCGTTTTGGACACGTGAATACACACGTTCAGCCCGTGAGCAGTGTCCTGCTACTCGGATGCTATTTCTCAGTGGACACGACACTTGGACACGAGATTTTTGACACACGTTGGGGCAATGATTGACACGACACCTATAAAGTTTCACGAGTTCTCGATTAGTGTGCACGAAGTTATTGAGCCCATACTGATTTCTGCACTGCACCGCACGCGGGTGTAAAATCCCTAAATTTCTACTATTTTTTTATTTAATTTGGTACTGATTTAAAATTTTGTTTTGTACGTCGCGTAGTCGTATTGTACGTCGCGCACGAAATTTTATTTTTCGTAATTGCTCGACGAGTGCGAATATGTGCGAGCGTACATATTTTAGAAAAAAATTTTGTTCTATTTTTTATAGTTTCAAATAATAGATGTAATAATTAGTTTTGCTATCATTTCTAAGCTTGTTATTTTTACGACATTTCTAAAAGTTATTAATACTAAATAATATTTTTTATTTTATACTAGAAAGGCATAATTATGAAAACATTAATTGTGCATACATATATTTGTAATTATTTATTAGTTTATTTTAAATAATACTGTAATTTTCGAAATTTATTATTATAGTATTTTTGGAAAATATATTTTGAAATTATTGTGGCAATTTAAACCTTGATTTGAAAGTATGGATTTATTTAAATAGTTAAGTATTTGAAATTAGATTTATCCTATTTGATTTTAAACTAAAAAGTTAATTTGATTAAATTGGATTTTGATTTGGATTTGAATTTGATTGATTTAAATTAATAGGTGAATTATCTAATTGGGTTTTAAATATCCTAATCATTATCTTAATGGGAATTTCCACATCCTATAAATAGGCAGGTACTCATCCATGTATTTCTATTCTCCAAATTCTCCACAAAATCAACTGTGAGTGCATCGTGTCCTTGTCCATCTTTTTCTTCCACTATTTTTTTTCATTACATATACATTTTCCTCGTGTCGGACACACCCCCGACACGCGACAGTAAATCCTAGCCCCTAAACCTAATTTCTCCCGACCCATGCCGCCAATGCCTATGGTCGACTTCCCGGATTCCTGACCACCACTACGCTAGCACCCTCCCTGCTTTCCCTCTCTCTCCTCCGCCACTCTCTCTCTCCGGTTCTTTTTTTTTTCTTTTTCTTTTCATCTCAAACCTTTTTTTTCTTTCCTTTTAAGGTTCTCTCTCCTCTGTGGGAGAAGAGAACAATAGGTTTTTTTGTTGTTTTTTTACTTTTATGATAACTTTTTATTATTATTATTATTACTATTATTATTATTATTATTATTATTATTATTATTATTATTATTATTATAGTGGTATGTTAATTTAGGTTATAATTATCATTATGGTTATACTGTAAAGTTTTAAGAAGGGTATGATGGTATTATTATTAGTATCATTATTCAGTTATTATCCCAAATATTTCTTAAGTAAATATGTATATCAAATAAACTCCTAGAAATTTTTTTGTAGCAAACTATATATTATAATTTGGGTCTTAGCCTAAAAATATTTTCTTTAGTTTTTATTCTATCGAATATATTTTTGACTAGTAATACATAATTTTCCAAATTATTATACCTAAAATATTTTCAAGTATTTTCGTAAAAATTTTGTTACTAATAAAAAAGATATTTTCAAGTAATAAAAATATTTTCTAAAAATCATATACGTATATTAATTATCCAATTCTTTCAGTATTCCTCATGTCCATGACCAACCCCTTTCTCTTATTCTCTCGCCAATTCGGTATGTCCTCTCATCAACCCTAACCAATTTGACCCTTCTGGACCCAATGGAACTGTCCGTGCCACCACCCGAGGTCACCATGTATAGTTGTTGCACCGAAGTCGCAGTTCATGCCAGCTTGATCATCGCAGTACACCGGACGTTATTACCAGGCAAGATACCTTGCTATTTGCTGTTTATTTATTTTAGCTCATATTTCATGCATTATTTATTTTCTTTATGCAAAATAAACTGTGATACATGGCATAACCTGTTAGAACTTACCGTTCATTTATATTTTCTGCTATGTATTATTTTTCTTACACATTAAATCTAGATTTAAGGGACCACCTTTGTGTGTTGCATTCATGGCCTTGACACGTTATACCACGAAGTTGTGTGTCGCATGTAGAACACAGAAGTACGTGATTGGCTGGCCACCAGTACGTACAAGCCGTGTGATAGGAATAACCGCTAATAGAGGTTCCATGCTAGTTGACTTAGCGGTTATAGAGGTTAATGTTGTGGATACAACATAATAGGCATTGGGCGGGGAGGACAATTCCTTAGCGTATGGGCTTCGATGCACTTCCCTTGTGACCGTACGCTCCACTAGAGATGCGGATTGATGACCCATGATTACTGACGGCCACTGACGATTGTGCGGAACGTCATGCTCTTACTGATGGGACCTCTGGTGCCCAAGGGGGACTACGCCGATCCTATTCAGCCAGCGCCCATACGTAGGAAGGATTGTTCTTAACTACATTTCACTTATAACGGTTAGGTACCTTTATCCGTTAGGTACGAGTACTTTTGGTTTGGGTACTTGTATCTGACCGTGGCTTGGAACAATAACTTGTCGCGGACTAATTCGTCACATCTTGTCCTTGTTTGGTTGTAGGTATGACTTACTACTTCGATGAGAAGGTATTGAACCTTTTTGGGGTCCGGATACCATATTGGATTTTTAGCATGGGAAGATACGTCACTGTGAATTAGTTTACCATCTCCTGTCCTTGTTTGGTTGGGGAGATGGTAAGCTAGTTCAGTAGGCATGTATTGGACCATGTTATAATTCAATTGACTTATTTATTTGAGCAATATTTATTCAGTTATGTGGCATATTCTTTTTGTATCTTGTTACGTCCCTCTGAGGACCTGGTTATCTCTCCAGGTGTGTGCTATTGTCTTTCACAGGTGTTCTCGCTCTAGCCGTGACCATCGCTATTTCTTCGAGGATGATTGCACTTGGATCGTCTTCGCTTCGCTCACCAAATTCATATCTTTTTTTATGTATTTTTCCTTAACTTGTTGGTAGTGGATTTGTCTCCGCCCAACATATTGTATCAAGACAATTCATTCTTATTATATGATATCTTTTATTCATTTATTCTGTGTGGACGAGATTAGTTATGGTTCTACTGTATTTTACAGCTTATGTATTTATACGAGGATTCCATATATTGGTGTGTACTTCGTATGAATACAGCTGACATATCTACGTTCCTAGTCCTACGTATTTTAGGACTGGGGCGTTACAGCGGGCGAGACACGTTCTGATACGTGTCTCGTACACCTGACACAAGCCACTTGGACACTTCGTGTTGTGTCCAATGTGTAGCCCTATGTGTGGTGAACACACGGACACAACCACAAATTGTCACCTATCCTGTGTTGCGTGTACAACACCTTGTCCTCATAGCACAATACTGCACTGTATGCACGTGTCTCTGTGTGTTTTAAATAATTGGACACCTCGTGTCCAAATGTTTGGACACGAGTAGACTCGTAGGACACCTTCATGTATACACGAACCTATGTCAATGATTAATTTGATGATAAATCAATTTTATAATTCGAATTTGGGATTCTTACACGAACCTGTGTTCAGAAAACTAATTTTCTGAGTTTAAATGAGTTTAAATTGATAAATAATATAAATTAATGATAAATTAAGGAGGTGTATACATGACATGATGTCTGGATAATAGTTGCATGACTGGGTTTATACTGGATTGCATGATTTGGTTGGTATTGATTCGAAATGGGGTTGAACTTGCCTATATTCTGATACCTATACTGTTCAGTGCATCCTGAGTTTTACATTGGTTTTAAATGAATAATTAGATAATAACATGATGATTTTTAACTATGATTATTAACAGAATGTATGTGTTATATCTGGAATGAGATGTGGGTTCAATTTGGGGTTTTGATTTCAAATTTGGATAGATACTAGATTGAATTTCATAGTCTCAGTTTTCTTCATAATTGTGAATTGTTTTGGGAATGAAATGTTGGGTTGATTGGGATCTTTTATGACTAACTGAACTCAAACTGAGCATGTCTGATATTGACTGTACATGACATTTTGTATACCCCTTTAACTGAACCTTCCTTTATGATAACCTGAGCTTCCTTGTTGCAAACTGTGTGTTAATTTCCTTCATGTTAGGACTGAATACTAGTTTCATCTCAGCTGAGTTTACCCCCATATGAACTTAATGCTTGTGAATACCTGAGAACCATATGTGACTGTCCAAGTACTGGACTGATCTCCTTCCTTTTATTACCTGTTTTGATGAATGCATACCTGAGCCTTGACACTCTAGTTCCCTGTCACATATACATAATATACTCACTCACACATTGAGACTAAAACCCCCTCTTCATGCCCTTTCCTTGCTCTATCCCTCTATATATATATATATGTTGATAGATACTCGCATGTACATGTAATATTCTATTTGATTAAACCCATGCTAACACCTTGTTGTTAACCCCCTTTTCTGAACATTGTGTGAATTGGGCAAATAGTATATCTATTACACTCTTTGACACCAACCTATATACACAAGTGAACCTAATGCAATATATGAATGCTATGTAATATAATGAATGATATGCAATGGGATAATGAAGGCATGAGTGAAAAGCATAGTTAAATATATGCAATGCATGTGTTGGGCTATGCACAATTGAATGCATGAATGCAAGCATGTTTGACTTGAATGTATAACATATCTAAGTAGTTAATGCATCATGATACTTTATGTCCTAACCATTGATGAACATATGCAAGTTAAATAATGATGAAATGCATGGTTATATGAATATATGTAATGTAGGAATACAAGTTGGTAATGTAGAATATTGACATGTATGTATAATGTATCTAATTGATTTTAACCCATGTCTATGTATATATATAGGTATAACTATATTCTTGAATAATATGCATATTTATATATGTATGACATTTATATTAAATTATATATATAATATGTATGGACTATATATATGGCATATAGCCCATGGTTCCTATGTTGTGGCATGTGTGTATATGACATGTATACACATGTAGAATGTGTGTTGTTGGCATGAATAGCCTTGAATTGATGTGTGCTTGCTAGCGTAGGCTTGGTTAGGCCTAGTGAGACTGACTAGACTAGGATTGACCTAGTGGACTAGAGTGTTGACCAAGGTTGACCCAGGTTGACCAAAGTTTGACCTTGACCTGGTTCGACCTAGACAGTTGACTATGTTTGACTTAGAGTTGACTTTGACCTAGATTGGCCTAGAAATCATGTAGATTGTATCTTATTATCATTATAGACTTATAGTGACTTGTACTGTTCTATAGGAGACAGACACTACTACTCGGACTGTAGATATTCTTCAGATACTCAGGATACAGGCGAGTACATTCTCTGATCATTTCATATCCTGTTAGAATTATTTTCCTACTTTAGATTACTTTACTTGATGCTGTCACGTTGGTAACATGGATTAGTACTATATGGATCCTTTCTTGAGATGTTATCCCCTCAGGGAGCATCGGATACTACATGTTCTGTGCGTTTCACTTACATTGTGTATCACTATGCTTCATGGTTCATTGATCACTTGTGACATGTACTCTTATGATCACAGAGTCTTTCTTGAATCACCCATTTATGGGCATTCCCAGAATCATCCATTTATATGCCGACCATATATCACCCCTTGTGGGCCATTGCATGGATCGTAACATAACCTGGCTGGATCCTTGTGTATTGATTGGGGTACGGGGGAGTAGAAGTAGACATGTGAATAATATCCAAGTAGTGTAGTTTCCAGAATCACTCTATAGTATAGTTTCCAGAATCTCCTATGCCATTTACATGTCTATTTTGTACTCTGACTCACTAGCCACTGTTAGTTCTCTATTTATAGTAGATATTTCTATTACAGTTCTCTCTCTGTTTACATTCTGTACTTTCTTTCAGTTTCCTGTATCTTACTCTACTACATGATTATATTTTCTAACCTGCTATGATCTGTTGAGATGTATTGTGCTCGCTCTTGTCCTGACTTGACCTGTTGAAAATTTTACAGAGAATGATGAGGCTATGGTGTCTACCCTTATGGTGCAGCTTAGACAACACTTGTGACTTGGACCCACTTGCAGTAGAGGATCTGCCACAAGTGGTTTAGACTGCTAGCTTAGATTTTTACCTCGTCTTTCTCAATGATACATTATTGTATATACTGGGAGTTGTTTTATCTGGATGTTGTAGAGATGTTATCATAGACACTTGGATTTCTATTTGTTGTATCTCTGTGGATTCATTTCATTCCTTATCTCTCTATCTTTTTATCGTATTCTACCTTAGATGTGATTAAGACTGTATTACTATGTCACCTCCATTCGGAGTGTATATACTGTACAAGTACCCATATATTGTTAGATGATTGACCTAGGACAGCGTTCTACTGCCGACACTGCGGCAAATGCTGGGCGTTGTTACGTACTCGTACCCTCACAGTGGGTGCGGGTCGTGACACGTTTTTAGTGGTGGCCTATGCAGGTTGAGTTTATGTAGTGGTATTCGAACTAGAGTATCACTACAACCTGTAGTAGGATTAGGATATTTTTGAGGGTACTCAATCACACTAGAAAAACTCTTAATCAGATTCCTTTTATCTAAATTGTTGCTTATTGACTTTCCTTGAATATAAACTGTTCCCTTTTGAATTTTTGCCTCACTCTCAGAAATTGCTTCTTGTTTTGATCTGTCTTCATGATGGTTATGAAGACACGATCTCATCGCTCCGGTCTGGAGGATACTATCGAGAGGCTGGCCACCTCTCGTCCTGTTCATCAGCGCCTCGAGACCGCAGCTTCTGTTGTGCCGACTCAGGTTGGCATTTTTGCTATATTGGAGGTGCACCTCTGTCTGTACAGAGATTTTCTCCCGTCATTCCCAATTTCTCTCAGCAACAGCGGTTCATGCAGCATCAGCAGCAGACCCGGGGAAACCAGCAGGGGCAAGCTATCGTCAGGACAGTCGATGATGCACAGACCATTGGAGATCTTGCTACAAGTTCCGTTCTTCTCGATTCCATTTCCGCAATTATCTTTTATAACTACCTTGAAATCTGATTCCATCTGTTCCTTGTTGATTGATTAATTTTGTCATGTTGCTCTTTTGTTATGTTTGTTTTTTCTGAGAAAATCATATGGGCTAGGTTACCTCAGTTATGGGATCTAGAATCTTCGATAGTCGTGTTAGTTGGCATAATGAGGATATGTAGTCAGATTTTGGATGTATTTCTCGGGTATGGAAATTTAAGGTTTTCGTCGTCGCATGCGGTAATGCGAAAATTTTAAATACTATGAACCTAGAGGTACGTACCTTAGTCAAGGACTCTGTGATTATCGTAGCCTTGCTAAATAGCATGACGAAGACTCTGGACAACATGATTTTTGGACAGACGCATATGATTAACAGATTGTATCTTGAGAAGGTTTTAAACATCATACCCTTCTGTTGTTATAAATAACTTAGGAGTAGGAATATTTAGTTTTGAAGAGCTTATTCATATGTGGTTCTTTCATAGTATAATGATATGATGACTTGTAGAGTGCCTGTGCCCTAGGGATGATAGTTAACATTGGTATTAGAATAGTAACCCTCGGTAGATGATTTCCCTGTTATTTATAATACCAACCAGTTTACATATAGGATGTTAGTATGCCATACAGCCTTCATAATTGTTATTACTTTCCTTACCTTTTTCAGTGAGACACCCATGACCAGAGCCTGTCCTTGAATATAGTGGTAGTTTCACCTAAGACTGAGAGGTCTATAAACATATAGATTACAGATGGTATTGGCATATGGGATATGGGTTGGTTGGTACCTATAGGTCATTATTGTATAGGATTATTGACAAGTTATTTAGCCTATATTGGTCCAGTTTCTATTTTTAGTTAAGTTCTCTTTGTGTTGAGTTCAGTCATGTTTGATTAACCTTTATAGACAGTGTGCAGACCCTTCACTAGATACCCTGTCCCCTTGGTTCAAACTTGTACAAGTTGTTCACTGCACTCAAAATTCATTACCTACCATGTTGCATCATAGGTTTCACTGGACCATAGTTCAGACCCCAATTATTGACTCACCAATATAACCATTAACCCCTTACCATATTCTACATATCTGGAGAGTTAGTATCATACATATTAGAGGCCGATACTCACCACTTGGGATAGTTCACTGTTCTGTACCAGTACACCTTACAGTATCTGACCCCTTCATTGGAGTGCTAGGCATGTGGTAGGGAGTGTGTGTTTTAGACCCTGAGTAGAGTTGAGGTGATGAGGGTTAATATATATAGTTTTTATATATATGTAATGTATTTTGATTGGTACGTAGCTTGCACTAATTTGCAGTATACTGCCTATTGCATTCCCTGTACACCAATTTGGTTCAATTCTTCAGACCACTGTCCTGCAGATAGAGAGGAGAGCCAGGTTGATCTAGAGGCATGTTTCAGTCACCATGTAGGTTTCCTTTCACATTGACTATACAAGTGGACCCAAATGTCTTGTCCTTTAGCTCAAAATTTTTAGTCTCCTTGGCATCATTCCCTTTTGCCTATATTGATGTTTCAGACCATTCCCCATTAGCCTAATTCTAAGCTTTTGTTTCAGTTCCTTATGAGTTTAGCCTACTTTAACCCTTGGTTGATCAGTCATATACATATATAGATGATATACTTAGGATATATGTGATGGGTTGTTGTTCTTGAGCATATATATGTGGTATTTGGGATTGGTGTGCTTAGCCTGTAGGTATTTAGTTATGGGTGACTTGATAGGATTGGGAAGTTAAGAGCTAGCATATTATAGAGTTTTCTTTTGCAAAATTCTAGTTGCCAATACTTAGGTAGCTAGCATAGGTAAAATCCTAAGGAGTTGACCAGCTGATGACCAAATACTAGGATGTTAAAAAAATTGACTAGTGATTGACCCTTGACTATGTTTGACCTAGAAGGGGGTGCGATCATCTTAATTTCGAGGACGAAATTTTTATAAGGTTGGTAGGATTGTAACACCCAGTTTTCCAAATGAGGGTAATTTTGAAATTTTGTAATTATAATTATTATTTATTGATATTTATTTTATATTATGATTTTTGGTGATTTTTAATTATATTTTTTAAACTATTTAAAAATTATGACTTGTGATTTGGTGTTTTGCTAGTGTAACCCTAGAGATAGTGATCTAGAGCCTAGCCATGTGATTAGAGTATTTCATTTATCATTTTTAGCTTGAGGGTATTTTTGTCATTTTTGGGTTTATTTGATTTTAATATTTTTTATTTGAATTTATGGAAATTTTTAGGAATTATTTTGGATGATGGTTGACTAGGTTGACTTTGACTAGCATTGACTTTGGTAGACTAGTCTAGAAGCTAACCCTAGTTATGACTGCCTTGGTTAGGTTAAGTAACCCTAGTCTAACTAGAGTTAACCCATGATTTAGTCTTTTAGACTCGAGTTAGAATAGAGAGGGTTAAGTCATAAGTCATGACTTATGGTTTTGAGACCAATAGATAATCACTTAGCCATAGCTTGTGAAACTTGGCCCATAGCCCATCACTAAACCCTAACCCTAACCCACTATGGCCAGCCACCTAGGGAATCCTACCCTATTTAATGCCTCCTTTATTTAGGGTTAGCCTCCCTTGGAAATAGATCTCAAGTTTAGAAAGAGGTAAATCTCCAACTTTAGAAATTTATATCAAATCCATTTTTATTCCTTTTTCCCTCAAACTAATTGCATTAGATCCTAATTCAACTATACTTGCTGTTATTGGTGAGGAATTTCAGTAGGAGAACAATTTGGTGAAGTTTGGCTAGCAAGAAGAACACCCCTCTTTGGAGCTTTTTGAGGATTTTGACACCTATAGGTAATTACATAAAAACTCTTGTAAATTGCTGTTATTTTTGCATATTAGCCTAGATCTAGGTGTCCTCTAGCTAACCCTAGAATTTAGTAGGATCTTGTGTCCGTTTCGTGTCCTAATTGGACACGTATCAATCCAATATACCTAGTGTTTGATGAAATGTCCCAAAGAAGATTTCGATCTGTTTTTAGGAAAGTAATTGAATAGGATTCTAGGGTTGATTGTTGCTTATGGTTTTCAAGTGGACGGAGTTGGTTTAATGTCGTGTCGGTTTGGATACGCGAACACACATGTTCAGGCCGTGAGCAGTGTCCTGCTACTCGGGTGCTATTTCTCAGTAGACACGACACTTGGACACGAGATTTTTGACACACACGTTGGGGCAATGACTGAAACAACACCTATAAAGTTTCACGAGTTCTTGATTAGTGTGCACGAAGTTATTGAGCCCGTACTGATTTCTGTACTGCACTGTACCGCACGCGGGCGAGACACGTTCTGATACGTATCTCGTGCACCTGACACAAGCCACTTGGGCACTTCGTGTTGTATCCAATGTGTAGCCCTATGTGTGGTGAACACACGGACACAACCACGAATTGTCACGTACCCTGTGTTGCGTGTACGACACCTTGTCCTCACAGCACGATACTGCACTGTATGCACGTGTCTCTGTGTGTTTTAAATAATTAGACACCTCGTGTCCAAATGTTTGGACACGAGTAGACTCGTGGGACACCTTCATGTATACACGAACCTATCAATGATTAATTTGATGTTAAATCAATTTTATAATTCAAATTTGGGATTTTTACACCTCTGATACCTTTGTTCAGAAAATGAATTTTCTAAGTTTAAATGAGTTTAAATTGATAAATAATATAAATTAATGATAAATTAATGAGGTGTATACATGACATGATGTCTTGATAATAGTTGTATGACTGGGTTTATACTGGATTGCATGATTTGGTTGGTATTGAATCGAAATGGGGTTGAACCTGCCTATATTCTGATACCTATATTGTTCAGTGTATCCTGAGTTTTACATTGGTTTTAAATGAATAATTAGATGATTACATGATGATTTTTATCTATGATTATTAACAGAATGCATGTGTTATATCTGGGATGAGATGTGTGTTCAATTTGGGGTTTTGATTTCGAATTTGGATATATACTAGATTGAATTTCATATTCTCAGTCATAGTTTAACTGGTTCTCAGTTTTCTTCATAATTGTGAATTGTTTTGGGAATGAAATGTTGGGTTGATTGGGTTCTCTTGTGATTAACTAAACTAAAACTGAGCATGTCTGATATTGACTGTACATGACATTTTGTATTGTTGTATACCCCTTTAACTGAACCTTCCTTTATGATAACCTGAGCTTCCTTATTGTAAACTGTGTGTTGATTTCCTTCATGTTAGGACTGAATACTAGTTTCATCTCAGCTGAGTTTACCACCATATGAACTTAATGCTTGTGAATACCTGAGAACCATATGTGACTGTCCAAGTACTGGACTGATCTCCTTCCTTTTATTACCTGTTTTGATGAATGCATACCTGAGCTTTGACACTCTAGTTCCCTGTCACATATACATAATATACTCACTCACACATTGAGACTAAAATCCCCTCTTCATGCCCTTTCCTTGCTCTATCCCTCTATATATATATATATGTTGATAGTTACTAGCATGTACATGTAATATTCTATTTGATTAAACCCATGCTAACACCTTGTTGTTAACCCCCTTTTCTGAACATTGTGTGAATTGGGCAAATAGTATATCTATTACACTCTTTGACACCAACCTTTATACACAAGTGAACCTAATGCAATATATGAATGCTATGTAATGTAATGAATGATATGTAATGGGATAATGAAGGCATGAGTGAAAAGCAAGGTTAAATATATGCAATGCATGTGTAGGGCTATGCACAATTTAATGCATGAATGCAAGCATGTTGGACTTGAATGTATAACATATCCAAGTAGTTAATGCATCATGATACTTTATGTCATAACCATTGATGAACATATGAAAGTTAAATAATGATGAAATGCATGGTTATATGAATATATGTAATGTAGGAATACAAGTTGGTAATGTAGAATATTGACATGTATGTATAATGTATCTAATTGATTTTAACCCATGTCTATGTATATATATTGATATAACTATATTCTTGAATAATATGCATATTTATAAATGTTTGACATTTATATTAAATTATATATATAATATGTGTGGACTATATATATGGCATATAGCCCATGGTTCCTATGTTGTAGCATGTGTGTATATGACATGTATACACATGTGGAATGTGTGTTGTTGGCTTGAATAGCCTTGAATTGATGTGTGTTTGCTAGCCTAGGCTTGGTTAGGCTTTTGAGACTGACTAGACTAGGATTGACCTAGTGGACTAGAGTGTTGACCAAGGTTGACCCAGGTTGACCAAAGTTTGACCTTGACCTGGTTCGACCTAGACAGTTGACCATGTTTGACTTAGAGTTAACTTTGACCTAGATTGGCCTAGAAATCATATAGATTGTATCTTATTATCATTATAGACTTATAGTGACTTGTATGTTCTATAGGAGACAGACACCACTCCTCAGACAGTAGATATTCTTCAGATACTCAGGATACAGGCGAGTATATTCTCTGATCATTTCATATCCTGTGAGAATTATTTTCTTGCTTTAGATTACTTTACTTTATGTTGTCACGTTGCTAACACGGATTAGTACTATATGGATCCTTTCTTGAGATGTTATCCCCTCAGGGAGCATCGGATACTACATGTTCTGTGCGTTTCATTTACATTGTGTATCACTATACTTTATGGTTCATTGATCACTTGTGACATGTACTCTCATGATCACAGAGTCTTCCTCGAATCACCCATTTATGGGCATTCCCAGAATCACCCATTTATGGGCCTACCATGTATCACCCCTTGTGTGCCATTGCATGGATCATAACATAACCTGGCTGGATCCTTGTGTATTGATTGGGGTACGGGAAAGTAGAAGTAGACATATGAATAATATCCAAGTAGTGTAGTTCCCAGAATCACTCCATAGTATAGTTCCCAGAATCTCCTATGCCATTTACATGTCTATATTATACTCTGACTCACTAGCCACTGTTAGTTCTCTATTTATAGTAGATATTTCTATTACAGTTCTCTCTCTGTTTACATTCTGTACTTTCTTTCAGTTTTCTATATCTTACTCTACTACATGATTATATTTTTTAACCTGCTATGATCTGTTGAGATGTATTGTGCTCGCTCCTGTCCCGACTGGACCTGTTGAAAATTTTACAGAGAATGATGAGGCTATGGTGTCTACCCTTATGGTGCAGCTTAGACAACACTTGTGACTTGGACCCACTTGCAGTAGAGGATCTGCCACCAGTGGTTTAGACTGCTAGCTTAGATTTTTACCTCGTCTTTCTCAATGATACATTATTGTATATACTGGGAGTTGTTTTATCTGGATGTTGTGGAGATGTTATCATAGACACTTGGATTTCTATTTGTTGTATCTCTGTGGATTCATTTCATTCCTTATCTCTCTATCTTTTTATCGTATTCTACCTTAGATGTGATTGAGACTGTATTGCTATGTCACCTCCATTCGGAGTGTATATACTGTACAGGTACCCTTATATTTTTAGATGATTGACCTAGGACAGCGTTCTACCACTGACACTACGGCGTAGGCTGGGCGTTGTTATGTACTCGTACTTCTCAAAGTGGGTACGGGTCGTGACACGTTGACACCCCCTACAGTCCCACCTTCGCGGAGATCCTCCGTCCGGATCGAGGGGCTCTCTGCCCTCTCCCAACTGAGAGCATCGAGCTCCCTGACATCGACTTCCCGACCGCTCAGGACGGCCTCCCTCTTCGCGTCCCCTTCTCCCCCGTAGAGATCTTATCCCTCTCTTCCACCTTCGCGAAGGCTTTTGTGCTTAAATTTTTATTGGGGTGTCCGAAGATTTCCAAAGCGCGAGAAGCTGTCACCGGATAGGGCCTATCATCTGTTTATAGGGTCACGCCTTTGGATCCAAAGCACATACTCCTTCACCTATCTTCTGACTCGGACTTTATTTTAGTCTGGGCGAAAGTCACCTCAACTATTAACGGCAACGGCGTCAAAATAGCTAAATGGTCACCCGACTTCAACTCCAAGGTCGACTCGTCGGTTATCTCAGCTTGGATCACCCTCCCCAACTTTTTCTTTGTATGCTTTGCCCCGGCAGCACTCAAGAGGATCGCCGGGTCCTTTGGAACTCTAGTAGTTATTGTAAAAGAAACCCACAATCTTTCTAAATGTCACTACGCGAAGATCTGCGTGGAACTCCATCTGGCCACCGACCCGCCCGCCCAAATTTAGCTGGAGCTCGGAGGACAGACGACCAACCAGTTGCTGGTGTACGACAACCACATTATCTTCTACAAATATTGTCAGATGAGAGGCCACACCACATAGCACTGCTTCAGAGCACACCCAGAACTCAAAAAAAATGCAACCAGACAGTCACATCGCTCAATGACCCAAATCGCCCCCAAAGCCCCAATTCTCCCCCTTCCTAATTCTTATACCCATTTTGCGGACAACGACTCCCTACCCAGATCCGACAATCTCTACCAGCCGAGCACAACTATTATCCCCCACAAGCCCCCATCCATACCCCTCAACAGCCAGTTCGACACCCTCTCTAAACTCACCTCTGAAGACAACCTGGTGAACCCTCCATCTACTACCGACTGCGAGAACACCAATGAGTACCAGATAGCCATCGAGCCCTCGTGTAGTTACCAGGAGCAGCAGCAGACTACGATCACCCCTTGCGAGAAATACTTTCAGTCCGAGACAGACGTCGAGCCCCCTGGTAATGCCCATGAACAGCAGTAAACTATGGTCACCCCCTCGAGCGCGCTTATCTCACCTGTCAATACCTACAGGCCCTAAGTCGACGACTTGACAATCTTTGGCCCATCAGCGGTAAGCAGGCTTCAACAAGCCAAGGAAGCAGGCTTCCTAGATCCCCTCAATCCACTTAGCGTGCTGGCAGAGACAGCGAAAGAAGAGGCCCCTCCCATACAGGAAGAAACGGAAATCAGAGATCAGACATCTAAAGCTACGACGGATCCGACGGTTGACCCCTCCGCTCCCACCCGGAGACCTACCAAAAACTCTCCCTCTAAGAATAAAAATACTACCAGGAGCCAACGGCCACGACCACACGGTCTGCCACAAAGCTCAACAATCGCCCACCCCTACCCCTTTCCAATGATTAACATCCTCGCGTGGAATATGAGAGGGCTGGCCAATAACCCTACGCTGAGGAGAATAAAAAGTCTCACAAAAATCCACCGCATTGACATCTTAGTTCTCATCGAACCCAAACTACCACAAAAAAGACTCAAATCCATCCAGCTCCAGCTCGGATTCCTGTCCGGTATCTCTGGGTATAGTGACATCTGGATCCTCTTTGCTGCCGAGATACAGTTTGAAGCTATCCGGGATTCCAACCAGGAGTTGTCTTGCTGGGTGGAGCACTCTGCTATCCCGTCCCGCTGCCTACTCTCCGCTATCCACAGTAGCTGTGACATCCATGAGCGCAAGTCTCTCTAGGACACCTTGCTGGACACCCACCTTCAACACATCAATCTCCCGTGGATCTACACTAGGGATTTTAATACGATCACGTGTAGAAAAGAGAAGTCCGGGGGTCGCCCGCCCCCCAATCAGCCATAAATAACTTCAACACATTTATTTTCAATGCCCAAATGACATCCCTCCCTTTCTCTGGTAACACTTTCACCTGGTGTAACATGTAGTATGGTGATCACGGACAATACTCCCGCTTAGACCGAGCCCTGATCAACAATCGCTGGTCCGACATGGGTCTCATATCCAACCTCTCCCACCTGAACACCACCGAGTCAGATCACTCCCCTTCCCTGATTGAGATTGGCAGCAACTCCAACTGCATCAAGAAAGCCTCAAATTCCTGGACTTCTGACAACACCATCCCCAATTCAGAAACATCGAAGCCTCCGCCTGGAGTTCCATTTATGAACCCGACCCCCTACCTCGAGTGGTAGCCAAACTCAAGGTTACCAGAAGAGCCTTATCATCATGGTCCAGAAATGCCTTCGAAAACATCTTCCAGGCTATTCGGGAGGCGGAAGACGACGTCACCCGAGCAGAGACTTTGTTCGCCATCGATAGATCGACGATGGCCCGTACGTCGCTCAACCTCACTAGAGCTCTCCTCAAATCTCGGATCAAGGTGGAGACTGAATTCTGGAAGCAAAAAGCAAGATTGACCTGGGATGCAGAAGATGACAAGAACTCTTGCTTCTTTCATTCCTGCTTCAAAGGCCGCAGACGACAGCTCCAACTGCACCAAATGTTCGACGAGCACGGAGTTGTCATCAAAGACCATCGGGGCATTCAGGAGGACGTGGCGAACTTCTACTCCAAACTGTTCTCCAAAGAAGTCATAACCAAGGACGTAGACCTCCTTGCCAAGATCCCCAGCTTGAACAATGATAGGGAGAACGAGCAGCTTCTCATCCCCCTACCGCTGAGGAAGTCAAATCTGCCGTCTAGGCCCTCGAAGAACACAATACCCCCAGACCTGATGGTTTCTCCAGAGTTTTCTTTCGTTCATATTGAGACATCATCAAAGCAGATGTTCACGAGGCCACGCTCACTTTGTTCAAGAGCGCAAGATACCCCAAATCTATCTTCTGCTCAAACCTCATCCTCATCCCCAAAATAGAAAATTCGGAGACCTTCCGTGACTTTCGACCCATTAGCTTATGCACCTTCACCAACAAAATTATCTCCAAGATCATCGCCAGCAGCATATATACTCTCCTCCCCAAGATCATATCCGAGGAGCAAAGCGATTACGTACCAGGACGGAACATCACTGACAACATCCTCCTAGCTCAAGAACTGACCACATGCATGAAATTTCTTACCAGAGGTGGGAAAGTCGCCATCAAGCTGGACATGGAGAAAGCATATGACTGTCTGGACTGACAATTCATGATCTGGGTGTTCAGGGCATTCGGCTTCTGTGAGCCTTGGATCGAGATCATCTTCTGATCCATTAGCAATTCCTGGTTCTCCACAGTCATCAACGGTCACGCTGAGGGGTTCTTCCATTCTAGTCGTAGAATCAGACAAAGAGATCCTTTATCTTCCTCTATCTTCATCATCGCGGCTGATGCGCTAAGCAGAAACCTCAACTGTATGTCGAATACGCCAGGATTTCACCACTTCCACACCACCACCGGATCTCCATTAATTACTCACCTCACCTATGCCGATGACATCCTCATCTTCTATTCTGGAGACATCGGATCTGTAGAAGTGGTCCACAGAATGCTTGAGAGATATACTAGATGCTCGGGTCAACGAGTCAACTCCTCTAAAAGCGTCATCTACACCCACCACAAGGCAGACAGGATCCACTCGACTACTCTCTCTAACCTGACCTCCATCTCCACCGCATACCCGCCGTTTAACTACTTGGGATGCCTGCTGGTGTACGAAAAATCTAATTCGGGTATTTTCGACGGCTTGGTGAGCAAAATCAGAAAGAAAATCGTGGGTTGGCATAACGTAACCCTCTATCAGGGTGGAAAGATGATCCTCATCAAACACGTCCTCTCCTCTATTCCCATCTACACCCTGGCTGTTTGCTCCCCACCAAAAAAGGTGCCTGCTTCTTTAGAGTCCATCTTCTCTAACTTCTTCTGGGGTCACAATAATGGAATGAACAAGCACCATTGGGCCAGCTGGGACTCGATGGCCAAGTCGACCATGGAGGGAGGGATAGGTTTCAGCCGATTACTTCATATCGTTGACGCTTACTCCACGAAGTTGTGGTAGAAACTTCGTTTGGAAAACTCGCTCTGGAATCGGTTCATGAAGGCCAGATACATCCGATACTCCTACCCCACGATGGCCGTCGCCAACACCAGATCCTTCACGAATAGGAGACGCATCTTTCACGGCCTTAGCCTCGCAGGACCCCTCATCCGCCTGCAGTTTGGCAACAGAAGCTCGTTGTTGGGATATGAATAGTGGCTCGGGGACGCCATCCTTCAGCCAAGTGCGTCCTCCCTCCCAACTGCACAATCCATAATTTATGGGACTGCAACTCTGGCTGAAGATGGTACAGAGTGACCGACTGGCTTGGGCCAGACATATCAAATAACCTTGCTGTCGCAGATGTGCTGATCAGCGACGGCCCGGATAATTTGAGATGGTCCCCCACACCTAGTGGAGTTTTCTCCCTGGCCTCCGCTAGGGTCGTGGCTAGAGGCGTAGGCTCCCCGGCCACTTATACCGCTCCCTTCTGGCAGTCTTGCATCCCTAACAAATGGTCGGTTCTAATTTGGAGCGTGCAACGCCGAAAGCTACCCACCGACGACTCTATTACCTCTATTGGCTTCAGCCTGACGTCGCACTGCCACTGCTGTACATCCCTCCAGGCTGAAACATCGGAACACGTCCTGCTATCCGAAAAACTTGCCACTCAGATCTGGTCTAACCTTTCTAGCAAATGCAGCCATGCACATTCGGCCAGAGGCTTCAACGATCTTCTCACGAAATGGGAAAGGTCCTATAGGCATCAGATCGTCGCAGCCACTGGTATTTGGGTACTTTGGAAGAACAGAAACAAATTTAGATACGAAGGACGGCCATACCACACCAACTCTCTGATCAGGGAGGTCCTCAGACAGGTTTCTAAAGTCGGCAAATGCTGCAACCACCTCTCAAAAAGTTTCTGGAGGGAGCTGACCTATACCGAGGAACGACCGGGCGAGCATGGCTGACTCCTAGCCTATTTGGCATAACTTGTTTTATTTTTGTCTATTTTGTCTTTTAGCGCTTGGCGCGGTTACTTGTATAGCCTTCGGCATTTTACGTCTGATACATCAATAAAGTTCGTACTTTTTATTTAATATATATATATATATATATATATATATATATATATATATATATATATATATATATATATACATGTTCATATAGATTTGGTTTGTGATATATCATTAGAGCATCATGGATTGTGTGGAGCATTAATTTGTACTGTTCTAAATATTTCTGTAAGCTTTTTTATGTTATAATATAAACATATCATTCGAGTATCATGCCTAATTGTCAATCAAGAGCATAATTTTCAATCAAAAGCATAATTATCAGTAGCACTTAGAAGTTCATAGGAGATTGTCCCATATACAGTTAAGTATCAAAACAATTAGGGATAGGTATGTTATATATATATATATATATATATATATATATATATATATATATATATATATATATATATATATATATATATATATATATATATATATATATATATATATATATATATATATATATATATATATATGGTTGTGATATATCATTAGAGTATCATGGATTGTGTGGAGTATCAATTTGTACTGTTTTAAATTTTTTATATTCTAAACATGTCATTAGAGTATCATGCCTAATTGTCAATCAAGAGCCTAATTGTCAATCAAGAGCATAATTATCAATAGCACTTAGAAGTTCAGAGGGGATTGTCCCATGTATAGCTAAGTATCAGAACAATTAGGGATATGTATGTTCCATATCCGTGGACGTCGAGGAGAGAGTTTTACGGGGTGGAGGGGGAGGGATTTCTGAGAGGAAATAGGGTTTTCTGAGAGGAACGGAGGAGAAGAGGGGTTATCGAGAGTTTTGGGAGGGGACTTCTAATGTTTTAGAAAGAGTGCGGGCCTTTGAGCAGCGGGGATTAAACATAAAAACTGTCACTAACCAAAAAATATTAAAAAAATTACGATAATGGCATCTAAAATAGTCGCAGGAAATCCCTCTCCACTTTACTTGATAGTTTTAAACTATTCGTCCACAAAATATGGTGTATTACGTGACGGTTTCACCAAACCCGTCAACTAAAGTGGTCCAATATTGTACAGTTAACACAAAATAGGGGTTTAGTTGACACAAGGCCTTATCCGTCAAGTAAAACAGAATAGTTGACGGGGATTACGGACCGTCAATAAAAAACTGTCAACAAATGTTCTT
Source organism: Iris pallida (assembly GCA_029216955.1). NCBI lineage: Eukaryota > Viridiplantae > Streptophyta > Magnoliopsida > Asparagales > Iridaceae > Iris > Iris pallida. The sequence continues at coordinate 8,593,062 of JANAVB010029815.1, read as the reverse complement.
TTTCTTGTAATGTTTTGCAACCCGGAAGCTCCGTTGAGATACGGGTGAGATTTCCCTCTCACGTTGCCACTGTCGTTCATGGAACATTATGCGCTAGGCCCCTGGTGTCCATGAGTGGACTATGTTAATCCCATTTATAGCCAGAGTGCCCATACGTTGAAGAATTTAAATTACATATTCACATAGAATGGTTAAGCGACCTTTATTTATGTCACTCTCCGTTCTGATCTTGGCATGGGACAGTATCTTATCGTAGAATAGTGTACCATGCCTTGTCCTTGTCTGATTGTAGGCGTAGTTTACTACTTCGATGATGGAATACTGGACCATATTGTGATATGGATTATTTTACTTTTACCTATGACTATGTGACATATTTATATTCAATTTATATGGCATATTTTTCTATATTTTATTACGTCCCTCTGAGGACATGGTAACCTTTCCAGGTGTAGATTTTCATGACTTTTTGTAGGGGTACAGGCGACGATCGGATTCTTCCTTCTCTACTGAAAAGGTCTCACCTTTTGGACTATTTGGTTATTTTATTTGTTTCTCTATTGGACGCTTGGTAGTGGATTTTTCTCCACCCACCTATTATTATCTTTAACATTCAAACATCAATTCAGTTGAATTATTTGATTAAAATTCCTTTATTTCTATGGATGACATTTAGTGAGCCTATGAGTATCTATTTGTGATAAACTACATTTACAGTCTACGTATATATACGTAGTATCCATACAATGGAGTAGCCTACGTATATATACGACTGACATGTTACATATTCCTAGTCATACGTACTTTGGGACTAGGGCGTAACTGAAGAACGTGTAGGCAACTCTAGAGGGGGGTAAATAGAGTTTGTGTCGGAAATATCCAAATAAAATTTAACTTTATCACAAACAGATTATAATCAGAGAATTGAATGCAGAAATAATAAAGATCAAGAGAGCATACACAAACACAGCAGTTTTAACCTGGTTTCCCTCGTGGAGGACTAGTTCAGGCATGTGAACTCTTGCTTAGGATTAAAATTCACTATTTGTGAAATAGTGGTTACACCACGTGCCTTTACTCAGAAGAGCATGTCAACTTCTTACAAAGATCGCTGGAGCGACACTTGGAATTTTTCAAGCAACTTTATCTGACTCTTGCACAAACTTCTAACTGAATAGCACTGAGCACTTAGGAAGCTTAGCTAGTAGATGGGAAGGTTTTGGCTTATATGTGGCTATATGAGAAGAGAAGATGAGATGAATGAAAATGGTTGAAATCATGCCCTATATATACTAGTCTGGAAGGCAGAATTCAGCCAGAATTATGTCCTCAAAATTCAAAAATACGGCCGTTGCATCAGCTAGCAATTGGTAACCCTAAAAATTAGCTCCTGGAAATCAGAGGACAGAGTTCGGCCCAAACTTTGCCTCCTAGGTGGCAGAATGGCCTTTGGGCTTTGTTTAGCTTGGTGGAGCTTGGGCTTCTTTGATGTAGTTTTAGGGATAAGTGTTCTATGCCAAAGGTACTCAATGCTAAGTCAGCTTACATCATTCTAGACTCAATAAAGATAAAATGAAACAGACTCAGACTATGAGTACGCTGCAGAAGATTTGATGACGTCCATCTTATATCGAGTTCTGACTTGATGTGTCATATTGAATCATGACTAGTATCATTATTTTAAATTATCAATATTTGGTTAACTGTGATCCAGTTTGGGTCAAAAATCTCTCCTATATTGATAATTGACAAAATGATATTTGTATATCGAATGTTCATACCTGGACACATGTTGAGAGAAGTTATATGCGGGAATGAGAGGTAGTAGCTCTCCCGTAACAATAGCTCCCCCGTAGTCCAATGTGTCCTATCCTAAGATATAGTATCTTTTCCAAACACAATATGACACATAATATTTTATCATGAACGCATACAAGTCACGTATCAAATATATATCTCCCCCTTTTGGCATTTATCAAGAATAAGTAATCCCCAAAAAAAGAGGATGGGTAATATTGCAAGCACACAGTTATAACTCAAACATAATAGAACAACTAGCAGTTTTAACTAGAAAATCCAAACAAACTGAAAGTGCGCTAATACAGGAATAAAAAACAAAAAATAAAAAAAACTGAGAAAGATCATCATCAGCAGCAGCAGAGACACCCAACACGGAGCGCGAGATGGTCCACCAGTGTCAGAAGGATTAGTGTCAGAACGACGAAGATCAATAAATGTTGCGTCCGAATCCAGATACCGTATGACCTAGGGGTCGTCGATACGGTAACCTTCGTGAGAAGGGTCCCGTCCCATAGGGAATGGCATAGTTGGATGCCGAGTCATGCTGTAATGGATGTCGTACAGTGAGTTACTGATGGAACTCATCTGTAAAGTGGTACAATAATCCAGCTTGGTCCAGTGGTCGTCTTCCAACCGGAAGCGATCGCGCAACATCACCTGAATAGAGTCAAGGGTAGCAGGCGGCTTGGGCTCATGAGCTGCAGGAGCATCTGGGGCATCTGAGTCGGTAGACTCAGGCTCAGTAGGAGGAGCAGTAACAACAAGAGTTCTCCGTATCTTGGTCAGAAAGACAGGAGAAGGAAGAAATGGACAATCTTCAAGAGGAATATGAAAAGTACGAAATATCATTGGTAGATACATAGCATAAATCAAGGATCGAGGCTTTGGTCTCGCACGAATCATACAGTCCTTCATCATGCGAGGGAGGTTGAAAGGAATATGGAACTGCATATGATAAAGGGCCGAGATCTCAAGATAGGTCACTTCATCGATTGATCCCGCTTTGGGCAGGAAAGTGGAAAAGATGATACGATGAAGTTCGTAAAAATATGGGTTAAAATATTTGGCAAGAAGCTTGCGAGGGCGTGGTTGGGAGTGCACAAGTTGTCCTTAAAGCTCTCAAAAGATGTGCCTTCCGAAAATTGAAACCGTCGGGCATCATTAAGTTTCTCCTAAGTGTTGGGTTCCGGTATGTCGATATATTCGACAAGTTTAAAATCATCGAAAAAAATGTTTAGGCCGGCGACACCGGAGTAAATGCGCGTGTCGTCAAAAGTCATGTTACAATAAACATTTGTATGACCGAGAGGTAAACTAGAGAGGAGGTGGCGACAAGTTCGTCCATACACAAATCATGAAACAAAGAGTCATATATCGAAAAACCGGTAAAGTGATTGGATGATCGGGGTACACACTACGAGAGCAAAATCTATATACCACTCATTGGAGGCTTCCAATGAGACAAAAGATGTGCTCATTGTAGGTGTTAGGGGAGGGTGGTAGAGGTAGATTAAATAGGGTTTGAATGGGAGAAGGAGAATGAGAAGGAGGTTGAGGATTTGATGAAGATGCCCTATCACTCATCATTCTTTTTCCTCTATTTAACAATTTAGGAACCATTACTAAGAGTAGATAAAAGATTTGAAAATGAGATAAAAAAAAGTAGATATACCTTAACTAATGGTGGTGGAAGAAGGAGAATCACTTCGAACCTTTTCTCCTTGGAATTGGGGAGAGAAAGCTTGTAGATGAGGAAGTTCTAGGGTTAGGGTTTGAAGAGGGAGAGGTTTGAGATGGTTTTAGAATGGTGGAGATGAAGAGGGAGATATAATTTTCGGGTTTAAGATGGGCCAGCATGATGCAACATATCATAGCCGTTGGATCAACAAAACGAAGGGCTGAGAGCTAATTGAGGTTTTGGAACAGAGACACAGAGTTCGGCCCGAACTCTGCCTTCCTGGGGCCAGAATTCAATTTAATTAAAAAAGGATTTATAATGACGGGAAATAAGGCTATAAATATAGTCTTGAATGAGGAATAAGTAGAATTCAATGTTCATAAACCAAATTAACAAGGTGATAATAATTGCGAGGTAGTAACCAGTGCAGGTTGTATCACCTCAAGTTAGCTGTAGCAGTCGGATCCCAGCTAGCGATAGTCCGAAGACTAGTGCACCGTGTCGCTTAGGCTTTTATGCGTTGTTGACAGAAGGGCCCTTTAGACTTGTACCCAAGACAAGACACCAAACATGATATGACTGACAGTTAATGTCGTAGAGATAATTTAGTGTATGACATGTTCATCCAAAATCCCTAATTCTCGACGAAGAAAATTGAATCGCTCTTCGGCTAGTGGTTTAGTGAAAAAGTCTGCTAGCTGATGATCGGTGTTGATAAATTCTAAGTTAATGGTGCCGTATTATTGATGATCACGCAGGAAGTGGTGATGAATCTCAATATGTTTCGTGCGTGAGTGGCATACAGGGTTCTTAGTCAAATTGATGGCACTAGTGTTATCATAGAAAATGGGAATATGCACAAAAGATAAGTTATAGTCTTCAAGAGTTTATTTCATCCACAGAATCTGAGCACAACAACGATCAGCTACAATATACTCAGCCTTTGCTGTGGATAGTGCTATAGAGTTCTACTTTTTTACTAAACCATAAGACTAAAGATTTATCTAACAAATGACATGTGCCGTTGGTACTCTTACGGTCGACTTTGCATCCCGTAAAATCAACATCGGAATATCTGATCAGTTCAAAGGAAGTGGTTTTGGGATACCATAAGCCTACCGTAATTGTACCTTTAAGGTATCGAAAGATACGCTTAACAACGGTCATGTGTGATTATTTAGGGTTAGCTTGGTATCTAGCACATAAGCACACGCTGGACATAATATCAGGACGACTAGTAGTTAAGTACAATAAACTACCAATCATACCTCGATACTTATGTCGATCGACTGGTTTACCGCTTTCATCAGGTTCCAGCCTTGTTGTAGTAGCCATAGGAGTGCTGATAGGTTTGATGTTTTCAAGCTCAAACTTCTTCAGCATGTCCTTTGTATACTTTGATTGACTGATGAAGACGCCCTGTGAGTATTATTTGATTTGCAGTCCAAAGAAGTAGTTAAGCTCCCCCATCATGCTCATCTCAAACTTGTTCTGCATACACTTAGCAAAATCTTTCCATAGACACTTATTAGTAGAACCGAATATAATATCATCAACATATATTTGTACTAAATGAAGGATTTTTATGAAAAGTGTAGTGTCAATTTTCCCTTTTGAGAAACCTTTATCAAGTAAGAAAGTACTAAGGCGTTCATACCATGCTCGAGGAGCTTGTTTAAGGCCATAGAGGGCTTTCTTAAGTTTAAAAACATGGTTGGAAAATTTATGATTTTTAAAACCTGGTGGTTGTTTTACAAAAACTTCTTCTTTGATAAAACCATTTAAGAAGGCACTTTTCACATCCATTTGGAATAACTAGAAATTTTAGAAATTTACAAAGGCACAAAGCATCCGAATAGATTCAAGTCATGCAACATGAGCATACGTCTCATCGTAGTCAATACCTTTCTCTTGGTTGTACCTTTGAGCTACGAGATGAGCCTTGTTATGTTTGACTGAATCGTCCTTATTTACTTTGTTGCAAAAAACCCATTTAGTACCAATGATAGTATGGTTAACAGGTTTAGGAACAAGTTCCCACACCTGATTCCGTTCAAAGTGGTTGAGTTCTTCTTGCATTACAAATATCAAATTCATCATTAAAAGCTTCTAAATCATTTTTGGGTTCAATTTGAGAAATAAAAGCTGTGCTAGAAATAGAATTTCGTAAAGAAAATCGAGTAGTTACCCCTTTCGTTCCTCACCTATTATCAAACTTTCTGGATGCGAGGGTTTGAATTGGATTTTCTTTGGTAAGCTCTCCAGAGAATTATTTTCGGGTGGTACATCCACAGGGGTGAGTGTTGATGGATCATCATCGTCGAAAATTACAGCTGTACTATTGTTCTCATCAAAGGTTATGTTAGTAGACCCTTCAACAATCATGGAGCATTTGTTGAACACTCTATATCCCTTACGCTTGGCAACATAACCAAGAAAAATACATTCGTCAGTTTTGGCATCAAACTTGCCTAAGTTGTCTTTGGTATTCAGGATAAAGTAGCGACAACCAAACACTCTAAAATAAGAAACATTGGGAGTTCTACCAAACCAAAGCTCATAGGGTATTTTCTTTGAATTAGGTCGAATCAAAATCCTATTCAAAACATGGCACGCTGTGTTGACAGCTTCTGCCCAAAAATATTTTGGAAAAGAAAATTGATTCAGCATGACTCTAGCCATATCACCAAGAGTCCTGTTCTTCTGCTCCACAACACCATTTTGTTGAGGAGTTCTAGGACAATAAAATTTATGACTAAAACCATTTGTTTCGCAAAACTTTTCAAAGTTAGAATTTTCAAATTCGCCTCCATGATCACTTCGGATTCGAGTAATCATGTAGCCTTTTCGTTTTGAACCTTTTTGAAAAATATTTTGAAAACAAAAATAGTTTTACTTTTATTTTTAAGAAAGAACACCCAAGTAAATCTTAAAAAATTATCAACAATAACAAAGGCATAGAGTTTACCGCCAAGACTGGCTACTCTACTTTGACCAAATAAGTCCATATGAAGGAGTTGTAACGGTCTAGTAGTACTTACAGTGTTGATGGATTTAAATAAAGATTTTGTAGCCTTCTTCTTTTCACAATCGTCACATACCATATTTTTCTTGAATGTGATATCGGGTAGTCCTCTTACAAGTTTCTTGGTGGATAGTCTTGACATGGTGTCCATATTGGCATGACCAAGACGCTGATGCCATAATAGTCTTTCGTCCTTGTGAGCGTAGAGGCATCTTCCTGCATTGTTAGTATCTTTAGATAGGTAAAAATATATATGTTATCTTTCCTTATCCCTTCAAAAGCTATATCTCGAGTTGATCTATCATAGATAAAGCATTTAGTTTTTCTAAAATTAATGTCATAACCGTGGTCAGCAAGATGACTGATGCTGACTAAGTTATGCTTTAATTCGGTAACTAAACAAACAATATTTATGATAGGAGAAGGGGGATAACCAATTGAACCATTACCTATAATATAACCTTTCAAGTTATTTTCGAAGGATACATATCCTTCTCTTTTCATCGATAGTATTGCGAATAGATTTGCATCTCCAGTCATATGTTGTGAGCACCCACTATCGAGAATCCACTTGCTTTTAGTTTGAGCGGGAAGGTCCACCTACATCAAGAGTAGATGTAACCTTTGGTACCCAAGTCATTGAGGGTCCTGAAATGTTAGTCTTTGGTACCCATGCATATAGATTTATATCAACCAATTTCCTAATTTTATACTATGGTGAGATGTAACCATGTAAGCCATAGTATGAACATGTGGCCTGTTTATTTGTGTTCGGAGCAGGGTGATAGTAATGTCTATGAGTAGGATATGCATGATATTGATTGTATGTAGTAGCAAGATAATAGTTATGTGTAGCAGCATAATGTCTATGAGTAGGTGTTTTACGTGCTGCATGGGAATAGGTATACATAAAAGCATAGTTATGTATTGCATATGGATGACGTGTTTTATTTTGATGAGTGGTCTTATCTGTTGTGTCTGTGTTGTGACTGTGAGACTGAGTTTGAGGTTGAGCAACCTGTTTACCCAGTCTGATCTCTAATTTCTTAGAGGCAACACTCAGTTTATTATACTTGGCATTTAGACCATCAATTCTAGCAATTGCAATCTTGTGTTTGTTCTTTTCTTTAGCAAGCTCTTTGTTGAGTGCTGAGAAATCACGTGTTTGTTTTTCAATGATCGATTCGGCATTGTGTAAGCTTAATTTAAGCTTGGATACTTCATCGGTGACTTCCGTGGGTGAAGTGTCTCTAACATTATCAAGTAAGCAAGAAAGTTTATGAATCTCTATTTCATAAGCTTTGATCTTCTCCTTAGCATGCTTATACTTACTAAGAACTTTCTTGTGATCATTTAGTAGGTTATTAAAAGCATCACCTAGTTCATAAAAAGTAAAGTCATCGAGAGGTTCGTTTGTTACCTTATCAGATGTTGCCATTAGGCAGACGTTAGCCGTGTCTTGAGGAGAGTCACTTTCTTCTTCAGGCTCAACGGCTTCGCTTTCGTGCCAAATACTAGTGTTGGCATACTTTCGTAAATATGGCTTCTTTTAGGGCTTCTCGTATCTGCTTCCTTTCTTTGCAACTGGGCATTTTTTTCAAACATGACCAGTCTTTTTGTAGCCGTAGCAAGTCGGTTCTTCCTCGTCGTCTTTTCGTTGTTCCTTCTTCCTTCGATTGAAGCGAAGGAACTTCTTGAATTTATGGATCATAAGTGCTTGATCATCACCATTGGAATCATCGTCATCAGTTTCTTCAGGACCAGTTCTTCGACGATAAGCTCTTAGGGCAATTTCTTTTGTCTTTGGAGCTGTTTCTTCAAAATCTTTGAGATCGAGCTCATGTGTCATCAACTTGCCCATGAGAGTTTCCAGCGTCATGATGGCAAGATCATTTCCTTCTATTATTACCGTGACTTTGGGATTCCAGACCTTCGGTAGTCTCCTTAGCACCTTACGTATCTTTTCGTGGTTGGAGTAATCCTTACCAAGGGAAGATAGTGGGTTGACGACGTCGAAGAACCTTGTGAACATTTGAGTAACAGTCTCGTTTGGCTTCATTTTGAAAGCTTTATATTCTTGTGTCAGCCGACTAATCTTTGATTCTTTAACTTGTGTGGTTCCTTCATTAGTCACCTCCAGAAGCTTCTATACTTCATTTGAGGTGGAGCATGTTGAGACCCTTTTGAATTCAGTCCTGTCTATTGCACAGAAAAGAGCATTAATAGCCCTAGCATTTAGACTTGTCTGTTTCTTTTCTAGGTCAGTATACTTGTCGTGGGTTTCTCGATGAGATTTTCTCGACAACTATTCTTGCCGGTTTCTTATAACCATCAGTTACTATAGTCCACAGGTCAAAGTCTATAGACTTAAGGTAGAAGCTCATCCTAGTTTTCCAATAGGTGTAGTTGGTTCCATCAAATAGGGGTGGCCTATTTATGGACTGTCCCTCACTATAGTTGGAAAAGATAGGTTGTATGGTTGCTATGGACCATCTCTAGGATTTAATCCTTAATCAAGAGAACATAGCCCTAATACCAATTGAAGAACATGTAGGCAACTCTAGAGGGGGTGAATAGAGTTTGTGTCAAAAATATCCAAATAAAATTTAACTCTATCACAAACAGAATATAATCAGAGAATTGAATGCAGAAATAATAAAGATCAAGAGGGCATACGCAAATACAGCGGTTTTAACCTAGTTTCCCTCATGGAGGACTAGTCTAGGCCTGAGAACTCTTGCTCAGGATTAAAATCCACAATTTGTGAAATAGTAGTTACACCACGTGCCTTTACTCAGAAGAGCACGTCAACTTCTCACAAAGATCGCTGGGGACGACACTTGGAATTTTCCAAGCAACTTTATCTGACTCTTGCACAAACTTTTAACTGAGTGGAACTGAGCACTTTTAGGCTTTGGAAGCTTGGTTAGTGGATGGGAAGGTTTTGGCTTGTATGAGGCTATAGGAGAAGAGAAGATGAGATGAAAAGATGAATGAAAATGGTTGAAATCATGCCCTATATATACTAGTATGGAAGGCATAATTTGGCCAGAATTTTGTCCTCAAAATTCAAAAATATGGCCGTTGTACCAGTTAGCAATTGGTAACCCTAAAAATTAGCTCCTTGAAATCATAGGGCAGAGTTCGGTCTGAACTCTGTGTGGGGGCAGAGTTCGGCCCGAACTCTGTCTCCTAGGTGGCAAAATGGCCTTTGGGCTTTGTTTGACTTGGTGGAGCTTGGGCTTCTTTGATGTAGTTTTTGGGATATGTGTTCTAAGCTAAAAGTACTCAGTGCTAAGTCAACTTACATCATTCTAGACTCAATAAAGATAAAATGATACAGACTCAGACTATGAGTACGCTGCAGGAGATTTGACGACGTCCATCTTGTATCGAGTTCTGAATTTGTGTGTCATATTGAATCATGACAAGTATCATACTGTTATGTTATCAATATTTGGTTGACTGTGATCCAGTTTGGGTCAACAGTAACAGTTGTACTCATGGGTTGCCTTGGATTCGCCTTCGGCTTTGATTGAGTATTAGTGGTATGAGCCTCCAAATTTTTATTTTTATTTTGGCTTAAATATTATTTTTATGGATATTTTGAACAATTTTTTTTATGATTAGCCTTAGTCATGGCCGAAATTTAGTATGCATATTGATTATAAAACATGGCATGAGTAATATAGTCATATTTCATGATTAGCGTACTAAGCATGGAATGGTTGGAATATCCATATCTGTCCCATATATGAAAACAAGCTAAGTTGTGGTATATTCCATAAAATATGTTTATATAAATATTATATATATATATATATATATATATATATATATATATATATTTATATATATATATATATATATATATATATATATATATATATATATATATATATATTTTATATATATATATATATACATATATAATATATATATATATATATATATATATATATATAAATATATATATAATAAAAATATATATATATATATATATTTATATATATTTATATATATATATATATATATATATATATATATATATATATATATATATATATATATATAAAATATATAAAGACTTTCTATATAAATACTGTTGCATAAACCTAACCAAACCAACCCAAATCTCATCAATCCCAATTATGCAATGAGCATCAATCCCAATTATGCAACAGTATTTATCTATATAATTGTTAGAAATCCTTATCTTTTGTAATCCTGAGTTGGCACTCTCAATATCTCCAATAAAATGTTAGTGTTCGAAAATATATATATATATATATATATATATATATATATATATATATATTAATAAAAATATATATTAATAAAATATATATTAATAAATAAATAAATAAATAAATAAATATATATATATATATATATATATATATATATATATATATATATATATATATATATATATATATATATATATATATATATATATAAATATATATATATATATTAATAAAATAGCTTTTAGCCTTCATTAGCAGGAAAGCAAAAGAGTTAAAGCCAGGGGAAAGCCCGAGCTCCTACAAAATGTAGGGGGAAGCCCTAACCATATTGTCTAACCAGGCCAGATACAATAAACACACAACACCCCAAAGCCTATAAGCTACGGAGCCCTATCTCTGGTGGCCAATTTTTTCACAAAACGGTCTTTGTTGGAACGTAAGTAGCGTGGCCCCGCCGCAACCGATTATATATATATATATTCTAATATGGAACTATCCATATGCTAACTAACTTAACTAACTAACTACTGAGGGCAACTATAGAGGGGGGTGAATATAGTTCATGTCAATATTTACCAACTAAAAATATGAGTATGACTGAATATCTATTTACTATACAAGCAATAAGAAAAGTATGTGGAATATAGAATCTTCCAAGTAAGTAAAGTAATAAGAGCAATCAAATGACACAGAGATTTTATACTGGTATCTCTATGAGAGGACTATTTCAGTCTCGAAAACTCTTACTCGGTGTTGAATTCACTATCAAGTGAAAGGCAAGCTCTGATCCGAAGACTTGCAACTTCTTACAACTCATGCTCTGATCTGAAGAGCACGCCGACTTCACACTTCTTTAAAAAAAAGCGATCTTAGAATTTTCTAAGTTTTGTACAACTCGAACAACTTCTAACTGACTCAAACTTGGCACCCATAGGCTTGGAAGTAGTTTCTTTGTAGATGAGGAAGATTATAGGTCAGAAGGAAATATGTGAAAGATTGAATTAAAAATTGATTGATGAAAATGGAGAGGTATGGTGGTTTATAGATAAGATGCTAGTGGGATCGAGTACTAGTCGAGTTTGATCTCTAACATTTATAAATTCGAACTTTGAGCTGCTAGTCAGGTGGAAGACCAAGTTTTTAGGAGACCAAATCAGGCTGATCGAGTTTGGCCCGACTTCAGTCTGAGTTCGATTGGCCTATGTCCAGAATGTTGAGGGATGTTTGGGCTTTTTGGATTTGGGGATTTTTGGCTATTTAGATTTAGTTAGGTGGATGGTTTAAGCGTGACTTGAGTATTAGGTTTGATCTGGGTTTAAGTGGGTTCTTTTTTAGTGGACTTGAGTACTTTAGTTGCCAAGTGCGACTACGATTTACATAAGTCCTAGACTAAAATATAATATAAAATACAGAAGAAAATATAAATACATCAGTAGGCTACAGACTTCTTGAATCATGACTTTTTTCCTGACAACAGTCGTCTAAAGATAAACAATTATGGAAATATGAATATCTTTCGCGGGTGAAACCCCCGAGTGTGAGGCCTTACAGATGATGGAAGGGTTTTGGGCTGTCCCCTCACCCCACATCCGCTGACCGGAGATGTCGTTGTACGGTTTAGAGAAATCTTCTGTTGTAATGTCGTCTTTTGTCCGTCATAAATTCTTTATAGCAAAAGTCCACATTCGATCTTGCTTACTGCTTGTTTGGAAAATATGTTTAGACAAATACAACAATATGCGTAGTAGTAGGTACGCACATTAAGACAATATTAACAATATAGTAATTTTATGACTATTAGTGATATCATAATGTTAAACTTAATTGATTAGCCATATTAAAAAATATGATATAATCATTGGGCTAACAACTACCCATCTCTATTGTTCGACATCACAAAAGGTTGAACGAATTTTTTGTTTATTGAACGTAAAAAAACTTATGTACAGAGAAGGAAGTCCAAAATAGGATATTATAAGTACAAGGGAGAAGAGTTTCTGGAAAAGTGTGACTGTGGAGATCGAGCACTGCAGCGGCTTCTTTACTCCGTTGAAGATCTGACGACGGATTGAACTTGCTCTGAGTTTCTGATACCTTTGATGGAACTCTAGGGTTGTCGATCATGAGGATGCCTGGAGCTAGAGTTTTGATATTCCGTGGTCTCTCCTCTCTTTGTTGAAGGAAAACTCGTTCTATTTATAGGGGAAGAGAGCACATATACGATGTGCATTAGGGTTTTGAGATATGAATGAATTTGCCGTCATTGCACGGTACGAGCTTCTGCGGCACTGACACGTGACGAAAATTGAGATTCCCCTCAATCGAGATCTCTGGTGGTTATCAAAATAACTGAAGGAGGAGACACGTGGCGTGTGTCGATTTGCTTGTTCGGATGTAGCCGAGTAAATCTTGGGATTTCATTTTAGATTTGGATTCTGATTGATCCTCGTCTAAGATTTAAATCAATTTGATAAGATATCAATCATGATTAACCCCAATCTTATCTTTGAAAGAGTCAGTTTAACCAAACCGACTTGGTGGGACTATGCTTCCTGTGCCTCTAGCGAGGTCTGAGTAATGCTCTTCTTCTGGGGCAACGAGTAGACTATTCTCGTGGAAACAACAGAGCCTCTTTACTTTCAGGGGACGAATGGACTATGATTCAAAGACGGCGGAACCTCTGTTCGTATGAGCGACGAGAAGGTTGTATTTCGAGCGATAAAGTCATTGTGCTTTAGGGTGACGAGTAGGCTTATGCTTCAGGTTGATGAGGTTACTGTGCTTTTTTAGAGCGATAGGCAGACTTGTGTTGGATGCAATGGTATCTTCCAAGTCTCTGACGAAAGGTAGTTGAGCATCTGGGTCAGAGCAGAGTGCTGCACCATTGGAGTTGAGGTGGTATAAAAACATCACCAGTTTGTGCCTGAGGTTGGCGCAGGAGTGTAGCTGCGCCTCTTGATTGAAGGCATTGGCTTTGAAGTCTTCTTTTAAAGAGGAATGAATGACCGCTCCTTAATGAACAAATCCCTCTTAATTGCCACCATTACTTAGAGAATTTCAAGGGGTCCTAGGATAGTCTAGGACTTAGTCGAATAAACTTTATTTAATGAGGTTCATCATGCTGAGTCCTAGGTTCATCCCATTAATGTGGCAACTTTGACCGTCGACCATGTGGCCTACATTTTGGACCACTCCCGTCCTATATAAAGGGGGAGTTTCTTTCGAAGAGTCATGTCTTCTTCTTTTTCTTGTCCTTCAACACCATGTTGGATCTAGACTTAGCTTCGAACAGCGGTTGGCTTTGCCTAAGTTAGATTTTGGTTGAGGATTCCTTCGTTCAAAGGGGCTATGCCTTCGTAGAAGAACTGTTGATAAGCCTTGGAACGTGCTGGAAAGCTTCTCATGAAGATTTTGAACCTGGGCGACACCTTGGAGGTCTTGGAGGTCCTGGCGACCTAGCTTGTGGGTGGATGGCCAACCCGGAGAGCCACAGGTTGTGGTTTGCCCTGCTTATTCGCGGCGTCGTGCTTTTGTTAGGCTAGAAGATCCTCAGATGCTGATGCCCTTTTAAAAAAGGGCCTTCATGCTACGCTGTGGCCTAAGCTTCCGGCGGGCGGATAGCTGTTTCCTGAAGTGCTGTGCATCTGGAGGGGGAAGCTGTGGTAGAGACTTTGATGGAGACTATATTCACATCTTCTATCCACAGTGCCTCTCTCCATATCGATCATACTGTAAAGAGTAACCCAACGTAGATCCGTAGGAGTTTTCAATTCGACACATATAATCACAAATTCTTTTGTAACAGATCCTTGTAATTATGTATTTATGCAGTCTTTTATGTAATCGTGACGAGTCTATAGCAGACTATTGTAACCATGATTAATAAAAAGGACTTCTGAGATTTTCATCTGTTTATGACTTTTGTCTTTGCTGTTAGCGTGCTTGACCGCATGAGCCTTTGTGCCTTGTATTATTCGGAGATTTTTCATGCTTCTACACCTATTGTGGCTGACCAAAACCCAATTGCTTCCTTAGGTCGCGCCCTTTCCTCTATTTAATTCATGTTTGGCCAACTTAAATCTCAAAGCACACACACAAACACACACACACACATATTATTATTATTTTTGCAAAGGAATTTTATTGATGTATTTGGTGCAAAATGTCGAAGCCTATACAAGTAAAAGCGAGAAGCACAAAAGACAACAGAACCGAAGAGGATGCCTGACGCCGCCAGAAAGAGGACGCATGCCCGGGCCGGGGGTTAGGACAGAGCTTACCAAAAACGGTCCGACGAGTGTGTGAAGCATCTCCGAATTTTGAGACACTGACGAAAAACTTTCTATGC
Organism: Iris pallida; assembly: GCA_029216955.1. Lineage (NCBI taxonomy): Eukaryota > Viridiplantae > Streptophyta > Magnoliopsida > Asparagales > Iridaceae > Iris > Iris pallida. The sequence goes on along the minus strand of JANAVB010029815.1, from coordinate 8,577,961 downwards.
AGCTGAGAGGGGTTGTATTGGTGGCCTTCGTATCTATGTTTATTCCAATTTTTCCAGAGAACCCAGATTCCAGCGGCTGCGACGATCTGATGGCCATGAGAGTGTCCCCAGCCTGCGAGGAGATTGTTGAAGCCCCCGACTCGATGATCATGATCGCAGTAGCGAGAGAGGTTGGACCATAACTAGTTGGCGAGGTCGCCGGAGAGCAGTATGTGTTCGGCGGTTTCTGAGTGGTGCAAAGTGCACCAATGACATTTAGAGGCAAGGCTGTAGCCAATTTTGGTGAGGGAATCGTCGGTGGGGAACTTCCTGCGGTAGGCTCTCCAGATGAGGATTAACCAATTTTTGGGGATGGAGGCCATCGTGAAGGAACCACCGGGCGAGGGAGCCCAAGTCAGCGCGTCAGGGGTCTCCATAAGCCGGACGTCAGCGTCGGCGAGGACGACCGAAGCCGCCGGTCCCAGTAAGTCTCTAATCCGGGCCCATCTCCACCCGGTCCCATTGTCCTATAAGTCTCGGATGGTGCCGTTGGGGGGGCACTCGAGTTAGGCTGAAGGACGGCGTTGCCAAGCCAGCGTTCGTGGCGCAGTGATGAATTGCCATTACCAAGTTGCAGGTGGATGAAGGGTTCTGCGAGGGATCTCCCGTGGAAGATACGACGCCAGAAAGCAGACGATCGATTGTTGGTGACGGCCGTCGCGGGGTGAGAATGACGGAAGTATCTGGCCTTTATGATTCTGGTCCAAAAGGAGTTCTTCGATCGAACTTTCCACCACAGCTTCATGGAGCAGGCGTCCATGATGTGCGCAAGTCTGTAAAATCCCAGGCCTCCCTCATCTGTTTGTCTGGCCATCGAATCCCAGCTTGCCCAATGGTGCTTTTTCTTGCCATCGAGATGCCCCCAAAAGAAGTGCGCGAAGGACTCTAACGTGGAAAGGACCTTCTTGGGGGGGAGCACACGGCCATGGTGTAGATGGGGATGGAGGATAGGACGTTCTTAATAAGGATCATCTTGCTGCCCGGAGATAGGGTCGCGTTGTGCCATCCCGCGATCTTGTTTTTGATTTTGTTCTCAAGGCCCTCGAAGATATATATATATATATATATATATATATATATATATATATATATATATATATATATATATAAACAAAACCCTAACCATAACCCTAACTTTCTTTCCCTTCTTTCTGGGTCGAATGCTTCCTCCCCCTCGTCAAATTTTCCCAAAAGCAACCCCGAACCCTTCCATCATCATCCCCTCCATCACAAAGATCATCTCTCTCATCTACAACATCAAATCCTTCCATCTTTCCATCCCTACAATACATCCTTCACTATATTTTCCCAGAAACCACCATTAACACCACCTTCATCACCATCAACACCCTTATCTTCATCTTTCCAAAATAAAAAAAAGTGCACACCAAGACCAAACAAGAAGGAGCACCCATTGGGCAAATCAAGAACTCATTTACAACCTCTTTCTTGGTGTTTCTTGGTAAGCAATCACAACTCTTTTCTTGAACTTTTTTCATAAGTTATTTTCTTTCAAATAAAAATCAAATCATCTTATAAAACCATGTTCTTGATTAATTTTATCCGTGAAAGAACCTATGATTGATCATATGCATATACGTTGAATTGAAATCAAGAATTGTGAATGCTAGTTAGATGTTGTGAGAATTTTTAGAACAATTATGCAAAAAATATATATGAGAACATTTTCATGTTAAATTTGTACTTTTATCAACTTTTACATATTTTTATGTTATTTAATCATATAAAACGTAACCTAAACTTGGTGTGCCATGAAACTAGGTTACTATGTGTAGTTTTGACTTATGTTGGCACATAGGAAGATGCTAATTTTAGGACTGAAAAGTGGAAAACATTTCTATAATAAAATTAGATTTTTAAATGTTTAATGACCATATTTTGATGGACATAAGCATGGTTAGGTACTGGTACTATTCAAGGTCAATTCTGATTAACTAGTAGGCATAAAGAGACAAATTCTATATACCATGCATAAAACTTTAATTCTAAAATTCAGAGTTCAAGTGGGTATAAATAATGACTAAAATTGTGGTATCATCATTTTAATATGGTTTATACGCATACCCATGTATTGGGAACCTAGTCTCTGTTGGCCCATACAGCCATGGTCGAACTGATTTCGATAATTGACTTAAAACTTCGACCTTGATATAAAAAGCAAGAAGATCACAGATTTCATCGAAAAGTATTTTTTAATTTAGTTTGTATTTTCTTTTTACTGAGTCTAGAAAATTGTGCGTCGGGATCACTGGCTACTTGGAAGACTTTCCTCACAAAATCTCTTTTCCTGACCCTCAACAAAACCTAACTTCTTTGTTATATCCAAAAACTCTATAAAACCAAAATGACCTAAATTCACCCTAACCGAACTCGGCCAGAGTTCTGCCCGAACTCCGTCCACTCAAATCTCTCCTGGTCAGCAGCAAATACATATTCTTTTAGATCTACAACGTTCAAAATTATGAACGTTAGCCCTACCGAGTTCTACCCGAATCTGTCCTAGAAAAACCTATAAATAGAGAAGAATTTCACATTTCTATTCATTCATTCATTCTGCATCTTCTCTATCTATTCTAAAGCATTCCTATCTACTTAAGAGCTTTAATCTTTCTATTTCCTAGACAACTACTATTCTTCTAAATGCCGGTGGTTTCCGATTAAGAGTATTCGAGTTGTACAAACTTGGAGTATAAAAGCTTTTTTCAAGAAAGGTGTTGAAGTTTGATCGTGGGCTTCGGATAAAAGCACGGCGGTGTTGAAGTTGGCGTGTTCTTCAGAGTAAAGCATGCGGTATAATCTCTATTAAAAAATAATAGATTATAGCGAGCAAGAGTTCTCGCGAATTGGACTAGTCCTCTCAAAGGAAAACCAGTATAAACCTCAGTGTCTGCATATTGCTTTCTTGCCTTATTCTACTTATTACTTTATTTCACTGCTTTCAAGTGTTTATATATATCTGCCTCACCTGCTAAATTTTTAACTGGGAAATATTTTTTTGCTGCACTCTATTCACCCCCTCTAGAGGTGCCATCGATCCTACAATTGGTATCAGAGTATGGTTTCTCTCTAGTTGGATTTAATCTCCTTTGAGATATGTCATCATTATACACAAGCAATGGTGAAGGACAATCTACAAATAGACCACCCCTATTTGATGGCACAAACTACATGTATTGGAAGACACATATGAGCTTTTACGTCAAGTCTTTTGATTTTAATTTATGGTCGACTGTCAATGATAGTTACAAGAAACCACTACCTATTGTGGTAGACGGTGAACTAGTTGAAAAACCACATGACAGATATACCGACAATGAAAAGAAACAAGCAAGTTTTGATGCAAAAGCTATTAATGCTTTATTCTGTGCTGTAGATAGAACTGAGTTTAACAGAGTATCAACATGTGTCACATCTCATGAGGTTTGGAAACTTCTTGAGATTACTCATGTAGGTACTTCACAAGTGAAGGAGTCCAAAATCTCATGACTAACACAAGAGTATGAGGCCTTCAAAATGAAGCCTAATGAGACTAGAAACTATGCTAACACTAGCATATGGTATGAAAGCGAAGGAGTGACTCTGAAGAAGAAGAAATACCTTACAACACAGAAAATATCTACTTTATGGCTACATATGCTAAGGTAATATCGAACCCTCTCTATGAAGAATTCACATTTGATGAACTGTCTGATGTCTTTACTGATCTGTTAAAAGATCAAAAGAAAATAATGGATTTGTATAAAAATGCCTAGAATGAGCTAAAATTTATAAAATCTGAGTTTTCTAAGCAATCTCATGTGCTAGAAGATATTAGAAACTCTTCTAGTAACACGGATGAGTTACCTTCTTTGAAGCTGAGTTTACATGACACTCTTGAAAAGCTTGAGAAAGCTAATCAAGAAAATATAAAACTCTCCGATCTCTATGATCTAGAGAAAAAGAAGTATAATATTGCTGCTCAGAGAATAGATGCACTCACGGCTAAGTACAATGAAGCCTGTGACATCTCTAAAAAGTTGGAGATTAAGCTGGGTAAACAGGTTGTCAAACCTATAGGTCAGGTGAACACAAGTCACAAGGCTAAGCACAAACACAACACAACCAATCCTAGTAGAACTTCTAGAAGCCATGCATACATGTATACTTTTTCAAATAAAAAATCACACATTTCTTTAAAAACATACATACATGATCTTTGAACTACACCTAGCACTAATACTTTTGCTACATTTTCTTATTGTGGTATAAAATGACATGTATCACATTAATATAAGATTAGAAAGCTATTAGATATGAATGTGTATGTTTGGGTTCCAAAAACTAACAAATTAGGACCCTTAAGAAAGTGGGTACCAAAGGTTACATCTTCAACTTGTGTTGTAGGTGGACCTTCCTCCTTCCACTAGCAGAAAGTGGATCCTTGATAGTGGTTTCTCCAGGCATATGACAGGTGAAAATACGTTGTTTGCAACTCTATTGATGAAGAAATAAGGCTATGTCTCCTTTGGAAATAACTTGAAATGATATATAATTAGAATTGGCGACATAAGTACTTCTCCCTTACCTATTATTAAAAATGTATATTTAGTAACAGAATTAAAATATAACTTGCTAAGTATTAGTCAACTGACTGATCATGGTTATAGAATTAATTTTGTTAAGAATAAATATTTTGTCTACGAAAAAATTCTGGAATAACTTCTTTTGAGGGAATAAGAGAGGACAACATATATGTATTATATCTGTCAGAAAGTACTAACAGTACAGGGAAGTGTCTATTCACAACTTAAGATGAAAGCTGGATATGGCATATGCGTCGTGGACTTACGAACATGGACACTATTGCAAGATTGTCCACAAAGAAACTAGTAAGAGGCTTACCTGATGTCACATTCAAGAAAGATATTGTCTGTGCCGAATGTGAAAAGAATAAGGCATTTAGATCATCTTTCAAATCAATAAACGCTGTAAGTACCTCTAGACCTGTACAATTATTACATATGGACTTGTTTGGACCAAGTAGAGCCGCCAGTCTTGGCGGTAAGTTGTATGCTTACATGATAGTTGATGACTATTCATGGTATAAGTGGGTTGGGTTTACTTTCTTGCAAATAAAAATGAGGCCTCTTCTAAATTTGTATCTTTTTGTAAAAAGGTACAAAATGAGAAAGGATTCATGATTACTCGCATACAAAGTGACATGGAGGAGAATTTGATAACCATGACTTTAAAACTTTCTGTGATTCAAATGGTTTATCACATGACTTCTCTTGTCCCAGAACTCCGCAATAGAATGGCATTGTGGAGAGGAAGAATAGAACTCTTAGCGATATGACCAGATTTATGCCTAACCAGTATAATCTTCCAAAGTATTTTTGGACTGAGGCTGTTTATACAACATGCCATATTTTGAACAGAGTTCTTATTAGACCAATCTCTAAAAAGACTCTGTATGAATTATGGTTTAATAAAACTCATAACATCAACTATTTTAAGGTGTTTGGTTGCAGATGTTTTATCTTGAACACTAAAGACAACTTGGGAAAATTTGATAAAAAGCTGATGAGGGCATATTCTTGGGGTATGCTGCAAAGAGCAAAGGATATAGGATATTCAACAAAAGATCACTTGTTGTTGAAGAATCGATAAATGTCACATTCGATGAGTTAAACAGTCAACGCAACAACGACAGTGACAATGAATATGAGAAAACTCCCTCAGACAAAACACATGAAGATACACCAACCTCCTACCTGGAAGGTCTGCCAAAATGATTGTGGTTTACACCAAATCATCCAGAAGAACTGGTACTAGGTGATATATCAATAGGCATAAGTACTCGCTCAAGCACAAGAGATATAGTTGCTAACGTTACGTTTATTTCCAAAATAGAACCTAAGAATGTTTTTGAAGCGTTTAATGATGAATTTTGGATTTCCGCAATTCAAGAAGAACTAAACCAATTTGAACAAAATCAAGTTTCGGAACTCGCTCCCATACCTAATGATCATATGATCATTGGTACCAAGTGGGTGTTTCGAAATGAGTTAGATGAGAATGGTTCAGTCATATGCAACAAAGCACGTTTAGTAGCTCAAGGCTATAATCAAGAAGAAGGCAATAACTATGATGAGATGTATGCTTTGGTTGCTAGCCTAGAGTCCATCCATATGCTTTATGCTTTTACAAGTTTTCATGATTTCAACCTTTTTCAAATGGATGTCAAAAGTGCTTTTCTAAATAGTTTTATAAAAGAAGAAGTTTTTGTAAAATAACCTCCTGGCTTTGAAGATTACAAAAATTCTCATCATGTATTCAAGCTTCGCAAGGCTCTCTACGGTCTCAAACAAGCACCTCGTGCATGGTATGAGCGCCTTAGTTCCTTCTTGCTTAAACATGTTTTTTTTCAAAATGGAAGGTTGACTTTACTCTTTTTATAAAATCTTTAGATAAAAATATTTTATTAGTGCAGATATGTAGATGACATAATTTTTGGATCAACAAATGAGATACTATGTAACGAGTTTGCTAAGTGTATGCAGAGTGAATTCAAAATGAGTAGGATGAGAGAACTAACATTCTTCCTTGGGCTACAAATTAAGCAAAGTTTACAAGGGATATTCATCAATCAAGTTAACTATATAAAAGACATGCTAAAGAAATTTTACATGGATAACGTCAAACCGATCGACACTCCTATGGCAACATCTACAAAGCTTGATATAGATAAAAGTGGTACACCAACTGAAGTGCTTAAGTACAGAAGTATGATTGGTAGTTTACTATACCTAACTATTAGTCAACCAGATATTATGTTTTCAGTATGCTTATGTGCTAGATATCAGGCTTGTCTTAAAGAATTATTAAGCACCATTAAGTGTATCCTCCGATATCTTAAAGGTACTTTGACGATGGTCTTTGGTATCCCAAAACTGATTCGTTTGACCTAATAGGTTACTCGGATGCAGATTTTACTGGATGCAAGGTTGATCGTAAAAGTACCAGTGGCACATGTCATTTTCTAGGAAAGTCATTAGTCTTATGGTTTTCTAAGAAACAAAATTATGTTGCATTATCAACAACTGAGGCTGAATATATAGCTGCGGGATGTTGTTATACTCAGATTTTGTGGATGAAACAAACATTAGAAGACTATCAATTGTCTTTTATCCATATCCCTATTTACTGTGATAATACTAGCTCCATAAATCTCACGAAGAATCATGTATGTCATTCTCGTACTAAACACATAGAAATTAGACATCACTTCCTTATAGACTATTATTGCAGGGAGATATTAGTTTAGAGTTTGTTGATAATTAGCATTAATTAGTTGACATCTTCACTATGCCTTTGGCTGAAGTTCGTTTTAACTTCATATGAAAAGAATTAGAAATTTTGGATGTTGAAGTAATATAATTAAATATTATTTGATTGAAAATCATAAATAAGTAGAAAATATTTGGGTTATAAGCCGAAAGGGCACTTCTGACAAAAATACATAAAAGTCTAAGCGACATGGTGCCAAGTGTCTTCGGACTACCGCTAGTTGGGATCCGACCCCTACTGCTAATCCAAAATATTCTATACAGTTTATGTATTTTAGTTGATTAATATTATTTTTTCTCAATATAATTATTTCTAATTAGTCTTTTCATTTATGTTAAAACTCATATCACATTCTTTCCAATTCTGTCATGACTACCAATGGACTGAACTCGATCAGAGTTCTGGCTGAATTCAGACCGAACTCGGTCTGGGTAAATCAGAACAGAAGTTGGACAATCGGTTCTCCTCTTTATAAACCCTTCAAATCATCATCTTTTCCACCAACACAGCCAAGAATACCAACGAAAACCCTAACCCTACCCTCATATTTCTTCTTCCTCTAAGCTTCTCAAGCCCTAAGATTTTGGATTCGGAGCTCTTCTGATGTTCTCTTCCATTGTTTGCCTTCAATCTCGATATATTTCAACTCTTTCCATCTTTTTCAATTCTAATGGCTCCCAAAATTCCTCATTCCTCCAAAAAGAAGAGGAAAGTTGGTTAACCATCATCCTCTTCTACTCAAGAGGAAGCTTCATTCTTTTTGTTTAGTCCCGCCATGCCAGACAGAGACTACTTTGATGATTTAACTTTTGTGTCACAATATGCATCCAATGATTGGTTTAGTGATTTTTATCAAAGAAAGATTTGTGCAGGAAATCCCATTAACTTTAACTTGTTTAATCACACTAATGTCTTTGAACACTTGGACTTACTCGATTTAGTTCAATCTAGCTTTCTGATCTATTCAAATGTTATTCAACTGTTTTATTGTAACTTATCGGTCACAAAAGGCACAGTCAAATCAAAAGTTGGTGGAATTGACATTGAGTTCGATGTCGATGGTCTGGAAATTATGCTTCACATACCCAATATTAGGAAAATATTAGGGAAAATCACCTCAGTGCAATTTTCAGCACATATGACTTTTGATTCTTTTTGTGACTCTTTATGTGCACCAAACTCACGTCCCAAAGGCACTCTATGCCCCAAATATTTGAACAACTATTTCTATGATTTGCATCAGATGATATTTTCTGCTATTATTTTGGAAAATACCTCCACTGATGAAATTTCATACTTGGAACTTTATGCCACTTATCATCTTCACTTCCAAGTTCATTTCAGTCTTCTTAAGACTATCATCGCTGCTATAGAAAAGTATCGCAAGAAACTGTAACGACTTCTCTATGCGATGTATGTGCCTTACATCTTTCAGTACATTGAGGTTACTTTAGATGACTGTGCTCAGGATGCTCCTCCTACCCATCTTCACGAGCATCGCCGATCCACTCATATTCCTGCAGTTCAGGCTCATCCTGCTCCAGTTGATCCATCAACCGACAGCTCAGATCCTTCCCATCCTCCTAGTGGTGTTACTCTTGAGTCCCTTCAGGCCTTGATGTTGGATCAGTTTAGGGCAATGGACTTCCGTTCCACTCTTTAGCTTCAAGCCATATCCAACACCATGAGAGACGTTTCTTACATCTTTTCTCACAACCATGGTGGTCCAATTCCCATGGTTCGTGATCCCTCAGTGCTTGGTATCGCATTGATGATCCAGAGGCTCAGTGATACTTTGACCTTGTTGCTACCCATTATGATCCCAAGCGTTTTGCTGAGACTATAAAACCTCTAAATTTCAAAATTTATATTTTATATATATTTTTTTTATTCAAAGTTTAGGTATTTGTTGTACAATGAGTTTAAAGATTTATTATTTATGTTAAATGTCAAATTCTCTTTACGTGATAGGTGAATTGGAAAATTTTCTTCTTACAAAAGTAATTTTTAGCTATTTAGAAATTATTATTATGTTTTAAATATATAGAAAGTTTAAGATTATCCGATTATTTGTACGTTTAATTTAAAGTATTTCGTGTATGTATGTATGTAAGTATGTATATATATATATATATATATATATATATATATATATATATATATATACATTAAAAGAAAGATGGTTACATATATAGGTAATATGTATATAAATTGGTAAATACTGAAGAAAATATTTTAGATTTTTTTTTATGTATTATTATGATTTCCTGGTAATTTTAGAATTATTAAAAGGGGATTTATATCTATATAGGAAGAAAAAAGAAAAAAAAAGGAAAAAACACTAAAACCCTCCCCTAGGTCTGTTCCTGCAAGAACAGTACCCGAAGAGGGCCGACCCGAGGGCTGCTTCCATTATTTCTCGTAGTCGTTTGTATATATTTGGAAACGTTAAAAAAAAGAAAATTTATAAAACTCGAAACCTACCTGTCCTGGGCAGCCACCCCAGCAGCCACACGACACCGTCGCACGCCGGAGCGCCGCAGGACATGGCTGCGCGCGCGCTCGCATGACAGGAGCGACAGTAGCAAAAGCAGCACAAAAGTAACGAGGCATACCTTCGCGCTTAGATTTCTGTGCACATGTTCGATCGTTTTGCTATCCGTCTTCTCTAGTACGACCACAACCTATACACCTTACTCTCACTTCAATTAGTTTAATTTATTTCACTTCATGTGCGACAAAAATCGAGTTCTAAAATCGAGAAAAATACTCAATTTTCTGTAGTTAGAAACTATCCCGAAACCCCAAGTTGGCAGTCGATTTGCGACCAAGATATCTCTAAACTTGGAAAAAATCTTGAACAAACTTGTGGACAACACAACCGAGATTGAAACCCTATTTTTAGTTTAATTTCTAGTTGACTATTATCTGTTTAAAATCAATTTGAAAATCAGAAAAAGCTTGGCAAAAATAGTTTCCAAAATTTGAATTTTCAACGATACGGCGTGCACCTCGACAAACCGGGCAACGTGGTCACGAACCGAAAGCATCAAAAGGTGCATATCGACTTCGCGGACGTGTGGGCTTTGACGGAATTTAAATTGGTTGCGTGTGCACGACAAATTTGATACGTATCCGTCAAAATTTATTGTATCGGCCTCTTTGCAAATTAGCCTATTACTTTGTGCACGTTCGTCAAATCGAAATAAAACTTGCGCCAACAGGTCCATATCATTTTTTTGGTCCTGTATGCAATGTTGGGTCCGATTCTGAGAAGGTCGACCGGAACGCTATTTTGGCGAGCCCACGACCCGCTCCAACGGGCGAAATTGTGCCCAGCCCGCCGGAATCTAACTTTGGACATATGGTTGGGTTCATCTACTCAAATTAGACCCGCAGACATGTAGTTTGACAACTTTAGAGACCGTAGATTTTGGCACACGTTTTGTTGCAAAATGGGTACAACGGCGGATATCGTTTTGACCGAAAATTTTGATTTTTCCACTGTTCCAGAATTAAACTTTTGGCCAGGCGTTTCCTAGACATTTTTTATTCCAAACACGTTCATGGTGTTTATTTCAGCATCCGAAGACTTATGCAGGATTTGGCTTTCATTGTTTCACTATTCTGACGGTTCGAGCTATTGGACGTCACCCTTTTGCACACAACCTCAGGCAAGATACCTTGCCATATTTACTGCTTATATTTGTTGTATTTTTATTTAGTTATTGCATATTCCTGTTTGTTTATTTCTAGTTCTTTCAGTTGATTTACTTGCTTGCTTTTCGTGATACCTGATGCAGGTACTAGTTTTATTTTTTTCTTGCCTATAAATTAGGCAAATGGACCTAGAGTTAAGGGACTACCATCTGTAGTGTATTGCATAAACCTTGACACAGTTTTACCACGATATATGTGTAAGAAGAGTAGCATATAGAGGTCCTTGCGTATTGGCTGATCCCCCGTGCGCTTGCGTTAGGTCAAACTGCTAATAGAGGCTTGTTAGAAGACAACATTTAGTAGAGGTACATGATCACAGATGCGACTTAGATAGGTTCATAGGAAGGAGAGTACATTTTCTTGTCATAAGGGCATCTATTACACATTCCCTTGTAACTCGGAAGCTCCGCTGGAGATACGGATATGATGACCCCCTCAGGTTGGCCATTGACGTTTTTGAACGTTATGTGCTTCATCACTGGTGTCCAAGAGGGGACTATACAAGATCCTATATACAGCCAGGGCTCATGCGACTAAAGGTTTGTTCTTAACAGCATAAATACATTAGAATGGTTAGGTAAACCCTAGTCAATGTCATGTCACCTCCGTTCCATTAGTAGCTTTGGACAATGTCTCATCGCGGTATAGTGTGCTACCCCTTGTCCATATTTGGTTGTAGGGGTAATCCACTATTTTGATGATAAGATATTGAACCTTGTTACGATTGGAACTATTTTACTTTACTTGTGGCTTATGACATATTATATATTCAGTTTTATTATGGCATGTTCTTTCGATATTTTGTTACGTCCCTCTGAGGACCTGGTGATCTCTCCAGGTGTGTGCTTCTGTGATATTTGCATGTGTTCTAGCCAAGGCTGTGATCTTCTCCATTCTTTCGCAGAGGATTGCCTTGGGTCGACTTGCTACTTTTCCTTCGCATTTTCTCCCGTGTATTATCCTTCTCTTTTAAATGGTTGGTAGTAGATTTGTCTCCGCCCAACTACATGTATAAATGACAAAAATTTATAGTTGATTTATATTATTATTCTTTCATTTTGTGGATGATATTTAGTTATCATAGTTTACTGTAATTTCACAGCTTATGTATACATATGTTTTTATATATTGGAGTATACTTTGTATGTGTGCAGCTGACATGTTTATGTACTAAGTCCTAAGTATTTTGGGACTGGAGCGTTACATAGTTTTGTGGTGGCCCATGCACATCGAGTTTATCACTTCGGTTATGTTGCTGTACTGATGTGAGCCTGCATATAGGATTAGATTCTAGAATCTCATTCACATGTTTGACCTCCTCCCTTGATTCCAATTTTGAACACTCGTCTAATTACTTTGATTTCGTTCTGCTTGATTCCTTTTACTGTAAATCTTATCTTTTTTCCTTCATGCTTGATAAAGAGAGTAGGAAGACAACTCTTACTAGAGATACGATTTAAATTCCTCGACCACTCTAATAGTTGATTATAAGTTGGGTAGTATGCCTCATGACATATCACCCCATGTCCCTATAGCCTTTAATTAGGTATAACTGGGTGGCACTGAAAACATGCTAGTAAAACAAGATATGTTACCTAGAATATAGAGTTTTAGTAGCACATGCTCCATTGGTCAACCACGGCCTGATACAAGATGAAGTAGGACGACTGTATAAGCAGGAACCCGGACAAGACTTAGGTCCTTATGAAACTTGAACTATTTATAACTGCTTTCATCATTAGCTCATGTACATATACTTTACACTACCATGATTGATGTCGCTATTTATAACCTAGTTTTGCAAGCTTATCCTTCATCGAGCTTGTTCAGGACATATGTATACTGGGGACGCCCACTAACATATTGTCTAATCAGAATTGGAGTATTATGGTTTGATCAACCTTAATGCTTTTGGTTCGCTCTTCATTTGATTATCCCACGTGTACCGAGATATCGAGGTACCTAGGATCTCATCCGCGACTGCATTAACAATTCTTGTCCCACGTGTATCGAGATATCGACGTCCTTACAAGTATATGTATTACTTGTCGATCGTGAAGCGCTTGCAGAGGATGTATATGTCTCTGAATACAGCGAAACACATGACATGGCACTGCGAAGAATGCATAAAGGACGAAGAAGAATTGTCACATCCTTCGGATGAAGAGGCGTAAAAACATTTTAATTTGTGTCATCCAGATTTTGCTGCAAAGACTAGAAATGTATACCTTGCGCTATGTTCTGATGGCTTCGCCCCTTTCGGACAGTCGGGATCTCAATACTCATGCTGGGCGGTCATTCTTACCCCTTACAATCTGCCACCATCGATGTATATGAAGACTTCTTATATGTTCTTGACAGCTATTATATCCGGTCCTAAAAATTCGACGAAGAACATCGATATATATTTACAGCCGTTGGTGGATGAGCTGAAACAGCTGTGGAAGATCGGCGTCACGACGTATGATATTTCTAGGAAACAGAACTTTCAGATAAGAGCTTCACTCATGTGGACAATCAATAATTTTCTAGCATACGGTATGCTATCGAGATGGAGTACGCAAAGCAACATGTCTTGTCTGATATGTATGGAAAATAGTAAGGCGTTCCGTCTTAGGCATGGAGGAAAAACTTCTTTCTTTGACTGTCACCGTCAATTTCTGCTCGTGAGCCATCATTGGCGAAAGAACAAGGACGCGTTCAGATCTGGAAAACAAGAATTTCTTGATCCTCCTACTAGATTGTCGGGATACTATATTTGGAAAGATGTAACGGAATTGCCCTCCGCAATGGAAGATCCATCGAACAATCGTGTCGAGGGGTTCGGACAAAGCCATAACTGGACCAAACAGAGTATTTTTTGGGACTTGCCTTATTGGAAAGATAATCTTATAAGGCATAATCTTGATGTCATGCATATCGAAAAGAATGTGTTCGATAATGTCTTCAATACCGTCATGGATATTAAAGGAAACACGTAGGACAATCCAAAAGTAAGATAAGATATGGCTGAGATATAAAAACATCATGATCTAAACTTGATACAAAGGGGAGTAGGTGGACAATTAACTAAGCCTATAGCGCCATATACATTGAGCAAGGAAGATAGATTAATAATCTGCAAGTGGATATCTACTTTAAGATTTTCTGATAGCTATGTGTCAAATTTGTCTAGATGTGTTGATCTCAATGAATGCAAGCTAACAGGAATGAAGAGTCACGACGGCCACTGTTTTACTTAACAAAATGCCTTAAATTGGCTTTTGAAAATAAAACGAAAAAAGTACAAAAGTATAAATCGTTCTGGAAAGTATTGCTATGGAAGTCTGATCTGAGAGCGATCACTTTGTTTCTTGGTCCATACGATGATGATGAAGAAAACTGCTTGAAGAAGACGAACAATCGGAAGAACTAAGTCACCAGAAAGGTATCGAGCGACGGCACTAATGGCGCAGTCGAATGCTTTCCTACTTTGCTTCACCCTGTTTTTGAGAAAAAGTTGAAAAAATGCTTCTGGAAATATCACTCTGAAAATATGAGTTTTCTCAGAATCTCCTCTCCTTTCCCTCTTCTGATCTCTTTCTTCTTTTTTATAAAAAAATAAGTCTATTTATAGACTAGACCTCTGTGCGTAAAAAGCAACAAAGTTTGGTCTCTGTACAAGTAACTGTCACCCATGATAAAATTCATCCTCTACGCATGACAACACGTGTCCCATATAGAATTATGATCTCTACACATGGTGACACCTGCCCCACTACTTCAACAAAATGAGGAGAGCACGTACACACGTTCCTCGATAAGTGTGGCATGAAAGCCACGTAAGCAGACCACGTTCGCATGTAGCCAGAAAAGATCGGGCGTAAAAATGACCCAAAATATACTTCCTACGTAAAGTAGCAGACTGGGCGTAAAATAGCCCAAAATAAACTTCCCGCGTAAAGTGGCTAAAAATAGCCTTGAGCGTAAAATTAGCTCAAATAAACTTTACGCGCACAACAGCCTTGAGCGTAAAAGCTCGAATAGCTTTCGTGCGTAAAAGAAGCAATTTCTTGAGCGTAAAGTAGCCCATCTGCACACTAAACGACAAGTGTTGGGTTTGGTGCAAATCAAATCTTCTCGGCTTCTGTGCTGTCCACTGTCAAAAAATCATTATGTCAGAAACAGTATAATACGCATTAAATGTGATGATTTGACAGTCTGTCCTTCGCGTAAAAGTGTTGAGGATAGCTCTCGCGTAAAGTATCTCGCGTAGAGTTTTACTCTGTTTGGCTTGCGTAAAGTCTGAGTTTGACTCTGTTTGACTTGCGTAAAGCTCTCAACTTCTTTGACTTGGTCTATGAAGTACTTTTTACGCTCCTACAAGACCCCCTTCAACATTTTTTAATTATTTTCAAAATTTGAAATACTTTGAACAGAAGCGTAAAATCAGGGATATTCAACAGTCTACGTAGAATTCGGAATACCCAACGGTTCGCGTAAAAGTCGAGATATCCAACCGTCAGCGTAAACTTCGAGGATTTGAACCGATTTTCAAATTCCTCTATAAATAGAGCCTTATGAGTCGAGAGAGAACTTTACTTGTCTTTTGCAATCCCGAACTTCTTTACTCTTCTTTCTTCGAAATCTCAACTGAAATCCATGGCCCCCAAGAGCAAGACCATCGCCGGCAGCAAGGGCAAGAAGCCCACCGTAGCTTCATTGACGGCCGACCCAGAAGCCAACATCCCATCATCGGCGATGCCTCGACCAATCAATCCCGCTGTGGCTCCGGCCATGAAAGGTAGAGCACTACTTTCGGTCGTGAACTCGCCGGAGAAGAAGACTCGAAAACTTCACTTTACGCCCACGTTATATGTGTCAGCGTAGAAATCGAAATAACAAAATACGCCCACGTTATACGTGTCAGCGTAAAAATCGAAATAATAAAATACGCCCACGTTATACGTATCAGCGTAAATGTAAAAACATACGCCCACGTCTATACGTGTCAGCATAAAAGTTAAAATACGCTCACATCAATATGTGCCAGCGTAAAAATCAAAATACGCTCACGTCTATACGTGCTAGCGTAAAATTAAAAATATGCTCAAATTAATATGTGCCAGCGTAAAAATTAAAATATGCTCATGTCAACCCATGCTAGCGTAAAAATTAAAATACGCTCACGTCTATACGTGCCAGCGTAAAATCCATAATACGCTCATATCAATATGTGCCAGCATAAAATTCACAAGTGAAAGACTTTGCGTAAAAAACAAAGAAATTTTACACTTTAAAATTTTAACTTTAATTTTTGCACATAAGCGTAAAGTTTGCATAGTCAGAGTCTTTAATCTTTATGCGTAAAACTTCAGACCAAGTCACCTGCGTAAAAATTAGATTTTTACTAACTTGGTTTTTCTTTCTTTTGACAGAGGACTTGCAAATTCATCCAGTTGCGGAAATATTCGACTCGCCAGCTGGTATGGTGGGCTCAAATTACCTGGAGAATTTGTCCCACGTGAAGTTCCCTCAATCAAATCCAGAATACCCTGAAGGGAGGCAACAACTGACAGCTGCCCAGGGGGACAGGATGCTGTTATCTATGATAAATGGAGAAGTGTTGGTATCGCTAGATGACCAACAATTTTTGAAGCCAGCCTTCTTGTTCGGGGATGCAATAGATTTTCAGTCACAAACACACCCCAAGAAGGAGTCCTGGGTGTTCAAGTTTGGAGAGAGAGCAATGTATCTCCCAGACATGCCCAGGGATTATCTCATATCCGCATTTGTCCATTCAACCCATCCTCGATAAATGCTATGGAACCTGACTCCCAGCAGTCATGGTAGGCCGGGAAGGATTATTTTTAAGAGGGATAGAGCCAATGAAATGGGCTACCACGTCAGTGCTCCTAGTGGTGGTGTCGTCCCATTCTCCGGTTTATTACCTGGGTTCACACCGAGTGAAGATTCTGCTCTGATTCAGCAAGTGCAGACCCCAATGTTTATTAACAAGTTCATAAGGGCTGCAGTATTATATCCTCAGACCAATCCTAGACTACCAGGGTGGTTAACTCCACATAACCAGAACTGGATTCAGCTTAGTGCCTGGATCATGAAGAACGTCAAGAAGGACCTGGAATCTATCGGCCTTTATGAAGCGGTAGCCTCTACGAGCCAGGGTATACCGATGAATAGTAACCTATTCTTGGCTTTGATGGAGCTGTATATGAGTTCAACAGGAACTTTTGCAACCCCACTCAGTGAGATGGATCTTGCCCTGCACGAGATACAATTCATCTCTAAGTTGCCGATGGGTGAAGCTCCCTACGAAGAGTATGTTCCTTCCAACCAGGAACTAGCCAAAATCAGAGAGAAGAATCCTCGATTAGTTGAGATCTACCAAGAACTGATGTGCCATTACTTAATTTGCACATCTATGTATTACAGTGGATCGCAATTCGTATACACTAATAAATGGACAACTTATCTATTCTACCATGAGAATAGAATATCTAAGAACGAGCAGGGAAGATTTCAAGAAAACAAGGCTCCAACCATCAACCCTTGTTCAATAATCCTTTCAGATCTGATCAATAGTTTAATTATCTCACATAAGTCTTCGAACCAGTATCTATCCAAAAAGACCAGAGACATCCCTGCGAGGACTGAAACCTTGAGCCACTTGAGGCATGGTAGTCAGAAGATCTCCAGGGAAGCCTTGCTGGCAGGCTTTCTGTCTTTATGGCTACGGAGATGGGTTGTGCCCGGGATCAGCACAGTAGACAGAATCCATCGAAATGTATTATGGCCGGCAGTACGTTTGGTGTTCAAGGCCAGAATTAACTTGCTATCGGCAATGGTGTGCCAAATAACTGCAGGTTTACGGACCTTTGGTGAGGATCTAATCAATAATGCTCCTCACTGAAAGGATTTCCCAAGGGTGGAGATGCCCTACACTTATCTAATGGGCTGGCTACTATTTATAACTGCAGTTTGTTGCCACCGGGCCCTGGAGATAATATGGAGGTCTTCCTCCAAAAATTCAACAAAACCACATGGATTGCAACTACAGTGGTAGATACCCGAGCAGTGCTGAACTATTCCCATGGATGGAACTTCTTCTGTACAAGGCCACCAGTTCCAGCCGACTGTCTCGGCATATAATTTGAAGATAGAAGAGAAGGAAGGACTTCATTGCCTGTGCCAGTTCTCAAATGGCTACAGTGCATCAGACCCTCACATCTGATGTACAAGAATGAAGACAGCTGTGCGTTCGAACCATATCTACCAAGCCGGTTCGCTCGCCAGTTTGGATATGACCAACTTCATGTTGGTAATCCCTCTACCAGCTTCTACAATTATGGAAAGCTAATTGATGGTGCGAGAGCCTGGAGATACTTTAGCACCGCTTGTAACGGTACTAAATTCAGAGTATCGACTGCTACCAGCACAACCGAGCTACGTATACTTCATACGTATACTCACTTTTATGCGTCCATCCGCTCCTTCGTCCAAGGCTACAACCTAAAAGGGAGTCTAAGATGGCCCAAGGAAGGGAATGTTGAAGAGCCAGTCAGGGTATTTCCAGACATACCTGATGACGCTGCTGTTCCAGATGAGTATCTAGAAGTCATTCCTACGGGTACTGGGGAAATAGTTGCGGGACCAATCATTATCGGCAAGACCCGAAAACGGAAGCAAGGTACAGCTGTTATTCTTCCAGAGAAGACCCTCCCTGAGAAGAAGAAGAAGGTTACCGTCAAAGGGGCTTCTAGACAGAGAGCCGCTACTCTAGAGAGCGACACTCCAATCGAGGAGCCACAACATATTGCATCTTCTTCGACTCATCCTGGAGAAGGATCATCTGTATCTCAACCGGCAACATCAACGGAAGGTGTGGGTGTTCTATCTCCGGGACGCCTCCGCTCATCACTTCACCTGTCTTTGCCACAAAAGACACAAGCTACTGAAGACGCTGCCACTCAACATACTGTTGATCAAGAGCTCATCCCATCAAGATGAACCAGCTATTACTTTCGATGATGATGAGTGGGATGGGGACTATGACTCGTACTTGGCACGTCCTGTACATACTCCAGGTAAATATATATCACACAAAATCTATACAAGATTATGTATTATGATTTTGTATATTAATTTATTTTGTTTAATTTTTAGGTGTCATCATTGCATCAAAGCCTGTGGTTCCTCCTCCCCAAAAAACTATTTATGAGGAAAACACAGAGTCTAAGGAAGAGGGTTCTTCTTCAGAAGAAGAAGATACAGAGATACAACAAGAGCCTGAAGTGCATGCTCAGCTAGAATTGTCTCCTCCTGCTGAGGGCGGAGATAAAGAACAAATTGCAGTAGAAGCCACTATAGAAGATGAAGCAGCTGCTGAGGAAGAAATAGACTTCAATGAAGAAACTGAAGTACTCCCAGAGCCTGAAGAACCAGTAGCTTATGAAGGTGATGAGGATATAGTCGACCCATCAACTGAAGCTGGAGAAGTCGTAATAACATCCTCAGTTATTGCTACTGATCTGGTACAAGTTCTTAAGAAGACAGTATCTGAACCGGAGCCAGCTACCATAACTACCATTCTATCCGCACCAATCACCGCCACCGAAACTCAAGTAGTTTCGACTCCAGAAACGGCTGGAGTAACAAATACTGAAGACATTATCCCTGAAGCTCCTGGGGATCAGTTGGCCATAGTAGCAGCGACAACAATGGCTTCATCTCAGTCTGTTACCAAGGCAACAATATCTGCTCCCAGTCTTGAGAAAAGGGATCTGGTAGATATTGCCGTAACGCCAAGCTCAAATGCATAAATGAATCTCTTAGTTGAGATTCATACTAAAATTTTTTACAAGACTCTGGCGGCTCTAATCAACATGGTCCTGAAGAAGAGCCTCAATTATGAAATCTTGAAGGCGGCTATTACTCTTACGATCAGAAATGTCGCAATGTTCAATGATGCAGCGAGAGCAGCAACATTGGAGAAGGTCGTGGAGGAACTTGAAGAACCCATTAGAGAATATCTAAGGTTGTCAAGTGAAACTATTGAAAGTCTCATCCAAAGCGAGTATGACGCTTTATCAGCTGAATACTTCACTCGGGAGACTACTTTCAATGAAGCTCTCCAGGAGTACAGTATCAAGGTCGCCAAAAAAAAGCTTTTTTGGTTGAAGCTAAGCCCTAGCTAGAGATTCAGAGAGAAGCCTATGAAACTTCAAATATAAGAATTCATCAACAGAATGATAGAATTCGTGAAGTCGAGGCAGAATTGGCTCGCTTAAAGGCGGAGAGGGAGCCGTTGATCATAGCTCGAGACCAGCATCTGACACAGAGCTCAATATTGGAGGAACAAGTGTTCGGTGCCGAAGCTACCATCAAAACCCTTGACGAAGCCAAGGATAAGATGATAGCTACTTTCGCTGACTTCTACCATATTTGTACTCCAGAAGCCCGGCGTACTCAAGCTACTACAACTGTGATAAACTCTCGCGAGAAGCGTCTAGCGGAGCTACAAAAATTGCTTAAAGACGTCTCTGCTCCACCTTAGGCAAATGAAGAGCTTTTGTATTCTTCTTTTTGTTCATCAATAAAGAATTCTGTATTCTTCTGTCTTTTTCATTCTGTAATATTTCCAAGACTTGAATGAAATATTTTATTTTGTGACCCTATCATTTATTTTGAATTTAAATAATATTTATGAGATAGAAAACACTTATCAGAGGTAGTATGGACATGACAAGTCTTCTAACTCAATAAATTATATCTATCCAGAGGTAATGTGGACATGATAGATAATGAATTTCTTTTTAGAGTGTACAATTCTATCAGAGGTAATATGAACGTGACAGATCGTAACAACTAAAAAAAATCAGATTAATATCTATTCAGAGGCCATATGGACATGATAGATAGGAAAAGAAGTAGACTTAATATTTATTCAGAGGTCATAAGAACATGACAAATAATAAATCTCGCTTTTTAATCAGCTGGTAAGACAGAAGATCAAAAATTCTCTTTTAGGAGACAAGTAATCAGCTTAACCAAACATTGGTAGCTGAGGAATAAAGAAGAAAGTCAGACATAATATTTCTTCAAGAATTTGCCATTAATTGTCATCATGAGCAAATCTCCATTAGGTTTAGACAACCTATAGGCACCATTAGAGAATACCGTCTCGACGACATAAGGACCTTCCTATTTTTCTTGGAATTTCCCTTTGCTCTTCTGAATCATCACCATCGGTCTTCGAACAGCTAGAACTAGCTCACCGACTTTAAATACCCTCTCTTTAACTTTACGATTGAAAGTTTGAGATATGCGGGCTTGATACAGCTCAATGTGTTGTTGTGCTTGACGAAGCTTCTCGTCTAGACCTTCAAGTTCTTGAAGTCTCAATCGATCATTGTTCTCTGTAGTTAGCTCATTAGTAATGGCTATTCTAAGAGACAGAATCTGGATTTCCAGTAGAAGAACAGCCTCACATCCGTAAACCAGTGAAAATGGTGTAAAACCAGTAGGAGTTCGGACAGTCGTTCGGTAAGCCCATAAACATTCTCCAAGTTTCTCATTCTAATCACGTTTATTAGAAGAGACAAACTTTTAGAGAAGTTTAATGATTGTCTTGTTGAAAGCTTCGGCCAAACCATTAGCAGCTGGATTATAAGCTGTAGAAGCCAGATTTTGGATTCGATTCTTATCGCAGAATCGATAAAACGCCTGACTGGCAAATTATGGTCCATTGTCATGGATTATCAGTCAGAGAATCCCAAAACGATAAATGACATGGTGTTTAATGAAGCTAACCACAATTGATGTTTTTACTTCAATAAGGGGAATCACTTCCGCCCATTTAGAGAAATAATCCGTTATGGCTAGGATAAACTAGGGGTGAGCATCGGTTCGGTTCAGTTCAAACTGAACCGAATATGTGAAAATCGAAATAATCGTAAACCGTATTTTTCAAAACCGAAAACCGAACCATTTTTATAAAACCGAACAAAAACCGAACCAAATTAATTCGGTTCGGTTTTCGGTCGGTTCGGTTTCATGGGCCAATGTGCATGGCCTTCAAGTTTTTAGCAAAATGGGCTTATTTAAATAACAAAATTTAAAAAAATATATGACATTATTATATTTACGAATTGTTATATTACATAGAGAGAAAGATATTAGTATATATAGATTGAGGGTAGATAGAGAGAGTGCTCAAAGAAGCACGACATAGAATAGAAGAAGAGAGTGCGCTAAGTTAGGGGTTAATAAACATTAGTATATGTATATTGTGGATAGTTTGATAAATTACTAAATCTAAATCGGTTTTCGGTTCGATTCGGTTTTTCGGATGAAGAACCGAAAACCGAACCGTTATTTCAAATTTTTAAATTTTCAAACCGTAAACCGAACCATAATCGAAAAATCGAACCGTTTGTCATATTTCAGTTCGGTTCGGTTCGGTTTTCGGTTTTCAACCGTTATATGCTCACCCCTAGGATAAATCGATGTCCCTTGACAGAAGGAGGGTTAATCGGACCAATAATATCTATGCCCCAAGCTTCAAAAGGCCAAGAAGCTGTTGTAGGATGTAAGAACTCAGAAGGTTGATGAATAAAATCAGCATGAATCTGACATGCTTTACAATGTCTAGCATAATCTACAGCATCTGCTATCATGGAAGGCCAATAATATCCCATTCTTCGGATACGGTCCTGTAATTTCGGACCCGGATGATGGGCACCACAGACACCATCATGAGCTTCATAGAGTATTTGCTTAGCTTCACTCTCAGAGAGACAACATAGTAAAAGTCCATCATAAGAACGACGATATAACATATGTAAGGAAGAATCATAGTAGAATTGAAATGATCGTCTCTTGATTGATGCAGCTTCTTTTGGATCTTCAGGTAAAATCCCATGAATCGCATAATCAATGAATGGACTTCTCCAATTTCTTTGTTAAGAACTTGATTATGTAGTACAACTCTATTCAATATGCAGATTATTCTTAACACAAAATAAGTCTCGATCCAACAAAGTAATGGTATTTTGTCTTCCAATTGGAACAACTAAATCTACAGCTAAGCTAGCAAGAGCATCAGCTTCCAAATTTTGAGAACGTGGTACAAATTCAATGAAGAATCCTTTGAATGAAAGGATTAATTTGACTACCACTTGATGATAGGAAATGAGGTCAGGATTTCTGACTTCATATGTCCCACTAACTTGATTAACAATCAGTTGAGAATCTCCATAAGCTTCTAGGAACTCAATGTCCAATTATTTTGCTACTTAGAGACCAATTAGTAAAGCATTATATTCTGCCACATTGTTGGAGCATGGCTCGTTGAGAGAATAAGCATGGTATATGACCATTTTGTCAGGAGAAACCAGGACGATACCTACTCCGGAGACAATATTGCCTTTAGGTCCACCCCGTGATGCTCTATCAAAATATAGTTGCCAAATGTCTTCCTTCAAAGTCATGTTGCAATCCATAACTTCATCTGCAATATTCTCTTATAGCTTAGATATTTCAGGTAGAGGGTGAGCTGCTAAGAAATCCGCTAATGCTTGACCCTTCACCAATTTTTGAGGTACATAGACCATATCATAAGAAGTAAGCAACATAGCCCAGGTGGCTAATCTGGAGTTAAGAATACTCGATTTTCTCATCAATACCGGAATAGGATTTATTCTGGAGATGACATGAATAGTCTGTCCTGACACATAATGTCGTATCTTTTGAACGACAAAAACCAAGGCCAGACATTCTTTCTCTATAGGAGTATACCTGTGTTCAGCTCCGACCATCATTCGGCTAAGATAATAAATTACTTGTTCAGGGCCCTTATCACTTTTCTGTGCAAGAAGAGCACCAAGTGAATGATCCAAGGCTCGAACATAGAGCAAAAATGGTCTTTCCACCACTGGAGGTGCAAAAACAGGTAGATTTATAAGGTATTGCTTGATGTCATTAAAGGCTTTTTGACATGCTTCATCCTAAACAAATGATACTCCATTCTTTAATAACCGAGAGAAAGGTTGGCATTGTTTGCCATTAAAATCTTTTGATATAATTTTAATACAAACAGAAAAGTGTTACAATGTAGGACTTAGACGTAGTCCTAGGAGTACACTTTTGTTTATCTGGGTCCCTTGTGCCGATGGAACAAGTGGTAATACGTTGACTCCGTTGACGATCTGATGACGGTTTTCGGTTCTCTGAAGATCTGGGTTTCTCTAGGTACAGGAGCTTGCGGTGAGGAAGAAGACGTTGAGTGTCCGTATCTGCCTCTCTCTATATGTTATTGGTGATTGTATGATGTGTCTCTGTCTGTGTGTGTGTGTCAGAAGGAGATGATCCCTCTATTTATAGCTTTGCAGGCTGGCTGCTCATGCATGCATGTAGGATACGCCTGTACGTGGAGACGCCACGTGGTGGTTGCTGATGGAGGCGCATGGGCGATGCGCTCTGATTGAGGAGTTGAACCCTTCTTATTGCTGTCGTGGGCTGCGACAGAACTGACACTTAGCAATGGAGAAGATCTTTCAGTTGCTGAGATCTTGGGTAATTACCACTCCTTCATAGGCTGAATCAAGTCAAAGGACGTGTGTCGTAGGTCGATGGCTCGAAGATCTCGAATTTGGTGGGGAGCGATCTGATAGGATGCGCCTGGGATTGGGCGCATGAGGAGGCTTTGGCTCGTAACCTTTAGGAGTCACGAACCACTCGGGGCGCATGGCTTTTGTGGTGCATGCGGGGCTTCAGTAGTGACTTTAATTCTGTCTTTAGGGATCAGAAAAAAAAGTCTGAGGCACACGAATTTTGAGACACATACAGAGATTTAGGCGTATGGCTGCGAAGGCGCATGCGAGATGGTTGGGCGGCCATGTGGCTTGTAACCGCCGGAGGGGAGTAATGATGATGCTGACGTCGACGACGCTTCGTTTTCTGAAAAAGCTGTCAACTGTTCAGTCCTCGGGGGACGTGCTGCCAACTCTGTCAGACTTCGACATTTAATGTTCTTGACAGGTGATGGACTGTTGAGTGGGTGCATCGATCGACGTTCTACTAGGTGCATGGGGACGCATGGGGGCGCATCCTTATGAGGCTGATGGGAGCTGGGCGCGTCAGTACGATGCGCGGTCTGGCCGGCGCATCCGTTTTGCATGATACACCTTTTTTGGCCCGACTGTTACGTTCTTCGAGTGCTTTAAATAGCCGTTCTTGACTCGACTGAATTCGAAGCGTCAGGTTCATCACCATTAATACAAATTCATTGCACGGGATTCGATAATCCAGACACTTGGCGTATGGGTTTGATTTGCCCGGTCTATAAATAGTGGCATGGAGAGGGTTTGCTTCTCGGTCTCTTACGTCCTCCCGAAATGAACTTGTTTACTCAAAAACATTCTGTTGATGAGATGCTCCCGAGGGTGAAGATACGATGCATTATCTTTATTGATCCACTTGAAGGTGACTGTTACATCCAAAAGTCGGAGTCGAGGGCTTCTGAGGCAGACGGAAGGAGCCTTTTGCATCCAAAAATTGGGATGCTCGAGCCTCGTCTTTGTTATGCCGGAAGAGCCGCATATCGAAATTGTGGTACTCCGATCAACTTTCTTGGACTTTGGGAGAGCTCTTCCTCCTGCTAGTGTGGGTGTTGCCCATTCTGGTTGGGTTGAAAGCTGCTCCTTTAGCCGCAGGTTGATTGCGGTGCTCTCCTCTTTCTTGGTTTGGGGAGTTCTTCCTCCAGCTAGAGGGTTGATTGCCACCCTCGTTCTGCTTAATAAATGCTTTATTAGTCGAAGCATTTGATGGCGCATATGCTGAGACTTCACGATGCGCCTGTGGGGCGCTGAAGGGCGGCACATAACTGAGCTGCTGAAGGGATGCACATAACGGAGCTGCTGAAGGGATGCACATAACTGAGGATGCACATAACTGAGCTGCTGAAGAGATACGCCTGGCTGAGAGCGCATGGCGGGATGCACCTGTTTGAGGGCGCATGGTGGTTGCTGTGCCTAGCTGTAGACTTAGGGTCATTTCTTTGTAGAAATTCTTCTTTGTACAGCTCTTTTTAAGACATGTAACAGACTTTTATATGAAATAAAAATCTTTTTTTAATGTCTATGCTTTGTTGTGCCAAGCACTTCGTCTGAGCTCCCTGGCGCATGTGATGTTAGGCACATAGGATTTCTGGTCCTGAAATTCCATGCTTCTACAAGACCCCCTTCAAAGTTTTCAAAACTTTTTGTCAAGTTTTGGAATACTTTGAATAAGAAGCATGGTAGCGTCTTCTACGGGACGCATGACTGTTCGGTCGCATGATTACTCCGCGCAACAGTGATGGGGCGCATGCTCCTCTCAGTACATACGAATTAATGACGCTTCGATAACCAAGAAGATTATTGATGATATTTTTGGATTTATTTGCAGTTATCTTCTCACAGAACCCGAGGCGGCGGCTAAGGTCACACTTCATCGGTTCACGCGTACGACTAGGCCTATAAATAGGCGTGAGATGGAGAAAGAATTCTTCCTTTCTTTGCTTTCTTTCTTTTTAGTGTTCTTCTTTTGAAAAATCCTAACTTTTTTCTTTCAAGAAATGGCTCCCAAAACTTCTCGCGGCGGTGCTGGCAAGGGGAAGAAGCTTGTGGAGTTCATCAAGGAGGACATTCCTGTCACCATTATGACTCCGTAAAATTATTTAAATCAATGACTCGTGGTTTTGACGTTTTGCTAGTGAAACCCTATAGACTGTTTGACCTAGAGCCTAACCATGTGATTATGATATTTTAATGTCATTTTTGGCCTAAGAATATTTTTGCATTTGACCTCTTTGAATTATTTTGATATTATTTTATTATTTATGATATTGTTTTGGGGTTATTTGAGTCGGGTTCGAATTTTAACTCAATCCGAATTGAAACGGGGACCCGGGGGTAGTTTGACTCTAGTGGGACCCACATACTAGTTAGACATGGCCCACATGATATTAAATTTAGTCCACATGATAGAAATATTTTAGTTAGAGGTTAGACTAATTATTATGGATAAGGTTAGTGTGATTAGAGACTTTAGAATGACTAATTTAGCCCCAACTAATTAGCCCTTTCCTAATACTCATAGAATAGGTTAGTGGGGGCATTTTGGACCTTACCATAATAGGACAAATAGTCCATTATGGCCAGCCACTTTGGGAGAGGATAGGCTCAAGTTCATTTCATTATTCTCATCCACACTCTCTCTCTTGTTCTTCCCCAAATTCCTAGAGAGCAATCCCTAGCAATTTCTCCACCAAATCCTTCCATTTTGCCACCAAATCTTCTTCTTTTCTTCTTCATTCTAGCAAGGAGGAAGCTACCCAAGTTTGGGAGGATTCGGAGCTCGTTCGTGTCCTTTTAGAATCTCTACGTGTCGGTGTCGCTCCGGAAAGGCTTTTCTTCGATTCGATCTACCGGGAGGTATAAATCCCTTCTCCTTTTCATTTCCTCATGCATATAGGTCTATTTTGAACCTATAGGTATGACCCCCATGGTTGTATCTCTATTTGTGTCCATTTCGTGTCCATTTGGAGGTCATAGGAGTGTCCTTTGTGTTGTGGTTGTGTCCATGTAGGAAAATCCCAAATTTGGACATACTATGTGTTGTTGTTATGTATGAATGAATTATTATATGTTTAATCTCATATTTTTGTATTGGAGATGTGTTCTATAGTGTCTCATATATATATTAGTGTAGAGAGTGAGTTCTTGATATATTATGTTATATACTTGTGTTCTTTTGTCTCAACTACCCAAATCCGTCATGATTTTTATCCACGTTTTTAATTTCAGCCCTAACTTAGAAATGCCATAACTTGTAGCTCAAAGCTCGGTTTAATCTTCCGTATTTTTTAAAAGAAGCGTATTGAAGTTAGCTTTCTAAAAACATATATTAATAGGCCTAATTCTTTCTGTAACTTTCTGGAGAATTATTTGAGTGTCAGCTGTACGAAAGACAAACGCGTTCTCGGTGTTTTTGTGATTCCGGGAGTTTCCGGAAATGAAAACGCGATCCGTTTGAAGTTTCGGAAAGATAACACATAGATCTATAACATACTTTAATCCTAAATTTTAATTCATTCTGAGATGGTATAGTATTGATTATTAGTATGAGTTACTATTCGGCATATGTATTTTGTGCACCCTTGTGTGTAATATAATGTTCTATTTGATTTTAACCCATGTTAATGTATATACATTATGTAATTAAATAGACAATACAAGCATGAGTAAATGTTTAAATAAATGATGTATGAGGTGTAAGTATCCTATCTAATGTAAGCATATATAAGTATGGCTTGTAATGAATATGTAGGTTCCATAGTATGTAATGTATGGTGCATATAGTGGTGCAAGAGAA
Source organism: Iris pallida (assembly GCA_029216955.1). NCBI lineage: Eukaryota > Viridiplantae > Streptophyta > Magnoliopsida > Asparagales > Iridaceae > Iris > Iris pallida. The sequence goes on along the minus strand of JANAVB010029815.1, from coordinate 8,549,440 downwards.
TAAATGAATGATGAATGAATGCAAGCATGAATGTAATGTAATAATAGATGTAATGTATGTAATATACAAGTTAATGAGACGTAATGTTCTATGTTAACACAAATCCTATATTACCTCATGTACCGCATACACTATGTTGACACTATCACACTTGACACTTTGTTCACTTACACTTTGACATTCTTTGATATGTATACACTATGTATGCCCATTTAACCCTCACTTGCCCTTTGCCATGTTCACATACACACACATAGCCTCTTAAATAAGTATTTATGAATATAGTTAACTTAGCTATGTATGTATATTATATATATGTTAGCATATTGTGTTGTAATATATAAGTTTATATAACCATTTGAAATGCCATAATTATAGACCTAATGTTGAATACCAATATATGCATGTGTATATATGTGTAGACATATATAGATTAAAGAAATAGATTACCTAGTGTATATCTAATGTGAATTCTTGCCTATTTGAGTATTGAATAATTGCATACTATATAGAGTTGGGTGTATGTTGGCTTGTATAGCCTTGTATTGATGTGTGCTTGCTAGGATAGTCTTGGTTAGGCCTAGTAAGACTTGCTGGGTTAGGACATGACCTAGTTTGACCTAGTTTGACTAGTGTAGTGGACCAGAGTTGACCAAGGGTTGACTTTGGCCTAGTTTGACCTAGATTCATGTAGAATGCATTGTAGTGCTTTATATTACCCTTCTGGACATGTTGTGACTTGTGCTATTCTAATTAGGAGCCAGACACCTCTCCTCGGATAGTATCTTTACCTTGGACATTCAGATATCAGGCGAGTACATTCTCTGATCATTTCATATCCTGTTTAGAATTATTTTCCTGTTTTAAATTACTTTACTTGATACTGTCACGTTGGTCACACGGATTGGTACTATATGGATCTTTTCATGAGATGTTATCCCCCTCGGGAGCATCGGATACTGTATATTTTGTGCGTTTCACGAATCATCACGTATCTCTATGCTTCCTCTGAATCACGAATCGCTTGTGACACATGTACTCTCATGTTCACAGAGCCATCATGAATCACCTTCACGTATCACTCATTTTATGAGCCATGTGAAGTTTCACGAATCTTAACATAACTTGAACAGATCCTTGTGTATTGATTGGGGATGGGGGAGTAGAAATAGACATGTGAATATTATCCAAGTAGCTGTAGTCATGAATCACTCTCTTAGCTGTAGTTATGAATCTCCTATGCCATTCACATGTTTATATTTTACTCTGACTCACTAGTCACTGTTAGTTCTCTATGTATAGTAGATATTTCTATTACAGTTCTCTTTCTCTGTTTACATACTGTATTTCCTTCAGATCCTGTATCTTACTTTACTGCATGATTATATTTTCTAACCTGCTATGATCTGTTGAGATGTACTGTGCTCGCTTCAGTCCTGACTGGACCTGTTGATAAATTTTACAGATAGCCTAGAGGTTGCCAGCTAGCCTAGAGGAGACAGTAGAGGTTGCATAGATAGCTAGGATTTTTGCTTATAGTTTATTTTCAGTCATCTTTAGTTGTATTTATGGATTACTGTATTTGAGTTTTGAGATGTATTCTGAGTTTGTATCTTAGACACTTATACTTCTATCTGTTGTATCTCTTTTCGATTTCATATTTTATCTATCTTCCTTTATGCTCTACCTTAGATGTGATTGAGTTTCCATTCTGCTATGTCACTCCATTCGGAGAGTATAAACTGTTTAGTCTTATGCTGTTAGATGCATTGAGACCTAGGACAGCGTTCTACCGCCGACACTGCGGCGTAGGCTGGGCGTTGTTACGTTCTCGTGCCCTAACTCTAGAGTGCGGGTCGTGACACGTTTTTAATGGTGGCCCATGCAGGTCGAGATTCGTATTAGTGCGATTTCGTAGTAGCGCAACGACTTAGTTGTACTACTAAGAGCCTGCTGTAGGATATATAAATTAAGATGTTAGGATGAGAGGATACTCAATCACTGTTAGGATTTCTTGAGAGATTCCTGGGATGACCCTTGAGAATCTTATTTTGAATTCCGATTTAAACTCCTTTTCCTTGTTTTGATTCACCTTTTTCCTTGATTTGAATTTGATTTTGGGGATTCATTGTAGAACTTTGAATCCTGGTATTAGTTGATGATTTTGATAAAATTTTGTTGTTATTGATTTAATTTTGTATTTAGATTAATATTTTCAAATCCAAGGTACTCAATCACACTTAGGATTCTTTGAGAGATTTCTGGGACGACCCCTGAGAAACTCATTTTGAAGTTCAATTGGAATTCCTTTTCCTCTTGTTTGTATTCACCCTCATTTCTTGCTATTGAATTTAAGCTTGATGGGTTCCTCTCGTTTGAACCGATGAGAAGGAACATATCTTCATTATTCTTTCTCGCCATTATTCCCTTGCATTCTTATTTACCTCTTATCTTAAACTCTGTCTCATTACATTAATTACCCATATCTTGTCGTCCCTACCAGATGTACTTCAAAGCCCTTGAATCTTCGTATCTTTGCATGGGGAAGGCTAAGGAAGTGACGTAAATTATGTAGCTCAGAGAAGACGTAACTGGTTATTTTATGATGATCTAAAGAAAATCAAATGTGGAGTGTTCCATATGAAAACTTGAGATAGAAATGTGGTAAAGGTCTCGAATAGAATAAAGAGATGTATACTGCCAATCTGGAAACAATTACATTTAGAGAAATTTTGGGGTTATGAGATAGTTTATAGGTGTATTCAAAACTAATAAGGATATCAGAGGTCAACCTAGTTTTGAGAACTTAGAAAATCTTGGTTATTGATTCTGGGAAAAACTTTTACTCTGAGGCTATGTAGAAGGTTAGTAATAGAAAAGAGAAGTTAATTGTGTTTAATAAGGATATTAAACAAGATGTTGCGAGGAAATGACTAGGGATAGAGAGAACACAAAGTTATGGAAGTTTAGAGATTATTGTGAAATATTTTTAGGAGAATAATATTCAAGGGTGTATATCGAAGAAAATACGGAAGTTGATTTTATGATGGAAGATAAGTTTTGTAAGGCCTAGAGATTTAAATTAAATAATACGAGGAGAACAATTTGAACAAGTTCAAAGAATTCGTAAACGGGATTTAGAGGTTTTGGGTCAAATTTAAGACAAGGTGAAAGAACTTGGAAATTTAAATAAATGGTTAATGTTGATTCCTAAATGTGAGGGTTGTGCTTCAAGAGTGATGTTTGGAAATTGGGAAATGCCTACGGTAGTCATGGTAAGGGTTTAAGTAAAGGTTAAATTTTCATATGGAGACTGGTGAGGTAAAGATATGATTGGCAAGTTATGACCAGATGAACTTAAGAGTATCAGAAGCAGATGACTAACTCGATCTTCATTATTTTTGTGTATTAATTACCACCTCTTGAACTCCCGCTTTCTAATTGATATCCTTGACGTTTCTTATCGTGACTTTGATATTCGGAATGTAATACTAGCTGTTACCCTCCAACAAATCTTATATGCAAGACCTAGACGAGCTCACCTTCGTGTAGGTATATCATGTCCCACTAAAACCCGTCTTCTTGTACTCTATTTTCTTGATATGATTTTCTGGTCAACTGGCTAAACTATAACCTCTACCATTATACTAAATTTCTTCTTATTTCAATTAGAAATCCAGCCTTGACTCAATTCTTTCGACCCGACATGTGATGGTGTTCTGCTTGTTTCCTTAGATGCTTAACCTTGTACCTTATTTGATTGCTTGACTCATTGGTTAAGAAACTTGGACTATGTAATTCCTTTCATCATTACCACCCTTATATCTTGTGCTGCTAAATTAGCCTTAGTTTTGCAAGCTCATCTATTTTCGAGCTTGGTCATGACATATTTTATTGGGTGGCCACCCACTAACATATTGTCTAATCAGAACCGGTACATGATGGTCTGATCAACCTATTGCACTTTGGTTCACTTTTTATGTATCAATATACGAGAATGGAGACATAGTTAAACTTGATCCTAGAGTCTCATTCGCGACAGCCTTGACAATTCTCTTTGAAATCTTTTCATCGCCTATGAACCTCGTATTCGTACTCAGTCGAATTAAATTTAATCATGACCTGAACCTCCATCATCGGATGCTCTTCCTCATACTTTGATTTCATTGATTTCCCTTCTTGCCCAAATCTCGTTTTATTCCGAAATTGATCAACTTAGATCGTGTCAAGACAAAAATCTAATTGTGATTTGTTGTGCCTAAATTTTCAATTTTTGCCATTTTACGGAATAGTAACCTTTTAATAATTTCTTAGTTGCTTGTTAATGACCAATTTTTATATAGGATGGTAGACAGCCCTACAACCTTGATGATTGTTGTTCCCTTACCTTCCCAATTAGAATACCCTAGATTATTTGTGTGTTGATACCATAGTACTGTTTTGACCTATAATGACCAGTGCACCTAGGTGAGACTTCTAACTGCTACGGTATGTCCTGACCTTGTATACTATTCCTTCAAATTGCATGATTTAGATAAAAAAAAAAATTTAGACTATGATTGTTGGGAAATAGGGACGTCACCCCATTAGTATCAGTTGTAGATATATATAGGTTAGTCCTTGATGTGGGGATGTGTGTCTCTAAACATGTAGCTTATGAGATTTATGAGAGATTATAGTATCAGCCTTGATAGGATGTACTAGTCTTTTGGTGAGTATAAATGTGTTATGAGAGATAGGGGCCTATATGTCTTAGTAATGCATCGTTCCTATGGTAATAGAATGTCTTAATAGATGGTTAATAGGAAGATAATAGTTTGAGCATACCTATAGCCTATGATCAGTTCCTTTTCATCCTTAGTTAAGACCACTTTAAAATAGGTCCAGTCCCTTAGATATAGGTTCCAGTCCATATTTTATTGAAGTTCCATTACCGTCGTACAGCAGAGCAGTATTGGAGGTATTCCTAGATTGACACTTTTTTGATGTCCGTCCAGTGTTAGGAAGTGTTACCTTAGATATTGGGTAGGTTAGAGGCTCTAGAAGGAGTACTATCGATCTTAAATTTCGAGGACGAAATTTTTCTAAGGTGGGTAGAGTTGTAGCACCCAGTTTCCCAAATGAGGATAATTTTGAAATTTTGTGTTTATAATTATTTTAATAATGATATTTAATTCATGATATGATTTTTGGTGATTTTAAATCATTTTAAAATTATTTAAATCAATGACTTGTGGTTTTGACGTTTTGCTAGTGAAACCTTATAGACTGTTTGACCTAGAGCCTAACCATGTGATTATGATATTTTAATGTCATTTTTGGCCTAAGAATATTTTTGCATTTGACTTCTTTGAATTATTTTGATATTATTTTATTATTTATGATATTATTTTGGGGTTATTTGAGTCGGGTTCGAATTTCAACTCAATCCGACTTGAAACAGGGACTCGGGGGTAGTTTGACTCTAGTGGGACCCACACACTAGTTATGCATGGCCCACATGATATTAAATTTAGTCCACATGATAGAAATATTTTAGTTAGAGGTTAGACTAATTATTATGGATAAGGTTAGTGTGATTAGAGACTTTAGAATGACTAATTTAGCCCCAACCAATTAGCCCTTTCCTAATACTCATAGAATAGGTTAGTGGGGGCATTTTGGACCTTACCATAATAGGACAAATATTCCATTATGGCCAGCCACTTTGGGAGAGGATAGGCTCAAGTTCATTTCATTATTCTCATCCACACTCTCTCTCTCTCTTGTTCTTCCCCAAATTCCTAGAGAGCAATCCCTAGCAATTTCTCCACCAAATCCTTCCATTTTGCCACCAAATCTTCTTCTTTCCTTCTCCATTCTAGCCAAGGAGGAAGCTACCCAAGTTTGGGAGGATTCGGAGCTCGTTCGTGTCCTTTTGGAATCTCTACGTGTCAGTGTCGCTCCGGAAAGGCTTTTCTTCAATTCGATCTACAAGGAGGTACAAATCCCTTCTCCTTTTCATTTTCTCATGCATATATGTCTATTTTGAACCCATAGGAATGACCCCCATGGTTGTATCTCCATTTGTGTCCATTTCGTGTCCATTTGGAGGTCATAGGAGTGTCCTTTGTGTTGTTGTTGTGTCCATGTGGGAAAATCCCAAATTTGGACACACTATGTGTTGTTGTTATGTATGAATGAATTATTACATGTTTAATCTCATATTTTTGTATTGGAGATATGTTCTATAGTGTCTCATATATATATATATATATATATATATATATATATTAGTGTAGAGAGTGAGTTCTTGATATATTATGTTATATACTTGTGTTCTTTTGTCTCAACTACCCAAATCCGTCATGATTTTTATCCACGTTTTTAATTTCAGCCCTAACTTAGAAATGCCATAACTTCTAGCTCAAAGCTCGGTTTATTCTTCTATTTTTTTTAAACGAAGCGTATTGAAGTTAGCTTTCCAAAAACTTGTATTAATTGGCCTAATTATTTCTGTAACTTTCTAGAGAATTATTTGAGTGTCAGCTGTACGAAAGACAAACGTGTTCTCGGTGTTTTCGCAATTTCGGGAGTTTCCGGAAACGAAAACGCGATCCATTTGAAGTTTCAGAAAGCTAACACATAGATCTATAACATACTTTAATCCTAAATTTTAATTCATTTTAAGATGGTACAGTATTGATTATTAGTAGGAGTTACTATTCGGCATATGCATTTTATGCACCCTTGTGTGTAATATAATATTCTATTTGATTTTAACCCATGTTAATGTATATACATTATGTAATTAAATAGAGAATGTAAGCATGAGTAAATGTTTAAATAAATTATGTATGAGGTGTAAGTATCCTATCTAATGTAAGCATGTATAAGTATGGCTTGTAATGAATATATACGTTCCATAGTATGTAATGTATGGTGCATATAGTGGTGCAAGAGAATAAATAAATGATGAATGAATGCAAGCATGAATGTAATGTAATAATAGATGTAATGTATGCAATATACAAGTTAATGAGATGTAATATTCTATGTTAACACAAATCCTATATTACCTCATGTGCCCCTTACACTATGTTGACACTATCACACTTGACACTTTGTTCACTTACACTTTGATACTCTTTGATATGTATACACTATGTATGCCTATTTAACCCTCACTTGCCCCTTTGCCATGTTCACATACACACACATAGCCTCTTAAATAAGTATTTATGAATATAATTAACTTAGCTATGTATGTATATTATATATATGTTAGCATATTGTGTTGTAATATATAAGTTTATATAACCATTTGAAATGCCATGATTATAGACCTAATATTGAATACCAATATATGTATGTGTATATATGTGTAGACATATATAGCTTAAAGTAATAGATTACCTTGTGTATATCCAATGTGAATTCTTGCCTATTTGAGTATTGAATAATTGCATGCTATATAGAGTTGGGTGTATGTTGGCTTGTATAGCCTTGTATTGATGTGTGCTTGCTAGGATAGTCTTGGTTAGGCCTAGTAAGACTTGCTGGGTTAGGACATGACCTAGTTTGACCTAGTTTGACTAGTGTAGTTGACCAGAGTTGACCAAGGGTTGACTTTGGCCTATTTTGACCTAGATTCATGTAGAATGCATTGTTGAACTTTATATTACCCTTCTGGACATGTTGTGACTTGTGCTGTTCTAATTAGGAGCCAGACACCTCTCCTCGGACAGTATCTTTACCTTGGACATTCAGATATCAGGCGAGTACATTCTCTGATCATTTCATATCCTGTTTAGAATTATTTTCCTGTTTTAAATTACTTTACTTGATAATGTCACGTTGGTCACACGGATTGGTACTATATGAATCTTTTCATGAGATGTTATCCCCCTCGGGAGCATCGGATACTGTATGTTTTGTGCATTTCATGAATCATCACGTATCTCTATGCTTCATCTAATTCACGAATCGCTTGTGACACATGTACTCTCATGTTCACAGAGCTATCATGAATCACCTTCACGTATCACTCATTTTATGAGCCATGTGAAGTTTCACAAATCTTAACATAACTTGAACAGATCCTTGTGTATTGATTGGGGATGGGGGAGTAGAAATAGACATGTGAATATTATCCAAGTAGCTGTAGTCATGAATCACTCTCTTAGCTGTAGTCATGAATCTCCTATGCCATTCACATGTTTATATTTTACTCTGACTCACTAGTCACTGTTAGTTCTCTACGTATAGTAGATATTTCTATTACAGTTCTCTTTCTCTGTTTACATACTGTATTTCCTTCATATCATGTATCTTACTTTACTATATGATTATATTTTCTAACCTGCTATGATCTGTTGAGATGTACTGTGCTCGCTCCAGTCCTGACTGGACCTGTTGATAAATTTTACAGATAGCCTGGAGGTTGCCAGCTAGCCTAGAGGAGACAGTAGAGGTTGCATAGATAGCTAGGGTTTTTGCTTATAGTTTATTTTCAGTCATCTTGAGTTGTATTTATGGATTACTGTATTTGAGTTTTGAGATGTATTCTGAGTTTGTATCTTAGACACTTAGACTTCTATCTATTGTATCTCTTTTCGATTTCATGTTTTATCTATCTTCCTTTATGCTCTACCTTAGATGTGATTGAGTTTACATTCTGCTATGTCACCCCCATTCGGGGAGTATAAACTATTTAGTCTTATACTGTTAGATGCATTAAGACCTAGGACAACGTTCTACCGCCGACACTGTGGTATAGGCTGGGCGTTGTTACGTTCTCGTTCCCTAACTCTAGGGTGCGGGTCGTGACACTCCGGCCGACGTTCGGCCTGCGGTGACGGGTGGGTGTCATCTTTCAACCTTTTTAGACGAGTTTGGAGCACATGGCTGAGTGTTGTGCCCTAACTCTTTGCTGCCGACGCGCATGGACTTCTGTCCTGATGATGCGCCGAGGCTATTCCGCTGACGAGCATGGGTTTAGGCCCTGATTATGTGTCGAGGTTTTACTGCTAACGTGCATGGATTTACACCCTGATGATGCGCCGAAGCTCCAATGCTGACACGCATGGGTTTAAACCCTGATGATGCGTCGCAGCTCAAATGCTGACGCGCATGGGTTTAAACCTTGATGATGCGCCAGGCTGCTTGATACACTCTATCTTCTTAAAGCTTTTTGCCTGACTTTTTGTTTTTGCTGTGTCAGTGTCGATAACTATCCCTTTGCTGAATGAAGTCCTTCTGGATGCTTCTCTTTGTCAGATGGGAGTTGATTTTGACGAGGAAGTTATTAATCCCGCGAAAGCTGGTATCCTACTGAATCAGCCACCCGAGAGAATGCTACAAATCCAGAATCAGTCGCCTGTTTTCCTCCAGAGTATGATGGAGAACGGCAAGCTGGAATCTGCTGAGTCTGAGGATGTGACCTTTTTGAAACCTGCCTTTCTATTTGGTGACCGACTGATCTCCACCGAGGTGAAGATACTGAAGATCAAGGAAGACTAGTTCTTCTCTGCGAAGGGCATGGTTCTGTACATGCGACAACTCGAACGCCAATTACTGCTGACGGCCTTCTACCGTTTGGCTTCCAAGAGAAGGATATCATCGAAACTTACCCCTTCTCAAGGAGGGGCAGTGGGGGGTACTCTTTCGATTGATGTTACTTCGAATCAAAGGGATACCTTGGCCGCCTTGCGAGCCGGTCCCTCATTCAGTTGCCGAACTTTGTGTCCTGGGAGCCTTAATAGTGAGGTCCCTAATGACACCTTTATCTTTAGTGCTTCGACCTTTGCAAATCGGATGCTAACATCGAAGGTTATGTATCCGAAAGGTAGCTTTAGGGTTGAAGGTTGGTGTCACCACGCGCTGAAGTGGGATGAGTTGACCCTTTGGATGTTATCAAAGTTCAAAGCTGAGCTTAAAGAGGTTGGGCTGACGGCCGCTATCCGTGCCACACAGGCCGGCGTGGATCTCAAAAAGCACATGTTTCTCGTACTCTTGGATACGTTCAATACCCAGACTGGCACTTTTTTTACTCCAGTGGGGGAGTTGGGACTGGCTCTCCATGAGATGTACAAGGTGTCCAAGCTTCCCTTGGGCTCGGAACCGTACGAGGAATACTTCCCCTCAAATGAAGAGATCGTTGTTCTGGAAAGGAAGGACCCGGAGATGATGGCTATTTTCAAAGAGGTGGCGAGCCATCACTATCTGATGCAACGGAAGGACAAGGGCAAGTCTCAGCCTCATGTAACTGCTTGGAGGGATTACGTCTTCAAGCAAGATTTGGCGGACCCTTCAAAGATCCTGTTTACGACTCCGTAGGGGGTAAAACCCACGGAAGTAACTTCCGAAATAAGCTGACTAGACGAGAGGGCCCCCCGTTCAAATGAGAGTGGCGAAGATGCGTACAGCTGTTTCTGGCACTGTGTGCACCGGATGTCATCTAAGGCAGTATTGACTGCATTCTTGATGATATGGTACCGGGATTGTGTGTTCTCGGGCGGATCTGGCTCTGTAGAGCGGGTAAACCGGAACCTCATTTTGCAAACAGTGAAATTAGTTTTTGGTCGCCCTTTGGCTCTCCTTCCCGCGACGGTGTGTAACCTGTTGCGGGGCTTGAGGACTTTTGCTGATGATGTGATCCATGGGAGAGGTAGGAACGACAACTTTTCTCGGGCTGAACTACCATTCCATTATCTGATGGGATGGTTGATTCTGCATCACCCAAACGTGATGAGTCCAGGTCCTGAAGAGGATCACGTTGAAGGCGACGCCTTCATCCGTCGCTTTTACAAGAGGAAGTGGTTGCACACCGGCGTCCCCGTCTGCAGGAGAGTCTTGTCTTATCTTCAGGGGTGGGAGATCGTCAAGGTCAGTCCCATCTTCAAAGATTTCGAGGCTGACCAAGATTTGGAAGACTCTGGTGAGGATGCGATCACTCTGCCGAAATGAGGATTTTGTTGGTTGCAGAGTATTCGGCCTTCCCACTTGGTCTACCGCAACCAAAATAGGTGTTATTTGGAGCCATATCTTCCAAGCCGATTTGCTCGACAGTTTGGTTACACCCAGTTGATGTTACGGAACCCAAGTAGCAGTTTGGGGTTTGCTTGAAGTTTACTGGATGGAGCCCGGAGTTGTCAATATTACAATGCCGGGTGCACTGGTGTTCGTTTCAATATGCCAGTTCGTAACCCTCGGCCACAGATCCTGTATTCGGCCGTTAAGCTTTATTGCACCATGAATACTGTGCCTCCTGATTATGATAGGGAGACCAGCTTCATCATTGGAACTCAGCTAGAGGCTACACAGAACATGTTGGTGGCTATATCGTCCAATAAAGATTGGAGAATAAGATTGAAGATCTTACTGAAGTCAATGTTATCAATGAAGATTGGAGAACTCCTTTCATCGACTTCGTGGTCCATGACATACTCCCTGAAGACCCCAAGGAGGCTACGAGTATTCGTCGGCGGTAACTACGATTCTACTACAATCAGACCACCAAAACTCTCTACCGGCGAACTTATGACGGCTTACTCTTGCACTGTCTTGATGGTGATGAAGCAAAGCAAGTACTGCATGAAGCTGACAATGGTGTCTGCAGAGCGCATCAATCCGGTCCCAAAGCTACAGGATCGTATCCGACGCATGGGTTACTACTTGCCCTCTATGGTATCAGATACCATCGAATATGCGAGGAAATGTCGAGCTTGTCAAATCCATGCAGATTTCATTCATCAACCGTCGAATTCCTTCATCCTACTGCTGCTTTCTGGCCTTTTGAAACATGGGACATAGACATCATAGGTCCCATCAATCCTCCTTCTTCTAAAGGACATCAGTTCATACTGGCAATAACCGACTACTTCTCCAAATAGGCCGAAGCTATACCATTGGCTGAAGTCAAGACCAGCAGCGTTATCAACTTCGTCAAACACCATGTCATCTATCGATTTGGTGTACCTCGACGAATCATCCATGACAATGGACCTCAGTTCATCAGCCAAAAGTTCACAAGATTCTGTGATGATCACCGGATTAATAATGTCGCTTCGACAGCCTACAATCCTGCTGCTAATGGCTTAGCTGAAGCTTTCAACAAGACTATCATCAAGCTCCTCAAGAAGTTTGTATCTACTAACAAACTAAACTGGAGTGAAAAGCTTGGAGAATGTCTTTGGGCCTACCGTACTACGGTCCGCAACCCTACAGGCTGTACACCCTTCTATTTGGTGTATGGCTGTGAAGCAATTCTACCCCTGGAACTTCAAATTCTGTCTTTGAGGATTGCTATCGCCAACGAGCTCACTACCGAGAACAACGATCTTCTCCGACTTCAAGAATTAGAAGCGCTCGATGAGAAGCGGCTATTGGCTCAACAGAATATTGAGTTATACCAAGCCCGCATCTCAAAGACTTTCAACCGCAAAGTTAAGGTCAGAGCCTTTCAGAAAGGAGAGCTCGTTCTAACAGTTAGACGTCCTATGACTATAACTCACTCGAGCAAGGGCAAGTTCGATGCAAAGTGGGAAGGGCCTTACATTGTAAGCAAAGTCTTTTCAAATGGAGCTTATCAACTCACAGAGCTGACGGTCGAGTTGCAATGATGCCTATCAATGGCAAGTTCCTCAAAAAGTATTATATATAAATGTAACAGACATTGCTTGTAATCATCAGACAAGTTCATAAATAAAATTCAATTTTATTTCATCTTGAATGATAGTACATAATATCAAGGAAGGTCACTATCATCCTTCTCAAAATTGGGACGCGGGCCACTACCGTCCTTATCAAAAACATGATCAGCAAAAGAACCGAGAACATTCTTGCTGGAACCTACCAGGAACTTGCAAGCAGCCATCCTCATGGCTTCTTCTTCTTTAATCTTCCCTGGTTCAAGAAGGAAGTCCAAGATGTCCTTTGGCGGTTTGGGGGCAGACGAACCTTCGCCCGTTGCTATCTGCTTTGGTTGAGCCGGTTCGACTGGATGTTCCTCAGTACCCACTTTCACCTTCGGGGCGATCTCAGCCTTCTTGGATGCATCTCCAGACGACATCTTTATGTCAAAAAATGAAAGTGACCATCCCATCTGATCTTCTGTTCTATTTATAGACAGAAAGTTGTAAGACAATGAAGCGACACATCCATCCGACGGTTTACCCGTTCATCTCATCTATCTGATGGTTTACTCATTCGGCCATCTGACGGTTCGTCCGTTCATCACATCCCTTTGACGGTTCGTCCATTCATTACATTCATCTGACGGTTCACCCATTCATTCCAATTATCCTACGGTTCACTCGTTCATCTCATTAATTTGACGATTCACCCGTTCATTACATTCATCTGACGGTTCGCCCGTTCATTTATCCGACGGTTCACCCGTTCGTCATATTCATCCCGACGATTCATTTCGTTCATTTATTTCGTTCACATATTTTGACGAATCATCTATTTCGTTCATATCTGCAACTTGTCATCTTTGATTAAGTTGTCTGTTGAAATAATGATGTTCGATAAATTTGCCATGTCCATATTACCTCTGAGCAGATATAATTGAATATGATTATTTTCCAAAATCAAGAAATAGATCATGTCTTGTACCTCTGAATATATTTTCTATCGCTATTATTTATATCTGAATAAGATATGCAATAAATAATAGAGCCACAAAAAAATGTCTTTTTATTGATCAAAGATGAAAGACATTAACAAGATACATATTACAAAACAAGAAGATACATAAAATCTTTCTATTCGGTCGGTGGTGTCATCAAGTTAACCATCTGTTGCTTTAAAGATTTTAGTCGCTCCTCACGGGATTCTATCACTCGTCTCCTAGCTTCCTCCATTCCAGACTTTTCATTAAAAGTCGGTAAGGTCACTAAGTGGCGGAAGATTTCAGCCTGATGAGTTGTGATATATTCATTTCGTTCCTGAGTCAGAATGTCCAGTTGCTGAGTGGCAGCTTGATGCTGTGTGACTCATCTTCTAGAGTATGCTGAACCAGTTTTAACTTTTCTTGGAGACGGGCAATCTTCTCTTGAAGACGAACAGATTTCGCTTTCAACTCAGTAACTTTCTCCTCGTTCTCTCCAGCAGCAGAGGTGGCTATCTCCATTTGAGAATCATATTCTGAAGCCTTGGTAGTATAAGTGTCTATGAAAGTCTGGAAATTAGCATTCTCAATGGCAACTTCTTGAGACATCCTTTCAAATTCAGCTTGTACTAAGGATTCCACTTCCCCTCGATTAATATCTTTGTAGATCTTAACCGATGCTTCTAGCTCATCTAGTATGTGCTCAAGAAAAACAGCTTGAGCTTCATCTCCTTGACCTCGGATGGCATTTATCAAATGAGAGGTTGGGCTTCTAACAGTAGTGAAATCAACAACTTCTTTCTCTAGTACCCTATCTACTAGGGGTCCCAATGCATTAAAGAATAGGTTGTTGAAAGAACTAATGATAAATTGGTTAGTTGCCAAAGCACCAGGGGTAGCAGCTACTCCCGTTGATGATGAAGCAGCATGTGCCTGTGCAGATGGACGTTCTTGCACTTGAATAGAGGGTTCTTTAAACAAAGGAGCTAAAGTAGAACTGGTTGCTCCTCCCGGTTGTTCTTCTGTAAGGACAAATGAACCTATCATTGATTATTGTTGTCATTAACTATTAATTAAAAAGGATCAAAAGATCAAAGGCAATCTTACCATGACTTGACCCAGCAACAAGCCTTTTGTCTGTTGGTACAGATTCCAGTCTAGCAGAGGTAGCCTCAGATATTACTGCCTGGCTACTTCCGGCTTCAGAACCACCCAAGAAATATCGGCTACCGCTAGCGATAACCGTTATCGGTACTATATCAGTGCAAGGAGGAACCGGAGATGATTCGATTTCTACATGGATCAAAAATAGAGATGTCAGCCATTAATCTATGAAAAAAAGAATGATAATTTTATTTAATACCTTTGGGATTAGCGGTAGTAGCTTCCTCCGGCGCTACTTCCTTACCCATATTCTTTTCAGGAGACATATCCACCTCAACATCCTTTTCAGGAGCTAGTGTGTCTTCAACAGCTTCAGGAGAAATATGGACATCAATGTGCTCGTCTTGATTCAAAGTATCATCAATAGCCTCTATTGATGTATCTTCAGTGCTCATGCTATCTTCAAGTGCTTCCTCGATGGCAGTTGCAGCGGTATGATCAATATCATCTTGAAGACCGAAGTCACAATCATTTAATGCTTCAATTATTAAACGATCTTTCTTTTCGCGGATTATTCCTGGTGTAACAGGAAGCTGAGTAGTTTCTACCGCCGGTGAAGGAGATCGCAGAGCTTCATGCTCCTCCTCTACAATATCCTCCCTAGGCTCTGCAGCCTCCTTTCTCTGATCAGTCTCGTTCCTCTGTTCTGGACTAGGAGTTTCATGCCTAGGCTCAGAGACAGGAGTAGGAGATGACATAGTAATTCCAGCAGCAGCACCGGCCACCACCGAGGACAGGATCACCTTTTTTCTTTTCCTAAAAGCCAGTTTCTTTCGATGAAGAGGTCTCTCTGGACTCTCAACATTTACCACATCAACCCGCTGTAGAAGAGAAGTCGGTGTGGTCGCTTCTTCTTGGGTCGACTCGACCAGTTGTCGAGACTGCGACCTGGTAGTGACTTTCTCTGATGGGTCTAAGAGGAGTTTCTTCTTTGCAACCGGGGAGAAAGGCTCATTAATCCTTCTTTTCCTCTCCCTGGCCGGAGACTTAACAACTTTCAAAGAAATTCTCAGTGGTTCATTAACCTCCTCAGGGAAGTTAGCTTCCCTTGAGGCTTCCAAGGGATCATCCACTGGTTCATGTTGTTCATCATTTCCTGGAGCTAGCATAGCAGTTGCTCCTTTCTTCACACGCATCGCCATTGCGAAGCTATCTACCAGATTGAAATTCCCGGCAAAAGTATTTGCAGCTGTGTAAAAAAGTGAATATGTATATAACATTCGAGGGCCATGATCATTCTTGGTTGGCATCGAGAATACTGTCCTTGTGTCTCGAGCATTGTAATAGGTCCATGCTCTGGCACCATCAATCAGATATTCCTTTCCTTGTAGGCAAGTTATAGCGTTGCCTACATGGAACTGGTCGTAACCAAATTGACGAGCGAAGCGGCTTGGCAGATATGGTTCCAAGAAACACTCATCTTCAAATCTGTACACCAAATACGATGGCCTGATCGTCCTCAGCCAGTCAAAAGCTGCTCGACCCAACGGCTGCCTCCCAAGGTCAACTAAATTTGTCGACATATGTTCATAACCGACTGGAGGGGCAACGTAGTAAAAATTCTATCCCTTCCTAAGGTTCAATGTACGTCTGCAGTCCTTCAGACTAGTGTACATCCACTTGCTCCGGGAGAATCTTCGCAGATAGCTACCACCGACTGCTTCCATGTCGGGATTCATCAATGACGGATGGTACAGAAGCAACCATCCGAATAAATTGGTATAAGGCAACTCCAGTCGAGGGAAGTTCCTCTTCTCACCCTTCCATTTGATCATGGAGTCAACATAAAGACGAAGACCTGCATTCACTCTGCAGGTCATCGCTGTCAGCAAATCTATTCGGTAGCCAAAGACTAACCGGACAGCAACAAAAAGTATGCCGCGGTGGAAGCGGTCTATGGCGCTTGCTCCGGGTACGACGAACCGATGGAGCCAGTATGTCAGGAAACCCGCCAGCTAGGCTTCTCTTGACATGGGCCTGTAGCCCATTCTCATAAAACTCTCGACAAAATCACCGGTCTTGAGTGGAGGGTATTGATGTTCATCATTAACTTTGATATCCATTTTCTTATTTTCTTCCATCAGTCTTATTACTTTACTGTGGCTGAAGGATTGGAAGAAAGTCGGATTGCATGTGTCATGATCCTTAGTCTTTTTCTCAATGATATGATTAAGAAAAAGATAAGGCAACCACTTTGATGAATAACAGGTGCCGGAAGAACCGCTCTTATAGTACAGGAAGCATATGTTGTAATGGAACAATAGTTCGTCGAAAACAGCCACCATCTCTGCATTTTCTCGATGTAGTCTGTCTAACTCGTCGTTTGTTGGAACATACTCCTCATAAGGGAAGTCTTCCGTTGGTAAGCACGAGATGTATTTCGTCTCATGAAGGGCTAATCCAATTTCCCCGCAGGGTGTCATGAATGTCCCTGTCCTATAATTATACCACTCTGCCAAGGCCAGAAATAGATGAGAGTTTGGGAGGAATCCATACACGGTAGCATATACCACATGATATAGCTCGATCTCTTTAAGCTTGTCTTCGAATTGAGCCAATATCCAGCTGGCTATGCAGTTCAACCTTCTGTTGTCTGGGTTCACCAGACCTATCAGCCGGATGTCCTGATCCGGGTATCTGCCCTCAACCTTTGCATATTCATTAGCAAAGATTGGTGTCCTCACCGGTAGCAGCAAGGAAGAGTTCTCTGGAGAGATACAGCCTGGCTTCAACCCTCTGAGCAAAGTGCTATGACGCTCAGAGGAGCTATAGAACATATCTCTGTTGTTTGGTCCTTTCTTGACACAAATCTTTCCTGTCCTTGCCTGCTGGAGGGGAGTAATATCCCAGTCCATCCTCCTGAGATGGCTTGTATGGGCATAGCGGGCTAGAGGGAGGCATCTAGCAATGTCCGGTAACAGGATTAGTTTCTCCTTTCTTTGGAAGAGTCTCTGCTCAACACGGGGTCTTGGCTGAGAACTCTTGTCAATAGCTTCGCCAAATAAGAACATGGGTTTCTTATGGGTAATGGCGTCAGCAGACTGCAGGGGCTGCCCATTCATCAGACTTAATAAAGTCTCATTGTCCTGAGCTACCAAGATGGCTTGGCGGGAGGATGGTAGAGCGTATTGGAGAAAAAGCACATGGAACAAATCTTTTTTAAATTCTGGTTCAGCAAGGGACCCTGCAAATATTTTATACTTTGGGTCCTCTCTGATGTTAACTGCATCAAACAAAAAAATAGAATTCAGTACAAGAAAATCAAAGATTCTGTCAGCAAATTGCACAAGCATCAGATTGCGAAACAATAGCTTCTATGCGCAAACTGTCCAGTTGCGCCAACTCATCCACTTGCGTAAGCCATCAGATTGTGCTGAATAACTTGTGCAAAGCATCAGTTTGTGCTGGACAGCCTTACGCAAATCAGCAGACTGCGCTGATTTTTGCCAGCGCGTTCTAACCGATTGCGCAAGAAAATAGTCTTCATAAAATAAAAACTATTGGGTTTGTGCAACCGATACCCTAAACAGGGCGGCACAGTATAACCAAATCTCTAAAAAGAGACAGGTTCGAAGGATCAACAGTATTAAAGAACCCTAAAAAGGGTCTTTCGATCGGGTTTACTACCTTGCAGTGCAGGATGAACAACTTCATGTCGAGAAGGGCGCGGCGTAGCCCGAGCCAAAGACTCGGTGGGGGCCTTGCCTTTCTCGGCGGCGGAGCGCTTCGGGGCCATCTGAAAGTTGACGGAGAAGAAGGAAGAAAGTCGGAGGAGGCTCTGGAACTTTTTCTCTCTTTAGCAAAGTAAAAACAAGTAAAGAAAAACAAGAAGAACAAAGAAAACTATTTATAATTTTTCAAAGAGCAACGGTCGCCTCAGATTGTGCCAAAAAAATGGGAGCTAACTCCTCCAATTGCACAGACAAGTTATTACTTGCGCAACTTGATTTTTTTAATCAAAATTCAAAGTATTTCGAAGCTTTGACTATCTTCAAACTTTAAAAACTTTGAAGGGGGTCTTGTAGGTCCTAAAAATCAAGTTGTACCCATCAAAGAAGTCATGAAAATCAAATTATGTATCCTTCAAGTGAACTGTGCAAAAGACAAATTGCGCAACAATTCGATTGCATAGGCTGAACTGTGCACTCATCCAAGTGCACAAGCTGACGTGGCCTCGTCATCATTACCTGACAGAGAATCAGATTTTTTGACAACTGACAGCACGGAGAATGAGAATACTGTTCATTTATCGTACAGCACAGCGCTCGAGGACAGCTGTACATACAACGCAATCTGCCAGACTCTCTGCAGCGCAGTCCATTCTAGCGCGGTCCATCTCAGCGCAATTCGAAGCCAACGCAATTCAGGTGGCGCACTTCATCAAGACAACTGACAATGTACACGTGGCCTTCATGCCATCAATTACTCACCATGTGGCAATCGTCTATACATGATCAAGCATATTTCAATCAAACAATGCTACGTGTCACATACAGATAGTCCACGATCGAGTAACTGCCTGTGCAGTTCATTGCCTGCGTAATCCAAAGTGTGCGCAATCCAACCTGCGTAAGTCAGAATAACTAAAAGTTAGTTATTTCTAGAACTCTGTAAATAGAGTTTCAAGCCTTCATTATCACACACACACAGAGATCAGAGATCATCACCAAAGATCAGGAGTTCTTGCCAAAGTGCTGCTGCAATAGAGGCTACCGTCTTCAAAGTTCACATCATCCAAGGGATAAAGCGATCGTCATTCATATCGGATTCCTATAGTTGTACTTTCCCAGAATTCTTGTAATCTTCTTACAAAGTTTGCTGAAATAAAGATCAACTTTTGTTTTGGAAAACAAAATGACAACTCTGCTGGAGATTGGACTGTGGCGGCTCGGTCATATCGTCCACCAGAGTTGGCAGGATATCGGGCTGCTGCTGTAGTATCAACGAGAGGTATTCGAGAAGATCCCACTGCTGGAAAGAGGTGGGCTGACACAGAAGTCGGTTCATCTGTACAAAAAAGGCCAAGAAAAATGACGACTCCAAAGGCTACAGGAGTGTCGCCTGTAACGTCAATGGAATCAGTTCCTGTTGAGGTAAAGACATTTTCCATAATCTGGCTACTTCTGTCATTTTTGTGACATATGCTTTTCTTTTGTAGGAACCGTTGAAGAAGAGGACCCGGGTTTCGAAACCGGGCGTCAATAAACCGAAGGAGGTGGCAAACTCTTCTGACGAGCGCATTCCTCCAATTGTAATATCTCCTATAAGGGAGAATCCTGACAATGTCATTCCGGTGGAGATTTCAGTATCTTCAAATTATTTTGGAAGGGAAGCTGATGTTGAAGCAGTTTCCTAGATGGTACAAGCCGCCGTGGGGGCCTTGCACGTTGAGGGTCCAACAGACATGGGGCTTCCAGATGAAGAAGTGGAGTGGAGTTCGTCGTCTTCAGATGACGTTCCTCCAGAGATGTGTGAGTCTGTTGCGGAGGCAACAGACGTGTTTGAAACAAAGGAGAGGGTTGATTCCCCTCCTTGTCATGATGAGGTGAGGTCGGCTGTAGCGTTGCCGAGCCCTACCCTAGGCTCAGCAGTGGAGGCTGAGGTGGCTGCCGATCGAAAGGTAGCGACAGATGCTATCCCCGAAGAGGGATTTAATGAGGAGGGGAAGACTCGTCTGCCGAGCCCGACTCCAGAGGATGTGCCCCGCCAGAAAATGGGAGCTGATCCAGTTAGCTTGCTAGAGGAAGGCACTGTGCTGGTTATAGGTCGCGCCTCGGTGGTGGAGGAGGCAACTTCGGATGTTGATAGTCCCTTTGAGACGGGAAAGGGCAAGGGCTTGCTGGTGTAGGAGCCCTCTGTTGCTTCTTCGACTTGGGGGACGATATCGACACCCCATCTGCTCTCTTGGCATCTCGAGCTAGTAGCGAAATTCAAGTTCCTGGTGCGAGAGGGTCTGTTGAGGTCGACGTTCCAGCCTCACAAATTGAGGTCGGTGGGTCCTCTTCAGGTCCGCCATCTAGGACAGCTCCTCCAACTCCTGCCATGACACCACAAGTGCTGGCGGATGCGGATGAGTATGTGAAATTCATCGTTAAGGCAGTGTACAAGATGCTGCAGAAGGGTGTATCGACAGTGATGAATGCCAATGGAAGTTTCACAATGGCAAAATCTATGGCGCTTCCCCACATCGGTCTGATACGTCTCCACCAGGGCCATGATCATATGGATAAGATTCTGGAGGCCTCGGTGGCCGAGCTGGACCAGCTACTTTCCGAGTTTCAGTGTATCCAGCGAAATGATCTCTCCGTCCTGATAGACGCAAAAAAGGAGAAGTTTATCGCTGAAGCTGAGTCCTCTTATCAGGCTACAGTGGGTGTCTGGGAACGCGAGGTGGCTGAAACTGAGACTGCGGTAGAGAGGCTTTCTCAGTCCACGCAGGAGAAGGTGGAGTTGCGGGCCACGTTGGACGCTAGTATAGCGGAGGTTGATGCTAAGATTTGCCTCCTTGAAGACCAGCGGGCCCAACTCTTATTAGATGCTGAGCGAGTCCAGGTTGAACATGTAGCATCTAAGGAGGAGGAAGCAGCTTTTATGCGCCGGGCTCTTACCCTGGCTCAGCAGCGGCAACTGTTGGACAAGAAGCATGAGGATGACACTTCTCCTGAGGCCATAGAGACGATGCGTCAAGAAGCCGAACGCCGGGTCCTGGCGATCGTAGAGACTCGGACGGCAGGCTTGAAGCGTCGGATTTAGGAGCTTTCGGCCAACTCCGAGGATGTTTAGGGATTGTAATCTCTTCTTTTTGTGTAATTTGCAACTCTTGCTGGGGGTGTAATCCTTTACTTTTGAATAAAAAATACAGAGTTTTTTATGGTGTGTTCATTTTTGCTGTCATGAACTTGATAATTTTTGTGGACCTATTATCTTTTGTGCACCTTGGTTTTTAGGTACAGATAATAAGTTCGAGAGAACCGACATGTTTGCTCAGAGGTGATGTGGAAGTGGCAAATATGGGATTCAAATGATAGAATCTTCCTACTCAGAGGTGTTATAGACGTGGTAGGAATGACTCTGGGGGGATACGCGGAACTACTCAGAGGTGACGTGGACGTGGAAGTTCTACGATCAATGTACGGAACGCAGGGGTTGTCTGTACGGGATGTTTACTCAGAGGTAATGTGGACGTGGTAAACATGATGGGTAGCATAGTCTTACGGAGCGTAAGATTCCGCTTTATAGGGTGTAGGGGAACAACTCAGAGGTAATGTGGACGTGGTTGTCCTTCTACTGGAAGATAGAACACCATGGAACAGCTGGGTTCCAGAAGCGTAAGATTTTGTGGGAGGTGTACGTGAGCCCTGATGATTGGGTCCACAGACTCCCTTGTTGGGTGGACATAGAAGTACAAGTCTAAAGGATGTCAAGAGTAGTACTTCTTTAGGAACTTGCCATTGATGGGCATCATGAACAAGTCCCCATTGGATTTGGCGAGACGGTAGGCACCGTTTGAGTATACCGTCTTTATGATGAAAGGCCCCTCCCACTTGGGATCGAACTTTCCTGGTGTCTTGTGAGTCAACACCATCGGCCTCCTGACTACCAGAATCAGGTCGCCTACTCGGAAAGTCCTCTGCTTGACCTTCTTGTTGAAAGCCTGTGATATATGGGCTTGATAGAGTTCGATGCGTTGTTGAGCTAGGAGATGCTTTTCGTCAAGTGCCTCTAATTCTCGTAGATGGCGACGTTGATTGTCTTCTTCTGTGAGTTGATTTGTGATTGCTACACGGAGTGAGGGTATCTAGATCTCGAGAGGCAGTACCGCTTCGCTCCCATAGACTAGGAAGAATGGTGTGTTGCCTGTCGGGGTCCGTACCGTTGTGCGATAGGCCCAAAGGCATTCGTCGAGCTTTTCGTCCCAGTCGCATTTGTTGGATGACACGACCTTTTTGAGTTGCTTGACGATAGTGTTGTTAAACGCCTCGGCCAATCTGTTTGCTGTCGGATTATAGGCGGTTGATGCCACGTTTTGAATGCGATTCTTGTCACAGAATCTGCTAAAAACATGGCTGATGAACTGAGGACCGTTATCGTGGATAATCCTCCGAGGTACCCCAAAACGATTGATGACATGGTGTTTGATGAAGCTGATCACCCTAGAGCTCTTCACTTCCGTAAGTGGAACTGCTTCTGCCTATTTGGAGAAGTAGTCGGTGATAGCTAAGATAAAGCGGTGTCCCCTTGATGAAGGAGGGGTGATTGGTCCTACAATATCCATGCCCCAGGCTTCAAAGGGCCAGGAGGCGGCCGTAGGATGTAATTGTTCTGACGGTGTATGGATGAAGTCAGCACGATGCTGGCACACATGGCACTTTTTAGCATAGTCGACAGTATCGGCTACCATGGTTGGCCAATAGTAGCCCATGCATCACAGTCGATCCTTCAACTTAGGGCTAGGTTGATGGGCCCCGCAGGTTCCATCGTGAGCTTCTCGAAGGGCTTCGGCTGCTTCTTCGTTGGACAAACATCGAAGGAGAAGTCCATCGTAGGAGCGTCGGTACAGTATTTTAGTAGCTGTATCGTAATAGAATCGAAGGGAGTGCCTCCTGACTGAGACGGCTTCTTTCTTCAACCCCCTTGAAAGGGTCGATGTCCGCGAACTCCGTCCGGATGATGTCATTGGTGGACACATATTTCATACATTGGTGGAGTGTGGATGGCACCACCATGTACTCATACAGCCACGGACGACCCAGTAGGAGGTTGTAGTTGACATCGGCGTCCACGACTTAGCAAGTCACCTCGGTTCTGAGGTTACCGATATGACACTTTAGCCGTATTTTATCCAACATCTCGCTTTTGCTAGCATTGAAGCTACTGATTGTTGTGTTGTAAGGTGCCAGTCGGTACATTGGGATCCCCAGTATTGAGAGCAGCGTCTTCGAAATGATGCTGAGGGAAGACCCCGGATCGATCTGAATCCGCTTCACCTTGACGGAACCGATATACCCTGTATAATACAGCGGCCTATTGTATCGGTTGTGCTTGAGCAGCATGTCTTATTGGGTGAAGGTTATGTTAGGGATAACTTCATCCACATAATAATAGTACGCACATAGAGTATCCTCAGGCTGCTTAACCTGACTGATGAAGGACTCAGCATCCTTCAGGGCTTCACAGAGAGCTTCACGAGTATCCTTGGAAAGGCGAAGAAGCTCAAACAAAAATAGGTGGGCAGGAGTACTGGCGAGTTGTGCCAGTATGTCGAAGTTGTGGGGCTTGGCTAACCCCGAAGCATTCTTCTTTCGCAGAGGCTTGTCGAAATGGGCCTCTACATGCTTCTGCTTATTGGCTGCTGGAGGCTTGGACGGGCCCTCTTCATGGACAGCAGGGACGGTGCAAGGAGGCACCACCTCGACGGCAGCTTCGTCAGGTTGGGCATTCTGATGCGAATGCGTCTGTACAAGAGGTGCCTCTTCCGCGGAAGAAGAGACCATGCGGCAAGACTTGATCCTCCTGCCTTTGGTTTTGGAGGCAGAGCGTACCTCCGGTTGAGTAACCTCGAAGACAAGATCAGGGTGAACCCATAAGACCTCTCCCCAAGATGTGGTGAGTGGGATGAGTCCACTCACGTTGTCACGAGTAGGTGGTAGATTGACCACCTCCATTGTCGCCTTTGGGATGGGGACGACGCCATCTTGCGTTGTGGTTGGCGGCAAGGTGCCAAATTAAAGTGACACCAGGTTGGCCGAGACCGTTTTCTCCTCGTAGTTGACGGAGATAACATCCGCATTGATCATGCGCTAGATGTAGTTTTTGAGGACAAAGCAGTCCTTAGTTGGATGTCCGACAAATCGATAGTAGTGACCGTACCTCGGATTGTCCACTTTCTCAACCTCGTCGGGACTCTTTGGGTCCGGCAATTTGATCTTGTCACCCTGGTTCAGTATCTCAAAGAGTTGTAGGGTGTCTTCATCGTTGAAAGAATAAACCTCCTTTGGCCTTGGTGCAAGTGGAGGCTTTTGAGTGGGTGCTGATGCACCTTTGGAGGCATTGACAGTCAACGCATGTTTCTCCTTCGTCTCTCGTCCAGGGTTGTTGGCTGCAGGCCGTTTCCCCTTGTCCTCAAAGGCTGGGAAACTAACTCCCAGAAGGCGAGCATTGGACGCCTTCTTCTCTGCTGCTTCGGCTTCGATGATCAAGGAACTCCAGTCGGGAGGAGGAGTGGAGTTGAGCCAAAGTTTAACTGCAGGTAGCATATTCATGCTGCAGGAGGAGAGGAGCGCGTGTTCTGGCATGCCCGGAGGCAGTCTGAAGTAGGCCTGTCGGAAGCGTTCGATGAATACTCGAACTGTTTCCTTCTCCTTCTGGCGTATCTCTATAAGGGACGCCATTGCAACGTCCTTTCCGCCGTCGTAGAAACGGTCAAGAAAGAGATGCGTCAAATCGTCGAAGGAAGATATAGAGTTATCGGGGAGGCTGTAGTACCAATCGTACGCCACTCCTTTTAGTGTCCCGGCAAATATGCTGGTAAGTAGTGCGTCCTCTTTCGGAAGATGTCCCGTTTGGGACTGGAAGTACGTCAGATAGCGACGCGGAGAGTCCTTCCCATCGTACGGCGTCAGAGTTTGTGGTTTATATTTAGGGGGATAAACCACTTTGTTCCATTCGAGGGGATAGGGTTGGGGGATCCCCATCTTCTGGTGCTCCTCTTGCCTGTTCTTGGACTCAAAGCGCTCGTGCAAGTACCTGATCATCTCTACCACGTCTTCCGTGGAGCTGGAAGTCGGGGAAGGTGGTACAGCCTGGAGTTGAGCATCTGACGGCTCCTACGTCCGAGGTACTTCGCGGCGATCCGTATCCAAGGATACCCGTTGAAGGGGTACACTTGATTCTCTATTGGCCCTGGGTCAGGACCAGTAGATGGTGCCCTGGCCAAAACTAATCGTATCTCAAACACTGCTTGAGTCATTGTTTGCATGGAGGCAGAGAGGGTTTTGAGTCCTCCCTCCAGGGTATCCATGCGCTGGACAAGGTCTGCTGGCGGCGCATCCGATTCGGTATCACCCCCAGTCATGTATACTGTCATGACATGGCTGGAGTCGGATGGATCAGTTGAGGCTTCGCTTTCGGGCTCGCTCTCTTGTAGGGGAGAAACTTCCCCTGGTGCTTCGTCTTGGTTACCCCCAGCTATGTTTTGGAGGACACCCTCGTCTTCGGGAGAAGTATCCGCGAGGGCCTGATTACCCCCCGTTCTGTCTTGGAGGACTTTTTCGTCTTCGAGATGCAGATCCACAGAGGCTAGACCACCCCTAGCTGTGTCCGGAAGGCTGACTTCGTCTCCAGGATGAAGATCCACCCCAGCTTTACTCTGGAGGACATCTTCGTCTTCAGAAGGAGGATCAACAAGGGCCTGACTACCCCCAGTTTCCTCCAAGATCTTCTTCCTCCCACGAGTGCCTTCGAACACTCCAGAAGATGGAACAATTGTCTTGGTTTTCCTCGGCTGGCTCTTGGACGAGGACGAGGAATTGCCAGTCTCCCTTTGGACTGAGGAGGAGTTAGAGATTACGTTGCATGAAGCAACCTTTAGTTCTGGCTCTTCTTTTATTGACTCCTTCTTCCCGAGACGACGTCGGAGGGGTGTTGATGATTGCAGCCGCTAGAACATCGACTGTCTTGGTGGAACTGCTGCCTTGCAACAGCAGTTGATGGTGACTACAGCACAAGTGTGCCCTGTGAAAGGCGCTTTGTGCTTGTCAGTCGACTCTCCTGATCGGTGTTTATGAGTGATCACATTACGCAGATCGTTGGAGGAGAGTGCCACCTTCGTACCCCTATCAGGCGCATGGCAAGGCCAAGTGTCGGGGTGGTCAAGTGAATATTGTGCCACCTGATCCAACACCAAACAGGTGCTCAGATCAGTAGTGAAGGAACAACATTTTACAATGACTTGAACAAACCTCAAACGTACAACCAGAGGAGGTATGGGAGTTCAAGACCACAGGGTTTGCCTTGCTCGACTCGGTTGCGAATGCAACAGATGCGCCCAAGTGAGACAAGGACTTTGAAGGTCGATTTATTTCCGGCGCAGAAGCACCCGAGTTGACCTTGTACAGCTTACCATCAGCAGTGCGCATGATTGTGAGCGCATGCTTCTGGTTTGCTGCTGGCATAGCACGTTTGAGGCGCATGGCCCATGCTGTCCTGGACTTCTTCGTACTAGCCCGCTGGGGCGAATAGTACTCAGAGTCCAAATTGTCCTCACCACTACAGCGAGTGAGTCTGTCAAAGATAGAGGCCTTCTGTGGCACATCAGAGGTGATGCACGGGGCATTAGCTGCGCCCCTACTCCGTCGACGCATCTTTATCGCCTAAGAAGGAGATGGCTGGGGAATGTGGTCAGCCGCACGTTTCTTCGAGAGATGCGCTACACCGGTAGGCGCATCTTGGTTGCTGAGGACATCAGCAGGAAGGGAAGGCTGCATTGGCACATCTCCTTCGGTAGTGGTGCCAGAGGCGTCGACCTTGCGTACCCAGATTTGGTGAGTCTTCTTCGACTTCGGCAGCCGCTTCAAAGGACTCGCACTGCCTTCAGAGATGAACTCCTCATACGCTTGTTGATTTAGGCGTACGACCAGCATCTTGTGGGAGGAGCCCACCTTCATGTCATCGGATTGCGACATAGCTTTCTCAGTGGAGGAGAAAGAGGTCTCCAACAGAGTCGCCAGCTTGTTTGCCATTAAAATCTTTTGATATAATTTCAATACAAACAGAACAGTGTTACAATGTAGGACTTAAACGTAGTCCTAGGAGTACACTATTGTTTATCTGGGTCCCTTGTGCCGATGGAGCGAGTGGTAATACATTGACTCCATTGACGATCTGACGACGGTTCTTGGTTCTCTAAAAATCTGGGTTGCTCTAGGTGCAGGAGCTTGCGGAGAGGAAGAAGACGTTGAGTGTCTGTATCTGCCTCTCTCTATATATTGTTGGTGGTTGTACAATGTGTCTCTGTCTGTGTGTGTGTCAGAAGGAGATGATCCCTCTATTTATAGCTTTGTAGGCTGGCTGCTCATGTGTGCATGTAGGATGCGCCTATACGCAGGGACGCCATGTGGTGGTTGTTGATGGAGGCGCATGGGCGACGCATTCTGATTGAGGATTTGAACCCTTCTTGTTACAGTCGTGGGCTGCGGCAGAGCTGACACGTAGCAATGGAGAAGATCTTTCAGTTGCTGAGATCTTGGGTGATTAGCACCCATTCATAGGCTGAATCAAGTCAAATGACGCGTGTCGTAGGTCCATGGCTCGAAGATCTCAGATTTGGTAGGGAGCGATCTGATAGGATGCGCCTGTGATTGGGAGCATGAGGAGGCTTTGGCTCGTAACCTTTAGGAGTCACGAACCAGTCGGAACGCATGCTTTTGAGACGCAGGCGGGGCTTCAGTAGTGATTTTACTTCTGTCTTTAGGGATCAGAGAAAAAGTCTGAGGCGCACGGCTTTTGAGGCACATACAGAGATTTAGGCACATGGCTACGGAGGCGCATGCGAGATGGTTGGGCGGCCATGTGGTTTGTAACCGCCGGAGGGGAGTAATGATGATGCTGACGTCGACGACGCTTCATTTTCTGAAGAAGCTGTCAATTGTTGAATCCTCGGGGGACGTGCTGCCAACTCTGTCAGACTTCGGCATTTAATGTTCTGGACAGGTGATGGGCTGTTGAGTGGGTGCATCGATCAGCGTTCCACTAGGCGCTTGGGGACGCATAGGGGCACATCCTTATGAGGCTGATGGGAGCTGGGCGCGTCAGTACGATGCACGGTCTGGCCGGCGCATCCGCTTTGCATGACACGTCTTTATGGGCCCGACTGTTACGTTCTTCGAGTGCTTTAAATAGCCGTTCTTGACTCGGCTGAATTCGAAGCGTCAGGTTCATCACCATTAATGCAAATTCGTTGCACGGGATTCGGAGAGCCAGCCATTTGGCGCATGGGTTTGATTTGCCTGGCCTATAAATAGTGGCATAGAGAGGGTTTGCTTCTCGTTCTCTCACGTCCTTCCGAAATGAACTTGTTTACTCGAGCACATTCTGTTGATGAGATGCTCCCGAGGGTGAAGATGCGACGCATTGTCTTCATTGATGCACTTAAAGGTGACTGTTACTTCCAAAAGTCTGAGTCGAGGGCTTCTGAGGCAGGCGGAAGGTGCCTGTTGCATCCAAAGATCGGGATGCTCGAGCCTCATCTCCGTTATGCCAGAAGAGCCGCAGATCGGAATTGCGGTGCTCCGATCATCTTTTTTGGGCTTTGGGAGAGCTCCTCCTCCTGCTATAGTGGGTGTTGCCCATTCTGGTTGGGTTGAAAGCTGCTCCTTTAGCCGCAAGTTGATTGCGGTGCTCTCCTCTTCCTTGGTTTAGGGAGTTCTTCCTCCAGCTAGAGGGTTGATTGCCACCTTCGTTCTGCTTAATAAATGCTTCATTAGTCGAAGCATTTGATAGCGCATATGCTGAGACTTCACGATGTGCCTGTGGGGCGCTGAAGGGCAGCACATAACAGAGCTGCTGAAGGGATGCACATAACTGAGCTGCTGAAGGGATGCACATAACTGAGGATGCACATAACTGAGCTTCTAAAGAGATGTGCCTGGCTGAGAGCGCATGACGGGATGCGCCTGTTTGAGGGCGCATGGTGGTTGCTGCGCCTAGCTGTAGACTTAGGGTCTTTTCTTTGTAGAAATTCTCCTTTGTACAGCTATTTTTAAGACATGTAACAGACTTTTATATGAAATAAAAATCTTTTTTTAATGTCTATGCTTTGCTGTGCCAAGCACTTCGTCTGAGCTCCCTGGCGCATGTAATGTTAGGCGCATAGGATTTCTGGCCCTGAAATTCCATGCTTCTACAGGCATCTCCCAGAAAGATTGGATATAAATCTCCTGATATAAGCAATGCGACCATGGAAGCCACATAGTTCTTTTAGATTACGTGGAGGTCACATTTTAAGAATTATTTTGATTTTGTCAGGATCAACATGGATACCTTGAGAAGTGATGACAAATCCCAAAAATTTGCCACTGGATACCCCTAAGAAAGACTTAGTAGGATTCATCTTCAGTTGATGTTGACGCATCAACTCAAATACTGTCTTCAAGTCTTGAATATGATCATCTTTTGATCGACTTTTGACAGCAATGTCATCCACATAACATTCAACTATTTTTCGTAAATGCTCTTAAAAAATGTTGCTCATAGCCCGTTGATATGTAGCACCGACATTTTTCAGACCAAATGGCATAACCGTATAGCAATAAACCCCAAGGGGTGTACGAAAAGCGGTATGCTTTTAATCTCCTGGATGCATCTTAATTTGATTGTATCCTGAAAATCCGTCCATGAAAGACATGCGTTCAAAATCACATGTATTGTCTATCATGACATCGGTAATCGGAAGTGGAAATTCGTCTTTTGGACAAGCTGCATTAAGATCCCAAAAATCTATGCAAACTCAGACTTTTCCATTCTTCTTCATAAGAGGAACAACGTTGGCAACCCAGTCTGGGTGTTGTTCTTCACGAACAAAGCCACATGTGATTAGCTTTTTGACTTCTGCTTCAATTGCATCCATCATATCTGGTCAAAAATGCCGTTGCTGTTATTTTACAGGCTTGGCATTAGAAAGAATATTGAGTTTATGAGTAGCTACTTTAGGATGTAGACCCGGCATATCCTCATAACTCCATACAAAGATATCAATATATTCTTTAATTAGTTTTATCAACTCTTTCTTTTCATCTTCAGAAAGGTTTTTACTGATGAATATCGGCTTAGATGTAGTTCTATCTCCGATGTCAATCTGGACGATTTCATCTTCCGTAGGTGGCTGTCACTGTTCAAAACGAAGCTCCCACTGAGTGTCCATTTGTTGTGCCCAAGGGTCATTTTCAAATGGCTCAGATTCACCATCAGTTTGAACCATATTAACAGAGAATACACACTCAGATTCATCATAATAGTCTCCTCCAGAATATGAGGATTATAAAAAATTGGAAGAACATTCTTCTTCCATATCTTCCTTGCACATGTGGGGTGTATCCGATTCGATGAATTGAATTTCTTCAGAATCTGAGGATTGTTAAGAACTGGAAGAAAATTCTTCTTGTATATCTTCATTAAACATGTGGGATGGATCGTATCCCAACCTATGCCGAGTTTTCTGGTAAAATGGATCACCACATAAGTGTAACCGTCTACCTTTGCCTTGATTGAGACCTTGCATAGTCTTTAAATCATATCCCATATTCTGGATAATCTTGAGAGATTGTTGACTATATTTGTCAATTCGGATTCTTCCTTTATCTTTATCTCTAAGATCATCTGTCTGAATAACAGGGATATTTTTGGCCAAACTGAACACAATGTGGCGCTTGTTTTTCTTATTAGACGGAATCATAAAATAAGATTCTTCGTGACGTCTATAAGTTACACAAGCTTGTGATGAAGCGGCTACAGGAAGAAGATATGGAGTAGATGCTAAGAACCTTTGAGCATAAGGTTCAACATCAACCTGAGGAGGAAAGGAATTTTCCTTATGATTAATGTATAAGGTTTTCTCTGTATTTATATCATTTTTATATTGATGACTTTGATCATCAGCAGATAAAGTAATTCTTTCAATGAATTTGACAGCTATATACTCCAAAAGGAAATTTTTATTGATATTAGAAAGTACAGAATGATCAATATTTACATCATTTATAAATTGACTACTACGCTTTGGATTGATCATTAACGGACCGTCATCCGTCTTCTGCGTAGGCTTGCCAAGGTTGATAATCAGTGGTTCTGGCTCATTCGTATGAGAAGTACGTCCCTTGACCTTGATCATAAGAGGTTGAACTTGGCTCTTGACTAGAATTTTTACGGATTCCTCAGATGAAGCTCGAGTTCTTCATTTAACCTTGATCAGCAGTGGTTGATCATTGATAGGTTGGGGTTGGATTCGTCCTTTGACTTTAATTTTCAAAGGTTGATCTTCTGGAAGATCTTCATTGACAGATTTATCTTCTGCAGGCGACCGATCTTCAGCCATATCAGATATTTCTTTCACCTACTCCTGTTTATAGAGTATTGAGTCAGAGAAGTAAGCTTCAACACCCTTAAAAGGATTGATATCTGCAAATTCTGTCATCACAACTCCTTGGGAATCCACGTACTTGAAGCATTGGTGGAGAGTTGAAGGCACAATGTTATGCTCATGTATCCACGGTCTTCCAAGAAGGATATTGTAAGATACATCGGAGTTGATAACATAAAAAGTCGCCATAGTTCGAATATCACCAATTTGAATCTTCAGACGAATCTTTCCCAGTGGTTTACTCTTTCCAGAGTTGAAACTAACTATTGTTGTACTAGTGTAAGTTAAATCACTATTAGGAATCCTCAAGGGTCGTAGCATACTCTGAAGAATAATGCTAATAGAAGACCCAGGATCAATATAAATCCTGTCAATTTTAGTAGATTCAATATACCCTGTGTAGCACAGAGGTCTGTCGTGCTTATTATGCTTCACCAGCATATCTTCTTATGTGAAGGTAATGTTAGGAATTGCTTCCATCATACTATGACATTGTGGACACGACACTGGTATATTGTCAGGACTCTTGAGTTGAGCTAAACATGAACAGCTTGTAGTAAAGTTTCACTCAAAGTTTTGCGACTTTCTTTGGAAAGGCGAAGCAGCTCAAAGATCGAAATTCTAGCCGAAGTATTAGCCAATTCAGCTAGTATTTTGAACTTGTAGGGTTTCATCACTACCCCTTGATTTGAAGCAGATTTCAATAGGACGTTAAAGCGTACTACTTTCTGTTTTCCTTTCTCAACCACAGATGGTTTAAAAAGTCTTGTATCAGCAGGAACGGGAGATGATTGAGCTGGTAGTGTTTCGACAACGTCCTCTGCTTCTGTAGAAGTCCCCTCATAATCTTTGTGGTACTCTTTACCAGATCTCGTACCAGTAAAGATTTCTTCTTCAGACTCAGGAGAATGAAGTACCATATTACAGGTTTTATTCTTCTTTCCCTTAGTCTTCTTATTGCAAGGATTTTTATGAGGGACTTCAAATCCCAATCCAACAGTAGATTTTTGACTTTGAAGTTGTAAAGGAAGTCGCATTCCTTTATAATAATTTAAACCTTTCGCCTTTTGAAAGTCATAGCCCATCTTTTTTATGAGATGGACTGATTGTTGACTGTACAAATGAGTGGGTAGCAAACTTTCAATAGATGGTTTAACAAAGGAAGAAGAGACAGAAACCTCTGTAACCACAGGAGTAGGAGTATTCGGGACAGAAGGAAAAATTCCTGTAGGAGCTTTCTCATAAGCAGCAAAGACTTGTTGTGCTCTGTATAAGTGGACACTACTCATTGCTAACCATTGCTGATGAGTAAGTTTGAGTTTGGTAGGAGGAGCTAAACTTGGAGGGCATATATTCAAACCCCTCAACCTATCCTCCAAAGAAATGCCATCCCAAAGATGATCCAAATCATCATGATCTGGAGTAACAACATGAGAAATCATATTACAGGTTTTGACTTTCTTACCTTTCTTGGATTTTAAAGTTTTACCTTCATCTTCCATTTCAGGTACTAAGTCAGGATGTACCCACATGATTTCATCATTTTTTTAATGTGAGAGACAATAATCTTGCATTTTGCTCTTTAGCAGACGGGAGATTCACAATCTTCATTGTCGTCTTAGGAATTGGGACAATCCCATCTGGAACTTGCTGTGGAGGAAAACCTCCAAATTGAAGAGAAATCATATTAGTTGTAACTATATGCCCATCATTGGTTAAGATGATGGCATTAGCATTTATCAACTCTTGGATTTTCTTCTTTAAGACATAGCAAGCCTTGGTAGGATGATTTATGTATCTCTGATAAATATTATATTTGGGATTGTCAGTCAGATTCACATCATTAGGCCTTTTTGGCTCTGGAATCTGCAGTTTGCCACTCTTTTTAAGACATTGGAATATCCCTAGGATATCACTGTCATCAAAAGAGTATTCTTCCTTTGGTTTGGAAGACTCCTGATTATTTGTCATCGTTTTGGGTTTTGAAAGATTAACCACTAGGGTTTCCTTCCCTTTTCTATTGCGATTGCCGGAATTATTACCAGAAGAGCCTTTCTTTTCTTTGTCTTCTGAGGCAAAGATCATCCCGTGTTCACGAGCCAACCTACCATTGGTCTAGGCTGAAACTGCTGCTATAATGAATGACGTCCAATTTGTGAATTGAGAGCCTGTGAAAACAGCAATAGTTGGTCGCAGATTCATCTTGCATATGTCAATCAATGCTGAATCTGGCATACCCGGAGGCACTTTCAAGGTTGTCTGTCGGAAACGTTCGATGAACGTCCGAGTATCTTCCTTCTCCTTTTGTTTCATTTCTATTAAGGAGGACATATTCATGTCCATGCCTCCTTCATAGAAGCGGGAGAGAAACATTGCTTTAAACTCGTCAAAAGATGATATGCAATTGTCGGGTAGACTGCGATACCAGTCATAAGTTGAACCCGTTAAACATTCGATAAAAACTCGAGTGAGAAGAGCATCATTCTTATGTAGATGCATAGTCATAATATTAAAATAATTAATATATTGACTAGGATAGGCCTTTCCATCAAATAATACCATCGACTATGGCTTGAATTTTGGAGGAAAGGGTATATCATTCCAATAAGGAGGATAAGGTTGCTTAATCCCTAACATCTGGAGTTGATCCTTGTGCTTCAGAACTTCAAACTGTGCTTTTAGCTCACGTACTGCTTGAATAGCTTCACTATTTTGAAGAAGCACATTCAATTGAATAGTTGCTGGATGTACCTTAACCCCCACCGGAGGTGGTACATCTTCTGGAATGATAGGATCTGGAACTGCAGAATTTTGATTGAGAACAGGTTCTTGAGTAAGATTATTCAAAAGTGTATCAACCCCTTGACTATCTTGAGTTTGTGCTGCTGCCTGAACCAGTATCACTGCCGGCTGAACAGTTTGCTGAGTCATTATTATTTGATGCATACTTTGCATCATAGCAAGCATGTCCTTCAGTGATTGTTCAACTGCAGAAAGACGTTGTTCTGTATTAGCAGTTGACGTCTCTGGTTCATCTCCGATAGCATAAGATTCAACCTCCCTTGAACATACAGAGGGATTGGTATAGACGTATGAATCAACACTATCAGTTTCTGACTCCAACGACTGGGTACCCCCAGCTTCTGAATCTGAAGATTGTACCGATCTTTGAACTCTTGACCGAGTATTCTGATATACCCCTTCAAAAGTATCAAGGAGTCGGTTGAATTATTATTGGCCTGGAGTCTGGGATGAATTACGTCTTGGACGTCGTCCTCTATTGGTATGAGATGCCATATAGACTGATGCATATGACAACTCATGTTCTTGGTCATCAACTGATTGCTGAGGCGAATTGTAGCTTAACCGATCAAAAACTGACCGTTTAGAAGCCGAACAGCAACACTTGATTACAATCTGGTGACACTCACAATGGTGATCGTTTTTAGGGAGTGTCACAGGAGATTTTTTGTTTTTACGCTTTTGTACGAGTAACTCGCGTAAATCAGAAGGAGTAGAGGGAGTAGTCTTCTTTATTATATTTGGGACAGAGAAACGTTTAGTCCCTTGTGTATAAAGAAGATTACTGACTGCATTAGCAGAACCAAACTGTACATTTTTACGCGCCTGGAGTTGCGTGCGTAAATCTTACAATTTTTGTGTGCAAAGGACTCCATCAGCATTACATGTAATATGAATGTTTGGTACCTTGCGTAAAGCAGTATAAGAAGGCTGTTGGTGGAAAACTGAAGCTTTACCAATAATAGGAATTTTATTTTTATGCTGCATACGTGCAGGCAAAATTTACTTTAGATGCAAAGGCATCATTGTGAACTTTATCTACGCTGTCAACGACAGAAGATTTACCTTTATGCGTAGAGCGCAAAACATGAATATCTGCCACGTCACAGACGAAAGATTTTTCTTTACGTATAGAGCGTAAAGTTTGCGTGTCTACCACATCACAGACGGAAGACTGAGTTTTACGCGTAGAGCATAAAGCTTGGGAGTCTACCACGTCACAGACGGGAGACTGATTTTTACGCGTAGAGCGTAAAAATTGATTTTTATGCACAGAGCGTAAAACTTGGGAGTCTACCACATCACCGACGGGAGACTGATTTTTACGCCCAGGACGCATCACTGAAGTAGAGACTGCCTCGTCACAGACGAGAGCCTCCACAACAGGAGTAGGAAGGATTCCTTTGCCTTCAGAGACAGCAGGAAGATCCGATGATGCTTTGGACTTAGAAATCTAAACTTTTCTCGCCTTTCGCGATTTCTGAACATTAGAGCAGCGAATACTACCCCCAGTTCGGAGCATTTCTTCGTAAGCAGTCTGGACGATGTACACAACCAGAGTCTTCTTTGTCGATTCGACCGACACATCATCATATTGAGCAATTGCCTTCTCGTCAGAGGAGAACGTCGTCCCCAGCAGAGTCGCCATTTTGTTTCACTTAACAAAATACCTCAAATTGGCTTTTAAAATAAAACGAGAAAAAGTACAAATTGTTCTGGAAAGTATTGCTATGGAAGTCTGATCTGAGAGCGATCACTTTGTTCCTTGGACCATACGATGATGATGAAGAAAACTGCTTGAAGAAGACGAACAATTGGAAGAACTAAGTCACCAGAAAGGTATCGAGCAACGGCACTAATGGCACAGTCGAATACTTTCCTGCTTTGCTTCACCCTGTTCTTGAAAAAAAGTTGAAAAATGCTTCTGGGAATATCACTCTGAAAATATGAGTTTTCTCAGAATCTCCTCTCCTGTCCCTCTTCTGATCTCTTTCTTCTTTTTTATAAAAAAATAAGTCTATTTATTGACTAGATCTTTGTGCTTAAAAAGCAACAAAGTTTGGTCTCTGTACAAGTAACTGTCACCCATGATAAAATTCATCCTCTACGCATGACAACACGTGTCCCATGTAGAATTGTGATCTCTAAGCATGGTGACACGTGTCCCACTACTTCAACAAAATGGAGAGAGCACGTACACACGTTCCTCGATAAGTGTGGCATGAAAGCCATGTAAGCAGACCACGTTCTCATGTAGCTAGAAAAGATCGGGCGTAAAAATGACCCAAAATATACTTCCTGCGTAAAGTAACAGACTGGACGTAAAATAGCCCAAAATAAACTTCCCGTGTAAAGTGGCTAAAAATAGCCTTGAGCGTAAAATTAGCTCAAATAAACTTTACGCGCACAACAGCCTTGAGCGTAAAAGCTCGAATAGATTTTGTGCGTAAAAGAAGCAATTTTTTGAGCGTAAAGTAGCCCATCTGCACACTAAACGACAAGTGTCGGGTTTGGTGAAAGTCAAATCTTCTCGGCTTCTGTGATGTCCACTGTCAAAAAATCATTATGTCAGAAACAGTATCACGTGCATTAAATGCGATGATTTGACAGTCTGTCCTTCACGTAAAAGCTTTGAGTATAGCTCTCGCGTAAAGTAGCTCGCATAGAGTTTTACTCTATTTGGCTTGCGTAAAGTCTGAGTTTGACTCTGTTTGACTTGCATAAAGCTCTCAACTTCTTCGACTTGGTCTATGAAGTACTTTTTATGCTCCTACAGCCACGTGTTTGTGGAAAGATTACTGCCCATTGCTTTGAGAAAGTTGTTGCCTTCTGCTGTATGGGTTCCGTTGGCCGAGCTGTCTATATTCTTCAGGAATATTTGTTCAACTAAGCTGATGGTGCAACATATGGTACAACTTGAGGAGAATATTGTCTTAACAATTTGCAAGTTAGAGAAAATATTTCCACCGGGCTTTTTCGACAGCATGGAGCATCTACCGATTTATCTACCATACGAAGCCCGTGTTAGTGCATCTGTTCATTATCGATGGATGTACCCCTTTGAAAGGTAAATAAAAAACGATATAATTTAAGTGGAATTTTATAATTTATTGTTAATTCTCAAGATAATTTGTCTTTCTAGGTACCTATACCATATAAAGAAGAAAGTTGGTAACAAGGCTCATAGAGAGGCTTCGATATGCGAAGCATATCTTATCGAGGAGGTGTCAAACTTCTGCTCCATTTATTTTGCTACTTATGTCGAGACAAATCGAAGTAGACCTCAAAGGAATGATGAAGACGTTGAGGAAGGAGGTATATTCAATTTAAGGGACAAGCCTATTGGGGCTAGTAAGAAACGGTGGTTGTCTGACGATGAGTATGATGCCGTGCACCGATATGTCTTGTTAAATTGTGACATACAAAAAGTAAGAAATTTGGAGAAGTAAGTGACTACACCTCGTTATAATCTCTAATTTGGTGAAGTAATTGACTACACTTATTTTTATTCTCTCTAACAGTGTATTGAGAGATGAAGTCAAAATAAGGACACCCGATATTACCGATGAGGGACTTCAAAGTGAGGTTGATTGTACCTTTCCGACCTGGTTTCGAAAATACGTAAGTAACTGAGATAATATGTTATGCGGCTACTATTAAAATATATGCAAGTAAAATATTTAAATTATCATTATTTGTTTACAGGTTTTATTGTCTGAAATAACACTCACAAATGAGAGCATTCGTTATTTGGCATTGGGACCGAAGAAGCATACAAAGACTTGGCTAGGCTATGTCATTAATGGCTTCAAGTTTAAGGCAACTCAGCATGCTATAAATGTCGAATTTGTCAATAAGGACTTCAGTACTAAGGATTCTGGTATTTGCATAAGAGGCACCATCTATGACGATGAGCCAGACTTTGAATATTATGGAGTGCTTCGAGATATTGTAGATTTATAATATAGTGCCCCATATGATATGCATATTGTGATGTTCAAATGTGAGTGGTTCGATTCGACACCAAATATCGGTTGGACAATCGATAAACAATTTGGATTCATCGATATAAATCATCGCATGAGGTATAGAGGGTCTGACACGTTTGCGATAGCAAGTCAGGCTGTTCAAGTCTACTATACAAGCTACCCAAGGCGTCATAGAGATCGATTTGACTGGTGGGTAGTATGCAATATTAAATCTAGAAATATATTCAACGTTGGAGACCCAGCATACCAAGAGGACGAGATCGAAAAGCCCCAATACTTGGGACAACAGTCGGATACCATGAATGTTGAATTAGAGGTTGATATACCTCATGCTGAGGAAAATAGAGGGGAAGAAGAGGTTGATATACAAGACTTAGATGTCAACCAGGGGAGAAAGAGGCATCTTGTCCCAAGTATTGAGACTGAAGAAGAAGAAGAAGAAGAAGAAGAAGAAGAAGAAGAACAACAACTTGATGAGGATGAGGATGAGGATACAGATGAAGTCGACGATGAGGATGAGGATGATAATGAGAATGAAGGCGAGGCCGAGGACGAGGACGATGACGATGATTAAATATCAGTATATTTCAGTTCATGTTTTTGTCGAGGCCGAGGCCGAGGACGATTCAGTTTAAATTAAACTTATGTATTCTTATTTCAGTTCATGTTTTTGTCGTTCGATCATCTACTTATTGTATGATTTTCTTTTTGCAGATGGCACTGCTAGTCCTACTTGTCTGGACGGCACTTGTCGCCCTGCTGCTGGTATATATATTTTAGTTTAGTTTTATATTCATTTATACTTCTATATTATAAATTATGTTTATGTGTTCTATTTATATGACATGGTTGCGAGCACTCGTGCTGGTGGTGCTGCCCGTGGTGGTGGTGGTGGTGGTGGTAGTCGTCGTCGTTGTCGTAGGCGTGGGCGTGGGCGTGGTGGTAGCGGTCGTGGTCGCCATCCGTATTCCCTGGATGTGACCTCCGATCGCGACCAAGAGAGCCCGGGCGCAAACTCTTTCCACCGTCAATCTACCTCGGTGCCACCTCATCTTCATCGAGGCCTGCGACTCCATCCGCTAGCGGATCCGTTCTGCCACTGGATGCACCAGCGAATGCATCAGCAGATGCAGTAGAGGACCCAACAGTTACTGCATGGTGGGCCCCGGAGTACCCCCGGATTCAGTTTCATCATATTATCGGAGAGTACATACGCGGACCCTCGGATCCTCCGATGCCACCAGAGAAGCCGATGGGCGAGTTCCGACGAGAGATATGGCCCGCGGGTGAATCGTAAGCAAATTTAAGTTAATTTATTAAATTTGTTTCATTTATTCAAGTCAATAATCCAGTCGTTGCTTCTTTATAGATTTTTCCTATGGAATGTTGCCCGGATTCTAGGGCACATTATCCGGGATAACTACCATGGCCCCTACCTTAATTTTTCTGAGGTGCCTCAGGACAGGCAGTACGTCTAGCTCGACGAGATGAGGGTATATATCTTTTGGTTAATTATTTATTATTCTTTAATTAATTAATTTTTTAATTACGTGATATATGAATTTGTATGTCAGAGGATGTTCTGGTGGCCCCCCCATCACGAGGAGGCGATCCACAGGACCTACAAAGCCGCCGCCAGGAAGAAGATACGAGATGCGGTGTACGACCTTCGTACGGCACATACGAAGAAGGACTGGATCCGGGCGGAGTACTATAAGGAGATGTTGGAGAAGATGGATACTCCTCAATACAAGGAGAAATCAGAGAAAGCCAAGGCGAATAGACAGGCCGCAGGTCTGCATACGGAAGGATTAAGGCCCCACGCATCGACACGTACAGATTTGGTGAGATACCGCAAATTCATTCCACTATTTAATTCGGTACTATTAATATACGAAGTTAATTAAATTCTACGTATGCAGGCCCAACGGGCAGTGAAGGAGGGGAGAGAAGCGGAGGTGGTCACCGTTCACGAAGTATTCATGCATACGCACAAGAGGCGGAAGGACGGGAGCTTCGTCGACGCGAGGGCCCAGGAGACTGATGTAAGTACTTACGTTTATGAGATTTATGTTAGAAATATAATTATTGTTAACTTAATTAGGTAAACTTAGGATTCAGACTATAACTTAGGAAAACATAGGATTTGGATTAAAACTTAGGAAAAGTTATTGTATAAACACATTCATTGGATAGGCTGCATATCGTGAGGCACTCCGTCGGATTGAGCCCCCTGTCGAGGATGTCGGTGAAATGACGCCCACCCAGACGCCCTCTTCTACGGCCGTTTGCTACGACGACGTGTTCGTAGAATCCGTCGGCGGCTTTAGGAAAGGGCGCCTCTGCGGCTTAGGTTCCCTAACGTCGTCGTTGCAGGCATCGACTCCAAGATATCCACCTCCTCCGCCTCCTCCCGTGCCCCCCAAGATGATGTGAGGACGCAGCTTACGACTCTCGCCACGTTAGTATCGAATTTGCAGTCGATAGTGCTGGGGCACTATCCGTATCTTTCATCTGCTCCCGATCCGTCTGCTCCTGGTTCGTCTGCTGCCGGTCCGTCTGCTGCCGGTCCGTCTACTGCTGCTGCCCGTGCTTCGAATCAACCTGGTCCTTCTTCCACCGGACGACTTTGTTTTGACCGCTCTTCCGAGGCCCGTCTGGTACCGGATACTGCTATAGTGGCGCTCCTTGACATGATATCGTCAGAGCAGCTACGCTCGCTTCCAGACCATGTCTTGTCCCAAGTACCGGCACACATGGTGGAGCATTATATACGCAGAGCGAAAGCGGCGAAGAGAGGACTAGACGATCCATCTCCTCCTTCTCAGTGATTTTGTTTATGTTTTTGGACGTTTAGACATTTGGATAAGTGTATATTTTGGATATTTTATTTATGTTTGGATATTTTGTTGTATGTATGTTAGGATATTGTGTTGGATATTTTTTGTGTATGTTGGGATATATTGGAT
Source organism: Iris pallida (assembly GCA_029216955.1). Taxonomy (NCBI): domain Eukaryota; kingdom Viridiplantae; phylum Streptophyta; class Magnoliopsida; order Asparagales; family Iridaceae; genus Iris; species Iris pallida. Next base: position 8,507,788 of record JANAVB010029815.1, on the reverse strand, counting down.
GTTTGGAGATATTGTGTTAGCAATATGGATATTTGTTAGATATGTTGGATGTCGGATATGTTATATTTGTGTATGGTGGATGTTGGATATGTTATATTTGTGTATGGTGGATGTTGGATATGTTGTACGTACAGGAAATAGTCTGTTTCCTGTAAAAAAAATTCAAAAATATTGCAGTTAGCAACGGACTCGCGACAACCTGGCGACGGATAATCCGTCGCTAAATGTATGAATTACAAGGTAGTGACGGATTGCCAACGGATTATCCGTCGGCCTGGTTCTAGAAAAACACATAGCGACGGAATGACGACGGATTTCCCGTCGCTCAGGTTCTAGAAATATGGAAGATATCCATAAGCATGTCGACGGATAATCCGTCGCTAACCCGCCGCTAATCCGATAAGGTTGGTGACGGGTTAGCGACGAATTAGAGACGGATTTTGCGTATCAGAAACTCTCTGATACTCGTTTACCGACATATTTACGACGGATTAGCGACGGATCTTTTCGTCGCTAAACGTCGGTATTAAAATTTTAAAATGTTGGAGTTGACAAAAAACCGTCGGCTTGCCGTCGCTAACTGTTTTGATGTAGCCAACGGTAATCCGTCGCTAAGTAGTCGCTAAGCGACGGATTAGCGATGTATTTGTTTTAGCGACGAGGTTATTACCGACAGATTTTTTCAACCAGTATCCGTCGGTAAAGTTATTTAGCGATGGATAGGGCCGTCGCTAAAACGTTGTATTTTAGTAGTGAATTAGTTCTCACTAGGATGATAAAATAGTGACTCATGAACTCCCACATTCTTAATTTGTAGATCTTTTGTTATCCCTTACCGTAACTTTGATATTCGGAGCACGAGACCAGCTGTTACCTTCCAACAAATTTTACATACAAGACCTAGAGGAGTCCTCCTTCATCTAGGCATATCATGTCCCACTCAAACATGTCCCCTCGTACTCTATTTTTACGATGCGACTTTCAAGTCAAAAAGGCTAGGTATAACCCCTACCATAATACCTTGTCCTTTCTGACTTCATTTAGAGATCTAACCTCGACTCAAATCTTTTGACCCAATATATGGTTGTGATCTACTCGAAGTCCACTATGCACATGCCACTAGGATACCACTCAATTGAGCCTTCTTGTGCTACTTAAACACAAAAGTCACATAAGGCATATTTTTGGGCATTAGGAACCTGGTTAACCAACTCGACTGAAAAATATTTGCCCGACCACTTGACTTGGAACCTATATAAGATTACCCTAACTTACTAGGAATGGCTCAGATTAATTTCATAGCATCTCGTCCAATCAATATAGATTTCAATATATGATTCATTCGATCAAAGATCGATGTCCAATTTGGAAAAACCATTAACACCCAGTTAAACCCATCCTTGCATATCGCCATAGTTGCCTATAAAAATCAAACTTGATAAAATAGGTCCTTACACCTATGACGTAGTCCCCATCTTTTGACTCACTTATTCTGTCACTCACGTTTCTCGTTATACGTATTTTTCAGGATACGTATACGAATTTCTGACAATTATCAGGTGGCCCGTGTTTTGATTTATCTTGCTTAGCCTCGTCTTGGTTTAATCATGGCTTGGTTTATTTTGGTTTAGCTTGGCTTGGCTTGGTTTAGTTTGGGTTGAGATAGAGAGGCTTGGTATATAAGCCAACTCCACTCCCTCTCCTCCATAACTCTTTTATTTATTTCTTCTTCTTCTTCTTCTCCATTACTCCTCCCACCCACCAAAGAAACCCCAGGCAAGTGCAATCTTGATTCATGATGGATCTCCCATTTTATTTTTCCATTCTCTTCTCCACTTGATTCTAAGCCTCTTTAGAACTTGGCATTTTCAGTTTTGATGGGTAGATTTTTATAGATCTAAGTTTTGGTATTTTTTTGTTATTTTGGTCTTTTCTTGTTCTATGCAGTTTAGACCCTTTGAAGTCTCAATTCGGACTTGTTTTGAGAAAGTTATGACATTTTGAAGTTTTTGGGTTCTATAGGTTCTTCTTTACTGTTTGGAGAAGAAGAACAGTGCCTGGTGCAACCCACAGCGCGCTCCTTAGTGCTGCGCAACCTGATCAATGTGCGATACTTAGCACGGCGCAACCTGACCAGCGTCCGCTCCTTAGCGCGGTACAACCTGACCAGCGCGCGCTCCTTAGCGCAGCTCAACCTGACCCAGCACGTGCTCCTTAGCGCGGCGCAACTTAATCTCGCGCACCCCAGTCAGGCACAACCTGATCTGGCGCACGCCAGCCTGGCGCAACCTAACTTAGGCACCACCTGTCCCCTTTGGCGCCAGTTGACCAGCGCCACTTATTGCCATGATACCCCTTGCCCTTTTTCCCCATGCATGTTCTTCTAGTTATAGTTGTATATGCCTGTGATCTTGACATGAATACGACATGATAATCTTGATAGTGGCCCATCGAGGCACACTTTTGACACGCCCTCTTGACATGATAAGTAACTTGATAAGACATGTACAATTGTGATAGTGGCCCGTCGAGGCGCACTCCTGACAAGGGATCTTGACAAGTAAACCAGTAAACTGGCATGACATGATAATCTTGAAAGGCTGTTACGACAGCTACCCTGACTTGCTAAGTAACACTTGTCTTGATACCGTAGTTGATTTTCTTGGTTGTGATTGTACAAGTTACCTATCTCGTCTTGCATCATGTGTAGGACATGGATCCCTGGTTACCACGGTTAGGGATTCGTAATGAATATGACTAGGTTAATGACTAGACTGATAAAGTAGTTCATATAGAAAGATTTTTCCAGTTATAAGTGATCCCATTATCCTGGCCACACCTGAGTGGACTTGTAGCCTGCCGAAAAGTAGGGCACATTTATAGCCCACTGACATGTGGGGCACTTCTTGAAATCATAAGTACTAAAGCACACTGCCATGTGTTGCACTCTAAGTCACCTAATGATTCTCTAACTCTTGGTAACTCTAAGCAACCTCGTCTGGACAACCTGGATAGCTACAGGGATTGTTACTCGAGAATATCTCAAATGCATCTTATAATAACTAGGCTATTGACAATCCTAGTTAGTTAAAGTCTCAAGCCGTACTAATTGCTTGGCCGTGAATTATGAATGGAATCTAGTATAGTCTTGTCTAGGCAGTGCCATTTATGATTACTTCAGTGCATTACTGTTTATGCTTTAATCTTGTCGATAAATAGTTAGAGTCTAAGCTCTGTTCAGGTGAAGGGTTACAACCCTGGTCCTTGTTTGGTTTACGGGTCGTAACTTGGTTACCGGAATAGTTTCTTAGTTATCTGATCGTTTATCCCCCCCTATTTTCCTAACTTCAGTTTTTTTGTTATTATTTGCCTTGTGATCTAATATGTTGGTTTAATTCCTAAGTGAAGCCTCCCTTGTGGCACTTACTCTTTTGGGTTCTGACCCAGCTGGTTTTGTATGGCCAGATTTTGGAGTAGCACCCGAGGATCTTGTTTGCAAAAACAAAAGTCTTATTACAAACTTAGAAAAGAATACAAGAGTACAATTGATTTCTGGGAAAGTACAACTATAGGAATCTGATCAGAAGACGATCACTTTATCCCTTGGACGATGTGATATCGAAGACTCGAGCCTCTGGAGGATGCAACAACACTTTAGCAAGAGATTATGATCTGAGATTGACATAAAACTGTACTTATAGAATTCTTGAAATAACTGTTTAGCAGTTATTCTGGATTGTGCGTATTTCAGGTTGTTCGCCTCCTGTTCACTGGCACAAACGGTTGTACTAACTATTATGGATGCGAGGCATCGTTTGATTGAGATGCGCGTGGTCGTGAGCAGTGTAGTGGACACGTTCTGTGAAGTTAGTGGCTTACGTGCCACGTCACTCTGTTCTGAATACTGTTTGATCACCTTGCGCGAGCTTTATCAGGTTGCGCATGGGCACAATGTAGAGACTTGCGTGTGCGGTTGCACCAACTACTGTGGACACGTGACATCGTTTGATTGAGATACGCATGGTCGTGGGTAGTATAGTGGACACGCTTTATGAAGTTGGTGGCTTGCGCGCCACGTCACCCTGTTTTAAAAATAAGAGTTGATCAAGTGGCGCCAACTTGTCAGGCTGCATATGGGCGCAACTCAACAACTGACACCTTTGACTAGGTCTTCTGTGCTGTACTGATTAATTCTCGTACCACACAATGTCTTGCGTGAACCAGCTGTCAGCATTAGTCACATGCTGACAAAATCTTCTCGAGCGCCGTGTTGCCCGGGATTCGAATGGATTTTCCTTAATCTTCGTGCTGTCAGTTGTCAGGTAATGATAATACCGTTACAGCTTCTTGAGGAAGTGCACCACGTGGCGCTCGCGCAACCTGACTCCAGCACAACCAGATATTGGCGCAACATGATGCTGCGTAACTTAATGGTTTGGCATAATGTAATGATTTGGCGCCATCTGATGATCGAACACTTTAATAGGTGGCGCATCTTAATTTTTAGCCTCTATAAGACCCCCTTCAAAGTTTTCAAAACTTGAAAATAATTCAAAGTTTTGAAATACTTTGAATTAAGCTTATTTTTTTTGGATTGTGCCAGTCAACTCGAGCCCGATTCTTCAGCATAAATTACGTAACTGTTTGGGCTATAAATAGCCGTACACTTTGGGCCTTTCATTTTTTACCAACGTGACTTTCTCGAAATCCTACATCCTTTTCTTCTTCATGATCTCCTTTGACAATGCTGTCTCTTCTTATTCCCGACTCAGAAGCTTCTTCGATAAACCCTAATGGCGCCCAGGAGATTCGATGTTAAGAAAGGAAAGGGCTTCACTGAGCCTTCATCTCGTGCTTCATCATGCAGAAAGCAATGACATGCGTGCAATACGTTCCATCTTCGTCTCGACTAGAGACTGTCAACCCGACCGTGGAAGGTAAGTGTTTTGATCATTGATCCATGCATCGACCATATCAACCAAATCCTTTTTACGTTTTTTGATTAATCAGTTCATTGTGCGCCCTCTCTTTTTAGAGTTTGGTGCACTTTCTGACTTGTGCTACCCTTTTTAGGGTTTGGTTGTCGTCACTTTGCACGATGCAACGCAACAGAGATGTTTTGATATGCAAAATATGGCGCAACACAGATACTGCGCTATATGGTGCGATATAGATGCTGCACTATAAAATACGGCACAACACAGATGCTGCGCGTGGTGCAATACATCCGTTGTGCATGGCATAATTCATCCGTTTTACGCAACATGGAAGTTTTGGTGCAACTTGTGATTTTTTGTACAGATTTGATCATTGCACTCTGTAAATTCATTAACTTTTTCTTGTTCACTTCTTGCAGGAAATCTGTTGGCAAGATTCTTCAGAACTGGTATCGGTGATCTTGGATGCTATGTGTAACGCCCCAGTCCCAAAATACATAGGACCAAGTACGTGAACATGCCAGCTGCACAAGTACGAAGAATAGTCCAATATATGGAATCCTCATATATGCACATAAGCTGTAAATAAAGTAATCACAAGCCAGAATAATATAATCTAATCTCATCACAGCTCAACACAGAAGATAATAGAATCCAAATAATAAATAAGTGTATCAAAAGATAGCTGGGTGAACAAGCTCACTCCAAACAGCTATAAAAATAGTCTCACAAGATCGGAGTCCAACCTCTACAAATAGAAAGAAAAGAGATGCAAAAATAATGTCCACTAATGTCTCAAATAAGGAATAGACTAGAAATCAGTAGGAACTGTCTCGTTATCGATATAAGCTGAATCCAATGCCACCCCGTACTCCTGCGAAAAGTCGTCTAATCCTGGAGAGATAACTAGGTCCTCAGAGGTACGTAGCAAGATACAAGAAAACACCATGCCATATAAACTGTGATAATATAATAGAAAAGAAAGGTTTGCATGAAATAGGGTTCCTGACCATTCTACTGTGAATATGCGGTTGAGATACAATCCTTCGACGCATGAGTCCTGGCTGAATATAGGATCCGGTATAGTCCACTCTTGGGCACCAGTGACCAAGCGTATAACGTTCCAAGAACGTCAGTGGCCAACCTGAGAGGCTAATCATACCCGTATCTCCAGCGGAGCTTCCGGGATACAAGGAAAGTACAATCGAATCTCATACGTCAGGTATTGTTCTCCCCACCCAATGTCTAGTATCATCATCTCCATGACTGACATGTACCTCTAGTAACCGCCAAGACTTCTAGCATGCAATTCTATTGGCAGCTACTCTTATCTGTCGTACGCTCCATACGTATCGGTGGCCGACCGACTACACGGTTACGTGTCCTATATGTGACTCACATCATGTGGTAAAGCAAGTGTCAAGGCCATATGAGATATACCAATACCTCAACATCAATGGGTGGTCACTAGGCTAAGTCAATGTACAAGAATATAAATAAAGCGAGAAAACGACCGATAGAGTCGCTTGCACCCAAGTGTGACTTAGACACACCATTTTATAATATCAAGAAATAAGAAATGCTAAAAATAACAACTGAAAATAAGAATATAATAATCATAGAGTAAGGTGGCAAGGTATCTTGCCTGATGGTACAAAGTGGCAAGTCTAGAAAATTACAATGTCAGCCAAGAAACGTCACAATCTCCAAACAACTCTGGACGCAAAAACAAACATAAAAAATGTACTTAATGTATAAGATATACCTAGGAAATGCCTGTCCAAAAGTCTAATTCTAGAACAGGGGCAAAATCATAATTTCGGGTCAAAACGATGTCCGCCGTTGGACCCGCTTTGTACCAAAATGTGTGGCAAAGTCTATGGTCTCTAAAGTTGTCTAACTATATATCTACGAATTCAGTTTGAGGAGAGGAACTCAATGGTATGTCCAGTTTTGGATTCCGATGAGCCGCGTACAAAATCGCCCGTTTGAGTGGGTCGCGGGCCCGCCAAAAAGGGGTTCCAGTCGACCTTCTCAGAATCGAACCAAACTTGGCACATAGGACCAGAATTTCAATTCGGACCTGTTGGCGCAGGTTTTGTCTCGATCTGACGATTGTACACGAAGTTAGGGTCAAGTTTGCAAATGGTCGATACAGGGGTATCTTGACGGATACGGACTGATTTTGCCGCACACACGAGACAAAACTGAGTTTCGTCAGTTCCCACATGTCAGCAACGTCCATGTGCACCTTTCGATGCATATTGCGTGCGACGGCGTCGCCCGATTTGTCGGGGCACACGCCGTATCGAGAAAATTTCAAAAATTATATATAAGTTAACATAGTTTTTCTGCCAACTTCAACATCAATTTACTTTTTACACGTTAATCGAAACGACGATCCAGAAGATGCGTTACGATCTCGGTTATGTTGTCTTTTATTGTTTTCAATTAGTTTATACAAATCTTTAATGCACAGCAAGAAAATTGGCCGACAAGTTGTCGTTTAGAGTTATTTTTAACATCCAGAAAAATAGATTTTTTGCTAACTTTGGTTCGATTTTTCGAACAATTTAGATGGTTATGTCGAAATTCATCTTGAGGATCTCGAAGAGGGTCAAGTCTACTTTCTAGAAAATCTTACGGATCGAAAATCGGTATTACGAGTAAAAAGTTACGTCATCGGGAAGTAGGGTACCTTGAGTAGATAAACTGCTCCGTGGATGACGAGGGGCTGACTTCTGATGCTCCGTTCGTCACGCAGACAACTTCGTTGCTGGTGAAACGAACTCGTAGATGAAGAGGTTATGTTCTGCCATAATTTTTGTTTTGGAAGTCTAGGATTTTGAGGTTTGCGGAGGAAGATATATTTATAACAACCTGGTAGAAAACCTAATACTAATCGACTTAGTAATAAAGTTATGTAAACCCATGGGTTATGGGTTGGGCGCATTTTGGGTGCTGCTACTTGCAGCTAAGCAAGGGAGAGTGGGGGGCGCCCACTTAAGTGGGTGGGTGTTTGATTGCTTGTTTTTCCTTTTTCGTTTTCTTTTTCATTTCTTTTTTTTTTCATTCCTTTTTCTTTTTCATTCTTTTTTTTAAAAACTACTTTTTATTTTTCTATTATTATTTAAATATCTAAATTCTATTTTATTTATTATTTCTAATTAAAAACTCTTTTCAAAATACAATAATTAGATTTATTTATATACACATATATTCCCACATATATGTATATATAAATATATACACCTTAATAAATCAACACATACACACATACATATATATACATATATATAAATATATCATATAAGCTTACACCCATACTATGCATTACACTCCTAATATTATGCATACATATATTTCAGCAAAAATTTACACAAAACTAACATTAAATAATTTAATAAATTTGGGGGTTTACATCTTACCCAACTTAAAAAAAATTCGTCCTCAAAATTAGGCTATTGTAGGGGTCGAATGCAATGTTACGCAATGCAAGAAGCTATAAAGACTATCATGTGCAAGACATACCTTGGTTGTCAAACAAATGCGGGTAACGATTTCGGACGTCATCCTCGTGCTCCCAAGTAGACTCTCCTGGCGAGTGATGCTTCCAAGTCACGCGAACCAATGGAATAGATTGATTCCGCAACACATTCACTCGACGATCAAGAATGCCAACCGGTTGCTCTTTGTACGACAAGCTCGGTCCAACTGTGATCTCGGAGTGATCAAGCACATGATTGTTGTCTACCACGTACCTCCTCAGCAGAGATACATGGAATATGTCATGCACTCTCTCTAGCGACGGCGGTAAGGCTAATCTATAAGCAACCTCTCCAACACGTTCCAAGACATCGAAAGGCCCGATGTACCTTGGACTCAACTTGCCACGTCCTCCGAATCGAATCGTGCCTCTAGTGGGGGATATCTTTAAGAACACATGGTCACCTCTTTGAACTCCAAGGGTCGGCGACGAATATCTGTCCACTGCTTCGGACGATCCTGCACTGCTCGCAGGTGGCCCTGAATTTTCTTCACTGTCTCCATTGTGCTCAAGACTAACTCAGGACCCAATAGTTGTCGCTCTCCTATGTCTCTCCAACAAATAGGAGACCGACACTTCCTACCATACAACGCTTCAAAAGGAGCCATCTGAATGCTCGCTTGATAGCTATTGTTGTAGAAAAACTCTACAAGATAAAGATGGTCCTTCCATGATCCGCCAAAGTCAAGCATGCACGCTCTCAACATATCCTCTAGCGTCTGAATGGTACACTCCGAATGGCCGTCTATCTGCGAATGGTACGCCGTGCTAAACTTTAACCATGTGCCCAAACTCTCTTTCATGCTCCTTCAAAAGTGTGAGGTGAATCTCGAGTCGCGGTCCGACACAATACTAACAAGCATACCGTATAATCTCACAATCTGCTCCATATACATCTCTACCAATACCTCTGTCGACTGGCCCACTCTAAAAGGTAAGAAATGGTCTGACTTTGTAAGTCTATCAATAATCACCCACACTGCGTCACGTCCCCTAGGACTCCGAGGAAAACTCGTGACGAAATCCATAGTAATGTGCTCCCACTTCCACTCGAAAATGGGTAGCGGCTGTAATAATCCGGCCGTCCTCTGGTGCTCCGCCTTCACTTATTGACATACCAAGCACTTGGTAACGAAACGAGCTATCTCTCACTTCATTCTGTGCCACCAATAATACTGTCGTAAGTCACGGTACATCTTGGTTCCTCTGGGATGAATAAAGTAAGTTGAATTGTGAGCCTCTGCCATCAGCTCCTGCCATAGCTCTCCATTGGGAACATAAATACGATCACCACATCGCAATATCCCATCAGGATGAATCCTCAATACCATCTGCTCTCCTGCTTCAGTCCTCTCTCTGAGCCGTCGAAATCTAGCATCAGTGGGCAATGCTGCCTTGATGCGCTCTACCAATGATGATTGCACTTGGAGGTTGGCTAATACGCCATCTGCTCTAGGCAATACTACCTTAATACCAAGCTGCAGCAAGTCTCTAATCAACTCCTTCTGCGTAGTCAAAAAGTGTGCCATGGGCTTACGGCTTAATGCGTATGTCACGACATTAGCCTTGCCCGGATGATAATGTAGCTCGATCTCGTAATCCTTCATCAACTCCAACCAACGTCGCTGTCGTATATTCAACTCTTTTTGTGTGAACACGTACTTGAGGCTCTTATGATCAGTGTTGATATCAACCTTCTCGCCGTACAAGTAGGTCTCCATAGCTTCAAAGCAAAGATAACCGCTGCGAGCTCCAGATCGTGGGTCGGATAATTTTTCTCGTACACTCTCAACTGTCTCGATGCATATGCTACTACACGATCGTGCTGCATCAATACTCATCCTAATCCTTTGCCGGATGAGTCACTGTAGATCACAAATCCTCTCGGGCCCGATGGTAGTGTCAAGATCGGTGCTGTGGTCAATCGCTTCTTCAACTCGTCAAACGCAGCTTGACACTCGTCTTTCCATACAAACTCCTGATCCTTGTAAGTTAATCCAGTCATAGGCCCCGCTATTCGAGAGAAATCTTCTACAAATCGTCGGTAGTAACCCGCAAGTCCGAGAAAACTTCTCACCTCAGAAGCTGATGTGGAAGCGGGCCATGATTTGACTGCTGTGATATTCTCTGGGTCTACTGATATACTATCACCCGTAACAATATGACCAAGAAATAATACCTCCTTGAGAAAGAAATCACACTTTCTAAGCTTCGCGAAAAGTCGCTCATTCCTCAACGTTCCCAAAACTATCCGTAGATGCTGCTCATGCTCCTCTTGACTCTTGGAGTAAATCAAGATATCATCTATAAAGACGACTACAAATTTGTCAAAGTACTGGTGAAAGATCTTGTTCATTAAATTCATGAAGACTGCGGGAGCATTGGTCAAACCGAAAGGTATGACCAAGAAATCGTAGTGTCTATACCTTGATCGAAAAGACGTCTTTGCAATGTCTTCCTTCTGAACCTTCAATTGGTGATAGCATGATCGTAAGTCAATCTTGGAGAATACTTTTGCTCCACTCAGTTCATCGAATAGATCGTCTATACGCAGCAAGGGATACTTGTTCTTCACCGTCATTGCATTCAATCCTCTGTAGTCGATGCACATGTGCATTGTCCTGTCTTTCTTAGGCACAAAAAGAACGGGTGATCCCTACGGTGATGCACTAGCATGAATAAATCCCTTCTCCAATAAGTCATCAATCTGTGTCTTCATCTCTACCAACTCTTTAGGCGCTAGTCGATAAACTCGAGATGAAATAGGTTCGGCTCCCAGAATAAGCTCAATTGAAAACTCAATGTCTCGGTCAGGTGGCAGTCCTGGCAATTCCTCGGGGAATACATCCTCGAACTCGGTGATGATAGGGTGCTGAGGGGTGTCCTGCATCATCATATGAGTCCATGATGCGGGTGCATCACAACTCTCTCCGTCTTCTTTGGTGAACTCAAACTCTACCGCATTCGGTGGTCTAAAGATAATACTGCCCCTATGGCAGTCTATGAGAGCAAAATGCTGTCTCAACCAGTCCACTCCAAGAACCACATCAAATGTCAGCATACGGAATACAAAAATTTGTGTCCTCATCTTTCTACCATTTATCACTATAGGGCAAATTCTACAAACACCAATAACAGGTACAACTCCTCCTCTAGTGAGGATTCTAACATTCTTAGCTAAGGGTGTGATAGGAATGCTGTGTCTAGTGGAAAAACTAGTGGCTATAAATGAATGTGTGGCTCCAGTATCAAATAATGTAATAGCAGAAAAAGATGCAACTAAAACCATACCTGCTATAACCTCTGCCTCTATCTCTATATTCTCAATAGCTAGAGAGAATGCCTTTCCATGGTTCTGTCCTGGGCCTTGAGTTCTGGCCTTATGGTATTGGGCTGTCTGTGGGGGTAATGGTGGACGAGGTGCTGGGGCTGTAGGCCTCTGGGCCTGATATGCCTGAACTAGAGACTACTGCTTAGGACAATCTCTGGCCAAGTGCTGTCCTGATCCACATCTTATACATAAGCCCAAACGAAGTCGGCAGTTATCTCGACATGACCCTGCTTCCCATAAAAGTGGTAAGTGGGCTTCTGGTAGGGAGTAGTCCTCTGTTGGTACTGTCATGTGGTCCTCCTGATAGGTCCTCCCTGCGTAGCTCGGGCTGATGTAACTGCTGGTATATGGTGCCTTGATGTTTGCTGCTGCTCCTTACGAAGAATCTCCTGAGCACAAGCTCTTTCCAGGATAATTGAATGGGAGACTCGAGACTGGGTAGTCGTATAAGAATTGAGCTCTGGTGCAAGCCCATGGTGAAATCTCCTTCCCTTCTCTAACTATGTCGGAATCAATCCCGTACCAAATCTACTAAGGTGATTGAACTTTGAGATACTCATCGACTGCCATATTTTCTTGCTTCAGATGAAGGAACTGGTCGTAGAGACCATCTCGAACATGAATAGGGAAGAATCTCTCATAAAATGCATCATAGAACTGCTTCCAGGTGATCCCAGAGCCTAATCGTCTCTCTTCCGTCTTCCACCAGTGGTGAGCATTATATTCTAAAAGTAGGTCCACTGCTGTCATCCAATCTCAAACTGGTAACTGGGATGCCTTCAATAGCTTCTCTGTACTAATAAGACACTGTGCTACCTCTAGTGGCTTTTTCGTGCCTCTAAAGGCCTTGGGGTTCATATATGTAAAATTCTTGATAGAGCCTTCATAATGATGCAGAGCCGGTGCTGGTGCGGGTACTAGAGGTGGTGGTGGAGGTCTAGCCAATATTGCCATCATCGTCTATCTTATCAGCTCAGTCTGCTGCCACTGAGCCTGTATCATGGCGTACATAAACTGGAAAGTAGGCCACCCATCAGTCGGTGGTGGAGGCATCTGAGGTCCCGACTGTGGTGCTAACTGCTGAGGGAATGGTGGTGGTGGAGGCAGTAGTACATCCCTTCCGGTGGCATGGTAGTGGTCTATCCTGCCTGGCTGACTGGGGGTGCTATGATCTCTGGGTACTCCGTTGTCGGTGTCGTAGTAGGCTGCGACTGTCCTGGCTGGTATGGTGTCACCGGAGTCATTAGAGGATTCTGTCCTTCCGGGGTAGCCTCTTCACCAGATGTGAGGGCCGAGACAGAAGTGCGTCCGCTTCTGAGATTTATACTGTTGGCACGAGGAAGATAGGTTGATATTATGAAAGATTAGATATGAGGTAAATCAAATAATCAAGAAATTTTCAAAAAGGATGGAAGTCAAAGAGGTAGTAGTTCTGGATGAGATACTATTCTTATTCCTATATGTAGGCTTATTGGACACAGTCATGTAAATCAACAATATTAACAAGACCTTCATGGGCCACCACAAAAACATGTAATGCTCCGGTCCCAAAATACATAGGACCAAGTACGTGAACATGCTAGCTGTACATGTACGAAGAATACTCCAATATATGGAATCCTCATATTGTATATAAGCTGTAAATAAAATAATCACAGGCCAAAATATTATAATCTAATCTCATCATAGCTCAATACAGAAGATAATAGAATCCAAATAATAAATAAGTGTATCAAAAGATAGCCGGGTGAACATGCTCACTCCAAACAGCTTGAAAATAGTCTCACAAGATCGGAGTCCAACTTCCACTAATAGAATAAAAAGCGATGTAAAAATAATGTCCACTATTGTCTCAAATAAGGAATAGACTAGAAATCAGTAGGAACTGCCTCGTCATCGATGTAAGCTAAATCTAATGCCACCCCATACTACTGCGGGAAGTCGTCTAATCCTGGAGAGATAACCAGGTCCTCAGAGGGACGTAGCAAGATACAAGAAAACATCATATCATATAAATGGTGATAATATAATAGAAAAGAAAGGTATGCATGAAATAGGGTTCCTGACCATTCTACTGTGAATATGCAGTTAAGATACAATCCTTCGACGCATGAGCCCTAGCTAAATATAGGATCCGGTATAGTCCCCTCTTGGGCACCAGTAACCAAGCGCATAACGTTCCAAGAACGACAGTGGCCAACCTGAGAGGCTAATCATACCCGTATCTCCAGCAGAGCTTTCGGGTTACAAAGGAAGTACAATCGAAGTTGACACGTCAGGTATTATTCTCCCCACCCAATGTCTAGTATCATCATATCCATGACTGATATTTACCTTTAATAACCGCCAAATCTTCTAGCATGCAATTCTATTGGCAGCTACTCCTATCCATCGCACGCTCCATACGTATCGGTGGCCAGCCGACTACGCGGTTACGTGTCCTATATGTGACTCACATCATGTGGTAAAGTAAGTGTCAAGGCCATATGAGATATACCAATATCTCAACATCAATGGGTGGTCACTAGGCTAAGTCAATGTACACGAATATAAATAAAGCGAGAAAACGATCGATATAGTCGCTTGCACCCAAGTGTGACTTGGACGTACCATTTTATAATATCAGGAAATAAGAAATGCTAAAAATAACAAATGAAAATAAGAATACAATAATCACAGAGTAAGGTGGCAAGGTATCTTGCCTGATGGTACAAAGTGGCAAGTCCGGGAAATCACAATGTCAGCCAAAAAATGTCACAATCTCCAAACGACTCCGGATGCTGAAACAAACATTAAAAACATACTCGATGTATAGGATATACCTAGGAAATGCCAGTCCAAAAGTCTTATTCTGGAACAGAGACAAAATCAAAATTTTCGGTCAAAACGATGTCCATCGTTGGACCCACTTTGCACCGAAACGCGTGCCAAAGTTTATGGTCTCTAAAGTTGTCAAACTATATGTCTACGGATTCAATTTGAGGAGAGAAATTCAACGATATGTCTAGTTTTGGATTTTGATGAGCCGCATACAAAATCGCCCGTTTGAGTGGATCGCAGGCTCGCCAAAAAGGAGTTCCGGTCGACCTTCTCAGAATCGAACCAAACTTAGCACACAGGACCAGAATTTCGATTCGAACTTGTTGGCGCAAGTTTCGTCTCGATCTGAAGACTGTATACGAAGTTAGGGTCAAGTTTGCAAATGGTCGATACGGGGGTATTTTGACGGATACTGACTGATTTCGTCGCACACACGCAATAAAACTGAGTTTCGTCGGTTCCTACATGTCAGCAACGTCCATACGCGCCTTTCGATGTGTATAGCGCACGACCGTGTCGCCCAGTTTTTCAGGGCGCACGCCGTATCGTAAAATTTTTTAAAATTATATATAAGTTAACACAGTTTTTTCTCCAACTTCAACATCAATTTACTTTTTACACGTTAATCGAAACGACGCTTCAGAAGATGCGTTGCGATCTCGGTTATGTTTTCTTTTACTGTTTTCAATTAGTTTCTACAAATCTTTAATGCACAGCAAGAAAATTGGCCGACAAGTTGTCATTTAGAATTGTTCTTAACAGTCCAGAAAAAAAGATTTTTGCTAACTTCGGTTCGATTTTTTGCAACATGGAAGTTTTGGTGCAACTTGTGATTTTTTGTATAGATTTGATCATTGCACTCTGTAAATTTATTAACTTTTCTTGTTCACTTCTTGCAGGAAATCGGTTGGTAAGATTCTTCAGAACTGGTATCGGTGATCTTGGATGCTATGGAGCTGGACCACCTTGATACACACATCAGAGAACTTAGAACTCTTCATGTTAAAAATGGCTTCCTCGAGATGGTAGGAAGGGCCTTTATACATAAAGAGTTGGACGGTGGAGTCAACTCTAACTCGAGTATTTGTGTAAAAGAGTTCTTTTTGCGGCAGAGCTAGGAATTGTGTCACAAGGAAGGATGAGCATATTCCTATCTCTGTCTGCACTGGAAACAGGACATCTTCGGGTTGATGCCCCTCGTCCTTCTTTTCTGGTCGTTCTGAAAGAGAAGATCAGAGTTGATTCTGTTGCCTTGCTCGCTGATTCAGGTCAAGTCGACAAGGAACTGGCACCAACAAGAAGATCCAAAGATGCAATAGACCTTCATTTATTAGATTAGAATGAAAATTTGAGATGTAATAGATTTTCATCAAGATGTATTTATGTTTTTAAAGAAGGAATAAAGAATGATTTTTTTTTCTTTATGATCTGATTTGATGTGATGATATAGAAAATAGAATCCAGAGGTAATGTGGACGTGAATTCATTTTTTCTGTTGATAATCTTCAAGTCAACTGGAACTCAAGGATGGGAAAATACGTCTAAGAAGACGATATCTGTGATAATACGGACTTTATCATAAAGAAAAGATATCTTTTAAATAGATGGGTTTCAAAAGACAAAATTGATGATTCAGATATGCTCCACAGGGGATTTTGAGTTTTTATTATCTTGTGGCTTTATTTACGAAAAAGTAAATAAACGATAATAAATGTAGGCCTATTCACGAAATGAAATAGAGATGAAAAGACTGATGAATCAGCATGCCTTTTCAAGGAAAGGTTGCTTCGATTCTCGAGATAAAGAGTAAATGAAGATCTCTTCCCAAGATGAACGAACATGCCTTTTCGAGAAAAGGTTGTTTCGATTCTCGAGATAGAATGTTTGGCTTTTCTGTCTATAAATAGTATAGAACTTTTTTGAGAGTATCATTCACCCTTTTTCTTTCCTTTACAAATGTTTTCAGAAGATATGCCTAAGGAGACGGGAGTTATCCCGAATATCGAAGCCGCCCTCGACACTCCTTCCGACGAGCTTCCATCGCCTACTCAGCCAGAAATCGAAGAAAGCTCGGCTGTCCCCGCACAGAAGCAGGACATTTTTGCCAAACATGTGGAGCCTGGGAGTACTGTCGAGGAAGAAGATCTGAGGAAGGCTGCCTGCGAACTGCTGGTGTCATCGAACAATAATGTCTTCGAGCTTCTTGCGAAATATGTTTTCAATCAAGAGGGCTCCGGTCCTTGTTAATTTTATGGATTTCCTTATGTCTGAATTTATGCAAATAAAAAAGAATTTTATTTACATTCTGAGTCTCTGTGTTGATATTTTTTCTTCGTCTTCAAATATAATATTTTTTGAGAAATTTACCATTAATGGGCATCATGGTGCCTCGACCATCCATACCAGTCAATTGATAAGCTCTATTAGAGAAAACTTTGCTTACAACGTAGGTTCTTTCCTACTTCACTTCGAATTTGCCTTTGCTCATGTGCGTCATAGTCATAGGACATCTGACGATTAGGACAAGTTATCCTTTCTGAAGTATTCGGACTTTGACTTTACGGTTGAAGGCTTTTGATAGACGAGCTTGGTATAACTCAATATGTTGTTGAGCTAGGAGTCATTTCTCGTCAAGCGCTTCAAGCTCCTAAAGTCTTAGATAATCATTATTTTCGGTTGTGAGTTCATTGGCAATGGCAATCCTTAGGAAAGGAATCTGGATTTCCAATGGTAAGACAGCCTCGCATCCATATACCAAAGAGAAAGGTGTGCAGCCTGTAGGAGTACGTATGGTAGTACGGTAAGCCCACAGACATTCTCTAAGCTTTTTACTCCAGTTTCATTTGTTGGTAGAAATAAACTTCTTGAGGAGTTTGATGATGGTCTTCTTAAATATTTCTGCCAACCCGTTAGTTGCAGGATTGTAAGTTGTAGAAGCAATATCATTGATCATGTTTTCATTGCAGAATCGAGTGGACTTCTGACTGATGAATTGTGGCCCATTATCATGAATGATTTGCCGAGAAACACCAAATCTATAGATCACGTGATACTTAATAAAATTGATAATGCTACTTGTCCTGACCTCAGCTAGAGGTATAGCTTCAGCCCATTTTGAAAAGTAATTGGTTATGGCCAATATAAACTGATGTCCTCGAGACGAAGGAGGGTTGATAGGACCGATGACATCCATACCCCAAGCTTCAAAGGGCCAAGATGTTGCCGTCTGGTGAAGAATTCTGATGGTTGATGGATGAAGTCAGCATAAATTTGACATGCTCGGCACTTCTTTGCATACTCGAATGCATCAGATACCATCGAGGGCCAATAATAGCCCATACAGCGAATACGATCTTGCAGTTTAGGACTAGGTTGTTGTGCGCCACAAACACCGTCACGAGCTTCACGAAGTATTTTTTTTTCGCTTCTTCTTCCGCAAGACAGCGTAGGAGTAAACCGTCAAACGTTCGTCGGTAGAGTGTCTTTGTAGTTTGATCATTATAAAATCTGAGTGACCGCCGACGAATTATTGTATCCTCTTTAGAATCTTCATGTAAGATATCATGGACCACAAAGTCTATAAAAGGAGTCATCCAGTCTTCACTGATGGCACAGATTTCAACTAAATTGTTGAATTCCATGTTTCGGTTGTTAACTTCAATATTTAAGTTATTCTCGGCACAAAATAACTCTCTATTCGTGATGACAATCATCTGTTGCCTTCTTACTAGAATTGCTAATACTGCTGCAAGATTAGCAAGTGCATCAGCTTTCATATTACACGCTTTGCGTACATGCTCGATGAAGAAACCTTTGAAGAAGGTAGCCATCCTGATCGTTGTATCGTGATATAGAACCAGATCTTGATGTCGAACTTCGAATGTGCCTCTAACTTGATTGACAATCAGTTTGGAGTCTCCATAAACTTCAAAATACTCAATATCTAATTGTTTAGCCAATTGGAGACCAATAAGCAGAGCGTTGTATTCAACTACATTATTGGAACACGGCTCATCTAAAGAATAAGCTCTATGAATAGCTAACCCTTCTGGTGAGACGAGAACAATTCTAACTCCAGCAACAATAACACCTTTTGGTTTAATTTTGGATGCTCCATCAAAGAATAGATGCCATGCAAGAGTTTTTTCTGAAATCATGTTGGACTCTAAAGTTTCATCTGGAATTTTGTCGTAGAGTTTAGACGTTTTGGGAATTGGATGAGCTGCCAGAAAGTCAGCAAGGGCTTGACCTTTAACAGACTTTTGAGGAACATAAACCATATCATATTATGCTAACAATATGGCCCATGTTGCAAGCTTGGAATTGAGTGTACTGGACTTTTTCATCAGGACCCGGAGAGGGTTAACTCTATAAATAACATGAATAGTTTGGCCAGTGATATAGTATCTCGTCTTTTGAACAGCAAACATCAAAGCTAGACATTCTTTTTCTACTAGAGTGTATCGATGTTCAGCTCCAACCATTATGAGACTAAGGTAATAGATAGCCTATTCATGACCCTTTTTATTTTTCTGAACTAATAAAGCACCTAGGGAATGGTCCATTGCTCGAACATACATCAGGAAAGGTATTCCTGACACTAGAGGCACTAAAACTGGAGGGTTCACTTAGTACCACTTTATGTCTTCAAATGCTTGTTGACATTCTTCAATCCAAATAAAAGACACACCTTTCTTCATGAGTTGAGTGAACGGTCTACAGCGTCCAGAGAGATTTGAGATGAATCTCCTGATATACGCAAGCCGTCCCTGAAATCCTCGTAGCTCATTTAGGTTGCGTGGAGGATGCATCTCTTGAATGGCTTTGATTTTCTCAAGGTCAACGTGTATACCTTCAGAGGTAATAACGAATCCAAGAAATTTGCCACTAGAGACTCTGAGGAATGACTTGGTGGGGTTCATCTTGAGTTGATGCTGACGTATTAGATCAAAAATAGTTCTCAAGTCTTGAATATGGTCTTCTTTTAGACGACTTTTGACAGCAATATCATCAACATAACATTCAACAGTTTTTCATAAATGATTACGAAAGATGGTACTCATGGCCGCTGATAAGTTGCACCAGCGTTCTTAAGACCAAATGGCATGACAGTGTAGCAATAGACTCAAAAAGGAGTACGGAAAGATGTATGTTTCTCATCTTCTGGATGCATCTTGATTTGATTGTATCCTAAAAATCTATCTATAAAGGACATACGTTCAAATTCGTAAGTATTGTCGATCATGATATCAGTGATTAGAAGAGGGAATTCATCTCTGAAGTCGATGCGGACCCGGACTTTTCCTGTTTTCTTCAAAACTGGGACAATATTAGCCATCCAGTTTGGATGTTGTTCTTCTCTGACAAAACTGCAGGCAATAAGTTTCTTGACTTCAGCTTCTATGGCATCCATCATGTCAGGTCAAAATCGACGCTGTTGCTGTTTGACTGGCTTCGTATTTGGCAGAATGTTGAGCTTGTGGGTAGCCATCTGAGGATCTAACCCCGACATGTCTTCATAGCTCCAAGCAAATACATCAATATATTCCCTAATGAGTTGGATTAGTTCTTTTTTATTCGCTTCAGGGAGGCTTTTGCTGACAAATATCGATTTTGGAAAGTTTCATCTCCAATATTGTCTTGAACCAACTGATCTTCGGTAGGTGGCTCACGTTGTTCAAAGCGAAGCTCCCATTGAGTATCTATTCTTTGAGCCCATAGATCAGATTCAGAAGCTTTGGCAAAGTCTCCATCATCTTATGAGAACTCGACAGTTACCATATTAGAAGATAGAGTCACGCGATGGACATGTCCTACACTAGTGTCTGAATCCCATGAGATAGAATCAGAAGAGTTAGATCGTTCTTCTTTCTCGGATTCGAAGGCTTCTGCAGTAAGAATTGGTGAAGTATAACCTAATCCCCGCTTCGTTTTGTTGTAGTATTGTTGTGATTTTCCTTTCAAAGCAGGAATATGAATAAGAGTTCGTCGTCCTTTGTCGCTATTGAGACCAGCTTTAAAATTATAGTCCATCTTTTGAATGATATCTTTTGATTGATGACTATAACAACGTAGTTGAAGTCTTCCGTTATCGTATTTTTTTTTCTTCACTATCGGGCGTGATCTTCTGTTCCGTTCCTTTACTAAAAAGTATAGGAAGTTCATCTTTCTTCCTGGAAGGAACTAAGAAGAAGGAGTCCTGCATTGGCTCGAGCAATTGTCACAACCTGTACCCACCGTGAGGGTACGAGTACGTAACAGCGCCCAGCCTACGCCACAGTGTCGACGGTAGAACGCTGTTCTAGGTCATGAACTATAACTACATAACATGAATATACTCTCCAAAAGGAGGCCAACACAGAGGTACAACTCAATCACAATCTAAGGTAGAATGTAGCACGATAGAAATAGATAAAAAATCCTCAATTGAGGTACAGTAGAATGAAATAACAGAGTCTCAACAACTACCAGTCTCAACATCTTTAAAATATACAACTCTAAAAATAAAGACAACAGCTAAACACAAAAAGAAAGAACAGTCTAAGCTACCTACACTATGCAAGGTATCATCCGGAACAGCTGCCTGAACCTCCCCAGGGGTCCAGGTCACGAGTGTCAACTAGGCAAGCTCCAAGTAAGGGGTACAGGGTTTCTCATCATCCTCTGTAAAATTTTCAACAGGTCCAGTCAGGACGGGAGCGAGCACAAAATATCTCACGCAGTTCATATCAAGTTAGAAAATATAAAACATATAATAGAGTAAGGTACATGAAACGCTGAAAGGAAATGTATATAAAAAACAGCAGAGATTTGATAATAGGAAATATCTATATATGGTAAGTAAGAACTGTAAGCCAACTGTGATTTAGAGTACAATATGGTTATGTAAATGGTCTAGGACAATGCAATGGTAACTCCATTGTACGTGAGTGTACAATAGACATATACAATAGTTATACAATATTGTACAATAGGATTTGAGTACATAACCAATTCTACTCCCCCTCCCCAATCAATACACAAGGAACCACTCCAGTTACGTTATCTTAGACAATAGTGTACAATGTTATACAATGGATGTACAATATTATACAATAGATGTACAATGTTATACAATAGTTGTACAATGTTATACAATAGTGTACAATGGTCTATCCCTGGAACTCATGTGATAATGAGAGTACAATATGCATAATGAGTATACAAGGATATGGGTATTCAATAAATACAATATGTAAGTGAAACGCACATCACAATATGTATTTAGTGAATACAAGGGGATAATATCCCAAAAGAAGATCCATATAGTACCAATCCGTGATAACAATCGTGTCAGCATCAAGTACAATAATCTAGAGCAAGAATGTAAATCCAGACAAGTATAAAATGGTCAGAGAATGTACTCGCCTCGTATCTGAATGTCTGAAGTAAATGTACTATCCGAAATGAGGTACCTGACTCCTAGTTAGAGCAACACAAGTCACAACAACTCCAAAATGGTATAATGAAGTCCTACTATGCATTCTACATGAGTCTAGGTCAATCTAGGCCAAAGTCAACTCTTGGTCAACTCTGGTCAACCCTAGAAGTCAAACTAGGTCAACTAAGTTAAACAAGTCTAAACTAGGTCACTATGGTCTAGACAAGGCTACACTAGCTAACTAGACCAATATCAAGTACACAAACTATACCAAGCCAACATCCACTATCACACTCAATTTACCATAGGCTACATAGCCACAAACTCATAATGCATTTAGGCTCTAAACCAACCTACCTTAATACATACACAATATATATATTCATTTCACTATACATATCCATTATAGATACATATATTAGAGTATACATTACATATACACTTACATTACATATATATATATATATACATTAGAAAAATAGGATAGGCATATAGAGAGGGTGTGTGTAAAGGAACATGAAAGTGTGTGTGTGTGTAGGAGAAACAAAGTGTCTAACAAAGAGTGTGAGGGTGTGAAATATGTGTGTGGCTTTGTGTGTATGTGGGAGGGTGCACTGGACTGTGTGTGAATGGGTTTACAATGTGTGTGTTAAAGAGTGAAGGATGTGTGTGTGGGTGAGTGATGGAATGTACAAAACAGTGAAAAGATGAACACATCAATAATTCCAACATGAACCAATTGCTAGAGATTAAACCATATGAACAACATGTTGTCAAGACCAAAGGATTCGAAATGGCAGCAGTTTTAAAGTGCCGAAATGAGAGTTCAAGTCATTTAAAAAATACAAAATCAGTTAATACATTGCAAACATCAATACACCTTATTTAAAACTCAGTTTTTCAGCCATAAAGCTAATTCTAGATTTTAGTCTACAAACCACCAACCCATTTGAATTCAAATCAAACCAAACATGCCCAAATCAGTTCACAACAGTCATATTTTTTCCAGTTAACAGTCTAGCATTTAACCTCAGTTTTCTGAACTCAAAACTCCTACCAAATCAAACCAAAATTTAACATATAACTAGATTACATATAGGTAAACTATATTAGGTTGTAAATCATGCAATAAACAGTGATTAAGTAGGCTAAAACAATTGCCAAAATTCAGAACTGAAACCAAATTCATATGTAAATATAGGGAAAACTGAACATAGTTTCCAGTTTTCATTCTAAGCCCATTTTGATTACAATAAGCCACCAAATCACACCAAATCGAACACACACTAGGGAATCATATAGGGGAACATATTTAGGATCTAAAACCCAACATTTAACTGCATTACAAAGGCTAAAATAACTGGCAATCTCATATTTAAAAACTGGGAATTTGACAGAAAACACATGTATCAGTCGATTTGGGGTAAATGAGAATTCATAAGTCAAATCAATCTAAAATACAATAACAGAGGTTGGTAATTAAGATATATATTACATATGTGTCATACAACATATTCGTGTCCACCAAAGTGGACACAACCGTGTCCAGTTGATACAATACTCGAAACAGTGCACACAGGCACTGTTTCAGTGCACTGCATCATGCACGCGTACACGCGTGTCGTGCACCCGACACATGCCAAACCAGGCCTCGTGCTCGCAACCCTAGGTTCACCCAGGGTCTAGCTACGTGTCCAACATCCTGTATTGTGTCCTAGTGTGTCGTGTCCGAAGCTACAGAGCCGTATCAGTGCTCGATTTTACGTGTGCAATGCACAGTATAAAATCAGTGCAACACTGATATCTCTCTCGATACGACACGTGGACACGTGAGACTTGACACGTGGCATTTCAGTCATAGCCCCATGGCATGTGTCGAGTCTCGCGTGTCCTGGTTGCGTGTCGTGTCCGCTACAGCCCCCGAGTGGCAGGGGATCAAACCCGAGCGCGCGCGCGTGTGCAGCACCTGTCCACACGTCAAATTTGACACAACCGGACATAATAACCACCTCAGAGGAACAAAAATCCATAAGCAATATCAAGACCTAGATTCCTATTAAAAAACATTACACAAAAGAAATCAAAATGCCCTTTGAGGCATTTTGACAAACACTTAAGGACAGGTCTGATACGTGTCCAAAACGGACACAAAACATATAAAACTCGACACGAAACCAATGCAAACACTTAGGGGACTCCTAGGGCTTCCTGACTATGTAAAGAAATCAAAATTTCATTGAGGAATGAGGAAGTTACCTATAGTTGAACTTCTAGGAAAAACCCCCTTTGTAGAGCTCTTCTCCTTGATGTCCCAATCCAACAAATCAACAACAAACTGAAATAAAACTCCAATAACAGCAAGTATAGGTATATTAAAACCTAATGGAAGAGATTTGAATGAGAAAGGAAATGGAATAGAATTCTAGGGATTAAATGAAGTAGGAACAAACCTTTTTCCTAAACTTGAGCTTTCCTAAAAAGAGGCAACCCTAAAATTAAGAGAGCATTTATAGGGTGATGTTCCCAATGAGGATAGGGTGGCCGACCAAGTGAGTCTAGGGATTAGGGTTTTGCAATGTCTTGGGCTTTGGGCCAATCTACAAGGCTATGAGTTAAATTGATTTATTAAAGGTTCTAAATCATAAGCCATGACTTATGACTTTCTAATTCCTATTGCTAACTAGGGTCTATTGACCAAACCAAGGGTTAGCTTAGGTTAGACTAGAGTCATATAACCTAACCAAGTCCATACTAACTAGGGTTAGCTTCTAGGTTGGTCTACAAGGGTCAAAACTAGTCAAAGTCAACCTAGTCCAAACAATTCCAAAATAATTCCTAAAAATTTCCATAAAATCAAATAAATTATAATAAATCCTAAAATGACCAAAATATCCGCTAGGCTAAAATGTACTAATTAAATATCCTAATCACATGGCTAGGCTCTAGGGTAGACAGACTCTACGGTTTCACTAGCAAAACACCAAAATCACTAGTCATGATTTTAAATAGTTTAAAAATGATTAAAAATCACCAAAAATTATAATATGAAATAAATATCAATAAATAATAATTAAAATTACAAAATTTCAAAATTACCCTCATTTGGAAAACTGGGTGTTACAGCAATACTTCGTTTTGGGAAGCTTCAACTGCTCATATGGTAAGTGTTCGAAGTTATCTAACATTTTTAAATAACATCGAGTATAATAAAGAACGTCAGTATAATGTAAAGGAGATGCTACTTTATTAATTTTTACATTATCATTTACAACATGATTCTTAGCCTTAACAGAAGGCTTAGTAAGGTTGATAACCAGAGGAGGAGAAGAAGAAGGTTTGTTACGACGAAGGTCGATAACAAGAGTCTTAGAAGAGGTGAGCTCCCTTTGTTCCCTTTCTACAGCAGACGACTGTTTGTTATGAGAGGAAAGATATATAGTCAATGTCTGAAAAGAAGAGGGATGAATAGCACGTCCTTTGACGGGGATCATGAGAACATCTTTTGAAGTGTGTTTCTGATCTTCCTCATTATCCATCGCCAATACAACTTTCATGAACTCCTTATTGTACATCCGAGAGTCTATAAAATATGCTTCAACCTCCTGAAAGGATTCAGGTCGGCTACTTCCTTTTGGACTTCTCCATTGACGTCCACATATTTGAAGCATTGATGTAAAGTGGATGATATAATGTTATGCTCATGCAAAAAGGGTCTTCCTAGCAAAGCATTGTAAGAGCCATGATTATCGATCACGTAGAAAGTAACCTTTGTACGAAGATTGCCTATTTGAACTTTCAAGCAAATCTTTTCCAAAGGTTCACTTCTTCCAGAATTGAATCACAATATTGTCGTGATGGTTGTTGAAAGATTGTGTATAGAAATCTTCAATGCATCTAGTAGAGTCTTTGGCATGATGCTAAGTACAGACCCATGATCGATCAAAATATGATCAACCTTCATGGTATCGATATATCCCGTGAAGTAGAGGGGTCGATCATGACGATTATCTTCCAACAGCATATCATCTTATGTAAAGGTCATGTTTGGCATCAATTCCATCACACTATGACAATGAAGGCATGTTATAGGCTCATCCTCTGGCTTCTTGAGAAGTGCTAGACAAGTATCAGCTTGCGTCAAAGCTTCACTCAATATTTCTCGAGTTTTCTTCGAAAGATGGAGTAGTTCAAAAATTGACAATCTTATTGGGGTATTAGCCAGCTGAGCCAGTATATCAAAGTTATATGGCTTCTCAAGTCCCAAAGTTGGAGTCTTCTTCAATACTTTATCAAAATGGACATGTTGTTTTGCTTTGTCAGCTATCGTCGATTTGGGAAGAGTTGGCTCTATTAGAGGTGATAAAACTGATGGAACATTGACAGTAGGAGAAGATGGTGCTCGTTGTGGTGGTGCTGTTGGGGTAGATGTTGGCTGATTTACATTGATAGCTAGGGCTTCTTTGCCTTTGAGATTAATGGCCAAAGTCTTCTTGCTCTTACGACTGTTCTGACGGCCACTATTATTTGGTATAGTGCGTTCATCTTTGTCAAGATTAGGTATTTGAATTCCTAATTGTTTGAACTTGTCAGTGCTCTCTTCTACTGCTTTGGCGTTCATTATAAAGGAAGGCCAATCCTGGAATTGTGTTGACCCGGTCCACATGCTGATTATAGGCAACAGGTTTCTTTGCAGGTGTCTATAGTCAAATCATCTGGGGTTTCGACATGCATTTTGAGTGCTTCACGACGGAACCGTTCAATAAAATATTCAGTAGTTTCATTATGTCGTTGTTTGACTTTGATGAGAGCATACATAGTCATGTCGTTGGTTTCCTCATAAAATCATTCCAAGAACATTTGTTTGAAGCTAGCGAAAGAGGTTATATACATATCTGTTAAACTACGAAACCAGTCTTATGTTGCACCAGCTAAATAGCTGACAAATACTCTAGTAAGAAGAGCATCATTTGGTTGAAGTTGATCAATCATTACTTCAAAGTGATTGAGGTATTGACTTGGAGACGTGCTGCCATCAAACAACATAATAGTAGGGGGTTTATATTTAGGAGAAATTTGGACCTCTTTCCATTCTATGGGATAGGGCTATTTGATCCCAAGTTTCTACAGGCCATCCTTATGTTTGAAAGCTTCAAATTGAGTACGTAAAAGTTTTACGGCCTCATTGGTATCTGCCGTTGATTGAGGAGTAGTGGATTGATTCAATATGTTAGGAGGGGGTACCGCATGATAAGTACCACCCCCGGCACCAGATTGACTTGGAATAGCCTGCGCAGGAATGGAAGCGATGTGAGGAGGTTGTACACCCAGATCAATATTGTTGGGAGCTGATGTTGTTATAGGTTCCTGAGTAGGAATCAGATTCGCGACTGATGAAACTGTATGTTGTGCCATAATCACAGCATGCATGCCTGTCATCGTCTCAGCCATATTCTTCAAACTAGCCTCCAAAATAGCAATTCTCTTCTCTTGACTGGAAGAACTGGAAGTATCTTATTCTTCTGTGACGGCATACATAGTCACTTCTCTAGCCCTCGAAGACGAGCTAGTGGAAAGGATGGTCTTTTCAGAACTTTTACTGTCAGCATCAAAGTCATATAAAGAACTACCCCCAGAATAAGTGATAGGGATATCTTTTCACTACTACAAAAAGACCTATTAATGACGCTCGACAAGGAGTTTTAATGACGGCTGATACATAAGCGTTATCAAAGTTGAGAAATACCATTTAACATAATGGTTTGGACTATTTATATGCTTTTAATAACGTTTATTAAATAAAGCGTTATTAATAGTTAAAAGCGGTGGCAAACTTATAATAAACTTTCTGTAATATATTCTATCCTCCCCACGATTTTATTCAGAAGAACTCTCCTTCTCCTTACTCCCCTTCTGCCTCCTCTTCCCTCCTCTCCCCAAACCCTAAAATTTCCCTCTCTCTTTCACCCCACCTTTGCCGCCTCTCCCTCCCTCTCCAATGATCCTCCGCCGTCAGATTCTCCTCAGCCATCTAAAGCACAAATTCTCGTCACCTCCTCCTCAACCCTCTAAACCTCCTCCTCAACCCTCTAAAGCTCCACCGCCATGTTCCCGTCACCTCCTCCTCAACTGTTTGAGGAAATTGATTTAGCTTAGTCTATTCGTCTAGGGTTCGGAGAAGCGGTCGGAGTGGGACTCGACGACGGCGAAGTTCGCGGGAGCATCGAACCTGCCCTTCCTCCTCATCCAGCTCCCCCAAATCCTCTTCAACTACCAGAACCTCGTCGCCGGCGATAGCGCTGCACTGTTCGCCGTCCCTTGGCTCGTAAGGACTCCAAGCACCCTCTTCCCCGTCTTCTTTTTACTTTTGCACGCTACACAAATATGAGAGACACTAACACCACAATTTTTTTTGTTCTTGACATATCCAAGTCCGAGTGCCTTATTGATTTATCTCTCAAACCAGAGTTTATTAAAGGGGCTAGTGTTGAGGGATCTAATGGCCTAAAAGCAAACAATGTCTGTTTACTTCAAGCTATGATACATAACGTAAACTCTTTCATAGATGCAATTAACAATACATAACGTAAACTCTTTAATAGATGCAATTAACAATATATATATATATATATATATATATATATATATATTTTTGGAACTGGTAAATTTTTTCTGGAATCGCTCCCACTGGGATTCGAACTCCTGACCACTCGGCCCGCATGCATCGCTCTTAACCACTAGGCTAGAGGTCATTTAAAATATATATAAATATAAATATAAATATATATATATATATATATATATATATATATATATATATATATATATATATGAGGCTTAGATCTATCTTGCTTTCTGTTTAACATAGTTGGTTGGAGACGATGTGGAGAGTATAGTCATGGTCATGTTCTACTAGTTCATATAATGATGTTGATTTTCTAGCTAATTGGGTTTTTATTGTGGGGAACGGTTTGATTAGATGTTTCTATCTTTTCATTTCTGCATACTTGTAGAGTTTTTCTTTATTACTTTGATATATTTACTTGTTACCTTGATACTTTCCCACAAAAGAAAGAAAGTATGCCATCATGTTGATGAATGTGCTGATACCTGAACCTTTTTTTAAGTTGTATTTGTATTGGATGCAGATAGAACCCATTTTCCATATGAGATCTATAAAATTTGATTTTCCTTAATTTTTAGATATTAGTGTAGCTTCACCTCTTTTCTTAATCTTCCAGAATCGTCGAAGGGATTCATCTATGAACCTTGAGCTGCAGCAGACAGTAAATACATTTGTGGAGACTGTCAAAGAGAATTATTTAGTAAGCACTATAAACATTATGAGAATGTTTTTCATCAATTGAAATATGATGTTAACTTATCTAAACTTGCATTTAACATGAGTTCGTTTGTCCTTTGAATGCAGGTGCTTTCAATTCCGGACTATGGTCACACAATAGGATATGCTTCAGTTGTTGATTACAAAACACAAAAGCTTCCCAACCGTAATTTTGTTAATGGCCAAAGGTAATCAAATATTCTATTGCCATAATAGGGTTCCTTTCAATATAATGCAAATATTTCTCTATTATGTTGACTATAGTCATTAGATTTGTGGCAATAATATGAAGCCTTTATCCCAAAAGTGTTTTAACTCGGCTCCTCTGAATCCTTTTCTTCAACCTTTGTTAAGGGCATTGTATCTGTGTTATTAGCAAATACTAACCTTTTTTTGCAGCTTCGACCCAAGTTCGTTGAGGCCTACACACAGTTCTAATGGTTCCCTTAACTATGACAGTGTTCTGAATGGTTCATCATTCATCTTCCGTGCCCATGTCCGCAGACTCCAAACTTCAAATGATTCTCTCATCTTATCCCCGATTGGTACCACCTTTAATTCCAACAACTACACTCACTCCGTACCCATACCCTTATTATGTATTGCCAGCCATCTGTTTCAACATTTTGTATTCAGCTACACCTACATTTGGACATTTTTTCTCTTAATTGACAACAATCTATCCAAGGAAGTGTGGCTGGGCTTAGAAAAATCTTTAGAAGTTCTCTTCCAACTTGAAGGGTATTGCTAATACAAAGTACTCTCTAGAAGCTCTCCACTACATATGTCCTGCTTTAATGCTATTGCTGACATCCTTTGCCTCTACTATGTGATAAATATTTGGTCTTTGGTCTACAGGGCATAATCTTTTACTATTTGCGTCTCTTGACAATTATATCATCCTAGTAATTTTAAATTATCATCTTCCAGAGCTTCTGTTTGATTTTGCTTTCTCTATTCGTGTCAACTTCTACCCCAAACTTTATGATAAAGTCTTTGTTGTTGTAGTAGCAACTATAATGGACTCAATGAAGACTTTGATTGCCACAAACTTTAGGATAAAGACACGTTATTGATTACAATGTGCTTTTTTCTTCAAGTTAATTATAGTTCTTAGTTAATTATATACGATAAATATTAACTAAATTCGAGTTCTTAGTGCCCCAACTGGATTGGGATCCTGGCTCCACTCGTCACTAACTAATCAATATTATTAGCAAACAACATACACTATAATCCTCATCTGAATGTGCCTAGTAAGTTCATCCATAACCTAGTGCAAAGAAGTATGCTCTTAATGTTGATTCTTTAAAATTGAACGTGCCATTGTTTCTCTATTCCATGCCCAAAAATCTGGACACCAAAGGCGAACAATTTTCTGGTCTAAATATTAATTGATATTTGTTATGAAATCATTCTAATTGGACCGAATTATGAGTGTTACCATAGAATTGTGATTTACAAGGGCGAAGGAACATTGAATTGTCATTTCTTGTTTCCTTCTGACAATTTTGGCCAACTTTTATCGGGGTATTTACCCTGGTACCCTTGCTTTAGTTTTGCTTCATATTCCTTTTTTCAAAATTTCCAATTGTAAAGTCCTCGAATGGTCCCATAACGTTTACGCTCGTAGAAGTAGTGTCCAAAAAATTGTCATATTATCGGACCCTGGTTTTGCTTTCCTAAAATATGCATACTGTTCCTTTTTTATTATTTTTTTATTTTAACTTACTTGGATGGCCCATCGGAATTTATGCTTGCGGCGCCTGTAGTTAGTTTGCACGGATCTTCCTTTTTCTTAGATATTCACAGTGTGAGCCACACAATTGCTGTCATCTTAGTTTAATGAGTTACAAGATATATTGTCTGCTAACAGTGGAGATCTACTATGTGCATTCGGGTGTAAAACCTAAGGTTCTTGTTTTTGTGTTGGTTTTTTAGTGTCCTTGCTACTATTGGGGAACTTTCGAGTCCCGACTCTTTTGGTCGGCTGCTTCTGCTTCTTAAGTCATTGAGTGGGTTCTTAGAGACTTCTGGTTCGAAAAGAGCCAAGAAAAAGTCCAGCTATGATATAGGATCACTGGTTGAGGCAGAGGTGAATCAATTTTTTCTTAGTTAATTGCTCAAAGGAGAAATTCCTTCTATTGTAACCGTAACTTGGTGATTTTCAAATTCTTGGTTCAGATAATTGATATAAAGCCTTTGGAACTTGTTTTAAAATTCGACAATGGTTTACGTGGAAGAATACATATAACTGGGGTGGATAGTTTTATATTTCCTGAAGTGAAATATGTTTATATATTTCTTTATTTTTTGAAATAGTTGATATAAATTTTGCTTAAGCAGGTGGACGATGATCATTCTCTGGAGAATCCATTTGTCAAATTCAAAATTGGGCAACTTGTTAATTCCCGAATTGTTGCAAGCAGCCAGCAGTCTGGATTAAAGGGTAAAGGATATGAATGGGAGTTGTCCACTAGATCATCAGTTCTTTCAGGTACTAATTCTTTTGGTTGCTATATTTTTTTATCATTTTACTAACTTGTCTGAAACTAGAAAAACTCTTCTAGTGCGGAATATCTTTGTACAGAAGACCTAATACTTTTGATGTCGATCCTTATAGTTCTGATGTCACAAGTTCTTGTTAATAACTTTATATGTACAGAATGATATTGGCGGAGCCAGATATGTCCCAAGTTCTGGCTGGGATAGCTATCTGATACCTAAATCAGTCTTTTCCTTGTCTGAAACCACGTGTCTCTTCATTTTTTGAAAGTCTCTTCATTTAGAAAGGTAATGCCAGTTCCTCAGTTTATGTTTTGGTACATGAGCAATATTACAAAGTATATTGAGCCATATTTTTATCTTTTTCAGGAATTTGCTACACGTGATGTTGACAGTTTTGATGTGCTCAAGTTAAAGCCAAAGTAATTACTTGTTTTGAGGATCCATTTAATTAGTAGTTGTAAATATATGTATTTGGATACCCTATTTTGAGATAATGTAATGAAGATGGTGATATAACATTTCGATGTTTTCTTGTGAATATAGTTCAAAGTGGTTGTTTTAAAATTGAATTGAGAAGTTTTTGGAAAGTAATATATAATGTGCAGTATTAAGCGTTATAAATGTGATGAGTTCAGTAATAATTGAGTGTTATAAATGTTCTCCATTGAGCTTATACGGATTATCTATTCATAACGCTTTCAAAATGTCCTGAATTGTGCACTATATATTAACTATTTATGACGCTTTTTTAGAAACTATTCATGACGGTTTTTTTATAACGCTTTTAAAAAATATTTATAACATCCGTTTTCATAACGGTTGCTTTGGGAAAAAAAGTGTCATGGTTCGTCATTAATGACGCTTTTTAGCCGTCATTAAAAGGGTTTTTTGTTGTAGTGTTTTGACTGAAGGAATCTTGGTTAGAATCAAGAAGATTTCTTTGACTGATTGTGTCTTAGTCGAAAAGAAGATTCCTTTGACCGATTATTTCTCTGCTCCTTGATCTAGTATATTGATATACTCCTTCATCGAATTCATGAATCCTATCTAAGTATTATTGGCTGGGATTATGGGATGCATTACATCTTGGACGTTTTCTACCCCAGTGCTTCGAGATGTCATGTTGACAGTAGCATATAGCAATTCATCTTAGTTCACCTGGATTGGTTCAGGAGTCTGAACGTAATTCAAATGGTCAAGGACAGACTGCTTGGCCGACTGACAACAGCATTTGATAACAACTTCATGGTGGTGATTACAATGATGCGGTTGGTCCACTGCTGGATGGGATGGATTTACAACTTTCTCCTTCTGTATTAAGAGTTCACAGAGGTCACTAACAGAACGAGAAGAAGTTGCAGGATCGTAGTCCTTGATGATATTCGGGATATGGTTCCTATTCTTGATGTGTCCTATACCTTGAGTGTACAAGGATGTTCTAAGTTGGTTAGCATAAGTCATAGGATCTTTCACCTCAGCATTCTTTCTCTGGTGCAAGTTAGCATCTCGTGCAGGTTGTCCTTGATATATTTTGTGTTTTTTCGAAGTTGACCTCGATTGGCACCGGTTGATATAGGTGCGCAAGTCTGACAGGGGAGCTACTTGTGCATCAACTTGAGATACTAGTAGTTTTCCTTGTGGGATCTTAAGATACATAGGGTTGGTAGATCCTGCCAAGACCTCTTTGGAGTAGGCATAATACCCTTTTGTGTGGAAAGTTTATTCTGAATAGAACCCATCTTCCTGACAGAGATTTGGTTGTCTCTGTTAAGAAGAATAGAATTCCAATCTGAATTAGCAGTACTTTCCACCCAGTCAACGACTCTAGCAGAATGAGAAAAAGCTAAAGAGCGTTTTCCATGATTTAGTGATTTCTCACTAAACTTTTGGTTTGGTAGCAAAGAGGGAGCCACTAAACTGTGTTTCTATTTACGTTGTGCTAGTACAGAAGTATGTACAGGTTGCGCCAGAGCATCAATAGGCATAGGTTGCGCCAGAGCATGAACATGTACAAGTTGTGCTGGAGCAGGAACATGCGTAGGTTGTGCCAGGGAAGAAAAGGCCAAATGGTACTTTTTTGTTTTAGATAGCGGTGTGTCGAGACAAAGTCTTTTTCAAATTTAGAGTTAGAGAAGTAGAGGGTTTAGCCAAACGACTGTTTCCCTTAGGCTACACCGAGGCAATGATGGGCACAAGTTGCGCAGAAGTAAGAACAGGTGCAGGTTGTGCCAGGAAAAAAAAAGGCCAAAGGGCACTTTCTCTTATTTTGGACAGCAGTGTGTCGAGACAAAGTCTCTTTCGATTTCAGAATCGGAGAAGTGGAGGGATTATCCAATAGACTGTCTCTCTTAGATTGCGCCATGGCAGTGATGGACACAAGTTGCACAGAGGCAGAGGATTGTGTCGTCGAGGACTTAGGAGTCCAAACAGAGCATATCTTGCTCTTAATAGCGGCAGCAGTGTGCTTGGCACCCCCAGCATTTATCATGTCCTCGTACGCTGTCTAGTTGACTTGAACAACCAGGGTCTTCTGCGTCTTGTCGATTGACGCGGTATCACATTGAGTTGTCACTTTCTCGTCGGAGGAGAAATTCGTCCCCAGCAGAGTCGTCATTTTGTTTGCAAAAACAAAAGTCTTATTACAAACTTTGAAAAGAATACAATAGTACAATTGATTTCTGGAGAAGTACAACTATAGGAATCTGATCAGAAGACGATCACTTTATCCCTTGAATGATGTGATAACGAAGACACGAGCCTTTGGAGGATACAACAGCACTTTAGCAAGAGATTATGATCTTTCTCGTTTCTTTGAGATTGATTTGAAACTATATTTATAGAGTTCTTGAAATAACTGTTTAGCAGTTATTCTGGGTTGTGCGCATTTCAGGTTGCGCGTCTCCTGTTCACTGGTGTGAACGGTTGTACTAACTGTTGTGGACGTATGGCATCATTTGATTGAGATATGCGTGGTCGTGAGTAGTGTAGTGGGCACGTTCTACGAAGTTAGTGGCTTGTGTGCCACATCACTCTGTTCTGAACACTGTATGATCACCTTACGTGAGCTTTATCAGGTTGTACGTGGGTGCAATGTAGCGACTTGCACGAGCGGTTGCACCAACTGTTGTGGACGTATGGCATCGTTTGATTGAGATACGCGTAGTCGTAGGCAGTATAGTGGGCATGCTCTGCGAAGTTGGTGGCTTGCGCGCTACGTCACCCTGTTTTAAAAATAAGAGTTGATCAAGTGGCGCTAACTTGTCAGGCTGCACAGGGGTGCAACTCAACAACTGGCACCTTTGACTAGGTCTTCTGTGCTGTACTGATTAATTCTCGCGCCACACAATGTCTTGCGCGAACCAGCTGTCAGCATTAATTACATGCTGACAAAATCTTCTCGAGCGCCGCATTGCGCGGGATTCTAATGAATTTTATTTAATCTCCGTGCTGTTAGTTGTCAGGTAATGATGATGTCATTACAGCTTCTCGAGAAAGTGTACCACGTGGCGTTCGTGCAACCTGACTTCAGCATAACCAGATGTTGGCACAACCTGATGCTGCGCAACTTGATGCTTTGGCGTAATGTAATGATTTGGCTCCATCTGATGATCGAACACTTTAATAGGTGGCGTAGCTTAATTTTTAGCCTCTATAGATATACCTGCCTTCGAGCCAGATAGTAAACACCAGACGTAATCCTGGCAACGAGTGAGTTTCTTATTTTGCTCTCCCACTTTATTGTAAATTATTCTTTTGAGGCATTTAGCCACTGAGCAAGTGTTAGCTCGTGTTGAAACTTTAATTTTTGTCTACCTACGGGCTGTTACATAATTGACAAATCCTAGGGTTGATCATGTATGACTTAAACTCTTGCTAGTCTTCACATTTTGTATGACTAGCTTTATGATCATCTGAATATGTAATGTTTGGGATGCCTTACCTTGTATATCTGATGATCTAATATCTTGTACATTTACTTGCTTGCTTGAGATGGAGACACTAGGCCTGTTCTTGAACATAAGAGACTGATGGCTTGTAAATAAACCCTCATGCATCTAGACAGCCGTGACCCTATTGCGAGGTGGATTGAACTTTAATGTATGTAGCTGGCTGTGTCTGTCCCCCGCTCTCCAATATTCTGGTTCTGGGCGCGTGACACATTCTCCTTCAATAAGTCCCTTAATTGTATCCCTTTGCAACCTATATTATGAGATGAATTGAACCCCATTGTACCAACTTGTTTTCGATTATGCTTGACGAAGACCCCTCCTACTGCCTTGATGGAAGATGGACAATGTATAATCAATGGTAAATAAATAATACCCAGGCTTTTATAGAGTCCGTGACTACCATTAGAAATGCCTTATACTTTCAAACACCACCTTGAAAATTTTATCTTAGAATTCCTAATATTATGCTTTCTACATTTAACTAATTCATGCGGGTTAGATAAAACCATGAACTTAGTATACTCTATCACTTATAATAGAATGCCATAAGTAACCGTTCCTATATCTGCTTGAAGGTTGCGATACGATCTCGTATTGCATCTTCTTCACTTGCTCGTGTGTTTAGATAACCGCGGTAAAAGATCACAACCTTGATTCTTCATATTTTGTTCTATCATAGAATTATGCCTTAGTTTCAACTTTGAAATAGAATTTATGAAGTGAATACGCAAGCCTCTTCAAGGATTAGCAAATGATTGATATAGATTGATTCTACTTGGGCTAATAAATCAATGGTTCATAACGTCTATTTCTATCAGTATCAGTTGATAACCTCTACTGTGACTTTGATAATTGAAGCATAACACTATCATTTTTCTTCTAACAAATTTCACACTCACAAACTAGACCAATCAAACTATATGCATGACATACATGTCCCACACATACACTCCTTCATGTGCTCCATTCCAATTACACCACATGTATGACACATTTCCTTTAGAACAAATCATAGAGGCCAATTTTTGTTCTATTTGGATTTAACCATGCCATATTGACTCATTCCCTCGAACAAACTGAATATCCATTATCTATGCAAGACACGTCGCACTTATAATATATGCATTCCACCCAAACAAGTCCATGTCCCCTACACAACACCAAACACCGAACCAGCACACACTAGTCACTATGACATAAAGAATTCAAACACTTACCTAACCATATACTATAGAAAGGGTTATGCACTTACCATGGGTTCTCGACTCTCGACCCAAGAATTCTACTTTTCCTACCATCTCAACTCTTAGTTACCTATGTTAGGCGAAGAACGAATCCTTCTGAACCAACACGTGTTAGTTATATTCGAACAAGAGATTCCTACCACCTTAATGAAAGCATGACCCATAGAGAGGCAATGTTAAATTGTAACAATTTTCTCATAGTAGTTAATGACCAAGAACACCATGGAAATATATAGGTCCACTCAGAATCTATATGTGCCCAATATTCTTGGGCGCTTCTTAGAAATTTTCCTACTTAGAAGCTTTGGGACAACGATTTTCATAGTTAGCACATTTCTATAAGTTGGGTAGAGCCTTGAATGAAGATACCCCCATTTTGTAGAGTAGGTGGAGTCTATTTGGGATCCTGTGGTAACCACCTCCTCGGCCGTTTCAAAAACCGAGTCACGACTTGACGTACCTGCCCTCCCTGGTAATAATTCTCATTATTTCATATTTCTACACATTAAGATTAATTTAATTTCGAGGATAAAATTTTTATAAGTTTGGTAGGATGTAAAACCCCTAAATTTCAAATTTTATATTTTATATATATATTTTTATTCAAAGTTTTGGTATTTGTTGTAAAATGAGTTTAAAGATTTTTTATTTATGTTAAATGTCAAATTCTTTTTACGTGATAGGTGAATTGAAAAATTTTCTTCTTACTGAAATAATTTTTAGCCATTTAGAAATTTTTATTATGTTTTAAATATTTAGAAAGTTTAATATTATCAGACTATTTGTACGTTTAATTTAAAGTATTTTGCGTATGTATGTGTGTATGTATGTATGTATGTATGTATGTATGTATGTATATATATATATATTTTTTTTATGTATGTATGTATATATATATATATATATATATATATATATATTCTCTTTTTCTTCCCCATGTTAGTAGCCCCCCATCCCCCATTCCCTCGGCGGAACTCTCCCCTGCGGCCCCGGGAGCACGGCTCCTCCATCCGTCGGTCGGTCCCGCCGTCAGCATCCGTACCTCCCGCGGCATCAGCTGGGACGCACGACCGGCGGGCGCAACAAGGCCGCACGGTGCCTTGCCCCCTCCCGACGGCATGGTCCTTCGATCATCTCGCCCTGGTTGGCATCTCCTCCGCCGGCCTCGCCCCGAAGCTTCGGTGGCCGCCGACGGACCCAGCTTCGGAGTCTCTATAAGTCCTTGCCAACGACTCTTCTCTTTCTGAAGCTCCGCCAAACCTCGGAGACCCTCAGCTTTCCCTGCGCCCTAGCAGCGACATGGCTTCGCCACTTAAGTGGCCCCCCTCATCCGCCGTGGCGCGCAGCCTCAGCCTTCTCCTCGGCGGCTCGCCGGCTCCGGGAGCCTTCGGGGTCTCCTCTGTCATGGTCGCTGGGCCGCCCACGTCGAAGAGTTCGAATTCAAATTTCGAACTTTCGAATTGCCCGCTTTTGTATGTGCCCCCTTCCACCTCGGGGAGCCATGCGCATTCGCTCGGTCTCCGGTCATATGCGCCCCCTTCGGACGCGCTGGCGTATGCGCCCCTTTCGAGGGGCTATGCGCCCGAGCCATTCCCAGGGGACCTCGGGCCAGTCCTGCCTGAGCAGCTCCATGCGCCCTCCTCTAGGGGCTTTGTGCCAAAGTCAGCATCCGGGGCTCAGGCGCCATGCTTTCATGCCTCCTATGCGCCTCCCCATGGTCTTCATACACCACGGGTACCCGACGGGGCCCAGGCGCTCCCCATTACGTCATCTCATGTGCCACCACTCGGCCCCCTTCGTGCCCTCAAATACGCCACTGCTACCATAGGCTATGCGCCTTCAGGGCCTCCTTCCGGCGGCCCAACTCTAGAGGCAGCCTTCCCTTCTAGCACCTGACAGGGCTCCCCCCTTGCAGCGTGCTGTCGGACAGGCAGCGGCGGGGCGCATCTCAGGTGCCAGCGACTAACATCTCACCGGTGGCCACCACCGCAGTGCTTTCAGCCGTTCACAGTTCTTCCCCGAGCCGTGGCAGTTCGGAGCGCGACGTCTCCCTCACCCTTCCTCCCTCTTCTTTCCCCGCCGCGCAGAGGACCAATCCACCCACCCCCTCCCCCCCCCCCCGTCGCACTTTTCCTAAAGTTTTGTGCCCGGATAGACTCTCGTAGAAGCCCCCATCCGAGTCCACCATTGAACTCCCGAAATTAGAATTCCCGCCCCCGCCCGAAGGACAAAACATCACCGTGCCTTTCTTCTCTGAAGAAATTACCTCTTTATCATCTGTCTTCTTGAAGACATTCGTGCACAAATTCCAGGACGGATGCCCCAAACTGCCGGTAGTGCAAGAAGCCATTGCAGGTTGGGGACTCTCCTCCATCTACAAGATAGCTCCGGTGGACTCCAAATACCTTTTCCTTCACCTTTTCTCAGACACCGACAGCTCGCAGGTCTAGGCGAAGGGCACCACCACCATCGGAGCACTCAGCATAAAAATAGCCAAATGGTCCCCCAGTTTCAATCCTAACGTCGACTCAAAGGTAATCTCGACGTGGATAACTCTTCTGAAACTTCCCCTGGTCTGCTTCACTCCCACAGCTCTCAGGAGGATTGCCAGCTCCTTCGGATCTCTGGTCGCTATCGCCGACGAAACTTGCAATCTCACCAAAGGCAATTATGCCAAGATTTGCGTCAAGATAGACCTATCCATCGACCCCCCCCATTCATTCAGCTAGAGCTAGGGGCGAGCCCACCTTTAGGCGCTCAAATATGACAACAACATCAGCTTCTGCACACATTGTCAAATCAGAGGCCACTCTTGAAGCAGTGCTTCAAAGCTCTTCCCGAGCTCAGGAAGAAAGCACCTCCAAAAAATCAATCTCAAAAGACCACCTTCCTCCCACCGTGGGGCCAATTCTTCCCCTCCCCAACCACCACGCTCACTTTGCTGAGAGCGATAGCTCCCCTAGTCCTCAAAAGTCCCCAGCGGTGACCAACAGCATAGCACAATCCAAGCC
The DNA here is from genome assembly GCA_029216955.1 of Iris pallida. Taxonomy (NCBI): domain Eukaryota; kingdom Viridiplantae; phylum Streptophyta; class Magnoliopsida; order Asparagales; family Iridaceae; genus Iris; species Iris pallida. The sequence continues at coordinate 8,467,681 of JANAVB010029815.1, read as the reverse complement.
TACAGGCATCTCCCTCCTGAACAGATTCGAGCTCCTTAATTCGCCCCATGAGGCAGAAGAACTCTTAAACCCCCTTCCCTCCAAGCATAAGACTGCAGAAGTTGGAGAGCACACAGTAGACACCTCCGTTGACCGCGAAGGGAGAGAGCCCAACGCCGATCTCGCTACTGCCGCCTCGGGCGACGCCGGGGGTGATTGGCAGGAGCAGCCACCTTCACCGGTCACAGCAGATCTTCCCTCATCGACCCTCCCGGCCGAGAAAGCCCATCCGTTAGATCTTGAATACGAAGCCAGGATTTTTCAGGCCCAAGACGCCGGCTTCCTCAACCCCAACAACCCCTTCAGCGCTCTGGCCGAGATCGAGACCGAACTCGTAATTTCCTTGGAGACCACCTCAGAACCAGGAACCCAGACAGCAGACATCCCGTCAGCGAGTCAAAAGGCTCCCACCTCTCACCAAAACAAGAAAAACATTCGAATAAAAGAACCCACAGTCATGACCACCCGGTCAGCCTTAAAGCTCAACCCCACTCCCACTAATGCCAAAGCTTAGCATCCTAACTTGGAACGTCAGAGGGCTGGCCAACAAACCCACAAAGAGGAGATTGACCTCCCTCATCAAAATTTATCAGATCGACATTGTTATTATCATTGAACCAAAAATCCCACAGAAAAAGCTCAAAGCCATCCAACTTCAGCTCGGCTTCCCGAATGCCATTGCTAGATGCCACGACATTTGGATCTTCTTCTCTGACGATTGTATGTTTGGCACCGTTATCGACACCGATCAGGCGCTTTCGTGCTGGGTTGAACATCCAGCCCTCTCCTCCAGATCCCTCATCTCAGCTGTCTATGGTAGTTGCGACTTCGTCGTACAAAAGCAGCTCTGGAACACCCTAAAGGATACTCACAGCTCCCTCAACACCCTTCCGTGGCTTTGTACAGGGGATTTTAACACTATCTCTAGCAGCAAAGAAAAGTCAGGGGGTCGCCCTCCCCACCAACTGGCGATGAATGACTTCAACTCCTTCATCTTTCAGGCCAACCTTCACCCCCTCCCCTTCTCCGACAACTCCTTTACCTGGTACAACATGCAAGAAGGACCTCTTCGACAATATTCTCGTCTAAATCGAGCTCTTGTTGACAATCGTTGGGAAGATATGAATATCACCTCCAACCTTTCCCACCTCAACTCCATAGAATCCGGTCACTCCTTCCTCCTTATTGAGCTCAGCACCATCACCAACCCGATCAAAAAATCCTTCAGATTTTTGGACCTCTGGAGACACCATCCTCAATTCCATAACATCGTAGCTTCGGCCTGGAACTCTCATAACATACCGGACCCCCTTATCAGAATGACCATTAAGCTGAAGGCCACTAGGCGTGCCCTTGCCTCCTAGAGTAAACTCGCATATGGCAACATCTGCCAAGAAATCAAGATCGCGGAGGACGACGTTACCCGTACTGAGATTAGATTTGCCAACGAGGGATCAGTAGAGAACTGCGCCATTCTTAACCTCAACAAGGCTGTCCTCAAATCACGTATGAAAGTGGAGACGGAATTCTGGCAGCAGAAATCCAGATTGGCTGGGGACACAGAGGGAGACAAAAACTCGACTTTCTTCCACGCCTGCGTTAGGGGCTGCAGGCGCCAACTATCTCTTCATTAAATTACGGAAGATAACGGCATCATCCTCAAAGACTAACGGTCCATCCAGACGACTGCCGCTAACTTCTACTCTAACCTTTTCACTAAAGAAGTTGTGGTCAAAGACGAGAGCTTCTTGGCCAAGGCTCCCCCATTAATAAAAAAGCCCGACAATGATCTCCTAACCACCACCCCTTCCGTGGAAGAAGTGAAGTTCGCGGTCTGGGCCCTTGACGAACACAGTGCTCCCGGACCGAACGGATTCTCGGGGGTCTTCATCAGGTCCTGTTGGAACATCATCAACACTGATGTCACCGAGGCAGCCATCGCCTTTTTTCAAGGAACACACTATCCCAAATCGTTAGCCCATGCCAACCTTATCTTAATCCCTAAAAAGATAACTGGGAGACCTTCAAAGATTTCAGACCGATCAGCCTATGCACGTTCACCAACAAAATCATTTCCAAAATCATCGCCACCCATATGGCCCATATTCTTCCCAGGATCATCTTCGAGGAGCAGAACGACTTCGTCACCGGCCGGAACATCACAGATAACATCCTTCTTGCATAAGAGATGATAACATGCATGAAATTCCCATCTAGAGGAGGTAATATAGCCATCAAGCTAGATATGGAAAAGGCCTATGACCGTCTGGACTGGCAATTCTTGATTTGGGTCCTCAGGGCCTTCGGGTTCTCCGAGGACATCATATACAGATCTATTAGCAGCTCATGGTTCTCCACCGTCATCAACGGCCAAGCGGATAGATTTTTCAAATCCAGTCGAGGGGTTCGTCAAGGCGATCCTCTTTCCGCCACCTTATTTATCATCGCTGCAGAAGCTCTCAGCAGAAATCTCAATGCCATGGCCAACATCCCCAGATTCTACCACTTTTACACCACCGTCGGATGCCCCCTAATTACCAACCTGGATTACGCTGATGATATTCTTATCTTCTCCTCCGACGATGTTGGATCCGTGGAGGTGGTCTATAATATTCTTGGTAATTACTCCAGATGCTCTGGACAGAAGATCAATCAAGACAAAAGCGTCATATACACCCACCACAAAGCTGACATGAGCCACTTGGCCATCCTCACTAACCTTACCTCCTTCGCAACCGCTTACCCTCCATTCACTTACCTGGGATGCCCTTTGGTATACGGGAGATCTAATTCTGCTATCTTCGGCGGGTTGGTTAGCAAAACCAGGAAGAAGCTCGAGGGCTGGCACAACTCGACCCTCTCTCTAGGCGGTAAGATGATTCTCATTAAACACGTATTGTCTTCCATCCCCATCTACACCCTGGCCGTTTGCTCCCCGCCTTCGAAGGTACTTTCCTTCCTGGAAACTCTCTTCACCAGCTTCTTCTAGGGGCACCAAGATAGCAAGGACAAGCACCACTGGGCCGGCTGGGACACGATGGCCAAACCTACAAACGAGGGGGCCCTCAAATTCATTAAATTATCGCACATTGTGGACGCATGCTCCATAAAGTTGTGGTGGAAGATCAGATCAAATAACTCCATCTGGACTCGATTTATGAAAGCCAGATACTTCACTCACGCCCATCCAGCTTTGGCGGTGGCCAACAACCGGTCCTCAGCTTTCTGGCGTCGTAATCTTTATGGTCGTCAGCTAACTGAACCCCTAATACGTCTTAGAATTGGTAACGGAGCCTCGTCACTGCGACATGAAAGGTAGATTAGGGACATGGAGTTCCTTCTCTCCCCTAAAGCTCCTCCAGACAGTACGATCTGGGATCTTTGGGACTCTGCTTCAGGATGGCGCTGGGATCAGATGAGAGATTAGATCGGGCCGGAGGCGGCCATTGGGATCGCCGATGCGGACGCGCACATCAACAACCTTCCAGACACCTGGTTTTCGACCCCTGTCGGTGGAGAGTTCACGATGGACTCTGTCAGGCGGGCGCTCAGAGCAGGAGGCATGCCACACAATCAGATCTCCCTATTCTGGCATACATGTATCCCCCTCAAGTGGTCGTTCCTGATCTGGAGAGCTCAACGCAGGAAGCTTCCGACTGATGACTCCCTAACCACTATTGGCTTCAGCCTTGCATCTAGATGTCACTGCTGCTCCTTCCATAAACCTGAAACTGCAGAACACATCCTAATCTCCGGTGAACTTGTCGGTCAGTTATGGCGAAACCTCGCTAGTTGGTGTAGGATGTGACATTGACCTGGGGGCTTCAACGATCTCCTGGCCAACTGGGGAGCCACTCATGGTCCTCAGATCGCTGCAGCCGCAGGTATTTGGAATCTCTGGAAGAACCGGAACAAATACAGATATGAGAATCGTCAATTCACCGCGACTCAACTCATCCGCGAAACTCTTCCCTAGATTCTTAAACTCAAGAACCGATGCTCCCACTCGTCAGACCAATTTTTGTAGGCTTAGCTTTGGGCAGTCTGCTGCGCCATTGGATGAATGGTCTATTTTTGCTGCTAGTTTTCTTTTCGCGCTTGGCACACTTACGTGTATAGGCTTCGACATTTTGCGCCTGATACATCAATAAATTCTCTTTTTGGAAAATATATATATTTATATATATATATGGTTATATATATAGGTAATATGTAAGGTCCTCCTTCCTAGGGGCTTCAACGATCTCCTGTCCAGCTGGGGCGTTTTCCACGGACATCAGATCGTCGTAGCCGCGGGAATTTGGGTCCTGTGGAAAAACAGGAACAAGTTCCGTTACGAGGGCCGACATCTTACACTACCCCAACTGTACAGGGAAATCATCAGACAGATCCTAAAGATCCGAAGGCGTTGCCCATACTCCACGCCCAAGTTCTGGGAGACCCTAGATTAGTTTCTGTCTTATTGTTTCTGTTTTGTCGGCTTGCCTAGCCATTTCTTTTCTTTTGCCAGCGCTTGGCGATCTTCTTGTATAGGCTTCGACATTTTGCGTCTGATACATCAATAAAATTCCCCCTTCTCTTAAAAAAACAAAATATATATATATAGGTAATATATATATAAATTGGTAAATACTGAAGAAAATATTTTAGATTTTTTTATGTATGATTATGATTTCTTGGTATTTTTAGAATTATTAAAAGGGGATTTATATCTATATAGGAAGAAAAAAGAAAAAGAAAAAAAAAACACTAAAACCCTTCCCTCCAGGGCTGTTCCCACAGGAATAGTACACGGAGAGGGCCACCTGAGGGCTGCTCCCATTATTTCTCGTGGTCGTTTATATATATTTGGAAACGTTAAAAAAAAGAAAATTTACAAAACCCTAAACCTACCAGACCTGGGCGGCCACCCCAGCAGCTGCACGACACCATCGCATGCCGGAGAACCGTCGAACACGGCCGCGCGCACGCTCTCTCATGGCAGGAGCGACAGTAACAAAAGCAGAACAATAGTAACGGGGCATAACTCCGCGCTTTGATTTCTGCACACACGTTCGATCGTTTTGCTATCCATCTTCTCTGGTACAACCAAAACCTATACGCCTTCCTCTTACTTCAATTAGTTTAATTTATTTTACTTCATGTGCGACAAAAATCAAGTTCCAAAATCGAGAAAAAAACTCGATAATTAGAAACTGTCCCAAAATCCCAAGTTGGCGATCGATTTGCGACCAAGATATCGCTAAACTTGGAAAAGCTCTTGAACAAACTTGTAGACAACATAACTGATATTGAAACTCTATTTTTAGTTTAATTTCTAGTTGACTATTAACTGTTTAAAATCAATTTGAAAATCAGGAAAAAATTGGCAAAAATAGTTTTTAAATTTTGAATTTTCACCGATATGGCGTGTGCCCCGACAAACCGGGCGACGTGGTCGTGAACCGAAAGCATCGAAATATGCATATCGATTTTATGGACGTGTGGGCTTTGACGAAATTCAAATTGGTTGCGTGTGTACGACAAATTTGATACGTATCCGTCGAAATTTACCGTATCGACCTCTTTGTAAATTAGCTAATTACTTTGTGCATGTTCCTCAAATCGAAACAAAACTTGTACCAACAGGACCATATCATTTTTTTGGTCCTGTATGCCAAGTTTGGTCCGGTTCTGAGAAGGTCGATCGGAACGCTATTTTGGCGATCCTACGACCCGCTCCAACGAGCGAAATTGTGCACAGCCTGCCGGAATCCAACTTTGGACATACGGTTGGGTTCATCTACTAAAATCAGACCTGCAGACATGTAGTTTGACGACTTTAGATACCGTTGATTTTGGCACGTATTTCGGTGCTAAATGGGTCCAACGACGGACATTATTTTAACTCAAAATTATGATTTTGCCCGTATTCCAGAATTGAACTTTTGGAAAGGCATTTGCTAGACATATCTTTTACTCCAAACACGTTCATGGTGTTTATTTCAGCATCCGAGGACGTATACGGGATTTATCTTTCATCGCTTCACTATTCTAACGGTTCGAGCTATTGGACGTCGCCCTTTTGCACACAACCTCCGGCAAGATACCTTCCATATTTACTGCTAATATTAGTTGCATTTTATTTAGTTATTCCATATTCCTGTCTTTTTATTTTTAGTTTTTTCAGTTGGTTTACTTGCTTGCTTTTCGTGATACCTGATGCAAGTACTAGTTTTATTTTCTTCTTATCTTTAAATTAAGCATATGGACCTAGAGTTAAGGGACTACCATCTATAGTGTATTGTATAAACCTTGACATAGTTGTACCAAGAGATATGTGTGAGATGAGTAGCATATAGAGGTACTTGCGTGTTGGCTGATCACCCGTGCGCATGCGTTAGGTCTAACTGCTAATAGAGGCATGTTAGGAGACTTAGCAGTTAGTAGAGGTACATGATCGCAGATGTGACTTAGATAGGTGCATAGAGAGGGGAGAACATTTAATTGTCGTATGGGCTTCTATTATACATTTTCTTGTAACCCGGAAGCTTCGCTGGAGATACGGGTATGATAACCCCCTCAGGTTGGCTACTGACATTTTTAAACATTATACGCTTCGTCACTGGTGCCCAAGAGGAGACTATACAAGATCCTATATACAGCCAGGGCTCATGCGACTAAAGGTTTGTTCTTAACTGCATAAACACATTAGAATGATTAGGTAAACCCTAGTCAATATCATGTCACCCCCGTTCTATTAGTAGCTTCGGACAATGTCGCATCACGGTATAGTGTGCTACCCTTTGTTCTTGTTTGGTTGTAGGGGTAATCCATTGTTTTGATGATGAGATATTGAACCTTGTTACGATTGGGACTATTTTACTTTACTTGTGGCTTATGACATATTATATATTCAGTTTTATTATGGCATGTTCTTCCTGTATCTTGTTACGTCCCTCTGAGGACCTGGTGATCTCTCCAGGTGTGTGCTTCTGTAATATTTGCAGGTGTTCTAGCCAAGGCCGTGATCTTCTCTATTCCTTCACAGAGGATTGCCTTGGGTCAACTTGCTACCTTTCCTTCGTATTTTCTTCCATGTATTATCCTTCTCTTTTAAATGGTTGGTAGTGGATTTTGTAATGTCTAGCTCCGCACGGTGCATTACGCTGAAGCGTTGACTCAACGAGTCGCGTTGACGCAAAGAAAATGTATCGATGCAAAACGATACGAAAGTTAAGTTGTCCTGAGCAATGCATCAAACTAAGTTGATGCGAAGAGTTGCCTTGCCCCGAAAGAATGCATCGAGTTGAATCGATGCGAAGCACCGTATTGCCCCGAAGGATGAGTGCGTTGAATCGGCTCGAAGATTCTAAGAAATCGAATCGACCAAGGCGCAATTCCGAATCGATACAAGGATTGATTTTAGTTGGTTTCGTGTGTAGGTTATACTTTGACGGAAAAATATTAGAGGTCGATCTTTTGCAATATTTAGTAAGGGGTCCGCGAAATTAAATCGTCGCCTTGCGACGGGATGAGACTTGGGCACGCTAAGGCAAATCGGACGTATGATTCAATGAAGCACGAAGTGCTCGAATGGCTAAGTCAGGAGAGTGGCCGTGCAACAAAGTTAGAGAATCGAGCTGTATCGGCTCGGCGAAACGACGAAGGCATATCGACTCAAGGTGGGAGGATTTACTTCTTTTTACTCCTTCATTCGATAAGTCAAATATATCATTGTATCCTAAGTTAACCTATCGGCGCCACGGGCGTGGTTCGATCGGAGATAAATCGTATTGTGAGTCGAACACTAAGTTAGAACAATTGAAATAAAACGTGCATTATATGCACGAGTCGCTATGGAACATTGGATATCGCAAAGGCGAGCGCCTCGGTGCGCAAGCCGTAAGAAACATGGGATAACTGTACTCGGCGAGTGCCTTAGTACACGAACCATACCGTGTCTTGCTGCACGAGTTAGACGGCTAGAACATTGAAAGACAATAGGCGAGCTCCCTAGCGCGCAAGCCCCGAACATTGATTGCTAAGTTATAGAACATGGATATATGGTCAAAACGTGCCTACGTGCACGGGATAATAAAAGATGGCTTCGCTGCGAGAGAATACAGTTGTGGCATGAATGTGGCGGAACTGTCGGATATGACATGGTGCCTCGAAAGGTGTTCGAGACCTTCGGGTCGTTCGGTTGACGAGCATTGAGTTGAGGCACGATGCCATTGAATCATTGAAACGAAGTATGAAATGTAAGAACACAAAAAGTTAACAAAAGAGATGCGAGATGATAAAGTCTGAGTCTTGGACTCAAAACTATGTTTGGTTGTTTGAATTTGATTGCTTGAATGATAAGGGCATTGCATGGTCGATGGAATGGACGTGAAATAAAATGTGATATCTCCCGTGCACGGGTGTTTCCCCCAAACGGTTAAATACCAGATGCGCCCCGGAGCCGCTTGGCCTAGGAGGGATTCGAATAATCTTTGTAGGCGCACATCCTTAAACAAGATGGGAAAAGCCGCAAATGATGGCATGCAGCGGGAACGTTTCGGTTGTTGGGATGTGACCCAACCCGTGAAACGCCGGGCAGCCCGACCAAATATTGAGAAAAGAAGGAGAGAAAAGAAAGGAACTCCTTTAGTCCATTCCGGCACGGATACGCCAACGACCCTCATATAGTTAAGGAATGATGGGTTGAAAGTGTAGGCGCGTTTGCGTCCCGCATAGAGAACCTGCTTAGAGATGCACATATAACATGACAGGAAAGGAATGCGGCGTATTCACCTTGCGTCGATACAAGGGCGAGTGCGTCGACTTGGTAAGTCGTGCCACGAATCAAACACGAGATTGCTTGTTTGCTTGCCTATTCAATTCGATAACATCCTGCTATGATAACATGCTTTACGCTTTCAAAGATGCCATAAAATTGACCCTAAGGAGAACATAGCAAGATCATAAGCTAAGTTGCATGATTCAACATAAATATTACAATATCGGTTTGGAAAGAAAATCTTTGCTTCAGTACATGCGAGGACGAACGTACTGATCCCCCACCAGCTTCATGCAGGGTACAGGGAATGGATTACTCGCGGTGAAGCGTGCTTGAACGCGTTAAGGCTTGGAATGCCGAAGCGCATTGAAGCGTGCGATCGCATTGACGCTCGGACTACGCAGCTGGATTGATGCGGCCGAGATATAGAAGGCATGATGTATGGAACGGTGAAATCCTTTGTGGGCAAAAGAGAACCTGAGTGTTGTAGACAATCTGGCATATATTGTTAGGCTATCGAAAGCCATTGTAATCTCAATTTCGAATATCAATAAAGAGAATTGTTTCGCATACTCTGTTTTCCTATCGTTCTTAATATCGAATCAAAAGATAACCATTTGAGAACTTGTCATCTTGCCTTGCACGAGTGCAAATCCTGGCTCGTACGGCATCACGCCCCCTGCGAGGATGATTATTCGGGTGATTCCGGGTCGGGGCATGACAAATTGGTATCAGAGCTCTAGGCTCAATTTCCTCTGGACGCTCGCTTCATTACAATTCGAAAAGTTGCCCACCACCACTTGATATCACTCTTGACTCTATTCGATATCGTACTGGATGTTCCATACAATAAGTCTAATACAAATCATGAAATTTTGTCGCATGTGTTTTGGAAATTTTATGATGTTTGCTAAGAAAGTCGCGAAGGGTATATTGCATTGAATGCAACGAGCCACAAAAATGTTAGTTGCTGCAAGCGTAACAAATTATGAGATACGATTTGAGATACTGTTGCAATGTAACATGTTGAATAAGAAATAAAATGATGCACGAAGTGCAGCGAGTTAATGTGAATATGCGTTAAAATGAAAGTGAGAAGTGATAAGCCAATACCGAATGTGTTAAATGGATTGCGCATTGACTTGGAAAGTCGAAAATAAATCATTGCACGATGTGCAATACGTGTTGGAAGTAAAATCATTGCACGTGGTGCAACGCATATCGAATTAATCGTTGCACGAAGTGCAAAGGAAATTGGAAATAGATCGTTGTACAAAGTGAATTGAAATGTCAGAAATAAATCATAGCACGATGTGCGACGCGTATCAGAAGTAAAATTGTTGCACATAGTGCAACGCATATCAAAGTAAAGTGTTCTACGAGATGCAACGTAAGGAAAGAATTGAAATCGTAAATCGATAGAACGAATCGTTCGGTTGCACACCAAACTTATGTTGGCAAACGATAACATTGACCGAGTTGCGTCGGATTTTGATAGAATCAAAGTTACGGTTGTGATCAAGCACGATCACTGCGGAAATCGTGAGTCAAAAGAAAATATTGGTTTATACTAAGTATAGTGCGAGGAAAATAGCTTGAATTTCGAGTGGTATATGCCATACCACGTAGGGGATGAATGACTCGATTCTGAGTGGTATATGCTATAGCACTTGTGCGATAAATTGCATCGACGTATTGTGAAAATTGCGGAAGGTTTGTCCGCAACGGACGAAAGGGTACCGAGACTCGTTTGAAAATTTGTATGACGGTATGTTGATGCAAGTGATCATCGAAAATCGGTTGGGATGATAAGGCGAGACTCGTATCAATGATCGATACGTCGGACGGAAGTTATAAGTTGGTCGGACGACCAAGACTAGCGAAATGATTATGCCTTGATGCAATAATCGGATCGACAGGAAAGGAAAAACTCGAGCTTACGAATGAGTCGCACGACTTGCAATCTCGATAGAAATGTTGGACGAGGCGAATCGAATCGCACGACTTGCGATCTCGATAGGAATGTTCAGCTAGGCGAATCGAATCGCACGACTTGCGATTTTGATAGAAATGTTGGGCGATACGAATTGTAATCGAATCGCACGATGTACGACTTCGGTGAAGAGTTGGTTGACGTGAGTAATCGTGCCTAAGAAATAGTTGGTTACGTTATGGCGACACTCATTGAGTACGACTGAAAACACGCGAAACTTAGAGGACGAGATCGTATAACTCGAGGGCACGATGTTGGATAATCGGTAACTCGGTTACGCGATCAAAATATAGCGGGATACGGCAAATCGGAGAATGAGTGGATGCGTATGGAAACGTTTGTTGCGAAGTTGGATGTATGCGTTACGAGTTAAGTCGACGTTGAAACGGATTCGAAGCCGACCCACTTGCTATCGAAATTGATACGAACTATCAAGATCGATACGCAAGGAAACGTAAGCACGATATGAGAATACAAAATGGAGTGCACCTTGCGCTATCAAAATTTTGTAAGTAACAATACGAGAATGAACGAACTTGGTTGATCGTAAATTTTGTGATTGATTAGGGCGAGACTATAAGTCATCGACGATTGATCGATGCGTATAGCGTCTCGTGAGTCGACCGCAAAATAAGATAGACTCGAACTCGAAATGAATAGATGTTTCGTAAATTGCAAAATCATCGATGGTAGTGCATGACTTAACTCAGAGGATAGTTGCGCATCAGTTGCGTCGATAGAAATGGTTTTGTCCGAAATTTGGGTAGTTGCGTAGAATCGTCGGAACGTGATTTGGCTCCGAAATAAGATATAGCATGGTTCGTAGTAAACTGTCCTTTGGTGATGATCCATAGTTATCGAGCGTAGCTTCGGGGCAGCTGACCCTAGAAGACTTGACCGCCAAATCAAATTGAATGCTGCAGATCGTAAGATGACCCATGCGATATCGCATATGAGATTGCACCGATAACAAATATAACACGGTGCATGTTGACGATAAGTCTAGACGATCAAAAATTATTGGAACAGCTTTTGATTGAGAATGATATAGTTAGATTTTGAGTATTCGTCGGATGAATACTTGAATGGTTATGTTGGTCGACGGTCGAACTAGAATTCACCAACGAACTTGGTGATTCGAATGGGCGATTGCGAGAAACGTGCTATGCACGAGAGGGAATGATAAGGGAATGACTTACGAGTCATGTCGTTAGATTCGGATTCACCTTACAATTGAGCTTGCATGAATCAAAATTTACATTCGATGTTACGAGATGGATAAGTTGGGAATTTGGCTAGTGAATTCCTACTTATTAGGAAATCGAATGTAAGACGCGTCGTAAAGACCTTCGTGCTAAGGCGATCGTTGCCTTGAGCACCGTCGCCTTGATGTAAACTTTCATGTTGGATAGATTCTGGCCTTTGTGCAATGTCAATTTAAAGTTGCGTCAGGAGAAGTTAAGCACGGGAACTATGTAAGTAACCTAGTGGACGTAGTCCTGAATGTTGATGCGTTTGCAAGTCAACAAAGGAAATCGTAATCGAGATAAGTGCATAGCGAGATTCCGAAAATAGTAGGGTGGCGACTTCGAATGCAAGGCGTTGCGGAGACTCGTTGTGATTGGATGCGCGACGGCTTGACGCGATGCATAGAATTGGCTGTCCATATGAAACATACGAAATGAGAAAGACAATTTTGAATCGCGTAGCGCACAGTGACTTTTTTGAATGAATCACGTATGTATCGAATATACGTATGCGATGAAATTTCGAGAACAGTTGCTACGGATAAGTCCGATCGAGAGTACGAGATGGCAAGTATAGGATTGAAATTTACCTGTCAGCTTTGTTCCAATTTGCTACCACTGGAATTGGTCGAAATACATATATTTTTGGGACGCCTTGAATATAGGTATGAATCCAAATCGAGTTGTATACAAAATTCAAATCGAGCTACAGGGATGACTTTGAAATGTTAATGAAAAGCTTGCGAGATAGTGTAAAACTGAAAAATATTGGTGGGACGAGATCGTGAAACGATCCATAAAACACTTAGTCGGAGTGTTGGTTTTGGTTCGAGGACGAACCTTATTTTGAGTGGTATATTCTGTAATGCCCCGCTCCGCACGGTGCATTACGCTGAAGCATTGATTCAACGAGTCGCGTTGACGCAAAGGAAATGTATCGATGCAAAATGATACGAAAGTTAAGTTGTCCCGAGCAATGCATCAAACTAAGTTGATGCGAAGAGTTGCCTTGCCCCGAAAGAAAACATCGAGTTGAATCGATGCGAAGCACCGTATTGCCCTGAAGGATGAGTACGTTAAATCGGCTCGAAGATTCTAAGAAATCGAATCGACCAAGGCGCAAGTCCGAATCGATGCAAGTATTGATTTTAGTTGGTTTCGTGTGTAGGTTATACTTTGACGGGAAAATATTAAAGGTCGATCTTTTGCAATATTTAGTAAGGGGTCCGCGAAATTAAATCGTCGCCTTACGACGGGATGAGACTTGGGCACGCTAAGGCAAATCGGACGTATGATTCAATGAAGCACGAAGTGCTCGAATGGCTAAGTCAGGAGAGTGGCCGTGCAACAAAGTTAGAGAATCGAGCCGCATCGGTTCGGGGAAACAACGAAGGCATATCGACTCAAGGTGGGAGGATTGACTTCTTTTTACTCCTTCATTCGATAAGTCAAATATATCATTATATGCTAAGTTAACCTATCGGCGCCACGGGTGTGGTTCGATCGGAGATAAATCGTATTGTGAGTCCGAACACTAAGTTAGAACAATTGAAATGAAACGTACATCATATGTACGAGTCGCTATGGAACATTGAATATTGCAAAGGCGAGCGCCTCGGTGCGCAAGCCGTAAGAAACATAGGATAACTGTACTCGGCGAGTGCCTTAGTGCACGAACCATACCGTACCTTGCTGTACGAGTTAGACGGCTAGAATATTGAAAGACAATAGGCGAGTGCACTAGCGCGCAAGCCCCGAACATTGATTGCTAAGTTATAGAACATGGATATATGGTCGAAACGTGCCTACGTGCACGGGATAATAAAAGATGGCTTCGTTACGAGAGAATACAGTTGTGGCATAAATGTGGCAGAACTGTCGGATATGACATGGTGCCTCGAAAGGTGTTCGAGACCTTCGGGTCGTTCGGTTGACGAGCATTGAGTTGAGGCACGATGCCATTGAATCATTGAAACGAAGTATAAAATATAAGAACACAGAAAGTTAACGAAAGAGATACGAGATGATAAAATCTGAGTTTTGGACTCAAGACTATGTTTGGTTGTTTGAATTTGATTGCTTGAATGATAAGGGCGTTGCATGGTCGATGGAATGGATGAGAGATAAAATATGATATCTTCCGTGCACGGGTGTTTTCCCTAAACGGTTAAACGTCGGATGCGCCCCGGAACCGCTTGGCCTAGGAGGGAATCGAATAATCTTTGTAGGCGCACATCCTTAAACAAGATAGGAAAAGCCACAAATGATGGCATACAGCGGGAATGTTTCGGTTGTTGGGATGTGACCCAACCCGTAAAATGCCGGGCGGCCCGACCAAATATTGAGAAAAGAAGGAGAGAAAAGAAAGGAACTCCTTTAGTCCATTCCGGCACGGATACACCAACGACCCTCATATAGTTAAGGGATTATGGGTTGAAAGTGTAGGCGCATATGCGTCCCGCATAGAGATCCTGCTTAGAGATGCACATATAACATGACATGGAAGGAATGCGGCGTATTCACCTTGCGTCGGTGCAAGGGCGAGTGCATCAACTTGGTAAGTCGTGCCACAAATCAAACACGAGATTGCTTGTTTGCTTGCCTATTCAATTTGATAACATGCTGCTATGATAACATGCTTTACGCTTTCAAAGATGCCATGAAATTGATCCTAAGGAGAACATAGCAAGATCATAAGCTAAGTTGCATGATTCAAAGATGCCATGAAATTGATCCTAAGGAGAACATAGCAAAATCTTTGCTTCAGTACATGCGAGGACGAACGTACTGATCCCCCACCAGCTTCATGCAGGGTGCAGGGAATGGATTGCTCGCGGTGAAGCGTGCTTGAACGCGTTAAGGCTTGGAATGCCGAAGCGCATTGAAGCGTGCGATCGCATTGACACTCGGACTACGCAGCTGGATTGATGCGGCCGAGATATAGAAGGCATGATGTATGGAACAGTGAAATCCTTTGTGGGCAAGAGAGAACCTGAGTGTTGTAGCCAATCTGGCATATATTGTTAGGCTATCGAAAGCCATTGTAATCTCATTTTCGAATATCAATAAAGAGAATTGTTTCGCATACTCTGTTTTTCTATCGTTGTTAATATCGAATCAAAAGATAACTATTTGAGAACTTGTCATCTTGCCTTGCACGAGCGCAAATCCAGGCTCGTGCGGCATCACGCCCCCTGCGAGGACGATGATTCGGGAGATTCTGGGTCGGGGCGTGACAGATTTGTCTCCGCCCAACTACATGTATAAATGACAAAAATTTATAGTTGATTTATATTATTATTTTTCATTTTGTGGATGAGATTTAGTTATCATGGTTAACTGCAATTTCACATCTTATGTATACATATGAGGTTTCCATATATTGGAGTATACTTCGTATGTATGCAGCTGGCATATCTACGTACTAAGTCCTAAGTATTTTGGGACTGGGACGTTACAGAGACTGGTCCTTCTAGGGCGGCAGGTGCTGCTGATGATAATGAGTATAAAAATTGAGGATGTTTCCTAGTGATAGAGCTTCACTATTTATGCTTTAGTCTTCTTAGTTTTATTTCTGCTATGTACTAGTGATAAATGCTTCTTTGAAAGCATTATCAATTTTAGTTTATTTAACTGGCTTGTATGTACTATCTTCTATTTCAGTTTCTATATCAATTTCCTATTTCAGCACTATCAATTATAATGTTTCTAGCATAAGTTTATGCATTTCTATTGTGCTGGGTAATATTCTTATCGTTATGTCATTTTGCTTATGTGACAAAATGGGAGAGAAAATATGATACTTATTATTGTTGATTATGCTACACTAACAAATTTGCTCTAAAGTTTTTGTTGGAGTTTCTGTTTCTAGACTTTACAGATGTTCAGCCTACTTGTTTTGTTACGGAGGAGTAACAGGACTTAGCCGTATTTTACGGAAGAGAAAGTACATTGTACCAATGATCGAAGCAAAGCTATTACGTACTGCATCAAGTCTTCTTTCGAACCTAGCTAAACAAATTTCTAAGTATCAAATCATAGTTTTGTTAAATTATCAAAATGGAAAAGATTTTTGGCCCATACAGCCATGGTCAAACTGATTTCGATAATTGACTCAAAACTCTGACCTTGATATAAAAAGCAAGAAGATAACAGATTTCATTGAAACAGATTTTTCTAATTTATTTTGTATTTTTTATTGAGTCTAGAAAATTGTGCATCGGGATTACTGGCTACTTGGAAGACTTTTCTCACAAAATCTCTTTTACTGACCCTCAACAAAACCTAACTTCTATGTTATATCCAAAAACTCCGCAAAACCAAATTGACCTAAATTTACCCTAACCGAACTCAGCAAGAGTTCTGCCCGAACTCGGTTCAAACTCGGTCCACTCGAATCTCTCATGGTCAGCAGCAAATACCTATTCTTTTGAATCTACAATGTTTAAAATTATGAACGTTAAACCTATCGTGTTCTGCCCGAACTCTGTCCTAGAAAAACCTATAAAGAAAGAAGAATTTCATATTTCTATTCATTCATTCATTCATTCTTCATCTTCTCTATCTATTCTAAAGCCTTCCTATCTACTTAAGAGCTTTAATCTTCTTATTTCCAAGACAACTCATGTTCTTCTAAGTGCCGGTGGTTTCCGATTAGGAGTATTCGAGTTGTACAAGCTTGGAATATAAAAAGTTTTCTTCAAGAAATGTGTTAAAGTTTGATCGTGGGCTTCAGATAAAAATACGACGGTGTTGAAGTTGGCATATTCTTCGGAGTAAAGCACGCAGCATAATCTCTAGTCAAAAATAGTGGATTATAGCGAACAAGAGTTCCCGCGAACTGGACTAGTCCTCTCAGAGGGAAATCAGTATAAACCTCAGTGTCTGTGCATTGCTTTCTTGCCTTATTCTACTTATTACTTTACTTTACTGCTTTCAAGTGTTTGTATATATTTGCCTCACACGCTTAATTTTTAATTGGGGAATATTTTTTTCTGTACTTTATTCACCCCTCTAGAAGTGCCATTAATCCTACAGTCTCAAGTTTTAGAAGTCAAAAAGTAGAAACTAGGTCATGGTGTCATGTGTCATATGTATAATTAATACAATAATTTATTATATTGTGAATTATTGGATACGTTATGGTATTGAGGGTACTCGACAGAACCTTGGATGATAGACAAATATACCTTGTCGACTTGTACAATATTTTTATACATGCTTGTTTCCTGTTATCATTCGTTATGACTTGTACATGATTCACGTCACACTTATATTATTTGTTTTCCTATATCAATTTGTGTCATATGATCAAATGTTTTCCATTCATTTTATGATGTAGTTTACTTGTTTAGTCTTCCATATTAGTTTTGTATATGACTTGACTTGGATCTCGTATTCATGTCACTTGGACTTGACTACTTGACATGAGATAGCCTTGACTTGATCTCGTATTCATGTCACTTGGACTTGACTACTTGCATGAGATTGACTTGACTTGATCCCATAGGCAAGGATATCATTATTAGTAGTTGGCTATTGACCACTCTCGGTTATTAGTACGCACCGTGCTACGATAGAGACACTATATAGATAGTTAGTACGCTTTATGTTGCTTTCTGTAAGACCGTTAGCTCGCGTCATGCTGCGGTTTACCCGATATTTTGTTGTAGCCGCGAATAATACAGTTATTATCTATGGCTTGTGTAACCCCTCTTTCCAAAATTTTGAAAAATATTTTTATTACTTTTTTGAATTAAATGGTAATTTTTGGAATTTTATAAATATTAATTAAATAGTTATTATGATATAATGCTTTAGTCATGGTTAAGATTTGGAGTACAAGATGACTAAAAATTTTGGCACGGACAGTTTAGTCGAGTGCCTTGACTATTGTTTTAGCCATGGTAGGGAAGGCCTAGCCATAGCAATGTCCCAACTAGAAAAACTAGGCTAAGTTGTGACTTGACCCCTATAAATGACTTAATTATTTATATCTAAGATTATTGACTTTTTAGGAGACTCGGTTGTGTAAATTAGTTAAACATGAACCCGAGCCCAACCCAAGCCCTGGTAGTCATGTAGTGCGGCCAACGACTTCCATGTAGATATATAGATGTGTGTATATTGGTAGTTCATCATTATAGTCTCGTGAATAATTTATATAAATTGTATATTAAATATCATATATGCATTATTTTCTATTTAAATTTATAATTATCTTGGAAATAGGATAACATTCTCTTAGAATGATATTTTAAACTTTTGGGATATATTTAGGCTATAGTAACTTGTGAGTATAAATGTATTCATAATAGGTGTTCATAATGCTTTATGTATATACCCGAAGTTTTGAATTATAAATTTCAGTGATTATAATTAATATATATGTTAATTACTATGTTTTAGTTACTCTCTGAATCTTGATTGTATATATATTATATGGTATATATATATATATTTTTTTTTTATATATTATATTTATATATATATATATATATATATATATATATATATATATATATAAATATATATATATATATATATATATATATATATATATTATATATATATATAATATATATATATATATATAATATAATATATATATATGGAAATATATATATATATATATATATATATATATATATATATATATATATATATATATATATATATATATATATGTGTGTGTGTGTGTGTGTGGAAATAATTATACATAGAATATATCTAAATATAGGGAAAAAAAAGAAATAGGAGAAAAAGAAAAAAAGAAAATTAATTGAAGGCCGCCATCGCTCGCCAAAATGCGCAGCACGGCACACATGAGCAACAACAGTATTGGCAGTAGGTATTCTTCTCGCAATGTACTCGATTAAATTTTGATCTATAAATTCCTCCTAGAACCCCATATATACCTCTTTGACCCCCTTCAAAGGAAATTCATTATAACCCTTAGATCGATCAGAAACTCGACGTAAAGTCGAACAAAATCTGTTAGAAAACAAAGCATGACGACAGCAAACCCCTGTTTTGGAAGGCAATTCATTGTCGATCCATCAATCGTTTAGGAAAATTAATTGAAGGGTCTTTTAGACAACATATAGGAGCTCAGAACCTATTTTGTAGTTTCGAATTTCATTAATTGTGTACAGAGAAATCAGTTACTGAAAATCTGAAAAAAAAATAAGTTTTAAAGCAATAGAATTTTAGGAAAATCGTTGATACGAAATACGCCCCATCAAACCTGATGACGTGGTCGCAATCCATGAGCATAGAAAGATGCATATGGATGTTTTCGACGTGTGGGAATCGACGAAACTCGATTTTGTTGTGCGTGCGTGATGAAATCAAGGCGTATCGGTGAGATACCCAATATCGGCCCCTTTGCAAATTAGTCCATAACTTCGTGCATGTTCGTGTATCGAGACGAAACTTACGCCAACAGGATCATGTCATTTTTCTGGTCCTGTGAGCCAAGTTTCGTCCGATTCTAAGAAGGTCGACCGGAATGCTATTTTAGCGGGCCTGCGACCTGATCTAACGGGCGAATTTATGTACAGCCAACCGAAATCCAACTTTGGACATATAGTTATGTTTATATCATCAAATCGGATCCGTAGACATATATTTTGTTGACTTTGGAGAGCATAGGCTCTGGCACGCTTTTCAGTGTAAAGCGGATCCAACAACGGATATCGTTTTGACCCAAAATTACGATTTTGCTCCTATGACCAGAATTGGACTTTTGGACAGGCATTTTTAGACATTTCTTTTATACCAAACTCGTTCGTGATGTCTGTTTTAGCATCAGGAGACTGTTGCACGAGTTTGACTTTTGTGGCTCACTGAGTGGTTGGTGTTATCGGTTTCACCAGCAAAGGATCCTAGGTGAGTATATTTTTTAATAGTTTTCATATTTGATAACTTCTATGATTCGTGTATGTAGTATTGTCTTACATTAATTTTTTATTAATTCTCGACACGATGGTTACACGAGGTAGTAGTTATGGATTCTTTACATGTTGTTCGTGACCAATGTATCACCGTGTTCGTGACCTGGTTGAATCTATGAGTACTAGTCGGACGAAAAATACATAACTAGATATGTAAATATATCCAAAGATATATCATTTATCTATTGTGTCTGATATCAGTCTTACACTTCATGTGTGGGTTGCCGGATTTACCCCTTAGTCGTTTACATGTCGAAAGTGCATTTCAACTCACTAGTTAGATGCAGTCTTGCTATATTAGTGTTTCTGTTTCAGTCGTGGATTACTATTACTTTCTTGTCCTTAATACCATGCTCTCCTATTTTTACTCGCATATTTCATACCATGTTTTTCTATTTATCCACCCATCGTGTATTTCAGTATTATTTACTGTTTTTTAGATTTGTCAAATTATTGAAACTGCTGTTAGAATGTACTCGTTCCATTTCTGACTAGAAACCAATATTTTTCAAGTTAGTCGCGACAACTCTTAGCATTGGGGAGGCATGGGTATGCTGAGGTCAACCTAGAAGATTAGTTAGATAGATTAGTGGTTTTATTTTCTTTTGTGAGATATTGTACTTGGATTAAATGTAATTGAAATGTTGTAAAATAATTTAGATATTATGAATGAGAAATAATAATTATCTTATGAGCATTTTGTTTTATTATGGCCTGAACATCGTTCTACCACTGACACTGCGGCATAGGCTGGCTTACGCACACACTCGCATTCCGAAAAGCGGGTGCGGATCGTGATAGCATGCCACCGTCTTAGCTGTATTTATTCTTTATATTTATATTTTCGTCTCCTTTGCATGTTTCTTTACTGTATATTCAATATATATATTATGTATCTTGCTACGTCCCTTCTGAGGACATGGTGATCTCTCTAGATATTTGCTGAGCTATCATAATAGAATAGATGGATAGATGATGATTGCTTTTTCAGTATTTCATGTATCTTTGTTGTATTCATCCAGCATAACATTTATTTTTTTGTTATTTTATTCTGTTGATATGGCATAGTTTTACAAGCTTTATTCTTTGTCATGAGCTTGTTCAGACAGTTATATTAATGTTTGGCCAATTTTATTATATATTGTTTATCTTGGTATTTTTTATTCTTTTGGAATTAGCGTATTACTGTTTCATCAGCATTGGTACACTTGGTTCTCACATGAGATAATATTTTATGGATTGAGATATACTTGTACTTGTTAGTTGTAGTTAGACTTAACACTTGACTACTTATACAAAGTCAAATCGGACTAGAGTCTACTTGATGCGTAGCTGGCATGCTTACATCTTCCTAGTTTACATATATTGTGACTGGGGCGTGATATGTGGCGGCTGTCAAAATGTCAATAGTTAGGGACTCATTCCCCGGTTTGTTGTTGAGGTTGGAATTGTTGTTATTTTATGGACACTTGCCCCTGTCTTCATAATTTGGCTTTCTGATGCCAAACAACCCCATTTTAGCAACTAATTTTTTTTCAGTCTCGGTGCTCTTAGTTAGTTCAGGCTAAGAGGCAAAAGGACCCGAGCCGACACAGAATCGGACTGCTGGTAAAGATTGTGCATGCAGGTGCTATCAAGCATGTGTTAAGGGATATTCGGCGGAAGACCAATAGCGAGTCGTCAAAATTGTTCGATGAAGTCAAGAGCTGGCTCTTTCTCCTTTTGCTTCGCTATGATCAAACTAGAAATGTTGACATCAGTGTCCCCTTCATAGAACCTGGCCAGGAACATCCTCTCCAAGTCCTTAAAGGATTTAAGGCTTTTGAGCTATTCAAAAGGCACACCCTATAAGGTACCAATAAGCATCTTTGTGAGGAGTGTGTCGTCCTTCGGGATATGCAATATTTGTGAACTGAAGTAAGTCAGATATTGACGAGGAGATGCCAATGCATCGAAGGGCAGTAATGACTAGGGCCTGAACTTTGGTGGGCATACAACATGGTCCTACTTAACCGAGGATGGTTAAGATACCCCTAGATTATGTAGCGCCTCCCTGTTGTTAATAGATTCCATGCGTGCATTCAGGACACGAATGGCTTTAGGATGTTGTGTGTCAACTATTTGTGGAGAAAAAATGGTTGGGTACTCTGCATCACTAATGGAGGACCACCTCCGATATTTGGAGGGTTGGGTGAAATTATAGCTTAACCATGATTGTCATCCACCACTTGGTTCATTGGAGATAGTTGTTGATGTATAGTCACATCAACTGGCAATATCATCATCTGTTATATTTGTTGCAATCTACATATGCACTAGTAACACAATGACTAATGGATGGAGTAGTTGACAAGATGATGTGGCTAGAATCTGTTGGTGCTTTCTTTATATGGAGAGAGCTTGCTCTCAACATGCCTTGTAAAATTTTAGTCCCACATCGGAAATGCACTATGAGTTATCTCAACATATATACTTGATTGTGTTGTTGAGAGATGCACATGGGGTGGTGACCCTAAGGAGGAAACCATGTGGGTGATTTTACTAGGAGGTAAGAATAAGGCTCCAAGGATTAAGCATTAATGCTTTTGTCATTCTTTTGGATTAATTCCATTTGGAGCTAAGCCCCAAAGGGACTTAGCGACTCGGACTCGGACTCGGGCTCATGAGGCGTAATGTGGCATTTTTGTTGGTGCACTTTGCACTCATGCGATCATGCGGCCATGCGGCCCATGCGGCTCATGTGGTCCATGCGCTCATGCGGCTCATACGGGTCTTATGCAGCATGCGGCTCATATACGGCCTCATACGGCTATGCGGCCATGAGGCTCATGCGGCTCATGCTGCCGCATGGAGGGCTCCGCTAACTATGCAGACTACAAGTCAGTTATGGAAAGACTGATTCAATGCGATTAATTCAGATCCACTTTTTGTGGGATTTGAATTAATTTCGTTGCTATCTTTGTGGGATTTGAATTAATCTCGTTGCTATCTTTTTAGGATTTGATTCAATCTTTCTATAACTGAAGAGGCGGCTAGGGTCTTCACCCTCTCTCTATATATACTCTCTTCTGGGCTCCTTTGTGGAATAACGAAAATATAAGTTAGAAAAGGAGAAAAAGAGAGAGAGCTGCTGCCGCCATTGCAAGTCCATCCGAGGAGTCAGAACAGAGGTGACTTCGAGCGTTCCATAAGTTCTTCAAACTTGCTGGTTCCTGGAAGCAGTTCGTGTGGGACGAATCTTGCTTTGAGCAACGGTGTTTTGACACCTCAGCAACTGTTCTTCATCTAATCTTTCTCTAGATTATTGTAACTCGTTCTGTCCCAATTGCAACACGTTTGCAAGGAAGAACGAGAGATCTCCTCTTCTCTATTTCCCTCCTTCATATTGTAATTTGGCTATTTGGTTTTTATATTATTGTAGATCTCTGTTGCATCTGTTTTACCATCTTTGATCAAGCCCCGGGAATAACAATCTCAAAGCAAGATCCTTATAGATAGAAAATATTAATGCTTCGCTCGTCCAATCGGACTACTGCAAGTTGAAAAAGTTCGATGGAGAGCATTATCAAGTCTGGAAGAGAAAGGTTTATCTAACTCTTCAACTAAAAGACGTTGATCATGTTCTGTTGGAGGAAGAACCGTCTGTTCCAGACACTGTATCTACTGCCGCAATCAATGCGGCTACCAAACTCCAAGTCAAATAGAGAAAGGAAAATAGCATCTGCAGGCTTCTCATCCTGAATGCTATGGAGGATTCCCTGGCAGAATCCTACTCGAAGAAGGAACTTGCCAGAGACATATGGGAGTCTGTGGAAAAACTGTGTGAAGAATACAGGAATAGGAGAAAGATGTTTGTGGTTGAAAAATATCACAAATTGCTCTTTGAGGACGAAAAGTCCATGTTGCCACAGGTGAAGGAATTTCTGAAGCTACGTCAGAAACTGGAAGACGAAGAGATGCCCCTTCCCGACAAGTTTGTCGTTGGAGGAATCGTGTCAAAACTTCCTGCTGGATAGAGTACCTTCTATGGAACGATGATCAGAAGGAAGCTAGACATTAGCTTGGGAGATCTACTTCAAGAGATCCATATTGAGGACGAGATGCGTTCCCAACAGAAGGTGGACACTCTGTCCAAACAGTTGGCTAAAGCCAATCTAGTGCAGACGAGAGATCCCAAGGGGAAGCAGGCGGCTTCTCATCCCAAGAAGAAGGACTTCACTAATCTAAAAGTGAAGGGTCCTTCATTCAAACAACAGAAGACTAAGTCCCACGTGACTTGTTACAATTTTGGCAAGAAAGGCTACTACAAGAGTGAATGCAGATCTAAGCCTAAACAATCAGAGAAAGGTGAGCCTAATAAGGTTTCATTGGTTTCTAACTTTGTTGCTATGATCGCACAGGTCACAACTGTGGGGGTTGACTCTGACTGGTGGATAGACACTGGTACGACTTGCCATGTCTGTTCTGGCAAGGAATGGTTCGTCACGTACCAGCCGATATCTGAGAAGGTTGTCATGGCGAACCAGGCCCAAGCTGAAGTTCTGGGGATCGGGACCGTGGAACTGAAACTCACTTCTGGGAACACTCTGACGCTTCAAGGTGTGAAGCATGTTCCGACGATTGCCAAGAACCTGATCTCTGGGAGCCTGCTCTGCAACGCAGGCTTGAGGATGGACATCAATGCTGGTCAGATGGTGATGTCCAAGAAAGTAACATACTTCGGGAAGGCTTATCAAACCGAAGGAATGTTTAAAATTCAGCTTGTCAACTAGTTTGATGACATTAATGCAGTTGTATTTTCTGATTATTCTCTTGAGTTGTGGCATAATAGACTAGGACATGTTCATTGTAAAAGAATTAACAAAATGTCTAGTCTAGGACTTATATCCAAATATGGGGGTAAGGTAGAGAAGTGTGAAGTGTGTGCTCAGACGAAGATCACAAGGAAACCCTTTCATCGGGTCAATCGAAGTACAGATCTTCTGGAGTTGGTGCACTCTGATATCTGTGACTTCAAACATTTCTCCACGAAGGCTGAAATGAAGTATTTCATAACCTTCATCGACGACTTCTCAAAATACGCGTTCGTCTACTTGCTCAAGTCTAAAGACGAAGCCTTCGAGAAGTTCAGAGAGTTCAGGTCGAAGCTGAACGGCAGACTGGACAACAACTCAAGAGATTAAGAAGTGATCGAGGTGGGGAGTACAGGTCTCATAAATTCGTATCATTCTGCAAAGAACATGAAATCATATGCGAGACTACTGCTCCATATTCTTCTCAATCCAACGGAGTAGCGGAGAGAAAGAACAGAACGTTGACAGAAATGATGAACTCAATGCTGCTAACCGCGGGTCTTCCTAAATGCTACTGGGGAGAAGCTGCATTGAGGGCCACTTTTATTCTAAATAGAGTGTCGTATGCAACTTCGGACGTAACTCCTCATGAACTCTGGTTCAAAGTCAGACCAAACTTGAATGTCATTCGAGTGTGGGGGTGTCTGGCGTATATGAAGCTTCCAGATCTGAAGATTCAGAAGCTAGGGACAAGGACTACGAAGGCGATCTTCTTGGGGTATGTCGAGAAGAGTGATGCTAGGAGATTTCTTGATATTGAGTCAAATCATATCATCGAATCTCGCGATGCTGAATACTTTGAAGACAAGTTTGCAAAAGACAAAAACATTGTTCTTTTGGACATTCCGAAAAATGATATAGGTGTAAATGAGACTGAAATCTCATATGGGCCAGTAGTCCAAGAAGAAGCTGTTGTTGATGAAACAACTCATGTACCAGAACTCTCGCAGAGCCGTCAGCTAAGCGAGCGAGGAGACCGAAAGATTTCAGAGATGACTTCGTCACCTATCATGTGGAAGCAGATCCGCTTACCTATGATGAGGCGATGAAGACCAGAGATGTTATCTTCTGGAAGGAGGCAGTGAATGACGAGTTTGACTCTATCACCTCCAATAACACATGGGTGTTGGTAGATCTACCTGAAGGAGAAAAGCCCATCAGATGTAAATGGATCTTCAAGAAGAAGATGAAGGCAGATGGAACTATTGACAAGTTCAAGGCCAGGCTGGTAGCCAAGGGATTTTCTCAGAAACAGGAGATAGACTACTTTGACACGTACGCTCCTGTAGCTCGGATGACCACCATCAGAATGTTAATCGCTCTAGCAGCTATATATAAGTTGGTGATAGATCAGATAGATGTAAAAACATCATTCCTGAATGGAGAGCTGACCGAAGAGATTTACATGCAACAGCCAGATGGATTTGTCGTCAAAGGTCTTGAAGACAAAGTCTGCAAGTTGGTGAAATCATTAATATGGTTTGAAGCAAGCTCCCAAGATGTGGCATGAAAAGTTTGACAAAGTTATTAGGTCAAACGGCTACAGAGCCAGCGAGACGGACAAATGTGTTTACACAAAGTTCGCTGATGGAAGCGGAGTCATCGTTTGTCTGTACGTGGACGACATGCTAATCCTAGGTACGGATATAGGCTGTGTCACAGAGACAAAGAAGTTCCTCTCAACTAAGTTCAGTATGAAGGACTTGGGGGATGCAGATGTCATCTTGGGCATAAAGATCATCCGGACAGACACTAGAGTAGCGCTGTCACAATCTCACTACATTGAGAAGATGCTCACACGCTATGGGTATAAGGATCTTCCAGGGATCGATACGCCATACAGGTGTGATCAGAAGCTGAAGCCAAACTCGAGGAAAAGCTTCAGGCAGCTGGAGTATTCTAGCATTATCGGAAGTTTGATGTACGCAACCACTGCCACAAGGCCTGACATAGCTTTTGCCGTGGGAATGCTGAGTCGATTCACAAACAACCCAGGGGTTGAGCACTGAAAAGCTGTGAAGCGGGTGATAAGATATCTCAAGAAGACTCAGACATATACACTGCACTACAACGGGTATCCGACAGTAGTGGAAGGCTTCAGTGATGCTAGCTGGTGTTCAGAGGTGAAAAGCGAGAGATCCACAGGTGGATATGTCTTTTCCTTTGGTGGAGCTGCTATATCGTGGAATTCGAAGAAGCAGACTATACTCTCTCGTTCCTCCATGGAATCTGAATTCTATGCACTTAATACTGCAGCAGATGAAGCAGAATGGCTTCGGGAGCTCATGTATGATCTTCCAGTGGTTGGGGCTCAGATACCGGCGATACCGATATACTGCGACAACCAGGCGACTGCGGCGGTGGCATCAAATGACCTCTTCAACGACAAGAAGAGGACTGTGCGGTTGAAGCACAGGACAGTACATGATCTTATCAAAAGAGGTATAATTGCAGTGGTTGATGTTCGGAGTCAGGAGAACCTGGCAGATCCGTTCACAAAGGGCCTCAAGCGCCAGTTGGTTGATGACACAGCTTGTAAAATGGGCTTGAAGGCATTCTGATAGTGTGTCTTTGTAATCCTACCATAAAGTTTTATGCTATTAGTTCAAAGAAAAATCTACTAGGCATCTTACTTTTGGTTCAAAGGAGAATCACTGACTGGGAAACTATCAGGTAACAGTGGGTACTTGTTCTCTGGAACATGGAAGGGATACGGACCCATAACCACTGTTGTCTACTATACATTTTCTGCGGAAAAATAGATCCTGTGGAAGGTTGGCTTAAACGCCTTAATGAGTTCTCAGGCAGAGTGAATGCCTGGTGTGCTTTACAGGAAGCACAGTAGAGCAGCACTACAAGGAGTGAAACTCCATGCTACAGTGGGTGACTCTACCATGAGGTTCCCAGGTAGGGGTAATGCCTCGGCTTTGCAAGCCAAGTCATAGCGGCGTAGTACCGCAAATAGGCAGGTAGCCTAATGCTGTAAGACGTAATTAAAGAGTTGTAGACAGCACTACAAACGGGAGGATGGCCCCATGTTACAGTGGCATGACACCACGATGAGGTACCCAGGTAGGGGTAAACCCTCGGCATTGCAAGCCATGTCGTTGCGGCGTAACACCGCAAGGAAGCCTTAGGCTTCATGCTGAGTAGATTGGCACTACAAAGAGGCTGAGACCTCATGCTACAGTAGTATGACACTACGATGAGGTTCCCAGGTAGGGGTAATGCCTCGGCTTCAGGCCATGTCATAGCGGCGTAGCACCGTAAGGAAGCGCAAGGCTTCATGCCATATCTCTTTAATAAAGAACTCACCTATAGTGTATGGAAAGAGATATCAGGCCGTCTCTTGAAGGTAAACTTGTAGACGCCCAAAATTATACACTGAAACCAGGCTGGCACAGGGCCTTTAATGTGCAGCCAGAAGCACACGTAACTACACTTTGTGAGTGGGAAGAATTACAATTATGGTACAGAATTCAAGACGTAGTCCATTCTTGTATCACATTGTTATTTAACCCATGCGGGAAGATTCAAGTCGTCAGCGACATCTATCCTAATGTAAAATGGACAGTTACTGTGGGAAACGCTCAATCCTGGACACATATATATATATGTTATGATATGTGGGAGATTGTTGGTGCTTTCTTTACATGGAGAGAGCTTGCTCTCAACATGCCTTGTAAAATTTTAGTCCCACATCGGAAATGCACCATGAGTTATCTCAACATATATACTTGGTTGTGTTGTTGAGAGATGCACATGGGGTGGTGACCCGAAGGAGGGAACCATGTGGGTGATTTTACTAGGAGGTAAGAATAAGGCTCCAAGAATTAAGCATTAATGCTTTTGTCATTCTCTTGGATTAATTCCATTTGAAGCTAAGCCCCAAAGGGGTTTAGTGACTCGGACTCGGGCTCATGGGCTCATGAGGCGTAATGTGGTATTTTTGTTGGCGCACTTTGCACTTAGCACGTCAGCAGTCATGCGGCTCATATGCGGCCATGCAGTCTTATGCGGCATGCGGCTCATATGCGGCCATGCGGTCTTATGCGGCATACGGCTCATATACGGCCATGCGGTCTTATGCGGCATGTGGCTCATATGCGGCCTCATGTGGCCATGCGACCATGAGGCTCATGCGGCCATGTGGCCACGCGGTCCATGCGGCACATGTGGTCCATGCGGTCATGCGGCCCATGCGGCCATGAGGCTCATGCGGCCAGGCTGCTGCTGCTGCTGCCGCATGGAGGGCTCCGCTGACTATGCAGACTACAAGTCAGTTATGGAAAGACTGATTCAATACGATTAATTCAGATCCACTTTTTGTGGGATTTGAATTAATTTCGTTGCTATCTTTGTGGGATTTGAATTAATCTCGTTGCTATCTTTTTGGGATTTGTCACGACCCGATCCCAATAATCTGGGTCTAGTCAGATTATGCCCAGCCTGCACCGTTGTTGAGACGGCGGCAGTAAGCTGTTCAGTAGCAGGTAACCATACAACAATACTATAATTTGTCACAACTCAATATCGGAATTAAACTTTATTAAACTGAAATTTAAATACAATGGAAATTGTTCTGAAGGGAAAATACAGAATTCTGAAATAAACAAAATGCAGAAAATGGAAAATCTATCTATCAGTCTCAGTTCCATCGTCCTCCTGCGGGGACTTTGGCAGCACAACGGGGTACAACTCAGGGTCGTAATAGCAGTTGTAACACAGCTCAGCATCCTCAACATCGCCTAAAAATATATCTCCAGGTAGGAGGGAGCAAAGTACAATTCATGCTAATTAAGCAGTTAAATAAGAAATAGAATCATGCAGTTCTAAACAATTTTAAAACAGGTTTGTTACAGTATAAAATAGTGATTTGAACAGGTAATGACATATGACCGGCTTGGGTTTGTTACAGGAGGGATAATGGGTTTTGTTACAGTAGTGGTCATAATCATTACGCTATTCCCCAGTCCCCAGTAGTTACAGTACAGTACTCTCGGTGAGAGTTTCGTGTTTGAGTCGTGGTTTAGACATGCAGTAAAACTATTAAGTAAATAACTGTAAACTAACACAAACTATACTTGCCTCAGGAAAATGACTGGAGAGGTGGACGACTCCGAGACGGGAAGTTTAGAGTTGTCCTCGAATTCCTACATTCGAGAGATAGACTCAGCTGTCAGGTTTACCAACTTAGCTATGCTAGTTGTAATCTCTATTTACGTCCTAGTCCAATTTTAATTATTTAATTAACTAAACACAGAAAAACACGTTTATTATGTGCGTTGATTTAATACGAGGGAAAATATCATTTTAACTTTGAATTTGGAAAACAACGTCGCTGCCAGGTTATTTATAAAAACTTGGTAATTTTATATAAATATAAATATAAAACTAATTCTCTTATTTAATGAGAAATACGTGACTTTTTATTTAATATTAAACTCGTCAATTTTAAGTGAGAAAATAATAGTTAATTTTATACGAAAAATACTTTTTAATCATTTTAATCGTTAAACATTAAAAACTCGCAAAATCAGAAAGACAAGAAATCTAAGCTATTACAGTCACAGACCAGCCAGCTGGGCTTATGCCCATTACAATTTATTTACATAAATTGAAATAAGAATAAACTGCGGTTAGTCCTAACTGAAAATATTAAATAAATGTAAACAGAAATAAATAATAAAATAATAATAAATCATAAGTCTCAGATAATGGTCTGATCCTCATTTTGGCTAATTGCCTCAACGTTCGGGCGGGGCCGGTATCGTTTGCACTTAGCCGGGTCTATTGACCGGTACGGTCGTCACCCAAAAATAAATATCAAATAAATTCCGAAAATTATTTTAAATTCATTTTGAAAATAATTCAGGATTTACGGAAAAATCGGGCAGCATCTCCTCTGTTTTTGGTCAACCTAAAAACTGGGAAAATGGCGCCGATAATTCCTGCAAGTCCCAGACCAGGGAAAAATCCGTATTTTATATATAAAATATCCACAACCAATCCACAATAATAATCGGGACGACCCGAAATAATTTCGGAAGTCCGATTCCAAATCCACAAGTCACAGAACGTTCCCGAAAATTTCCAGAAACTAAAACATACCAAAAACCATTCCCGAAAACATTCCAGAATCCAAAATAATTCACGGGACTTTTCCGAAAGTCCCGAAAAATACGACGTCGCTAATACCGAATTCCCAAAGGGAACCGGGGACCATTATCATCATCGACAAATAATAAAAATAGCGGGACAGGGGGTTATACCTCAGGTTGCTCGGCTAGAGCTCTCAGATGATAAAAATAGAAAGAATAGAATAATCCAGAATCAGCGATGTTCCCGAAATCGGCGCTGGAAACAGCGTCGTCGACGCAACGCCGTAAACTCCAGAATCTAGGGCTCGACAGAACCAAACAGGAAACTCGCCAAATGGCAGCGAGCTTGGGGCGAGGTCACCGAAGGAAGTTGGCCGGAACAGCGGCTAGGGCACGCTGTCGGGGCGGAGACAGGGCCAAAGGGCGCTCGGGGAAGCGCTGGTCGGCCGCGCAAGGGGACGGCGACGGGGCGGATCGGCGGCGCAGAGGGGCAGCACGGCCGGAGGGGCTCGCGCGCTGGAGTGGTCGGCCGAGCTCGGGAGCTCGCGGCTACGGACGGGGCTCCGGTGGTTGGCCGAAGGAGCTAGGACTTGGGGGTTTGGTGTTAGGTGGAGGAGAAGAGAGGGTTTTCTCCAACAGAGGGAGAATGGTGAGGTTGGTGGGGAGTAGTTGATGAAGAGAGTACGAGAGAAAGAGATGAGAGTTTCTTTCCTCTTCTGTGAGTAATTCTTCTGTGAGAGAAGAATGGGAAGAGTGGGGAGTTTATTAAGGGTGGGGGTGGTGAACGTGTGGTGAGCAGTTGATTAAGGGAGAGAGAAATAGGAAAGCTTTTACCAATTCATGGGGAGTGAGGTGCTGGTCCTACGGGACCAGCCAACTGTGTATAATATATATATAATTTTTATAATAAAAACTAAATCAACCAGATTTGGAAAATAAGAAAAAGTGTTGGGTTCGGGCTCAGGCCTGGGTCTGGGTCCGAAAATCAAAAGTCCATGTTGTAAGTTTATTTTCGAAATCATTTTCACCCAAAAGTATTTAATAATAATAATATTGATAATAATAATAATTTTAGAAATATTAATGATAACACTTTTATTAATAAATACAAACATGGGTTTCACAGGATTTGATTCAATCTTTCCATAACTGAAGAGGCGGTTAGGGTTTCCACCCTCTCTCTATATATACTCTCTTCTGGCCTTCTTTGTGGAATAACGAAAATATAAGTTAGAAAAGGAGAAAGAGAGAGAGAGCTGTTGCCGCCATTGCAAGTCCATCCGAGGAGTCAGAACAGAGGTGACTTCGAGCGTTCCACAAGTTCTTCAAACTTGCTGGTTCCTGGAAGCAGTTCGTGTGGGACGAATCTTGCTTTGAGCAACGGTGTTTTGACACCTCAGCAACTGTTCTTCATCTAATCTTTCTCTAGATTATTGTAACTCGTTCTGTCCCAATTGCAACACGTTTTCAAGGAAGAACGAGAGATCTTGTCTTCTCTATTTTCCTCCTTCATATTGTAATTTGGCTATTTGATTTTTATATCATTGTAGATCTCTGTTGTATCTGTTTTACCATCTTTAATCAAGTCCCGGGAATAACAGAAACTACATTATCGATTTCAGATTTAGGAGTGATGCGACCCCCATTAAAGATTCTGCCCTCTTCATCTAAAAGTCCAACCCTGGCACGATTATTTTGGTACACCCCTCAGAAGGTTCAGCTTGCTAGCTGGTTGTTCATGGTTTGGAAGTAGTCAAGGAATTTAAAGTGGAACCTACTTTTCTATTATTTCTTCGTCTATTTGTAAGAGGAGGGGGAGTGCTTGGGCTTCTTTGTTGGTTGGGATTATTGCGCGAAGCCCCCATGACATGTATAAGGAAGCCACCTGTAATTCTATGTCTTTATCGCCACAAGTTTGCCTTCTTGAACACTGTCGAGTTAGAGAAGTGGTGCACAATCTTTGGAATACGGACTGCTTTGGCGATGTATCAACTGCATTTCATACAATAACAATTGATAATGATGTTTGCACAGTCATGTCGTTGAGGGGATAATACATTTGTAGTAGAAATTTCTATTTCTTTACGCTTGTAATTGATTACATCGCGTAAGCCATAAAATTAAATTTCACATTTAAACCCACTTCACATGCATAAACATTGTTTGTGCATGAGTTTGTTTGCAAGGCTTTTGCTTTCTGGCTCACGTCACGCACATAGGTAAACTACGCGTGTGATTGTGAAAGACTTATATGGCAGACCCACTTCACCCGCATAGCTAGGCTCTACGCATGGGCCGCGCTTGGTGACTGGCCACGCATGGCTTCCATTCTGAATAACTTGTCATCAAATGCACTTATGATCTTAAATGTCGCATATTCTTTTTGTCCAACAATTTAAGCGTGCATGTCTCAAGCTGTTCTTGGCTTCTTTGAGTTAGCATGCTATGGTGCATAGTGAAGAAAGTCTACAATATTTCCAATTCCAGAGCATGAACGCATAGGATCATCTAGATATGAGATTCTTTTGAGGACATATTCCTTCTTTGTGCGCATACGCTGATGCTTCTGCGCAGTTGGTCCGTCTTTATGTTGTGAAGACATATTCCTTCTTTGTGAAGACATATTCCTTCTTTGTGCGCATACGCTGATGATTCTTTTGAAGATATATTCCACTTCACGCGCATGCCTTAGAATTGATATTGTTCATCCCAACTTGGTTCTTCTTCTTCTGCACACTACGTTGAGCACGCATATGTTTGGAGAAGTGCTTGGCACTTGGGTTCTCAACAACATAGTATTTTTCTCTGTTAAGACTCAAGTTATCAACACTTTTCTTTTTGTGCATATAATGTGGCTTATTTGCCTGCGTACCGGCAACCCCAAAACTTATGCCCATAATATTTTGGACAAAGGCAACAATGGCTTTGTCTTCTGTCGCATGCGCACATGAGTTTCAGGAGTCATATGCACATATAGGGTCTTCGTTGGACCATGCGCTGACAACAACTTTGAAGAGTTCTGAGCAAGTAGAGTCTATGCAGGTAGTATCTTCCCTTGGCTATGTGCATTCAGAGCCTTCCCTTCGCCATTGATGACATTAGGGTAGGGAGTACGTTCTTTTGGAAGATAAGTCCTTCGAGACTTCTTGGGCTTCACCAATCGTAAGGGGCTTAAGCTATCCTCCGAAAGCACTACTTCGAATGCTTGTTTGTCGAATTGCACGACCAACATCTTTTATGTAGTTTCTATCTTTGTAACATTGGATTGTGCCACTACTTTCTCAGCAGTGGAGAAAGTCGTCCCTAGCAGAGTCGCCATTTGTTTTTACAACAAAATTAACCAACTTTATTTGCTTTTGAGATACAAATAACGCCAATACAAAGAATTCTAAGTACAAAAATACCTGCGGAAGTGTAGTAATGAAGATTAAGTCAGCACATGACTTCTTTACTTGTTGACAATCCGAGACGAATATAGATGAAGCATGCTAACTTTGGCTTAGGTATAGTGTTATACGGTAATGCCCTTCAGTCTAAAGAATGCAGGTGTTGCATACCAACGAGCTATGACTATTTTTTTTTGTAAACATTTACGAAAAATGGTGGAATGTTATATAGACAATATTGATGTTAAAAATTGTCTAAAAAACATCACCTTTAAGATTTGAGAATGGTGCTCAAACTGATGCGTGCACACCAACTCAAGATGAATCCACCGAAGCCCTTTATAAGAGTCTCCGGTAACAATTTTCTTGAATTTGCCATAACATCCAAGGGTATTCACTTTGACCCAGACAATGTCAAGGCTAAATGACTAATGCCTAACCATTCATAAGCAATCTTACTGTAGAAGCATGGATCATGCGCCTATGCCTTATCTAGGCGTTGGGCCACTCGTGCCTCAGCACAAACATTGCCTCAGTCACGCCTCACATAGGCGTTGGGTTGCTCACGCCCAGTCTCAAAACTTGGGCAGGGCGCTTCGACTCCCGTGCCAAAGACGACAATGACACAAGAGTCAAAGAATAATGATTATTGACATTTATGAAGATGCGGCCCCCACTACCACTCGCCCCTCACTTACACCTCATAGGCGTACCCGATCCATCACATCATCACTCGCACCACCCCCAAGACAGCATTTAATAAGCTGAGTCTCTTTCTCGAGACGTCAAACCCAACGCTTCGATCTTCGTGCCAAGGATGAACCTAGAAGAACGAAGTTCAGTTTGCCTCAGCATGGATGGACATGTGTCACCAGGCACTATTGGTCCATTGGTCATGGTCGAACCTAATTTTAATAGTTAATCTAACCATGTCTCGATATAAGGGCTAGTTGGACTACTTGGACAACTGCTAAAGAACTGCTACCTATCTGATCAAGACTGAAGCCATTTTTGCCGTATGAGTCTTTATTTCAATATTCGATGTAATTTTTATATTTATTGAGTCTAGGATTACTTTGTACACCGAGTCGTACTGGCAAATAGGCTATCCCAAAACGTTTTCAAAAATATCGTATGTTTCAAAAATAGCCCATTTTTACAAAAGCTCCTAACTGCTTAAACTTTTCAAATAAGCCAAAACCAAAATCTGTTTTATAAAACATCCCAAAAATCAAAACTGGCCCCAGGAGAATTCGGCCATAATTTGTTTAGTGTCGTTTGGTTTTTGAACTTGGTCCTCCTGTAGTTACGAATGCAACGACTATTTTTCGAGATTCTCTCAAAGAGTTCTGCCCGAATTCTGCACGAATTCTGTCAGAATTCTAACTTTGGAAAACCAATAAATAGAGAAGGATTTCAATCATTTCAACCCACTTATTCACTTTTTTTATCTTTTCTCTAAAAGCTTAAACGTCTTCCAAAGTGTTCTAAAAGCTTTCATTTTCAAATCCTAAGCCAGTTACAATCTTCTAGTCGATTTGCCAGTGCGGTACGGTTTAGAAGTTTTAGAGAGATTGTAATCAGAGGCTTGATTGAAGAAAGACATTTCATAATTGAAGTTGGTCGAGAACTTCGTATCAAAACACGCGTTGTAGAAGTTGCAAGGACTTCGTATGAAAGCTTGCGGTATTTTTCAATAGTGGATTCAACTGGAAGCTAGAGTTCTTTCAACTGGAATAGTCCTCACAAGAGGGAAACTAGTATACATCGTCGTCTTTGTGTTTGCTTTCTGATCTCTGCCTTTATATTTTACATACTTGTGATATATTATTTGTGATCTTGTTGCTCCTACTTCATACTCTATTCACCCCCTCTAGAGTATTATGCTTTACAATTCGTTCCTACAATTGGTATCAGAGCGGGTTATACAGGTAAAGAGAGGTAACACTGCTATTATATTCTTAATTATTTTAGCTGTTACACAGATCAGAGTATAACACATGGAAACTGTGAAATTCACAAGTAAATGCCAAGCCACAAACAGACCCCCATTGTTTGATGGTACAAATTACATATACTGGAAAACATAGATGAGTTTCTTCTTGAAATCTCTAGATTTTGATTTATGGTTTATTGTTATTGATGGCTATAAAAAGCCTGCTCGTATTCTTGTTGAAGGGGAGTTGGTTGAGAAACCCCATAACAAGTATACTGAAGCTGAAAAAAATATGACAGTCTTGACGCACTTGCTATTAACGCTTTGTTTTGTGCTTTAGATAAGACAAAATTTAACAGGGTGTCTACATACACAACATCAAGTGAAGTGTGCAAACTTCTTGAAGTAACCTACAAAGGCACGATGCAAGTCAAGGGGTCAAAGATCCGTAGACTTACTCAGGAGTATGAGGCGTTCAAGATGAAGTCAAACGAATCTGTCACTCAGATGTTTATGAGATTCCTGGATATTGTAAACCCTCTGTCATCATTAGGCAAGGAGTACAGTAACCATGAGAAGATTCGCAAACTTCTACGAGCTCTCATGAAGAACTGGATTCTGAATGCTACGACAATCATTGAAGGGAACGACCTCACAACTATGTCTCTTGAAACACTCATGGGTAAGCTACTCACTTACGAGCTGAAACTTCAAGACTTTGAAAATGTTGCACTGAAGGAGAAGTCGATCGTTTCAAAGCTCAATACAGAAGAACTGTCGAAGATAATTCCGACGACAGTGACACTGACTCTGAAGATCAAGCTCTCCTAGTAAGAAAGTTCAAGAAGTTCATAAGATTTAATAGAAGAACAAAAGATAACTATAGCAACAACAACAACAATGAAGAAGATCATATCTGCTACGGTTGCAAGAAAAAAGGACATATGAAGAAGGACTGTCCAACAACAGTATCATCAACCAGGAAAAGTAACATGTATGACAAAGTCTAACTGAAGAAATCAACATCCAGAAAGTATGCCAATACAAGCATATGGCATGAAAGCGAAGCCAGCGACTCAGAAGATGAACAATCAGATGACGCTGCAAATGTATGCATAATAACATTCGATCAGGTAACTACTAACCCCTTGTTTGATACATATGATGATTTTACCTTTGAGCAATTAGGTGAAGCCTTTAGTGACCTCTTGGGTGATTACAGAAAACTGTGTAGTAAATATCAAAACTCTAAGAAGGTACTCAAGGAGTACAAAGGTAAAATAGGAAGACTTACCGACCTACTAGCGGAGGTTAGAAGTAATGATAATTCTAGTAAGGTAGGTGAGCTTTCTTCTGTTAAGTTGTTACTATACGAGACCACAAGACTATCCGAAGAGAAAGACAAGACCAATAACAAATTAGAGGAAGACCTATTCAAAGAGAAGAAGAGTATTCAGCAAGCACTTATCAGGAATGATACACTTACTGCTGATTATACTGTATTGTTTGACACTTCCAAAAATTTGGAAATTAGGTTAGGAAAATAGCCTGAGCTAGCTACTTCCTATCCTAACATGGGTCACTTATCGAAACATCGGAACACTGTCAAACCCAATACTGTCAGACCAAACCAAACCAAACCTTTTCCCAAGAAGACTTAACAGGCATGCATTTGTTTATACTAGAAAACCAAGACCTACCTATCATACACAATACACTGCATTCAACACTCATCATGCTAGATGTCATTATTGTGGCACCATTGGTCATATTTCTTCTGCATGTAGAGTTAGAAAACTTGTTGATTTAAAGATATGTGCATGGATACTGAAAACTAACATTCCAGTACCCTACAAGAAATGGGTACCAAAGTTATCATATACAAATTTTTTTTGTAGGTGGAACACCCTTCACATGCTAGAAGTAAATGGATCCTCGACAGCGGTTGCTCATAGCACATGATCGGTGACGCTTCATTATTTACAACACTGTCGAAGAAGAAAGAAGGATACATTTCCTTCGATAATAATCCTAAAGGGTACATAATAAGTATCAGTAATATTGGTAAGGCTCCCTATCCTGTGATTAAAGATGTCTGTCTAGTTACCGAGTTAAAATATAACCTACTCAGCAAAAGCTATTTAGCTGACCACGGTTATGGTATTAACTTTGTCAAAGATAAATGTACTGTAGTTGATAGCTCAACTGGTAGTACTATCTTTGAAGGTATCAGGGAAGACAATATATATATTTTCTATTTGTTAGAAAATACTAACAAAGCAGGTAGATGTTTAATAGCCAAAAGTGATGAAAATCAACTATGGCATATAAGACTCGATCATGCAAACATGGACACAATTTCAAGACTATCAACAAAGAAGTTGGTACGAGGCTTACCGGACATTACTTTCAAGAAGGATACGGTATGTAGTGAATATAAAAAAAACAAAGCTATCCGATCTGTATTAAGTCCAAGAACGTTGTAAGTACCACCAGATCTCTACAATTACTGCATATGGATTTATTTGGACCTAGTAGAATTGCTAACCTATGTGGTAAATTATATGCTTTTATAATAGTAGATAATTTCTCTAGATACACGTGGGTATATTTTCTTGCATGTAAGAACGATGCATTGTCAGAATTCGTCTCCTTTTGCAAGAAAGTTCAAAATGAGAAAGGTTTCATGATTACTCGTAAGCGATCATGGTGGCAAATTTGAGAATGTAGATTTTAAGCAATTTTGTGACACATACAGTTATCTGTATGAGTTCTCTTACTCTAGGACTCCCCAACAAATTGGAGTTGTGGAACGTAAGAAGAGGACTCTATCCGAAATAACAGTAGTAATGTTAAACCAGTTTAGTCTACCTAAATACTTTTGAGCTGAAGCTGTTAATACAACTTTCTATGTTATCAATAGGGTTCTAATTCAGCCTATATCGAAGAAGACT
Source organism: Iris pallida (assembly GCA_029216955.1). Classification (NCBI taxonomy): domain Eukaryota; kingdom Viridiplantae; phylum Streptophyta; class Magnoliopsida; order Asparagales; family Iridaceae; genus Iris; species Iris pallida. Next base: position 8,428,453 of record JANAVB010029815.1, on the reverse strand, counting down.
CCCTATGAACTATGGTTTGATAAAAATCCTACTATGTCATATTTTAAAATATTTGGTTGTAAATGTTTTATTCTTAATACTAAAGATAATCTGGAAAAGTTTGACAAAAAAGTCGATGAAGGTATCTTCTTAGGTTATGTGACGAAGCGCAAAGGATACCGAGTATTCAACAAAAGAACCATGATAATGAAGAATCGATAAATGTCATATTTGACTAACTGAATCAACATTCAATCGATGATGATGATGAAGACCTCAGTACAACAAATACAGCACCTGCAGAACCATCAAGCACAACACCAGCTGATCCTTCAAGCAGATCACGTACAGAACCAGAAGCCGGAACCAGCTACCTTGAGAGTTTGCCAAAAAGAATAAAGTTTTTGACAGACCATCCCAAGGACTTGGTAATAGGTGAGATTACCATGGGTGTAAGTACTCATTCCTCTAGCAAAGATATAGTTTTCTGTGTTGCATTTATTTCACAGCTTGAACCCAAAACTATTGAAGAAGCATGTAGTGATACTTTTTGGTTAGATGTTATGCAAGAGGAATTAAACCAATCTGAACGGAATCAAGTTTGGGAACTTGTTCCCAAGCCTATTGATCATCCGGTCATTGGCACCCACTAGGAATTTTGAAATAAACTTAATGAGAATGGTTTAGTTACACGTAACAAGGCCCGACTCGTAGCTCAAAGATACAACCAAGAGGAAGATATTGACTACGATGAGACCTATACCCCAGTTGCGTGATTAGAATCCATTCGCATGTTATGTGCATTTACATGTTTTCATAATTTTAAATTATTTTAAATGGATGTTAAGAGTGCATTTTTGAATGGTTTTATAAAAGAAGAAGTTTATGTAGCACAACCTCCAGGTTTTACTGATTTCAAAAACTCTGATTATGTTTTCAAGTTGAAGAAAGCCTTATACAGTTTGAAACAAGCCCCTCGTGCTTGGTATGATCGTCTAAGCTCTTTTCTACTTGACAACGGTTTTACAGAAGGCAAGGTTGACACTACACTGTTTATAAAATCTTTTAATAGAAATATTCTTTTAGTTTAAATTTATGTAGATGATATTATTTCTACTGATGAATCTTTCTGTCAAGAATTTTCAAAGTATATGCAAAATGAGTTTAAGATGAGCATGATGGGAGAACTGAAATTCTTTCTCGGACTGCAAATCAAACAAACCAATAATAGGACATTCATTAATCAAGCCAAGTACACAAAAGACTTATTGAAGAAGTTCGACCTGGAAAAAGTCAAACCACTTGGCACTCCGATGGCGACTTCAACCAAGCTTGATATTGATGAACAAGACAAATCAGTCGACATACGTAAGTATCGAGGTATGATTGGTAGTTTACTTTGTTTAACTGCTAGTCGTCCTGATATAATGTTTAGCATTTGCTTGTGTGCACGTTTTCAAGCTAACCCTAAGGAATCACACTTGTGCGCGGTTAAGCGTATCTTCCAATACCTTAAAGGCACTTCTTTTGTCGGCTTATGGTATCCCAAAACCACGTTCTTTGACCTAACCGGTTACTCGGATGCTGATTTTGCTGGATACAAAATGGATAGAAAAAGTACCGGCGACACGTGTCATTTCCTAGGTAAGGCATTAGTCTCTTGGTTTAGCAAGAAATAAAATTTTGTTGCATTATCAACTACTGAGGCTGAGTATATCGTCGTAGGTCGTTATTGTACAAAAATTTTGTGGATGAAGCAAACTTTAGAAAACTTTGGTTTACTTTACACACATATACCCATTTTCTGTGACAACACTAACACTATTAATTTGACTAAGAATCCTGTATGTCACTCTCGCACTAAATATATTGAGATTCGGCATCATTTTCTTAGAGATCATCAACAAAATGGAGATATAAACCTTGTATATGTAGACACAGAGAACCAACTGGCTGATATCTTTACAAAAATTATTAGCGGAAGATCGTTTCAATTATTTACGTCGAGAATTAGGGATTTTAGATATCAATAATATTAATTAATTTTATTTTATTGATTATTTTTTAATACTCAAAAACTGTTTTCGAGACAAGCCAACAAAGGGTCTGTCTGTTACCACGACTACGGCTAAAGCGAACTGATATTTAGGTGTTCCTCGGTGAACCTCCGTTAGCTGGAACAGTCCCCTACAGCTAATTTGATACAGTCGTTGTGTAAAAAAAATTAATTTATAAAATAATATTAATTATATTAATTGAATTTAAAATAACTAAACTTGGAATTAAATAATTGAAAAGAGTTGATGAAAAGAAAGTGGCCTGTATTTTTTTCTGTTGAAAAAGATCTCAACAGAACCCCGGGCAAACTCTGACTGAATTCGGCCCAAGTTCTGTTGGTGATTTGTGTTTTAAGTCAGAACCGAGTGGCCCCCTTCCTTTTACCTTCTCCAAAAGCCTCATATTCACAGCAGCAGCAGCCCGAGCCCCCCAAACCCTAGCTATTCTACAAGCCTTTTTCTTCCAATTCCTTTTGAGAAATCAATCCAAACTTTGGATTCGTGCGAAGATTCTCGTCCTCTATAACATACTCCAATCTTGGAAGGTATAACCTTCTTCTTTCCTCTCTTTCAAGTTCATAGATTTTATCTCTTTTTAGACATAATGACTATAAACTTCAATCCCTCCAAGAGGAAGAAGACTGCAGCCAGTGAAGAGGCTTTGCCTTCAAATTCTCAGGTGGATTCACTCTTTTCTCCGATCCAATCGGCTGACGGTGCATATAATGATTTTTTCTTTGACACTCATGATCAATCCTTATTATGGTACACGAATTTTTTGATTCGCTAAATATGTACCGGCGCCCCGATCAAATGGACTATATTTCCATAACATCGTCCATTCTTTGAGGTATTAGTGTTGCACCAACTTGTCACTCACCAATATCCCATTGCAACCAATGCTATTAGACTGTTTTATTGTAATTTCACTTTAAACACTTTTGATATAAGAACTCATGTCGATAGAATAACTATCGAGTTCAATGATGTCCTCTTAGCGGAAATCTTTGGTATTCCTAACGAAGGTGCCCCGCTTGATGATATCACCAAATTTAATTTTCCTGTAGGCACAACTTTAAGCAGTTTTAAGAATAAACTCTGTTCTCCTGCCCGTGTTCATTCTGGTAAGTTCAAGGCTACTAACTTGAACTTATTTAACTATGAATTGCATCGCATCATCTATTCCACTCTCTTACCCAAATACACTTCGAAAGATGATGTTACCACCCTTGAACCGTCTGCCCTTTATCACATTCTTAAGGGTATTCATTTTTCTGTCCTGAAGACTATTATTAAGATGATGGTACGTTGTCGCAAAAGGCATAGAAACCTAGCTTACGCAATGACTATTCCAATCATCTTCCAGCATTTCGATATTGACTTATCCACTTTTGCTCTTGAGTCTGAGGCCAAGTATCTTCAGCTGTCTCATCACAGCACAGCCGTCCCTCCTGCTCTTTCTACTGCTTTACCTCCTCAGGACTACCCTATGTATTATGAGGGTGTCCATCAGCATCTCTCAAATTTACGAGCATTTATTACTGACACATCTAAGGAACATGAGTTTCGTGATGCCAGTCGGTTTTAGGCTCTCGTCAATTCATTTGTCGACCTACGATTTTCTCAGACTGGTCATTCTGCCAGTTCTCTTCTCCGAGATCCAGCTGTATCGGGTTACCGCTAGAGGATGAGGCAGTATGTCATCTCTTTCAGCTCGATAACGCATATGATTGGTATCGTAGTTCTGGTGCTACTCCACACCCTTCTGGAGCTGGCCCATCTGGACATGGTAGCACTGCTGATGCTGCTGATGATGGTGACTCTGAGGATTTCTGATCTAGACGTTATGTATTTTGTCTAGATATTTTCTAGTTAGACTCTTTATTTGTCTATGTTTACTTGGAAATGCTCCGACATTCCAAGATAGCATTTATCTTTATTTTTTTAGCACTGAGGCTTTAATTGCTGAGATGATGTATCTTGAACATATTTTTATGCTTTTCTTAGCATGTTTTCTATTTCAGCTTAGTACTATTCTTTATCCTTATTTTATGTTGTTTATGTATAGCATTATCTCTTTTATCTTATGCTTCAACATATAAACTGCCTGTGAAATACATGTTTATCCTTCTATATTTTTTTTGTATTTTTTCAAGTTTGTTTCTTATGCATAAATTGCGGGGGAGCTTCTCTCTTTGCAATTATTTTGCTAAGTGACAACAGAAGAGAAAATGGATCTAACATCTTTTGTAGGAATAGGATAATATAGAAATTTTTTTGAGGATACAATACACTACCATTGTTGAACAAGTACTATTTTGATTCTTTTCAAATCAAACGATCAAGATGTTATATCGGTCAAGGTTTGTTAATTATCAAAATGTGGGAGATTGTTGGCCCATTAGTCATGGTCAAACCTGATTTTAATAATTGATCTAACCCTGTCTCGATATATAGGCTACTTGGACAGCTGCTAAAGAACTGCTACCTATCTGATCAAGACTGAAGTCGTTTTTGTCGTATGAGTCTGTATTTCAATATTCGATGTACTTTTCATATTTATTGAGTCTAGAAATACTTTGTACACCGAGTCGTACTGACAAATAGGCTATCCTAAAATATTTTCAAAAATATTCTATGTTTTAAAAATAGCCCATTTTTACAAAAGCTCCTAACTGCTTAAAATTTTCAAATAAGCAAAAAACCAAAACCGTTTTTATAAAACATCCCAAAAATCAAAATTGGCCCTAGGAGAATTCGGCCAGAGTTCATCCAGAATTTGTTTAGTGCCGTTTGGTTTTTGAATTGGTCCTCCTGCAGTTACGGATGCAACGGCTGTTTGTCGAGATACTCTCAAAGAGTTCAGCCCAAATTCTGCACGAATTCTTTCAAAAGTTTGAGTTTGGAAAACCTATAAATAGAGAAGGATTTCAATCATTTCAACTCACTCATTCACTTTCTTATCTCTTCACTCTAAGCTTAAACGTCTTCCAAAGTGTTCTAAAAGTTTTTATTTTTAAATCTCAAGCCAGTTACAATCCTCTAGTCGATTTTCCAGTACGGTACGGTCTAGAAGTTTCTGAGAGATTGTAATCAGAGGCTTGATTGAAGAAAGATACTTCATAATTGAAGTTGGTCGAGTACTTCGTATCAAAGCTCGCGTTGTAGAAGTTGCAAGGACTTCGTACGAAAACTTGCAGAATTTTTCAATAGTGGATTCAACTGGAAGCTAGAGTTTTTCTGACTGGAATAGTCCTTACAAGAGGAAAACCAGTATACATCGTCGTCTTTGCATTTGCTTTCTGATCTCTGCCTTTACATTTTACATACTTGTGATATATTATTTGTGATCTTATTGCTAACATTTTTTATTATCTAAATTTTGCTGCCTACTCTATTCACCTCCCTTTAGAGTATTACTCTTTACAATTCGTTCCTACAGGCGTGAGCTGCCAAGCGCGTATGGCTTAGTTACCCAGGTGCATATCATTTTGGGCGTATACGCCTCTGACCCTGCGCACTTAGTTCTCTACCATTTTACGAACCCATGCTACCTAGGGCAGTGATTCCTAGGCACGGGTGTCGTATTAGCTATGATAGAACTAGGCATATGTCATGCGTAGAAGACGAAGTCACGCCAAGGAAAGAGTCCAGAGCAGTTTAAAGATTTCCTACGACAAGTTTCAACAACATGATACGTGGCAGTCAGCCATAACCCCATTCCAGCGTAGTAGGTGCGCCACTATAACCAAAGGTGCCACGTGGCAGACAAAGGCTCATGCGCCTGCCTGTTACTAGGCGCATGTGGGACTCTCTCTCTTATCTATAAATAGGAGGAGCTCTCCTCCTCTAAAGCCCCATGTTCCTGAATTCCTCAAGAAGTTCCCAAGCAACTCAGAGAGAGTTCTTGTTATTTCCCCTTAGTCAGTAAAACTAAGCCCGGCAATCCTCCCTCTCAGCCAGATCATCAACGAAGTAAAAGAAGCAATCCTCCTCCGTCATAACCCAGATCAAAAGCAAAGTTCGATCAGGTGTTCCTGTTCAGGAGTTCCTTCTTGCATTCTCGTTCGCAGTCTTCCTAGAAGCACATTCCCAAGAGCTCATGAAATAATGTCGATCAAGATGACAACTCTGCTGGAGACTTCCTTCTTCTTGAATGAGAAGGCTGTGATGCAGTCTGACACGTCCATGCTCGGTACTACCGTAAAGATATCGGTCGTCAAGTTCGATCAATCAGCCTTTGAGGAGCTGCTCTCGGAGGGTAGTATAGGCCTCTCTCCTAGGCCAGTGAAGCCGAGGAAGACGAGGAAGGCGTGGGTGCCTAAGGCTCGTATAGCCTGCCCACTTCCTATCGAGGAAGGGCATTACTCGTTGGCATAACTATCGTCAGGCGCGCCAGCCCCTGCTCCGACCTTGGCATGTGAATCTGGTGAGCGCAGTACTCGTTCTTGTTTGCCATTGATTGTAAAAGAACAGAACTATTTTATGGGAAGACTGGACTTTTACTTTATAACACAAACTCGCTTGTACAAGGAAAGCCTAGGGATGAAAACCTAGGTACAACAATCTAAGGACAATTGTTTAGTTTTTCTGGGGGGTGACGGTAGAGGCTCGGAAAAGTGCTATCAACTCTGCCTTACTCCTTGGACGATCGAACGTAGCCTTGGCTCTGATGAAGAAATACTCTCGGAATGTGTGGGGAGATTCTTCTGTGTGCCGCCTCTTTTTTTCTCTCCGTGTCTTCCTGCAAGGGAATGGCACCTTGCTATTTATAGGAACGGGGTATGATAAGTAGGGTTTGCAATGATTGCTCCTTTAAACATAGGTGGTGAGGGATTTGGTTAAGATTTGTCTTGATCCTATTTGTTGAAAATTAATCTGGGCTGTTAATATTGATTATAACAAATCTGGGCAGTTAATGTTGATTGCACCAAATCTGCATGGGCAGTTAATATTGATTGCAACAAATCTGGGTTGTCATGATTTATTGATATCAGCAAATCCGAGTGAATAAATCTTGGTCAATCTCCTGCCACGTGTCCCAACTGCCTGTTATATTGATTGCCACAAATCTAAATTGTTGGAATTTGATTAACTCCTACCACATGTCCCAACTGCCTGTTATGTCGATTGCCATAAATCTGAATTGTTGGGATTTGATCAACTCTTGCCACGTGTCCCAACTATTACGAGCCGCATGAAGGACTGTCATAGTTGAGCCGCATGAGTGTGACCTTTAAAATCTGAGCTGCATGAGGGTGGCCCCCATGATCCAAGCCGCATGGGAGTAGCAGTCGCATGGGAGTGGCCTCCAACTGAACCGCATAAGGGTGGCCACGTGTCAGAGCCGCATGGGTGTGGCCTCCTAAACTCTGAGCCGCATGAGGGTGGCCTCCATGATTCGAGCCATATGGGAGTAGCAGCCGCACGGGAGTGGCCTCCAACTGAACCGTATAAGGGTGGCCACGTGTCAGAGCCGCATGGTGTGGCCTTCCAAAATCTGAGCCGCATGAGGGTGGTCCCCATGATCCGAGCCGCATGGGAGTAGCAGCCGCATGGGTGAGGCCTCCAAAATCTGAGCCGCATGAGGGTGGCCCCTATGATCCGAGCCGCATGGGAGTAGCAGCCGCATGGGGGTGGCCTCCAACTAAACCGCATAAGGGTGGCCACGTGTCAAAGCCGCATGGAAGACCTTGAAGCGATCCGCATAAAGAGCTTTAGAATTTGGTGGATCGTGCCAGCTATAAAGATTTTTCTCGTCTCTCTAGGAGCACGTCATTATGTCAGAGTCATCATTTTACCTTTATGTCAGAGCTGTCAAGTCTTTATGTCAGAGCTGCCGTCAGAGCATTTAATGAGCCAGCTGCTCTGGCCAGCTGTAGAAGCCTACTTTTGAACCGCATAGGGCCACGTGGCTTTTTTTGAACCGCATGGAGATGTTGGGGACTTTTGAGCCGCATGAAGCTCTAGGAGACTTTTGAGCCACATGAAGCTCTAAAGGACTTTTGAGCCGCATGGACTTTTCTGTTCTTTTTTATGCTTCTACAAGACCCCCTTCAAAGTTTTCAATTTATAAAAATTGAAATACTTTGAATAAGAAGCATGTTCATGCCGCATGGACTGACCTGGCCGCATAGACTTCCTAGCCGCATAGACTGCTATGGCCGCATGGAGTTCTCTAGCCGCATGGACCGCTCTGGTCGCATAGACTTCATAGTCGCATGGACTGCTCTGGCCGCATGGAGTTCTCTAGCAGCATGGACCACTCTGGCCGCATGGAGTTCTTTAGCCGCATGGACCGCATACTGTCCTTTTTGCCATGTAGGCGTCTCATTAATTGCTCTTGATTCGTTTTGATTTAAAGCTATCTTTCGGGAGGAATCCCAAGAGTCGGCTTATTAAATATTTGGATTTTTGCCTTGATGAATCTCCTGCATGAGAGAGAATGCAATCCCAAGAGTCGATTTTGTCTGCAGCACATAATCCGAAGCGTTCATCGGTCCACGTGCCCACCCCCTGTCCGCCTATAAATAAGAGTAATTTTTGGAGAGAGACTCTTTACTCTCTTCTTCAGTTCAAGCTTTTCTTGCCCTAGCTATCGTCTTCTTCTTATTTCGATCATCGATGGCCCCCAAGACTTCCAAGGCTGCGGGAAAGGATAAGGGAGTGGCTTCCACGTCGACTGCGGCGCCTGAAGTTCATTCCGACGTTCGCCCCGCCATTGCTGGTAAAGGTTTTAGGAAAAATTGCATGAACTCAGAACCTAACCATCATGGCTATGTTGTATATTTTATGCGCGGGCCTTCTTCGTCTTCATTGAACTGTTCAAGTTCATTGTGATGAATCTGCATACTGTGCTGTATGTACCGCATGTACATCCCATGTCCGAGCCGCATAGGGGTATACCCCATGTCTAAGCCGCATGAGAGTCATCTTGTGGCCGCATAAGCACTTTGCAAACTGAATCGCATAAGGACCCGTCGAACAGAACCGCATAAGTCCCTCTGAACTGAGCCGCATGAAACCCCATCAAACATGACCGCATAAGCCCCCCCTTTAAACTATGCCGCATATGGCCCTGCTAAGCAGAACCGCATAAGCTCATCTGGACTAGGCCACATAAGGCCCCGCTAAGCAGAACCGCATAAGCTCATCTGAACCGGGCCGCATGAGGCTGCGCTATGACGAGCCGTATAAGCTCATCTGAACCAGGCCGCATGAGGCCGCGCTAAGCAAAACTGCATAAGCTCATCTGAACCGGGCCGCATGAGGCTGCGCTATGCCGAGCCGCATAAGCTCATCTGAACTGGGCCGCATGAGGCCGCGCTGAACCGAGCCGCATAAGCTCGCTTTGAACCGGGTCGCATAAGGCCCCACCAATATAGAGCCGCATAAGCCCCGAAACACTAAGTTGGTTTCATCTGGCCATCTTCTAACTTTGTTTCTTTTGTCCTTTTTCAGTGAATCTGCCAGTCAATCCAGCGGGAGAACCCCTGGTAGGTTCGGCCCAATCTGCTGTGGGTGTGCGATTCGACCACTTAGTCTAATATGTGGCGAACCAGCTTCCCACAAACGAGCCTATGGAGAGGCTGAATGCTATCAGGAACCAACCCTTCTACTTTCTCTGTGCCATGTTGAACTCGGGGCAATTGGAGGGAAAATACCTGAAGCCGATGTTTCTCTTTGGGGAAGCCTTGACTGTGAAAAACCCCCGAGTGCTGGATATATCCGAGAGTTGGAGCTTTATTTTTGACGGGATGTCGATCAATATCCCTCAGATGGAGCATCATTTTCCTCTGTCATGGTTCAACATGTTACCGATAGACAGAAAGATGGTGGACTCCTTGACCCCAAGCAAGTCGGGGATGATTGTGGGTAACATCCATTATAACGAGAATTTGGGGTCAGCGTATGCGGGAAGGGAATCGGTCAGTCGGTACGTGATGGGACTGGCCCCGGGTACTTTTATAAATGTATCGGGTCCCAATTTTACGTTCTGTCAAGCTGACACCTTCTTGAACCATCTTGCTCGGAAGGGGTCCTATCCCGTCGGCCAGTTGGCGCTGTTGAACTAGATAAACCCCATCCCTACGTGGGCCAACTTGACCACGTGGATTCTACAGAAGTATGAGACTCCCCTGCGTGAGATCGGCCTCTACCACTGTAGCACCCAGTTTCTAAAATGAGGGTAATTTTGAAATTTTATAATTATAATCATTTAATAATGATAATTAAACCATGTTATAATTTTTGGTGATTTTTAGTTAATTTAAAACTATTTAAAATCATGACTTGTGATTTTGATGACTTACTAGTGCAACCCTAGATTTTGCTGAGCCCAGAGACTAACCATGACCAGGGGAGCCTAGCTATGTGATTAGGATGACTAATTACTAGTTTTTAGCCTAGGGGTATTTTGGTCATTTTGACAATTTATGAAATTGTAAATTGTGTAAATTAAATATTGTGCTAATATATTTGTTAAGACTTGACCTAGAAGTTTAGCCTAATCTAGATGTTAGTCATGACCATAGAGACTAAGTTAGATGGTTTCAACTAAGTAATCAATTAGGTTAATATCTAGATATTTGTTAATAGGATATTTTAGGCTAAAGGTTAAGAATGGTTACTTTAATTGTGAGCCTTTAGATTGGCTAGGAATTGTTGGAGAAGCCTTGACCACTCATCCTAAACCCTAACCCTAACCTAATGACAGCCATCAAACATCCCCCCCTCTATAAATACAACACATTAACCTTTAGCATATTTTTTAATCATTTTTATTTGCCTCTTTTAGTGTTCTTCCTCAACTCCTCCCCAAATATCCAAATCAAGTCCAAATTGAGCCTAGTCTTTTGCATTGGACTCCCCTACAGTAGAGGGTACCATTTGTGGGTAGCTAGCAAGGATTCGGAGGCTCGGGATCGTCGCAAGATCGAGGGAAGCCCTCATTCAAATAGCTCTAAATTGAGGTTTCACCCTCAATAGGTAAAACCCTACAAACCCTATTAAATTCTAGTTTTCTTCCCATGGATACATTCATTTAGGGTCCTCCTAGGTGTAGCCCAAGTTTGGTAGGAATTCGAGTCCATTACGTGTCCGTATCGGACACGTATCGGTGTGTAGAAATAGGTGTTCGATGAAATGATTGTTAGAAATAAATATTGCTAATTTCAAATTATGTTTGAACAGATTTGCAGGTCTATAGGTGCTAATTAACTTTAGTGAAGACTGAGCTGGATTCTGTGTCGTGTCCGTATCTAAATAGGACACGCACGCACTGCACGAGATTTCGTGCACTGTCCTGCTACTGGACACGTCGTGTGCGCTGCACACGATACGTTTGGACACGAAATTTTAGGGGAAGGTCGGGGACATGACTGACATCACACCCATAAAATTTCATGCAACCTCGATGTGTGTGTACGAAGAAATCGCGCTCGCACTGGTCTTTCACTGACACGCACGCACATGAACCCCGCTCTAATACGGGCTTCGTGTCCCACCAGGACACGTCGTGGTGACGTATCAGGGACTCGAGCATGTAGCTCTATCCCTGGTGAAGGTCTGGACACGAGCACGTGTCTTGGTATGACTTGTGTCGTGTCCATGGGTCACTGAACTCACTGCACGAGACTGTGCTGAACACAGTCTCTGACACTGGTTTGACTCTCTGTTTGGACATTTCGTGTCCTAATTTGTGGACACAAACAACCCCCTTGACACGTTTAAACATGAGGAACATTCCTATATGACTGCTGTTTAAAATTTATTGGTTAATTTGGGTTTTTCGAAATTAGGTTCTATGTATCAGTCATTTCCAGTTGCTTAAATTATGAACTGACAGTTCATGTCATATTCCTGAGATTTAAGGGTAATCTCGATTTAAAGATTTCAAGGAATTGTTATACTCTCTACCTAGGTTAGTTAGCTCTCCAATTTGGTTTATATATGTTGATGTGGGGGTTTTCGATTTGTTTAGATATTGAAATTGGTTGGGAAATGGTGAATGTCTGATACACTAAACCTGAAAACTGAGTTTAATGTGTTTTGACTGATACATGTTGTTGTATTTCAAAATGAGATATGTTTGGGGATTTCAAATTTGATTTTATCCATTACCTAGGTTTCACAGTAGTTTACTAAGGCTTGGGTTCATGTTTTGGTTTAGTTTTCAAATAATTGGATTCGAGTAAACTGTTGTGTTCATTGATTTATGAATAAACCTGAAAATTCTTCCTTAATATTTAAAACTTGTAAAATTGAAATCTACACATGTTTTAAACTGAGATTAGGTTGTAATGAAAACTGAGTTGGGTTTGATATCTAAATCCTGGAATTGGATTTGGCCTGTCTTGATTTGGCCTTGGCATGGCCTGCCTTGACTTGGCTTTGGCATGGCCTGCCTCATTTCCAGAAGGTGAGAAGAGGGAGTGCCTGCAGGGCAGTGCAAGGCCTGGCCTCCTCTTTCCTGTGAGTTAGTATTAGTTGGTTTGAGTGTTAGAAATGAAAACTGGGATTTCTTTAACTGAAAATTGAGATTTTGGTAACACATGAAAACTGAGTTTTACTTTAATATAAACCTGAAAACAGAGATGATGTCTCAGTCCAATTGTTTTATTTGTAATGTTCATTTCAGTTTTTAGTTATACTATATATATGTATGTATGTTCAAAATGTTAAATTGGTGTGTATATATATATATATATATATATATATATATATATATATATATATATATATATATGTACAGATTATAGGCTATGTGATTTGTTAAGGGTTGGGGAGTTATGTGGGGTTTTAAGAACTGAGATTAAATCACTAATATTCCTTTACACACACTGTGGACACTTGACACCTATATCTAGGTTACACACACACACATGTTCTTCCTTTTCCCCTCTCTCTAAATTTGTGTTTGATTGGTATATATATATTTCTATATAGGATTGGTATATGTAGGCTTTCCTTTGGGCTTGCCTATATACACTAGTAATGTATATATATATATATGAAAACTACATAGATTGTTGAATGTAAAGTCTTGGTAGTATATATGATATTGATATATGGTATAGGCTTGGTTTGGTGTTGACCTAGATTGGACTAGTAGACCTAGTTTAACCTAGACAGTTGACCAAGAGTTGATTTTGACCTCGTTTGACTTAGAATCATGTAGTTTGCATTGTAGATTTCTATTAATTCATTTTGAGTACCTTAATAACCTGTTTTACTCTAAATCGGACTCTGTGACACTAGTTCGGACATCCATTCATACCAGTCATTCTGGGTGACAGGCGAGTATATTCTCTGACCGTTTCATACTTGCCTGGATTTACATTCTTGCTCTAGATTACTTTACTTGATACTGGCACGATCGTTATCACGGATTGGTACTATATGGATCTTCTCTTGCGATGCTATCTCTATTGTGTTCACACAGATACATATTGTCATGTGTGTTTCACGAACATATTGTATTTATTGTATACCCCTATTTATGTATACTCATTGTGCATATTGTACTCTCATTATCACATGAGCTTCATGGAGACTATTGTACAAGGTAGCGTAACTGGATTGGATCCTTGTGTATTGATTGGGGAGGGTGAGTAGGAATGGTTATGTAATCAAATCCCATTGTACGACTATTGTGTGCTTCCATTGTACACTCACGTTATGATGGATTTGACCTATTATTATTGTACAACCTAAACCGTTTACATAACCATATTGTGCTCTAAATCACTAGTATTGCAGTTTTACTTATCCTATATATATTCAGTTATAAATTCTCTCTCGTTTTCATATACATCTTCTTACAGTTCATGTATCTTACTCTTTTGTATGCTTATATTTCCTAACATGTTATGAACTGCGTGAGATGTATTGTGCTCGCTCCTATCCTGACTGGACCTGTTGAAAATATTACAGATGATGATGATGACTGCCCTACCTTCTATGGGGCACAAGAGGGTGACCTTCAGGAGCCCGAGGAGCATCTAGCTCAGTAGAGGGTGCCTAGCCTAGTCTAGTCTAGTATTTACAGCTTTCAGTTTGTATCGGATTGTTCCGATTATTAGTTGTGGCTTAGTTATATTTCAGGACTTGTATTTATTTATGTTGGACATCTACTTTGTGTGGTGTGATAACTCTATTTATATTTCAGTTCCTTTTATCTGATTCCATATCGTGCTCTATCTTTCCTGGACTTGTGATTGAGATATAGAGTTGAGATGTTATATTATACCTCCGTGCGGAGATGATATGTTTATATCATATTGTTGTTAGAGGTTAGATGTTATAGACGAACTATACAGCATTTTACCTCCGACACTGCGGCGTAGGCTGGACGTACCCACGTTCTCGTGCCCTTCCTCAGGGTGCGGGTCGTGACACGTTTTTGTGGTGGCCCATGCAGGTCAAAGTCGCAACTAGTGCGATTTCGTAGTGGTGCTCGACTTAGAGTGCTGCTACGAGCCTGCTGTTAGGATATAGGAATAGGCAGTATAAAGAGTTACTCAATCACATTTTAGGAAAAACTCTGATCTTTTGATTGCCATGATAACTCTTCTTGTAACTGAATTTAATTGTCCTTCCTTGATTTTCCTTATCATGTGCCATATTGATCTCCTTGTTTCAATCTGTCCTCAGGATGCCGCTTACTCGTTCTCAGGCAGCAGGGCCTAGTAAAGTTCCAGAGAGGTCAGATCCGGGAGGTCTTCCACCTCCGGCTACGGGAGTAGCAGTCGAGAGAGCAGTGGCCTCAGTTCCTGCCCTTCAGGCAGGAGTAGCAGCGACAGTTCTCGGAGGTCTTCCACCTCCAACAGCGGGACCGTCCATAGTTATTCTCGAGACTTTTCTACCGCCACCTCCGCTACCGACAGATGCGCAACAGATGATGGCCCTTATACTGCAGATGATGCAGACCCAGAGGGCCCAGGCAGAGGCACAGTAGCATCAGGCTGATGCATCCCACCGTCAGACAGAGGTTCTACGACAGAGTATGGAGAACTCCCACCAGCTGGCGATGACAGCAGTTGAGAGGGTAGTCCCGGGTATAGATTGGGGTGCCCCAGTTTAGCAGCAGCAGAGTCAGAGGAGGCCTGGTACATGTCTGGATTTCAGGAAGATGAATCCGAAGGACTTCAAGGGTCCCGAGGGTATCCTGTATGCTGACGACTGGTTGGAGGACGTCCAGATGAGCCTAGAGTTAGCAGAGGTTCCGAAGGAACTTTGGGTGACGTCTGCAGCCAGCCAGTTCTTTGACATCGCTTTGACATGGTTCCAGACAGACCCTCAGGTGTCAGTGAAGCGTATATCATGGAAGAACTTCAGGCGGCTCTTCAAAGAGAAGTTCTTCCCCGACGTGGCTCTTATAGCGTTGGAGGGCCAGTTTGTGGGTCTAGTACAGGGGAACTCGTCGGTGGACGAGTATGCAGCAGAGTTCTTTCGCCTTAGCAGGTTCGCTTCCAATCTGATCCAGGATAAGGGACAGAAGGCTCGTAAGTTCCGTAGGGGACTTATTCATGCAGTGCGCACCCGCACCTCAGGTCACCGTGACGCGATGTTCGATCAGATATTGATGGACGCGCAGATTGCAGAGGAGGACTTCGACCTCAAGCCGAAGAGGGACAGTGATGCCTTAGGGGTTAGTTCTAGTGCAGGGCCAGCCAAGCGCCCTCACATCCAGCATAGGCCAGTTCAGCAGCCGTTTCAGGGCCAGGGTCATGTACTTCATCAGCAGGCACCCAGGCAGCAACAGCCCTCTACATGTGACTTCTGCAAGAGGCAAGGTCACCGATGGAGCGACTACAGGAAGAGGCAGGGCCTGTGTTTACTTTGTGGTTCAGCAGAGCACCAGTGTAAAGATTGTCCCAGGAACAACGCACCAGTGACTCAGGCAGTAGCAGGAGCTAGAGCTCCGACAGGGCAACAGACGGGACCACCATTGCAGACTCAGCAGCAGAGGTTTGTCCAGCATCAGCAACAGGCCAAGGGAGGCCAGCAGGGGCGAGCTTTCGCCATGGCAGTCGAGGATGCACAGGCAGAGGGAGAGCTGATTGCAGGTTCCAATCTTTTTGATTCTATTTTCGCATTTGCCCCCTTATAACTGTCTTGAAATTCGATTCTATCCGTACCTGGTAGTTGATAAATTTTGTTCGGATAGTTTATTGTCTTCTGAGATAAGTCGTATGGGCTAGGTCGTCTCGATTATGGGATCTAGAATCTTCTATAGTCATGATAGCTGGCATAGTGAGGACACATAGTCAGATTTTGGACGTACTTCTCGGGTGTGGGAATTTAAGGTTTTTGCGGCCAAGCATGCGACAATGCAAAAATTTTAAATACCATGATTCTAGAGGTATGTACCATAGTCAAGGACTCTGTGAATATCATAGCCTTGCTCACTAGCATGACGAAGATTCCGAGTATCATGATTTTGGACAGACGCATATGATTATCGGACTGTATGTTGAGACTGTGATTATTGGGGGTGTTTGACCTAGAAGTAGTACGACCATCTTAATTTCGAGGACGAAATTCTTCTAAGGAGGGTAGACTTGTAGCACCCAATTTCTAAAATAAGGGTAATTTTGAAATTTTATAATTATAATCATTTAATAATGATAATTAAACCATGTTATGATTTTTGGTGATTTTTAGTTAATTTAAAACTATTTAAAATCACGACTTGTGATTTTGATGACTTACTAGTACAACCCTAGATTTTGCTGAGCCCAGAGACTAACCATAACCAAGGGAGCCTAGCTATGTGATTAGGATGACTAATTACTAGTTTTTAGCCTAGGGGTATTTTGGTCATTTTGACAATTTGTGAAATTGTAAATTGTGTAAATTAAATATTGCGCTAATATATTTGTTAAGACTTGACCTAGAAGTTTAGCCTAATCTAGATGTTAGTCATGACCATAGAGACTAAGTTAGATGGTTTCAACTAAGTAATCAATTAGGTTAATATCTAGATATTTGTTAATAGGATATTTTAGGCTAAAGGTTAATAATGGTTACTTTAATTGTGAGCCTTTAGATTGGCTAGGAATTGTTGGAGAAGCCTTGACCACTCATCCTAAACCCTAACCCTAACCTAATGACAGCCATCAAACATCCCCCCCTCTATAAATACAACACATTAACCTTTAGCATATTTTTTAATCATTTTTATTTGCCTCTTTTAGTGTTCTTCCTCAACTCCTCCCCAAATATCCAAATCAAGTCCAAATTGAGCCTAGTCTTTTGCATTGGACTCCCCTACAGTAGAGGGTACCATTTGTGGGTAGCTAGCAAGGATTCGGAGGCTCGGGATCGTCGCAAGATCGAGGGAAGCCCTCATTCAAATAGCTCTAAATTGAGGTTTCACCCTCATTAGGTAAAACCCTACAAACCCTATTAAATTCTAGTTTTCTTCCCATGGATACATTCATTTAGGGTCCCCCTAGGTGTAGCCCAAGTTTGGTAGGAATTCGTGTCCATTACGTGTCCGTATCGGACACGTATCGGTGTGTAGAAATAGGTGTTCGATGAAATGATTGTTAGAAATAAATATTGCTAATTTCAAATTGTGTTTGAACAGATTTGTAGGTCTATAGGTGCTAATTAACTTTAGTGAAGACTGAGCTGGATTCTGTGTCGTGTCCGTGTCTAAATAGGACACGCACGTACTGCACGAGATCTCGTGCACTGTCCTGCTACTGGACACGTCGTGTGCGCTGCACACGATACGTTTGGACACGAAATTTTAGGGGAAGGTCGGGGACATGACTGACATCACACCCATAAAATTTCATGCAACCTCGATGTGTGTGTACGAAGAAAACGCGCTCGCACTGGTCTTTCACTGACACGCACGCACATGAACCCCGCTCTGATACGGGCTTCGTGTCCCACCAGGACACGTCATGGTGACATATCAGGGACTCGAGCATGTAGCTCTATCCCTGGTGAAGGTCTGGACACGAGCACGTGTCTTGGTATGACTTGTGTCGTGTCCACGGGTCACTGAACTCACTGCACGAGACTGTGCTGAACACAGTCTCTGACACTGGTTTGACTCTCTATTTGGACACTTCGTGTCCAAATTTGTGGACACAAACACACCCCCTTGACACGTTTAAACATGAGGAACATTCCTATATGATTGCTGTTTAAAATTCTTTGGTTAATTTGGGTTTTTCGAAATTAGGTTCTATGTATCAGTCATTTCCAGTTGCTTAAATTATGAACTGACAGTTCATGTCATATTCCTAAGATTTAAGGGTAATCTCGATTTAGAGATTTCAAGGAATTGTTATACTGTCTACCTAGGTTAGTTAGCTCTCCAATTTGGTTTATATATGTTGATGTGGGGGTTTTCGATTTGTTTAGATATTGAAATTGGTTGGGAAATGGTGAATGTCTGATACACTAAACCTGAAAACTGAGTTTAATATGTTTTGACTGATACATGTTGTTGTATTTCAAAATAAGATATGTTTGGGGATTTCAAATTTGATTTTATCCATTACCTAGGTTTCACAGTAGTTTACTAAGGCTTGGGTTCATATTTTGGTTTAGTTTTCAAATAATTGGATTCGAGTAAACTGTTGTGTTCATTGATTTATGAATAAACCTGAAAATTATTCCTTAATATTTAAAACCTGTAAAACTGAAATCTACACATATTTTAAACTGAGATTAGGTTGTAATGAAAACTGAGTTGGGTTTGATATCTAAATCCTGGAATTGGATTTGGCCTGTCTTGATTTGGCCTTGGCATGGCCTGCCTTGACTTGGCTTTGGCATGGCCTGCCTCATTTCCAGAAGGTGAGAAGAGGGAGTGCCTGCAGGGCAGTGCAAGGCCTGGCCTCCTCTTTCCTGTGAGTTAGTGTTAGTTGGTTTGAGTGTTAGAAATGAAAACTGGGATTTCTTTAACTGAAAACTGAGGTTTTGGTAACACATGAAAACTGAGTTTTACTTTAATGTAAACCTGAAAACAGAGATGATGTCTCAGTCCAATTGTTTTATTTGTAATGTTCATTTCAGTTTTTAGTTATACTATATATATGTATGTATGTTCAAAATGTTAAATTGGTGTGTGTATATATATATATATATGTATAGATTATAGGCTACGTGATTTGTTAAGGGTTGGGGAGTTATGTGGGGTTTTAAGAACTGAGATTAAATCACTAATATTCCTTTACACACACTGTGGACACTTGACACCAATATCTAGGTTACACACACACACATGTTCTTCCTTTTCCCCTCTCTCTAAATTTGTGTTTGATTGGTATATATATATTTCTATATAGGATTGGTATATGTAGGCTTTCCTTTGGGCTTGCCTATATACACTAGTAATGTATATATATATATAGATATGAAAACTACATAGATTGTTGAATGTAAAGTCTTGGTAGTATATATGATATTGATATATGGTATAGGCTTGGTTTGGTGTTGACCTAGATTGGACTAGTAGACCTAGTTTAACCTAGACAGTTGACCAAGAGTTGATTTTGACCTAGTTTGACTTAGAATCATGTAGTTTGCATTGTAGATTTTCATTAATTCATTTTGAGTACTTAAATAACCTATTTTACTCTAAATAGGACTCTGTGACACCAGTTCGGACATCCATTCATACCAGTCATTCAGGGTGACAGGCGAGTACATTCTCTGACCATTTCATACTTGCCTGGATTTACATTCTTGCTCTAGATTACTTTACTTGATACTGGCACGATCGTTATCACGGATTGGTACTATATGGATCTTCTCTTGCGATGCTATCTCTATTGTGTTCAACAGATACATATTGTTATGTGCGTTTCACGAACATATTGTATTTATTGTACACCCCTATTCATGTATACTCATTGTGCATATTGTACTCTCATTATCACATGAGCTTCATGGAGACTATTGTACAAGGTAGCGTAACTGAATTGGATCCTTGTGTATTAATTGGGGAGGGTGAGTAGGAATGGTTATGTAATCAAATCCTATTGTACGACTATTGTGCGCTTCCATTGTACACTCACGTTATGATGGATTTGACCTATTGTTATTGTGCAACCAAAACCGTTTACATAACCATATTGTGCTCTAAATCACTAGTATTGCAGTTTTACTTATCCTATATATATTCAGTTATAAATTCTTTCTCGTTTTCATATACATCTTCTTACAGTTCATGTATCTTACTCTTTTGCATGCTTATATTTCCTAACATGTTATGAACTGCGTAAGATGTATTGTGCTCACTCCTGTCCTGACTGGACCTGTTGAAAATATTACAGATGATGATGATGACTGCCCTACCTTCTATGGGGCACAAGAGGGTGACCTTCAGGAGCCCGAGGAGCATCTAGCTCAGTAGAGGGTGCCTAGCCTAGTCTAGTCTAGTATTTACAGCTTTCAGTTTGTATCGGATTGTTCCGATTGTTAGTTGTGGCTTAGTTATATTTCAGGACTTGTATTTATTTATGTTGGACATCTACTTTGTGTGGTGTGATAACTCTATTTATATTTCAGTTCCTTTTATCTGATTCCATATCGTGCTCTATCTTTCCTAGACTTGTGATTGAGATATAGAGTTGAGATGTTATATTATACCTCCGTGCAGAGATGATATGTTTATATTATATTGTTGTTAGATGTTAGATGTTATAGACGAACTATACAGCGTTCTATCGCCGACACTGCGGCGTAGGCTAGACGTACCCACGTTCTCGTGCCCTTCCTCAGGGTGCGGGTCGTGACAACTACGCAATTCGGGGCAACTATCATGGTCTACCCATAAATAAGCCGTTGTTCATGGCTCTCATGGAGATGTATAACCGGCGGACGGGAACCTTCTTCACGCCAGGAGGGGAGCTGGGACTCGCTCTCCACGAGATGTACGTCATTTCCAAGCTGCCCTGGGGGGACGAAGTCTTTGAAGTGTACACCCCTACGAACGAAGAGTTCGAGGATTTGGATCGGCAGTTCCCGGGCTTTGTTGCTGTATACCGAGAATTGTTATGTCACCACAGTACCTGTCACCTGGCGTCCATCAAGAAGGATGGTAGCTCGGAATGGAGCATTCCTCATACCACGTCCTGGGTCTCATACCATTTTACACTAGGCGCCTCAGGCCGGGTTTCTTCCCGAGATCCTCAAACCCAGGAGGAGGTACAAAAACTGGCGTCGACTGCCAAGAGATCGAAGGCCACGGGCAACACATTTGGGAGTCAAACTGACTCCTTTAGTTATTTTTATCATGGTACTCAGCGGCTGTCAGAGAAGGCACTCCTGGCAGGATGACTGATGGTGTAGCTACGGAACTGCGTGGTCTCAGGAGGGGCACGTTCTATTGAGAGGATCAGCCGCCACTTTATCCTTCCTGCCATAAAGCTAGTCTTTGGGGCCAGACTGGCCCTTCTTCCGGCCATGGTGTGCAGCATACACCATGGCCTTCATGCTTTCTCGTCCAAGGTCATCGCCCGTGACACGACAATGGATTTTGAGCGCATAGGGCTGCCCTACCATTATCTGATGGGGTGGCTGTTGATGCACTGCCGGTCTTTGATGAGGCCTGGAGCACAAGATGGCGTTACGGCTGATGATGCTTTTATTTTCCAATATCACCATCAGTCTTGGGAGTGTAGCACTATGCCAACCTGTCGGAGGACGCTGGCGAGAGTGGACGGATACAACTTTTTTGTGTCTGTTCCTCGTTTTACCGATAAAGAAGTGAGGGGCGTACATATTGATGGTACCGGACCACCTCACCTCTTGCCTGAGAAGATGCTCCTTTGGTTGCGTAATATCCGTCCAGCGCACCTAGTATACCGTAACCGCAACAATGTCTACCTGGAGCCCTACTTGCCCAGTAGGTTCTCCCACCAGTTCGGGTATAGCCAGCTATTCTTCGACAGTCCTAGCTCTTGCCTGGGCTTTGAAGGTAGCGTCCTTGACGGTATCAGGGCCTGACATTATTATGACACGGTTCATACCCGAACCAGCTTCTCGGTTCATGATGCTGAGGCGCCAGGGGAGATTTTGTATATGGCGGCCCTATACCATGTTACGGCGAACAAGCCTCCCGTTAATTTTGACCCGAGTACCAGCTTCATTGTGGGTACTGGCTTGGCGGAGAAGCCCAAGGGGTCCAAGACGAGGAAGAAGAGGATGAACACAGTTCCTGTGCCGGACTCGGAGTCCACCAATGCGGACGAAGAGGATGACGAGCATGATGCCGATAACTCTCTCCCTCCTACAGAAGAGGTGGTGGCGGATCAGCCGCCTGTTGTACAAGATGAGGTGGTGGCGGATCAGCCGCCTGTTGCGCCTGGCCTTTCATGCAAGCGAGGCAGGCGTGAGTCTATTGGCGGCATAACCTACTCTGTGAAACGGGCTACGGTTAAGTCTCGCAGGCTACTCATTAAGGAAAGATGCGAGGGTGTTGACGTCGTTCCAGAGGTGAATTGAATTACAACCATCTTCTCTTTTAGCTTTTCTTTCTCCTGAACTATGATCTAATCATTTTCCTTTGCTTTTGTAGGTGTCAGAAGAAGCGGAGTCACCGGAGCCGGCTGATGCCTCTGCGGTCGATCCGGCTTTATCTACTTTGATTAATGATATGTGTGTCGAGATCATTTCTGCCGGGGTTCTTCTGGTGACGGCTGAAGTTCCTCCCATTACTGAGGTCTCAACCCGAGGCGATGTGGGCCCTGCTGAACCGATCTTCGAGACTGCTGAATCTCAGCCGGGTGATGCCGATCCAGTTGTATCTCCTTCCGGGGCGGCTGGGGCGGAGAAACCAGCTACATTCGGCTCGGAGGTCGCTGGTGAGGGGACTACCGCGGCTGTGAGCGAACCTCAGCCTCCACAACCCTCTCCTGGTAAGATAAGACAAATCTTGACTAGTGAGGAGGTCTATTTGCTCTATCATCACATCCTTAGGGTTAGGCTGATTGATGGTTGCTCTGGACATACAGGTCTTGCCCCTTCACAGCCAATGACGGACATTGTCAGGGTAGGCTTTGCCAGAGGGGATCCGGTGGAAGGGAGTGTGCCTCCTCCCCTTCCGACTTATATTGAGGGGCCTTCCGCTGGATCGAGTTTGGGAGATCAGATGGTGGCACAGCCATGGAGGGGAGCAATGGTCCCTGCGTCCTCCTCTGCTCATGTGGCTTCAGGGGTCGACCTTTCTGCCCTGCCGAGTATCCAGGTTCTTCGGGCTGCGGAGGAGGAGTTAGCTGCTATCCACGCATCTTTTCGCTCGGAATTTGTTTCTCTGGTGGTAGGGGTGGCAAGTTCCAGCTCATCCCCTTCGACACTGCCAGCTACACTTCCTTTGACGCCGTCCTCTACGGAAGTTCTGGATGAAGTGTCACAGGATGTGGTTGACAGTTTCTACCGCTACTTGAAGAGAGGGGTCGAAGCTGCTATGGAGCGGGGGACCCCCTTTGCCTTGGCCCGACAATGCGCCCGTGGCCAAATTGAAATTCGTAAAACCCTCCCTGGTGGGGCAGGGATAGTTGTGCTTCTGGAGCCCAAATTGTTAGAGGCTGATCAGCTCGTGGCCCAGTTTCAAGTGCTGCGGCAAGTTGATCTATCTGTAGCAATAGATCAGGAGTGGGACTTCCTTACCACTATCCTGGAGAAGGTAAGGGCTGCAAGAGATGCGTCTAAGCCGGTTATAGTGAAGGACCTCGGCGACCTATCTCAGCAATACGATCAGTTGAGCCGCAGGAGTGCGGATTGCATGGCTCGGGAAGCAGCCGTCTCCCGTAGGGTAATTTATACCAGAGAGCAGATCCTCGAGCTTCAGAGGAAACTGGCTTTCTTGGAATCTGAGCTCGAGGCCGCCCGTACGGATTAGGGGCTGATTATCCAGGAGGTCGACAAGGTCACTCGAGCTTTTGCTGGCCTGGAGCGTGTTCTGAAGAAGCTTGAGGATGGCTGGCGGGCTCATGCACATCTGGAGGATACGGAGCGGCTGACTCAGGAGGTCGAGCGCCGGGCCAAGCAGCGGTCTGAGCGGTCGACTGCCTTGCTGAGGGACCGTCTCATGGAATTATGTATCGCCGAACCATAGTCGGCCTTTTCCTTCTTTTGTTTATGTTCTTTTCTTTCTTTCTTTTTTGAGAGGGACGTGGTCCCAGAACATGTAGTACTTTTTACTTTCAAATAAAAGAGTATGTTTTATTTTACCCTTCATTTGTATTGCTTATTGCGTTTGAGGTGTTGTGGTATTTGCCCCACTGGGGGACTGTTTGTGGACTTGTTACCCTTGTTATACCTTGGTTTTAGGTACGGATAACAAGTTTGATGGGGATACTTAGAACAATTCCATAGTAAGGTGGCCATGGAAGTTCCTGGTATCGAGAGAAAGAATGCCATGGAGCAGCTGGGCTCCCGGGGCATGATGAGAATTGAGGCGCATGTACTAGAAAACTTAGTACAACATTTGTGGTCAACAGAGAACATTCGTGGGCCTATTATCCTTGGCGTACTCCGATTTTGGGTACAGATAATAAGTTGAGAGAAAACTGACATACTTACTCAGAGGTAATGAGGACGTGGTAAATATGAGGGTTTCTTCAATGGAGCCTTCCTACTCAGAGGTAATGAGGACGTGGCAGGAGTGGGCTCCATGAAGGGTACATAGAACAACTCAGAGCTAATGAGGACGTAGAAGTTCTACGTGAGGGGTGGTTTATTTTTGATGGAAGTGAAACAACTCAGAGGTAACATCGACGTGGTTATTTCAGAAAATTTGTGGATCTGTTACCTTTTTATGCACTGAAAGTGCGGGTAGTGGATCATGAGGAAGAAGCTCTTTTTCGGAAGAAAGTTCAGAGGTATGATCATACGTGACTTACTACCCAAAAGATGCGATATAGATTCATCTGGAGTGACCAGAGTGTGAGTTCAGCGGTACCTGCGGGTACATAACTCGACAATCTGGGAGATTTGGAGTCAGAGTGTGAGTTCAACGGTACCAAAGGGTACATAACTCAACAATCTGGGAGATTTGAAGGATGTTGTTTTAGACATAATACTTCTTCAGAAACTTGCCGTTGATGGGCAACATGAGCAAGTCTCCGTTTTGTTTTGTGAGGCGGTAAGCACCATTGGAGAATACAACCTCGATGACAAATGGGCCTTCCCACTTTGGCTGGAATTTGTCGGCGGTTTTATGAGTCATAACCATCGGCCTCCGAACTGCCAGAACGAGATCACCCACTTGGAATGTTCTGATTTTAACCTTCTTGTTGAAGGCTTCGGAGATTCGGGCTTGATACAGCTCGATTTGTTGTTGAGCTAACAGGCACTTTTCGTCTAAGGCCTCCAACTCTTGCAGGCGACGATGGTAATTGTCATCCGTTGTCAATCGATAGGTGAGGGCGACACGGAGCGAGGGGATTTGAGTCTCCAGTGGGAGAACCGCCTCACTCCCATACACCAGAGAGAATGGTGTGTTCCCAGTGGCCGTCCGGACTGTAGTACAGTATGCCCATAAGCATTCGCCAAGCTTCTCATTCCAATCGCGTTTGTTGGAAGACACGAACTTCTTGAGCAGCTTGATTATAGTTTTATTGAATGCTTCTGCCAACCCATTCGCTGCCGGATTGTACGGCATTGAAGCAACATTCTGGATTCGGTGTTTGTCGTAGAATCGATAGAAGGCGTGGCTGGCGAACTGCGGACCGTTGTCGTAGATGATCCTTTGGGGCAGTCCAAAGCGATAGATGACGTGATGCTTGAGGAAGCTGATCACGTTTGAAGTCTTCACTTCTGCCAGCGGAATAGCCTCCGCCCATTTGGAGAAGTAATCTGTGATTGCGAGTATGAAGCGATGTCTTTGGAACGAAGGTGGAGTGATCGGACCAATGATGTCCATTCCCCATGCTTCGAATGGCCAGAATGCTACCGTCAGATGTAAAAACTCGGATGGCTGGTGGATGAAATCTACATGGACTTGACAGGCTTTGCACTTTTTTGCATAGTCTATCGCATCTGCAACCATCGTGGACCAGTAATAGCCCATTCGGCGAAGGCGGTCTTGCAATTTTGGGCCAGGCTGATGGGCCCCGTAGACGCCGTCGTGAGCTTCGCGTACAGCTTCCTTGGCTTCTGTATTTGACAGACACCGAAGCAGTAATCCGTCGTATGATCGTCGATACAACATTTTTGTCTCTGTATCGTAGAAGAATCTGAGGGAACGTCTTCTGATAGAAGTAGCTTCCTTTGGATTCTCGGGCAAGATTCCATAGACTACGAAGTCTACGAATGGCTGTCTCCAGTTTGGTGCTTCGTCGACCGCCTGAGCGGAATAGCTCTCAGCAAACTGGACGGTGTTCTTGGGACAGACCAACTCGTGGCCTATTACGTCTACCAAATGATGAGTATATTTTGGGACCACTAGGGAAGCGGCCAGTCCTGCTAAGGCATCGGCTTCAATGTTCCGGAGTTTCGAAACATGTTCTATGAAGAATCCTTCAAATGACGAAATAATGTTGATCGCTATTTGGTGAAAGGGGATCATATCTTCATGGCGAACTTCGTAGGAACCCCGAATCTGATTGACGATTAACTGCGAATCGCAGTATGCTTCAAGATAATCTACCCCCAGCTCCTTTGCAAGTCGGAGGCCAATGACCAAAGCGTTGTACTCGGCTACGTTGTTTGAACAGGGCTCCGTGAGGGAGTAAGCCCAATTGATCACCAGCTCGGATGGAGAAATCAGCACCACTCCGACTCCAGCGACGATGTTGCCCTTGGGCCCAGTTCTGGAAGCGCCGTCGAAGAACATTCGCCATACGGCATCATGAGAGGCCATATTTGAATTGGCGACCTCATTTGGAATCTCTTCGTCTATTCTGGTTGACTCCGAACCTGGATAAGCTGCTAAAAAGTCTGCCAGAGCTTGACCTTTAACAGCCTTCTGCGGGACAAAGATCATGTGGTAGGGAGATAATAATATCGCCCAGGTAGTGAGGCGAGAGCTGAGTGCACCCGGCTTGGTCATGAGGACCCTGAGGGGGTTAACTCTTGATACGACATAGATGGTTTGTCCTGTGACGTAGTGTCGCATCTTCTGAATGGCGAATACCAGAGCAAGGCACTCCTTCTCCACGACAGTGTATCGATGCTCAGGCCCCATCATCATTCGGCTGAGGTAATATATAGCTTGCTCATGGCCTGCATCATTATTTTGTGCTAGTAAAACACCGAGAGAATGCTCAATCGCTCGCACATAGAGCAGGAACGGTTTTCCAGTAACTGGGGCCACCAGGACTGGAGGGTTCGACAGATATTCTTTGATGCTATCGAAGGCGCACTGACATTCTTCATCCCATACGAATGAAACCCCCTTCTTCATGAGGTGGGTGAATGGCTGACATCGTCCGGAGAGGTTAGAGATAAACCTCCTGATATAAGCTAGCCTCCCCTGAAGGCCTCGGAGTTCACGGAGATTTCTCGGGGGACCCATCTCCATGATTGCCTTCGTCTTCTCCGGATCTATATGGATGCCCTGGGAAGTAATGATGAAACCCAAGAACTTTCCGCTGGATACGCCCAGGAAGGATTTTGTGGGAGTCATCTTCAAATTGTGCGCTCGCATCAGGTCGAACACTGTCCTTAGATCATGTAGATGCTCTCCCTTAGAGCAGCTCTTGACGGCGATGTCGTCGATGTAGCATTCCACTGTCTTGCGCAAGTGGTCTCTAAAGATGATGCTCATAGCTCTTTGATAGGTGGCGCCAGCATTCTTTAAACCGAAAGGCATGACTGTGTAGCAGTAAGTGCCAATTGGTGTTCGAAATGATGTATGCTTTTCGTCATCAGGGAACATCTTGATTTGGTTGTACCCCGAGAAACTATCCATGAATGACATACGCTCGAAGCCGCAGGTGTTGTCAATCATGATGTCTTTGATAGGGAGGAGGAACTCATCCTTAGTACACGCCTCATTTAGGTTCTGGAAGTCGATGCAGATTCAGATTTTCCCATTCTTTTTGAGGACTGGTACTATATTGGCTACCCAGTCTGGATGTTGTTCCTCGCGGATAAAGCCGCTTGTAGGTCCTAAAAATCAAGTTGCACCCATCAACAAAGCTATGAAAATCAAGGTGTGCATCCTTTAAATGAACTGCACAGAAAAAAGATTGTGCACCACATCAATTGCGCAAGCTGAATTGCGCACACTTCCAAGTGCGCTAGCTGACGTGGCCGCATCATCATTACCTGACAGAAAATCAGATCTTCTGACAGCTGACAGCACGAAGAACGAGAAAACTGTTCGTTTCTCGTGCAGCACAGCGCTCGAGGACAGCTGTACAGTCAGCACAGTTCAATCTAGCGCAGTTCAATCCAGCGCAATCCAAACCCAGCGCAATCTGAAGCAAGCATAATTCATGTGGCGCAGTCTATTAAGATAACTAAAATTTTGTACGTGGCATATATGCCATCAATTGCTCACCACGTGACAACCGTCTGTACACGATCATGCGCATTTCAATCAAATGATGCCATATGTCCAATACAGTTGGCCCACGATCAAATAACTGCCAGCGCAGTCTGATGTCTGCGCAATCCAATGCATGCGCAATCCATCATGCGCAATCCAGAATAACTAAAAATTAGTTATTTCCAGAACTCTATAAATAGAGTTTCAAGTCCTTCCTAAGGGGGATCACATAGAGATCAGAAAAATCAGAATCAAAAGCAGAGAGTTCAGGAGTTCTTGCCCAAGTGCTGCTGTATTCTTCAGAGGCTATCGCCTTCAACTTCAGAGGCTATCGTCTTCAAAGTTCACATCGTCCAAGGGATAAAGCGATCGTCATTCAGATCGGATTCCTATAGTTGTACTTTCCCAGAATTCTTGTAATCTTCTTACAAAGTTTATGAAATAAAGATCAACTTTTGTTTTTGCAAACAAAATGGCGACTCTGCTGGGGACGACTTTCTCCTCCGACGAGGAAGTGATAACTCAATGTGACGTTGCGTCTATCGGAAAGACGCAGAAGACGCTGGTTGTGAAGGTCAACCAGACAGCCTACGAAGCCATGATCAACTCCAGGACCACCCCTCGTACTGCAACAATTTTTGCTACGAGCAAAGTACGCCCAGTGTGGGTCCCCAAGACTGCTGTGCAGTCTGCGTCCTCTGCTACTAAGACTGCTGCACAGTCTACTGTACAGCCTGCTGCACAGTATGCTGCTAAGACTGCTGCGCAGTCTACTATCTCTGTTGCCAAGACTGATGCGCAGTCTGTTCCTCTTGCCAGTGTACAAACCACATCCTATGCTGTCCTGTCAAAGTGCAAGACTCCTCTTCCCCTGGCGCAGTTGGCTGCAACTCTTCCTGCGCAGTCCACCACTCCAGCAACCAGAGTACAACTCAAACACTCTGTGGCCAAAACTTCTGCTGCGCAAACCACAGCGTCTGTGGCCAAAAGGCCATCTGCTAAAACTCCTAATACGTAATCAGCCTGTGCGCCTACTGTCAAAGCTCCCCTAGCGCAAGCTGCGCTAGCGCAGTCTAAGAGGGACAGCCCTTTGGCTAATCTCTCCTCCTCTCACAGCAAGTAGAAAGGCTCAGCTTCTCTTCCCAAGCACCCTGTTGCTCCAGCGCAATCCACTGGGGGTAGCCTGTTGACTATTCCTCCTCCTCCTCAGAGCAAAGGAAAAGGCCCGTTGGCCTTTTCTCAAACTTCCTCGTCCCACGACTTGGAAGATAACAGAGGGAAACGCTCTTTAGCTAACCCTTCTTCACAAAACAAAGGAAAAGGCCCTTTGGTCTTTTCTCAGTCTTCCTCGGTTTTTACTGTAGAAGATCAATCTGAACGTGCCTCGGCACCAGTCAGTACAAGAACTCTTTCAAACAAGGGTTCTTCTTCCCTCCTTGTCAAAGGGAAGTGCACTGATCAAAGAGGTATTCTGCCTACTCCGGTAGCAGAATTCCAAGATCTCCCAACTCTCAGGATATCCCACTCAAAACAGAGAAAATTGTTGGTGTCTCAGACAGAAACCCCTGGGGGTGAATTTGCTGATCTAAGAACTTATCTCAATAGGCCAACTTTGGCAAAACGCAAACAGCCAATGCCAAAGACGAACCTGCATCAAAGGCAAACTTCTAGGATCAAAAATCTTGACACCTATGCCAATGAAGTGAGCACTTCCCTGTACACTCAAGGGACAAAATATCTGAAGAACCGGAACCATGTTCCGAATGTTATTAAAGAACACATCCCTCAAACTTCTTCTCGTTCCGTCGTTGTTCCTGACCTTCGAGAACATCTCAGGCAAAAGCGGGACAACATCTCAACACCTCCAGTTCAACCAATTGATTACCACCATTGCAATCACAAGGTTATCATCCAGTGTTGCTGTCAGACAACAAAACGATCTGTCTTCGATCGTTTGAATTTTGCAGCATCCGAACCTATGTCAGAAGACGAAGACAAAGTGTTGTACGCTTCCGTCAACATGACTTCTCGAGACACTGGGGGTAGAAAGTGCTCCAAGCACGGCAAGCCTCGCAAGCCCAGCCAGCGGTATTTAGATCTACTCCAAGAATCTTCTGAAGGAGTATTTTGACATACCAGATCCCGAAGCCGAAACACAATCGGTCAAAGGAATCTTCAAGATCCTTCCGGTCATCTTCCTCTTTCTTACTCAGGAGATGATTCTTTCTCCGACTATGATGCATACAGTGAAAGTTCAGAACATACATTGTCCTCCACTGTACCTAGAGAAGTGACAGCTTATGTTGTCACTGATGATCCGGATGCTTCTAGTTTGGCAAGTCAAGAACAACGAATAGCTGCATTAGAAGACAAGTTGAAGACCAAGGCTGAAATGGTTGCAAGTATGCATTCTATCATAGTAGCCCAACATACAGTACCACCGACTGTACCTGCTGCAAATCCTGAGATTATAGCATCGTCGGTGCCTGTCAATGCAGGGCTGGAGGTAGCATCCCCTCAAGTACCTCATGTGCAGATTCAACCTACACCCAGTCAGTCAGGTGCTGGGGTAGTACTTACCACGCTGTTCCTCCCCCTAACACTCTGATTCAGCCTGCTCCTTCGTCATCAGTAGAAGATGCCAATGAAGCTGTCAAACTCCTGTGTACTCAATTCGAGGCCTTCAAAGAGAAAGACAACTTGCAGAGGTTGGGGATCAAACAACCCTACCCAGTTGAATGGAAGGAAGGCCCATTTCCTCCAAAGTACAAAATCCCAACAATCTCGTTGTTTGATGGCAGCACTTCTTCCAGTCAGTTCATTAACCACTTTGAGGTAATGACTGTCCAACTTCAGCCAAATGACGCTCTTCTTACCAGAGTATTCGTCGGCTGTTTAGCCGACGTCGCATACGATTGGTACAGAAGCTTGCCCGATGGCTGTATCACCTCTTTCTTGGGTCTCAAACAAATCTTCTTGGAACGATTATATGAGGGGATCAATGACATGACTATGTCGGCCCTTAATAAAATCAAACAAAAGCATAATAAAACCGCTGAAATTTTATTGAAAGGTTCCGCCGAGAAGCTCTAAAAATGCCTCCTGGAACTCCGGCCGCTGTCACCATAGACACCTACAAGGCAAATCTTTTGCCTATCATTAGCATGTGGACGGGGTCAACTCAGTTCCAAGACTGGCCATCCTTCATTGTCAACGCTAAAGCAACTGAAGTTAGCGCTGACAAATTCAAGCAGCTAGGGGTACACATATCTAACCCCGACCGGGACGAACACCAGACATCGAGTAGCGGTAATCGTCAGAACAACCACAAGGAAAAAGAGACTTTAAATATCAACTTGAAGAACAAAGAATCTCTGGCGGTCAACATAGCTCCACCTACGTCTACTTCTACTCCTTCTGCACCTCCACCAAGGGAACCTCGTCCGAAAGTAGAATACTCATTTGACGAGAACGACACTGTGAGCATCTTTGATTGCTTGATCAAGAGCAATAACCTCCAACTCCCAGACCCGAAGAAACCTGATGAAGTTGGTAAGACTGATCATCCCAAATACTGTGTCTATCACAGGTTCATTGGACATCCCACTCGAGCATGTTATGTGCTCAAAGGCAAAATTCAGGAGCTGGTCAACGCTCGTGTTGTCACTCTGCAGCAAGATGAGAAGACGGTTACCACGAATATGATCTCAGTTCAATTCAATGACTTCCCTCCGCAGATGGTGCAGCATGGTGTCATTCCTATCCCTAAAGCTACTCTTGAGATCGAGAATCTCCCTCCTCCAAGAAGTGAAGGTCTTATCCCTTTGTCTCTTGACAATGGCGAGATTATATGGATTCACCCTGATCTTGCTTCGGAGTTCGAAGTTTCCTCTTCCTCCAAGAAGAAAGACCGCTCCAAGGGCAAAACAAAGATCTGCAATATGGTGTCTTTTGAACCCATAGTTGAAGAAGAGATCTTAATGGGCACCAGGTCAGGGAAAGCTTACTTACGAGAAGTTCCCGAGATTCAAAAAAATTGTGCTTCCTCTTCTGAGTCCGCTCCAGTGCAACCTGCTTCCACTGAAGACATTCCTTCTGCATCCTCACCGGTTGTAGTACCCATTTCCCCCAAACCGGCGGTAGCTGACAAAGGCAAACAACAAGTCCATTTCGACAAGCCTTTGAAGAAGTCATCTCCTTCTGGACTTGAAAAGCCTTACAACTTTGATATCTTGGCTCAACTAGCCAATACACCAGCCAGGCTGTCAATCTTCAAGTTATTGCGCCTCTCCAAAGAGACTCGAGAAACTCTGAGTGAAGCTCTCATACAGGCAGAAACTTGTCTAGCCCTTCTGAAGAAGCTGAAGGCAGAGCATGTCTCTTGCCTCCATTGTCATAGTGTGTTGGAATTAATTGCAAACATTACCTTTACACAGGATGACATACTGATGGAAGACAATAGGCATGACCGTCCTCTATACTATACAGGATATGTCGATTCGATAAAAGTCGATCGTATTCTAATAGATCCTGGGTCTGCCCTCAGCATCATGTCGAAGACAATATTAGATGCACTAAAGATACCAGTGCATAGTCTTTCCAGTACAATCACCACCATCCTTGGATTCAATCAAGGAAGAAGTGAACCTCTGGACAAGATTCGCCTAAAACTCCAAATAGGCAATCTTCGTACAAAGGTGACCTTCTACATCATTGACAACCATGGTTGTTCTTACAATGCTCTGTTGGGAAGACCATTCCTATATGAACATAACATTGTTCCTTCGACTCTCCATTAATGCTTCAAATATGTTGATGACAATGGAGATGTTCAAAATGAGGTTGCTGATCTCTATCCTTTCAAAGGTGTCGAAGCATATTGCAACGATGCTCGTATGTACAAGGATAAATTCATGAAAGTAGTACTGTCTCTGGATACTGAAGAAGAACAAGAATCAGTGCCTAATGACACTCTTATCATACCTGTCAAAGGGCGTGTTTTTCGTCCTCAATCCTCTAAACCATTGGCTATTCACTTGCCAGTCCAGAAGCAACCAACTGATGGAGGTCAAGATCAAAGGGAGCTTACCTCTTCTGAGCCACTTGTTATCGACTTACGTCGTAACAAGGAAAAAAGGCAGCTCACCTCTTCTGAGCCACTTGTTATTGATAACTCATAACAAGGACAAAAGGGAGCTCACCTCCTCTGAGCCGCTTGTTATCGACCTCCGTCGTAACAAGTCCAATCCTCCTCTACGTTCTTCTTCTCCCCCTCTTGTAATCAATCTGACCAAGCCTGCTAAGGCTAAAGGTCCTGTTGTAAATTCAGATGTACAAATCAATGAAAAAGCATCTCCTTTCCAGTATACTGATGTCATTTATCATGCTAAATGCTATTTGGATATGTTAGATAGCTTTCAGTCATTTATATTGGGAGTTGTACAGTCTCTTCAAACAGAAGTCTCACTCGAACATCCAAACGACTCATATCGTATTGTTCCCGCTCGAAAGAGAGGCGAGAGTCCAATATTTTTTAGTAAAAGACCGGAGCAAGAATTCAGTTATATGGATGATAGCAAAAGTAACGACACGGGGTATATCCAACTTCGTCGTTACAGTCAACAATCAAAAGACATTATCCGAAAGATGGGTTATGACTTCAAGAATGGCCTCAATTACGGTAAGGGTAGAAGAACTCCTATCCATACGGTTGTTCCAAAAGGAAAGTCAGAGATGTATTACAGCAGGACCAAAAGAGGTCTCGGATATGCTTCTCCTCCAGTATTATCTCCAGCAGTCTCCGAATCCGATAGTGAGGAGCGCTCTAACTCTTCTGATTCTAGATCATGGGATTCTGACACCAGCATTGGTCAGGTTTATCGGCTGATCGTATCTTCCAACATGGTCTCCGCCGAACTTCCAGAAGGCTATGACGAAGATATTGAAGAAAACCCCAAAACAGATCCTTGGGCTCAACGAATGGATACCCAATGGGAACTCCGATTCGAACAAAGGGAACCTCCTACCGAAGACCAATTAGTTCAAATTGACGTAGGAGAGAGCAGGTCACCTCATCCAATATTCATCAGCAAGAACCTTCCAGAAGCAGATAAGCAAGAATTAATTCTTCTTATCCAAGAATACATTGATGTCTTTGCCTGGAGCTATGAAGACATGGCAGGTCTAGATCCCAAAGTGGCTACTCACAAATTGAATATCTTGCCTAATGCAAAACCAGTCAAACAGCAACAACGGCATTTCAAGCCAAAAATGATGGACGCAATCAACGACGAAGTTAAGAAGCTCATCGCTTGTGGCTTTATCCGAAAAGAACAATATCCAGATTGGGTTGCCAATGTCGTTCCAGTTCTGAAGAAAATCAGAAAAGTTCGAGTTTGCATCGACTTTCGGGATCTTAATGAAGCATATCCAAAAGATGAATTTCCTCTCCCTATTACGGATGTTATGATTGACAACACCTGTGGGTTCGAAAGAATATCTTTTATGGATGGATTCTTCGGATACAATCAGATACGGATGAATCCTGAAGATAAAAAACATACTTCTTTCCGCACTCCTCGTGGAGTCTATTGCTATACTATAATGCCATTTGGTCTCAAGAACGCGGGTGCAACTTACCAACGAGCTATGAGTACCATCTTTCGAGATCATCTTCGCAAGACTGTCGAATGCTACGTCGACGATATTGCTATCAAAAGTCGTCTGAAGGAAGATCACATCCAAGACTTAAGAACAATCTTCAATCTGATGCACCAACATCAACTCAAAATTAATCCCACCAAGTCATTCTTGGGTGTCTCTAGTGGCAAATTTCTCGACTTCGTCATTACCTCTAAGGGTACACACGTGGATCCCGAGAAGATCAAAGCCATTCAAGAGATGCGTCCTCCACGCAACCTAAAAGAGCTACGAGGATTCCAGGGTCGACTTGCTTACATCAGGAGGTTCATTTTGAATCTGTCTGGACGCTGCAGACCATTTACTCAGCTAATGAAGAAGGGTGTATCTTTCATTTGGACTGAAGAATGTCAGCGAGCATTTGATGACATAAAGCGATATCTCATGAACCCACCAATCTTGGTGCCACCAATCTCAGGCATACCATTCTTAATGTATGTCCGTGCTATGGATCATTCATTGGATGCTTTACTTGCCCAAAAGAACAAAGAAGGCCATGAACAAGCCATCTACTATCTCAGTCGTACTATGATTGGTGCCGAATACCGTTATAGTCCGGTCGAAAAAGAATGTCTAGCTCTTATATTTGCTGTTCAAAAGACTCGACATTACATTATTGGCAAAACTATTCATGTCATATCCCGAGTTAATCCTCTTCGGGCACTGATGAAAAAGCCTAGCACACTCAATTCTCGGTTGGCTACATGGGCCATTTTGCTAGCCCAATATGACATGGTATATGTTCCACAAAAGTCTGTCAAAGGTCAAGTGCTGGCGGATTTCTTAGCAGCTCATCCTGTACCAGAGACATCCAAACTATATGATAAAATTCCATACGAGATATTGGAATCTAATACAATCTTCGAAGAATTTCCTACTTGGCGTCTATTCTTTAACGGTGCATCTAGGATTGGACCCAATGGCGCCATTCTCGCAGGAGTTGGAGTTGTTCTCGTTTCTCCAGACGGGTTAACTATTCAAAGAGCCTACTCTTTAAATGAACCTTGTTCCAATAACGTGGCAGAATACAATGCTCTACTCATTGGTCTTCAGTTAGCTAAACAATTGGACATCGAATATCTTGAAGTCTACGGTGACTCTAAGCTGGTCATTAACCAGGTTAAAGGAACCTATGAAGTTCGCCATCAAGATCTAGTGCCTTACTATGAAGCGGCAATCAACATGGCTACATCATTCAAAGCCTTCTTCATCGAATATGTTCGACAAGCTTGCAATACTGAAGCAGATGCCTTGGCTAATCTTGCAGCAGTCTTAGCCATCCCTATCAAAAGATAGCAGGGGGTGGTTATCTCTAATCGGGAATTATTTTGCATTGAAAACAATCGTAATATTGAGTTCAGTAATCTTACTGAAGCCAATGTTATCGATAAAGATTGGAGAGCTCCTTTCATCGACTTTGTAGTTCATGACATACTCTCCGAAGATCCCAAAGAGGCCACGAGTATTCGTCGACGATCTCTCCGGTTTTACTACAATCAAACCACCAAGACTCTCTATCGGCGAACTTATGACGGCTTACTCTTGCGCTGTCTCGCTGGCGATGAAGCAACGCAAGTGTTGCGTGAAGCTCATGATGGCGTCTGCGGATCATGAGCACATCAACCCGGTCCTAAGCTACAGGATCGTATCCGATGGATGGGTTACTACTGGCCCTCTATGGTATCAGATGCCATCGAATATGCAAGGATGTGTCGAGCTTGTCAAATCTATGCAGATTTCATACATCAACCGTCAGAATTCCTTCATCCGATTGCTGCTTCCTGGCCTTTCGAAGCTTGGGGCATGGACATTATAGGTCCCATCAATCCTCTTTCTTCTAGAGGACATCGGTTCATACTAGCAATAACCGACTACTTCTCCAAATGGGCTGAAGCTATCCCTCTGGCTGAAGTCAAAACCAGCAGCGTCATCAACTTCGTCAAACATCATGTCATCTATAGATTCGGTGTACCTCGAAGGATCATTCATGACAATGGACCATAATTCATCAGTCAAAAGTTCACAAGGTTCTGTGATGATCATCGGATTGACAATGTCGCTTCGACAGCCTACAATCCTGCTGCTAATGGCTTGGCCGAAGCCTTCAACAAAACTATTATGAAGCTCCTCAAGAAGTTTGTATCTACTAACAAATGGAACTGGAGTGAAAATCTTGGAGAATGTCTATGGGCTTACCGTACTGCGGTCCGCAACCCTACAGGCTGTACACCCTTCTCTTTGGTATACGGCTGTGAAGCAGTTCTACCTTTGGAACTTTAAATTCCGTCCTTAAGGATTGCCATCGCCAACGAGCTCACTACAGAGAACAACGACCTTCTTCGACTCCAAGAATTAGAAGCGCTTGATGAGAAGCGGTTAATAGCTCAACAGCATATTGAGTTATACCAAGCCCGTATCTCGAAGACTTTCAATCGCAAAGTTAAAGTCAGAGCCTTTCAGAAAGGAGAGCTCGTTCTAACAGTCAGACGTCCTATGACTATGACTCACTCGAGCAAGGGCAAATTCGATGCAAAGTGGGAAGGTCCATATATCGTGAGCAAAGTCTTCTCAAATGGAGCCTATCAACTCACAGAACTGGATGGTCGAGTTGCAATGATGCCCATCAATGGCAAATTCCTCAAAAAGTATTATGTATAAATGTAAAAGAGAGTGCTTGTAATCATCAAACAAGTTCATAAATAAAATTTAATTTTATTTTATCATGAATGATAGTACATGATATCAAGGAAGGTCACTATCATCCTTCTCAAAATTGGGACGAGGGCCACTGTCGTCCTTATCAAAGACATGGTCGGCAAAAGAACTGAGAACATCCTTGCTCGAACCCACCAGGAACTTACAAGCAGCCATCCTCATGGTCTCTGCTTCTTCCGTCGTTCCTGGTTCAAGGAGGAAGTCCAAGATGTCCCTTGGCGGCTTTGGTACAGACGAACCCTCGCCCGCCTCTGTCTGTTTCAACTGGGCCGGTTCAACAGGACATTCCTCCGAGTGTTCAACCTTCGGGGCGACCTCAGCCTTCTTGGATGCATCTCCAGTCGACATTTTTATGTTGAAAAGTGAAAGTGATCATCCCATCTGATTTTTTGTTCTATTTATAGACAGAGATTCATACGACAACGAAATGACACATTCATCCGATGGTTCACCCGTTCATTCAATCAATCTGACGGTTCACCCGTTCATTACATCGATCTGACGGTTCACCCATTCATTCAATCCATTCGACGGTTCACCCGTTCATTACATCAATCTGACGGTTCACCCGTTCATTCAATCCATTCGACGGTTCACCCGTTCATTACATCAATCTGACGGTTCGCTCGTTCATTCAATTCATTCGACGGTTCATCCGTTCATCTCGACGATTCATTTTGTCCACACATTTTGACGATTCATTTTTATTCATTCATTTATTCTTCCACATTAGCAACTTGTCATCTTCGATTAAGTTGTCCATTGAAATAATGATATTCAATAAATTATATTCTGCCTTGTCCACATTACCTCTGAGCAAATATAATGAATATAATTATTTTCTAAAAATCAAGAAATATATCATGTCCTGCACCTCTGAATATATTTTTTATCGCTATTATTTATATCTGAATAAGATATGCAATAAATAATAGATCCATAAAGAAATGTCTTTTTATTGATCAAAATTGAAAGACATTACAAAGATACATATCACAAAACAAGAAGATACAAAGAGTCTTTCTATTCGGCCGGCGGGGTCATCAGGTTGGTCATCTGCTGCTTTAAAATTTGCAGTCGCTCCTCACGAGAGTCCATCACTCGCCTTCTAGCTTCCTCCATCCCAGATTTATCGTCAAAAGATGGCATGGTTACTAATTTGCGAGAGATTTCCGCTTGATGAGTTGCGACATACTCATCTCTTTCTTGAGTCAGAACACCCAGTTATTGAATTACAGCCTGATGTTGGGTGGCCTCATCCTCCAGACCAAGTTGAACAAGTTTCAACTCTTCCTGAAGACGGGCAGATTCTGCTTGCAGCTCAGCAACTCTCCTTTCCTTCTCTTCAGCAACAGATGTCACAGTTTCCACTTGGGCATTATACTCAACAGACTTGGTAGTGAAAGTATCAAAGAGAACTTGGAAATTAACTTTCTCAACCGCAGCCTCTTGAGACATCTTTTCAAATTCGGCCTGTACCAAAGGTTCCACCGCTCCCCTATTAAGCTCTTTGTAGGTCCTGACTGATGCTTCCAGCTCATCTAATATATGATCAAGAAAAACAGCCTGAGCTTCGTCGCCTTGATTGCGAATGGTATTGACCAGATAAGAGGTTGGACCTCTAACTATTGAAAAACCAGCCTCTTCTTTCTCTATCATCCTATCTACTAAGGGTCCCAACGAAGTAAAGAAGAGTTTGGTGAAGGAGTTTATAATAAATTGGTTAGTAGCCAGGGCCCCAGGCGTAGCAGCTACTCCCATTGACGACGAAGCAGTAGGTGCCTGTACAGATGGACGTGCAACTTCTTGTACGTGAGTGGAGGGCTCTTTAGATAAGGGAGCCATGGTTGAGCTGGTTGCTCCTCCCAGATGTTCTTCTGCAAAATCAAATGAACATTATTATTTTGTTGTCATTAACAATTAATCGAAGAGGATCAAAAATGAAAGCAATCTTACTATGGCTTGGTCCAGTAACAGGTCTGTCGTCTGCTGGCACGGATTCCAA
The DNA here is from genome assembly GCA_029216955.1 of Iris pallida. Lineage (NCBI taxonomy): Eukaryota > Viridiplantae > Streptophyta > Magnoliopsida > Asparagales > Iridaceae > Iris > Iris pallida. Next base: position 8,388,528 of record JANAVB010029815.1, on the reverse strand, counting down.
CCTTGCAGAAGTAGCCTCAGACATCACTGCCTGGCTACTGCCCGCCTTGGAGCCACCCGAAAAAGGTCGGCTATTACTAGCTATTGCCGCTATTGGTACTATATCTGTGCACGGAGGAGGAATTGGAGATGATTCGATTTCTGTATGGATTAAAATAGAGATGTCAGCCATTTAATCTATGAAAAGAAGATTGATAATTTTATTCAATACCTTTGGGATCAGCAGTAGTAGTTTCCTCCGGTGCTACTTCCTCACCCACAATCTTTTTTGGAGACACATGCATCTTAACATCCTTTTCAGGATCCAGTGTGTCGTCAACAGGTTCGGGAGATATATGGACATCAACGTCCTCTTCTGGATTTAAAGTATCATCAACAGCTTCTGTTGATGTATCTTTATTGCTAATACTATCTTCTGGTGCTTCCTCGCTGGCAGTTGCGGCGGCGGCTTGATCGACATCGTCTTGCAGACCGAAGTCACAATCGTTTAGAGCATCAATCATTAAACGATCTTCTTCTTCACGGAGTGTTCCTGGTGTAACAGGAAGCTGAGTAGTTTCCACCGCAAGAGAAGGAGATCGTAAAACTTCATTATCCCTCTGCTCAGCCTCATCCCTCTGCTCAGCTTCAGCCTCATCCCTCTGTTCAGCTTCAGCCTCATCCCTCTGCTCAACCTCGTCCCTCTGCTCTGGACTAGGAGTTTCCTGCCTAGGCTCGGGGGCCGGTGTAGGGGATGACATGGTGATTCCAGCAACAGCACGAGCCACCACCGAGGACAAGATTTGTCTCGGAGGAGTGACCACCCTCTTTCTTCTTCTGGAGGCCAGTTTCTTTCTATGTAGAGGTCTTTCTAGACTCTCTACATCTACTATATCGACCTTCCTTGGAAGAGAAGTCGGCGTAGTCGCTTCTTCTCTTTGGGTCGACTCGACTAGTTGCCGAGATTGTGACCTGGTGGTGACCTTCTATGATGGATCTATGATAAGCTTCTTCTTTGCAACCGGAGAAGAAGGTTCGCCAATCCTTCTTTTTCTCTCCTTAGCTGGAGACTTGACAACTTTCAAGGAAATTCGTAATGGTTCGTTGACTTCCTCAGGGAAGTTAGCTTCCTTTGAGGCTTCCAACGGGTCATCCACTGGTTTATGCTCTTCGTCATTACCTGGAGCTGATATAATAGTTGCTCCCTTCTTCAATCGTGTCGCTGTCGTGAAGCTATCTACAAGGCTGAAGTTCTCGGCGAATGTATTCGCTGCTGTGTAAAAAAGCGAATATGTGTATAACATCCGGGGGCCGTGATCGCTCTTGGTCGGCATCGAGAACATTGTTCTCGTGTCTCGAGCGTTATAATAAGCCCAAGCCCTGGCGCTATCAATCAGATAACATTTTTCTTGCAGGCAAGTTATAGCATTGTCTACGTGGAATTGGTCATAGCCGAATTACCGCGTAAAACGGCAGGGAAGATAAGGTTCCAAGTAACATTCCTCTTCAAATTTGTAAACCAAATGTGACGGCCGGATCGTCTTCAGCCACTCAAATACTGCACGACCTAGAGGCTGCCTCCCAAGATCAACTAGATTTGTTGACATATGTTTATAGCCAGTTGGAGGGGGAACACAGTAAAAATTCTACCACTTTCCAAGATTCAAAGCCTGTCTGTAATCTTTCAGACTGGTGTATATCCATTTACCCCGGAAGAATCTCCGCAGATAGCTACCACCGACTGCCCCCATATCAGGGTTCATCAATGACGGATGGTGCAGAAGCAACCATCCGAACAAATAAGTATAGGGCAGCTCCAGCCGAGGGAAGTTCCCCTTCTCGCCCTCCTATTTGAGCATCGATTCAACATAAAGACGAAGACCAGCGTTTACTCTGCAGGTCATCGCCGATAGCAGATCCATCCCGTAGCCAAAGACTAACCGGACAGCAGCAAAGAGCACGCCGTAATGGAAGCGATCGAAGGAACTGGCTCCGGGGACGACAAATCATCGAAGCCAGTATGTGAGGAAACCCGTCAGCTGGGCTTCCTTTGACATGGGCCTATAGCCCAGCCTTATGAAACTTTCAATAACATCTCCTGTCTTAAAAGGAGGGTATTGAAGTTCATCATCGACCCTGATGTCCATTTCTTTGTTCTCCTCCATCAGTCCGATCACCTCACTGTGGCTGAGTGGTCTGAAGAAGCTAGGGTTACACTTATCATGATCCTTAGTCTTATTCTCTATGATGTGGGTAAGAAAGAGATAAGGCAACCACTTTGATGAGTAGCAAGTACCAGAAGAACCACTCTTGTAATATAAGGAGCAGATCTTATAATGACACAGCAGTTCTTCAAAAACGTTCACTATTTCAGCATTTTCCCGACGAAAAGTCGGTCCAACTCATCATTTTTAGGGACAAATTCCTCATAGGGGAGTTCCCCCATTGGTAGACTCGAGATGTATCTCATTTCATGAAGAGCCAGCCCAATTTCTCCGTAGGGCGTCATGAAAGTCTCTGTCCTGAAGTTGTATCTTTCTGCCAAAGACAGGAATAAGTGAGGATTGGGTTAAAAACCATACAATGTTGAGTATACTGCCTGGTACAGCTCAATTTTCTTGAGCCTCTCTTCGAACTGAGCCAATATCCAATTGGTTATGCAGTTCTACCTTTTGTTATCTGGATTCACCAGACCTGTCAAGCGGATGTCCTGATCAGGATATCTTCCCTCGACCTTCATGAATTCATTTGCAAAGATCGGCCCGAACTCTGCCTCCTTGGAGACAGAATGCTCATTGGGCTATTGGGCTTTGGCAGTTTGGCTTTTTGTTTGTGGAGCTTGTTGGTTATCTAGTCTATGGTTGAGGTACTCAGTGCGACTCAACGTACAATAGTCTAGACACAATAAAAGTATAAAAATTACAGACTTTCAATGACAAGTTCCAGCGGTATTCGTCGAGCATTCGTCGATGATGATTGTCAGACTTGATATGTGTTAGTCGTCTGATTTGTAGCTTTGATGACAATTTATGTGTCGAGTTGGATCATGTAAAATATTAATTTGTTAATTATCAAGATTAGGTTTACTGCGATCCAATTTGGGTCAATAATCTCCCCTATTTTGATAATTGAAAAAATTGCGATATTTGTGTGTCGCAACATTCATACCTGGACACATACATAGCTCCCCCGTAGAAGGATATTTCGGCTCCTCCGTAAATAGAGACGTCCTGATACAAGCACTAGTCCAAACAATACATAGCACACAAGTATTTATCCAAAATGGTTAAGCAAATATCACATATTATCCCCCTTTGACATTTAGCAAAATGAAGTAGAAGCTCCCCCATAAAAAATAACCATATAGAAAATATGCAATCACACAACCAAGCTCAAGTCCAATGTAAGAGATAACTAGCAAATAATCTAAATAGAAGCATATAAGCATAAAGTAGTACTAAGCAAAGAGTTCAACTACATAATCACTGAATAAAAAAACAAAGTGCATAAACAAAAGAAATCATAAGCATCAGCAGCATCATAAAATGAACCACGGCCGTCACGAAGCACGGAACGGTCCAGCAGAGTCAGATAGGTCGCTGGCAGAGCGACGAGGATTAACAAACGCCGCATCTGGATCCAAATACCTCCTAACCCAGGTGTCGTCGATATAGTAACCTTCGCGAGAAGGGTCCCGGACCATGGGGTAAGACACCGTAGAATGAGTAGCCAGGGAGTACTGGATGTCATGCAGGGTGTTGCTGATAGCTGTCATCTGTATAGTGGTGCGATAATCCATCTTAATCCAGCAATCGTCCTCCAAGCGGAAACGATCATGCAGTATAGTCTAAATGGACTCAAGAGTAGCAGGTGGCTCGGGCGCAGGTTGGCCAAGAGCAGGAGGATGAGCCTGAGCATCAGACTCGAAATACTCTGACTCAGGAGGAGACTCAACAGCTGCGAGAAGCCATCGTGCCTTAGACAGATAGGCAGGGGCAGGAAGGAACTGACACTCATCAAGGGGAACATGGAACGCACAAAAAAATCATCGACAAATATAGGGCATAGACTAATGATCGAGGTCTCTTCCGTGCACTAATCATCCAGTCCATCATAATGCACAGAAAGTTAAAAAGGATATGGAAGTGGAGATGACAAAGTGCAGAGATCTCAATATAAGATACTTTATCGGTCGATCCTGCTTTGGGCAAGATCATGGAGAAAATGATTTGATGAAGTTCATAGAAATACGGGTTAAGATATTTAGCCTGTAGCTTGCGTGGACGAGTGTTGGGAGTACTCAAATCATCCTTGAAGCTTTCAAGTGATGATCCATCGGAAAATTGAAACTTGTGGGCATCGACAAGTTTCTCCTAAGAATTGGGTTTCGGGATCTCGAAATATTCCGTAAGCTCAAAATCATCAAAAGTAATGTCGATACTGGCGACACGAGAATAGATTCGTGTGTCGTCAAAGGTTAGATTACAATAAAACATTTAGACAGCATTAAAATAGATAATAGATAAGATAGAAACTAAATCATCTAAACAAAGATCATGGAACAATGAATCATAAGCCAAAAATATGGTAAAATTAATCGGATGACCCGCATACACACTCCGTGAACGAAAGACATTAAACCATTCATTGGAAGCCTCCAATGATACAAAAAATTGTTCATTGAATGTGTTGGGGTTATGAGGTGGTGGTGGATTAAAAAATGGATAGATTGGAGGAACAAGAGGATGAAGAGGATTGGAAGATGATGCACCTTCACTCCTTCTTCTTGCCTCTTCCAAAGAATCTTGGAGCCATAGAGAATTTGAAAAATTGAAAGGAAATAGAGAAAAATATGAAATTATACCTCACATAAATAAGAAAAGATGGAAGAGATCCTCCCAAAAGCTTGAGATCTTGAGTTTGGAAAGAAAAAGAGCACTAAAAGTGGAGTTTCTAGGGTTAGGGTTTGAGAAATTTGTGTTTGAAGGAAGGTGGAAGAAGAACAAAGTGAAGAGAGAGGGTTGGCTCTCGGGTTTAAGGTGTTTAGGAGCAGCCAAGCGGGTTAAATCTGGACCGTCGGATCAAAACAATGGGTGGCTGAGAATCAGAGAAGGTTCTTTGACTAAGGACACAGAGTTCGGCCTGAACTCTGTGTGGGGCAGAGTTCGGCCCGAACTCTGCCTCCATGGGCACAGAACACAGGAAAGTTTGAAAATGGCTAATTTTTTAGGAAAAAAGAATAGAATTTTGAAAGTTTGAATTAACTAAGTCATAAATGAAATTAAACCACATAATAAATAAGGATTTATGACAACGACCATTACGATGAAACTGCCATGGGGTAGCTGTAGGGGTCGGATCCCAGCTAGCAGTAGTCCGAAGACTAGTGCACCGTGTCGCTTTGGCTTTTATGCTTTATCGTCAGAAGGACCCTTTCGGCTTGTACCCATAGCAAAGTCACCTTAAAGATATATGTCATAATCCTTATTTACGCAGGCCAATTTATTTAATGACCGTTTCATCCAAAATTCCTAATTCACGACAAAAAAAATTAAAGCGCGCTTCGGCCAGTGGTTTGGTAAAGAAGACTGCTAGATGATGTTCAGTGTCTATTAATTCTAAATTAATCGTGCCTTGTTGTTGATGATCACGCAAAAAGTGATGTCTAATCTCTATATGTTTAGTACGTGAGTGAAAATTTGGGTTCTTGGTCAGATTAATGGCACTAGTGTTATCGCAGAAAATAGGTATGTGCTTGAAACATAAGTTGTAGTCTTCAAGGGTTTGCCGTATCCACAGAATCTGTGCTCAACAACGACCAGCTGTGATGTATTTAGCTTCTGTTGTGGATAGTGCGACAGAGTTCTGCTTCTTGCTAAACTATGAGACTAACGCCTTTTCTAGCAAATAACACGTACCGTTGGAACTCTTACGGTCGACTTTGCATCCTGTCACGACCCGCACCTATTATAAGGGCACGAGAAGTAGGTACGTCCAGCCTACGCCGCAGTGTCGGCGGTAGAACGTTGTCCTAGGTCACAACATATAACATAATATGGAATATGCTCCGAAAGGAGAATAATATATAAAGTACAACTTAATCATAATATCTAAGATGGAATAGAAGATACGATAATCTCAACAGAGAGTCACAAATATAAATAAGTCTCGGTACAAAACTCCATAAATAATATCTCAGTACAATCTCAATGTTTCAATAACTAGATAATGAAATAAGTCTAATCTAAACTAATGGCAAGTCCTCAGTGACTGCTGGATCCTCCTGAGGTTCCAGGTCACCTGTGTCAGCTAGGCCTGCTCTATAGAAAGTATCGCAGCAATCTTCATCATCTATAATATTGTCAACGGTCCAGTCAGGACAGGAATGAATACATATCTCTCACACAGATCATAACATGAAAGGAAATATGAAACAAGCTATAAAATAATATACATGAACTGTTGTAAAGAAATGAGACTGTAAAAGAGAACATGATATGTGGAAATAGATATACATGATATAATAAGAGAACTAAACTAGCTACGTGATGTAGAGGCCAATCTGGTTATATAAACTGGCTTAGGTTGTACATGACTTAATCTAGTTTGGAGTTGCACATGATAAGGGTGTAGATCACATAACCAAATAAATACTCTTCCTGCCCCAATAAGTACACAAGGATCTGTCCAGGTTATGTTATTGCACATGAAAGTAGTGTGTCACATGGATAGCAAGTCCACATAACACTAGGTTATACATGAAGGCTCACATGATCATGAGTGTACATGAATATCACATGAGTATACATGAATAAATACGAATACAAGGAGTAGACGATGCACATGATAAAGTATATAAACACAATATACCCAATGTATCCGAGGGGATAACATCGCATGAAGAGATCCATATAGTACTAATCTGTGATAATATCGTGACAGCAACAAGTAAACTAGTCTATAACAAGTAAATATGTCCAAATAAGTATGAAACGATCAGAGAATGTACTCACCTGGAAATCCAAGCTACTAACGAGGAAGTGTAACTGAACTGAAGTGATGTAATCGTATTTAAAATAACCATAAGTCATAACAAGGTCTAAAATATTATAAGAAAGGTCTACAATACAATTCTACATGATTCTAGGTCCTTCTAGGTCAAAGTCAACCTTGGTTAACTCTAGTCAAACCAGGTCAACTATAAGTTAACTAGTCTGTTTACTAATTTTTAGGTCAAGCACAAGTTATCGAGTCATTCTAAGCCCGTTTGAGTCGATTTGGATCAAGTTTGACCCAAAGTTGACTTTTGTCAACTTAGTCAACTTGTCGGTCGACTAGGCCATTCTAGGCTCATTAGGTCAATCCTAATCTGTCATGCTAAACCATAGGTTATATCTAATAGCAATCACATATATATATTTATATATCCATTCAAAATATTTATAATAGGATATATATATATATATATATATATATATATATATATATATATATATATATATATATATATATATATATATCAAAAAAAAAAATATATATATATATATATATATATATTTTTTTTTTTTTTGATATATATATATATATATATATATATATATATATATATATATATATATATATATATATATATATAACACAAAGGGAAGGAAGATGCAATGTGTGTGTGTGTATGATGGCTGTTGCTAGGGGCTGTGGTAAGAGGGCCAAAACTGAGAACAAACATACATATATTATATATATACTATACCTATATATACTAATATCTATTTGAAATAGGCTTATATATACAAAGGTAAGAATATATAACATAGGGATATATATAGTTGAAATCATCCCATTCAAAATCTGTTTGAAATAGGCTTATCTATCCTAACCTAACCATCCCATTCAAAATCTGATTTCAACCAACAATTATACCTACAATATATATATATATATATATATTTATATATATATATATATATATATATATATATATATATATATATATATATATATATAATAATAATAATAATAATAATAATAATAATAATAATAATAATAATAATAATATATATATATAAATAATAATAATAATAATAATAATAATATATATATATATATTATATATATATATATTTATTTATATATATATATATATATATATATATATATATATATATATATATATATATATATATATATATATATATATATATATATTATTATTATTATTATATATATATATATATATATATATATATATATATATATATATATATATATATGTGAAACCCGTAATTTTTAGTTCATTATTTAAATTAGTTAATAAATTAATTCTGGAAATTTAATTATTAAAATTTTGTGTTTGCTAAATTAATATCATGCCAGATTAGTATTAAAAACTAAATAGAAAATTATTTTCAAAATAAATAAATTTGGATTTTTGATTGCCTGGCCCAGTCCCGAACCCAATTCTGAGCCCAAATATATTTTGGAATTACAAAAATTTTAATTATATTTTTCTAAAGAAAATAACATTTAAATGTAGTATCCAATCCATTTTTCTTAAGTCCATTTTCATTTTAGTCTTAAGCCCATAAGTCCAACCCATTAAGATCAAAAACCCATTATAATTCTTTCCTTTTTCTCTCTCGTTCTGGAGAGAACTTTCCATCTTCCCTAACGGCCGATCGGCCGATGACCCATCCCTTTCCCTTTCGAAACCGACCACCTCTTTGGTTTCTCGAAACCCCCAGTTCTACTCCTATATAAACCTTCTCCACCCTCCTCCATCTTCCTATCACATACTTCATCAATTTTCCCCAAATTTTGTGCCCTAAACCCCCATTTTCGGCGAACTCTGAGCCCCTCGGCGACCCCGGCCATCCGCGTCGACCCGACGCCGCACCCCTTCGGTCGCCGACCTTTCTGCGCCCAACTCCGTCCTTCATACCCCTCCGGCGCGCCCCGACCCGCGACCCCGACGCTCCGCCCGCGGCGTCCCCGCCCAACCACCAGGGCGCCACCGCACCCTCGCTGATCTTTGGCGCCACCGCAGCTTCGGTGACCCCCTTCGTCGTTGTTCCTTCGCGTTTCCGAGTCGCAGCACCTCGCGGAATTCCCGATCCGCTGTCTGGTTTGTTCTCGGGCGTTCCTGTGCTTTCCGTGGAACCTCACTGTGGTCTTTTCCAGAGCTTGGGTGCTGAACACGCAGCCGAACTCCGGCGAGGCGTGTTTCGAGTCCGAGGCATCACTTCGGATTCCGTCGATTTCGGTAACTTCTGGATAGTCCCATAGTTTCCTTTTAGTCTATGATGAAAAATTGGTCCACCGATTCCTTCGAAAATTCGAATTTTTGGTTACGTTTCATATACGTTACCATTTCGATTTTTCCGAAGTTTCTTCGGAATTGGTATGTTGTTGGTTTTGTCTTTGTGATCTTTTCGATTTTGGAATTTTTGACTCTTTCGGAAACATTTCTGTGATTATAGATTTATATATATATTATTTTGGTTCTGTGATTTTCTTGGAATTTCCGAGAATTATTTCGGAAGGGATTCTGTTAGTTTCCGATATTACTTCGGGAATTCCGATATTATTTCAGGACTTCGAATTTATTTCTGTGGTTATATTGGGGTATCCCTGGTTTGGGATTTATTTTGCAGGAAAATCGGCACGTTTCCCAGTTTTGGGTTATCCCGAAAATAGAGGGAATGCTGCCGAAATTTCTAGAAAAATTTAATTGTAGTTTTAAAATAATTTTTCGGAAAAGAATACTATTTTTGGGCGACGACCTTATTGGTCAGTGGGCCCGGCTAAATGCAAACGAAACCGATTTCGTCCGGACGTTGAGGCATTAGCTATTAAATGACGATTGGACCAGTTCTGAGAGTCAATAATATTTATATTTTAATTAGAGTTATTTATATTTAATTTTGTAGGCAGTTTACAGGACTAACGAATTTTCTCTTATTTTAATTCTTGGGAATGTAAAGGCATAAGCCTATTCTGGTTGTGGGATTGTAATAGCTTAAATTTTATTTATGTTTCTTTTATTTTCTGATGATTTTGGTAATGGGAACATAGTATAAAATAATAAATATTTATTGTATTTTTCAAAAGAATATAATGATTAATGTTTTGTCACTTAGAAAATTAAGTTGTAATAATTTAAATAGAAATTCATGTATTTCTCAGTAAAAAGGAAAAAACTTAGTTTTATATTTATATAATTATAAAATACCACGTTTTTCCAAATAAACCGAAAAATACAATTTTCTCGAAATTAAATGTAAATTTACGATTCTTAATTACAATGCATTAATAAATAAACGTTTTGTTTGTGTTAGCGTAATCAAAAGATTAAAACTTGACTAGGAAACAACTAGAGATTGCAACTAGTATGGCAGTTCTGAATAGTTTGGTTCTGAGACAGATTTTCGAATGTAGGGTTTCGAGGAAGTTTTTGACCATCAACCCCGAAGTACCAACTCTCCAGTTCGATCAATTTTAAGGCAAGTACATTTATGTTGATTACAATTATTTAATAATCACTTCACTGCAATTTTAAACCACTGTTCAAACACGAACTCTTTCGGGAGTATTGACTGTACTATTGGGGACTGGAGGAGTAGAGTAATGTTTATGACCACATCCAAACTAGTATAACAACTGTGCTAGCTTACCCCTCACACACACGGGGATAAGCCATATCGTATCAATAGGATACAACTGTACAACCCAAGCCGGTCATATACATTGCCTATTCACATCACAATACTGTAACTATTGCAAAACTGTTTATCTTCAAAACTGTTTAAAAGTGCATGATTTTATTGTTAAATTAATTGTCAAGATTAGCATAAATTGTACTTTGCTCCTTTCCTGACTGGATAACCGTAGGTTCTGCTGACGACCCGGAGCTGCTGATTAACAGTTATTATGATCCTGATCTGTACCCGACGGTACTACCAGCTGATGATGATGTAGTGGCGTCTCCATAGATTCTGCTTTAGTCTTTGAGAGTTTAGTTTGATCTTTGTTAATTTTCAGTTTATGGATCTTTTATATCAGAACAAGTTTTAAGTTATCGATTAAATAAAAGTTGTGGCAATCTTAGTATTTGTTGTTGATTTACCTGCATATGGATTACAGCTTACTGCCGCCGTCTCATCAACGGTGCAGGCTGGGCATGATCCGATTCGACCCAAGTATTTGGAGACCGGGTCGTGACATGTTTTTAGTGGTGGCCCATGCAGGTCAGATCAACAACTTAGGAAAATCTATTTAGAGACATTTAGAACACTAGAACAATAATTTGCCACAACCTAGGACCGAAATATTTTATAAGTAAATATTTTTGTTTGATTATAGATAGGCTACCTTGCTTATGTTTATATCCTAAACCTTCCAGAGAATGGCCACTGACAATACCAATCCTGCTGGCGATGGGGTATCATCACCCTATCATACCCCACCTCACCAATCAAGTCCGGATCCGACACCTCGGCAGCTGGCCGACCGTCCCCATAATACAACGGCGGATCCATCAACTTCTCGGACGGAGGTGCAACCCCCTGTGGTTTCGGCCACTCCAGCTGCTCCACCGGTGCCTGTGGACCCCACTGACCTCATAGGTCTATTGAGAGGAGTGCTAGAAGCCCAGAGAACTCAAGCAGAAGCTCATTGCGAGCAGACGGCAATTATGAGAGAAGGCATGGAAAATGCCCATAGCGTGGCAATGGCTGCACTGGAGAGAGGAGAAGCAGCTCAACAGGAACCAAGGCCTGCCAAGGTGGGCGATATTGAGAGTTTCAAGAAGTAGAACCCTCGACCCTTCAAGGGAACCGAGGGAATCGTCTATGCTGATGAATGGCTCGATAGTATGGAGCGTCTCCTAAGCGTCGCTTGACTTCCAGAAGACCTTAAGGTTGAAGCAGTGGGACTCCAACTGCAGAATGTAGCAAGCACATGGTATCGGAATGAACCCTGACTCCAGGATAGGCAGATTGACTGGGACACCTTCAAGAGGTTGTTCAAGAGGAAGTTCTTCCCAACATCAGAGTTGCGGGAGATGGAGAGGCAATTTCAGAACCTGAAGCAAGGAAATATGACTGTTGGTGAATATACGGCAGAATTCGGCCAACTTAACCGTTTTGCCAAGAATCTGGTGGCTGACCCTGATGATCGTGCTGAAAGGTTCAGATATGGGCTAAGAGAAGAGATCCACACCCATGTGATCTCAGGCGGTGCTAAGACTTATGAGAAGATCCTGGAGCGAGCACAAGATATAGAGAAGAGTCAACCTGCTCGTTTGAAGAGGGATTATCCCGGAACTAACAACTTCCAGGGTAATCAGAAGAAGCCTAATAACAACAACAACAACAGCAACAACAACCGTCCTCCCTATCAGCAGGCGAGGAACAATGATAAAGCCCCTCAGAGGCAGATTCCTGTCTGCAAATTCTGCAAGAGGCCAGGACATCAGTCGAATATCTGCAGGAAGAGGCTAGGACAATGTCTGATCTGTGGGTCTACCACCCACCAAGTGAGGGACTGCCTTTTGTCGGTCCACCGAACTGGAGGAACTCAGCAGAAAGGACCCCTGCCCACACAGCAACAACAATTTGGGCAGCATCAACAGAAGACTGGACGAGCTTTTATCCTAGCAGCAGAGGAACAAGAGCCGGAACCTACAGCTGATGTCATCGCAGGTTTCATTTATGTGCATTCCTATCCTGCCTTAGCTTTATTTGATTCTGGAGCATCACATAGTTTCATATCCACAAAATTCATCTCTGTACACCACATAAATACGGGATTTAGTAAGAAGATTTGTAGAGTCATAATCGGTGGAGGACCCCTACCCATCACTGAGACCTGTAATTGCTCTATCACCATATCAGGCCATCAATTCATAGCACCTTTGCTTGTAATGCCCTTACCCAACTATGATATAGTCCTAGGGATGGACTGGTTGAGTAAGCATCATGCGCTGATAGACTGTCACAAAGGATGTGTAGTCTTCAGCCCACCTGGAGAACCGGAGTTTAAAATCTCACGAACTTCGGAGGATATGGAGTGTGTTACCTATACCTCTATCACAGAAGAATCCGGACCTCTCCATCCTATCATAGCAGAATTTATGGATGTCTTTCCTGATAGTCTTCCCGGGTTACCCCCAGACCGAGACATAGAGTTCACCATTGACCTAGTCCCCGGCTCTTCCCCTATTTCTAAGGGATGCTACAGAGTCAACCCGAAGGAGGCCAAGGAGATGAAAGATCAGATCAATAAATTGAAGGCTTTGGGATTTATCCGAGACGGAGCTTCACCCTGGGGAGCACCTGTCTTGTTTGTTCCCAAGAAAGATGGAACTGTGAGGATGTGCATCGACTACCGGGCGCTGAACAATATCACCATCAAGAATAAGTACCCTCTGCCTCGGATCGATGACCTATTTGACCAACTCAGTGGAGCCAAGGTGTTCTCGAAGATTGATCTCAGATCTGGCTACCATCAGATCAAGGTCAGGAAGGAGGACATTCCCAAGACGGCGTTCAACACCAAGTATGGACAGTTTGAATTCTTGGTCATGCCGTTTGGACTAACAAATGCTCCTGCTGTATTCATGAACCTTATGAACAAGGTTTTCCATGAATACTTAGATCAATTTGTTGTTGTCTTCATTGATGACATTTTGATCTATTCGAAGACTGAAGAGGAGCATGAGGAACACCTCAGGAAAGTTCTGGGAACTTTGAGGAAAGAGAAGTTATATGGTAAGCTATCAAAATGTGAATTCTTTCTAGACAAGGTAGATTTTTTTGGCCATATTGTCACAGGAGAAGGAATTTCGGTGGATCCTAAGAAGATAGCTGCTGTGGAGAAGTGGTCTACCCCAAGCTCAGTTGCTGAGATCAGAAGTTTCTTGGGCTTGGCTGGCTACTACCGGAAGTTTGTGAAGGATTTTGCCAGAATTGCTGAACCGATGACGAAGCTTACTCGAAAGAATGAAGAGTTCATCTGGACGGAAGATTGCCAGGCTGCATTCGAGGAGCTGAAGAAGAGGCTGACCACTGCACCAATCCTTGCGCTACCCGCAGGAACTGGTGGTTTCTCAATCTATAGTGATGCCTCTGAAAAAGGACTGGGTTGCGTTCTTCAACAAAATGGTAAAGTGATTGCTTACGCATCTAGGCAATTACGAAACCATGAGAAAAATTATCCCACACATGATCTGGAGCTTGCTGTAGTCATCTTTGCATTGAAGCTATGGAAGCATTATCTCTATGGAGAGAGAGTAGAAATATATACAGACCATAAAAGTCTGAAATATGTTTTCACTCAGAAGGAGCTGAACATGAGACAAAGAAGATGGCTGGAACTGATGAAAGATTTTGACATCGACCTGCAGTACCATCCGGGTAAGGCTAATGTGGTTGCAGATGCACTTAGTCGATACCCAGTGGCGATGTTCTTGACCAAGGAGCGACACTTGTTGGAGGACATAGAGAAGCTTGGTATGGAGATTGTACTGCCCGAGAAGAAGATGAAGGAACTGGGGCGAGAAGCTATTGTACCTGGAGCTGACTCAACCATGATGCAGTTGCAATTGCGTTCAAGTCTGATGGACAAAATCAAGGAGACACAATTTTAAGACGAGACGCTTTGCAAACTTAGAGATAAAGTACTGGCAGGAACACTTGAAGGTTTCTCTATCGCCAGTGACGGAGCATTGAAGAACGGTACGAGGCTGTGTGTACCATCTGGCGAATTGAGGAATGAGCTGATGCAAGAAGCGCACCAGTCACAGTATTCCATACATCCTGGAGCTAATAAGATGTATCGAGATATGCGTACCATCGTCTGGTGGTATGGAATGAAGAAAGATGTATCCAGATTTGTGGCTAGATGCTTGATTTGCCAACAAGTGAAGGCTAGCAGACAGAGACCCGCAGGACTTCTACAACCGCTGGACATTCCGGAGTGGAAGTGGGAGCATATAACAATGGACTTTGTGTCAGGACTACCTCGATCTCAAGGAGGGAAGGACGCTATTTGGGCTATTGTGGACCGACTGACTAAGTCGGCACACTTTATTCCCTTCAAGGTTGGTTTATCCACCGAGAAGTTGGCGGTACTGTACATGCGGCACATCTACCGGATACATGGAGTACCGGTAAGTATTGTATCTGACCGAGATACTAGATTTACCTCACATTTTTGGAAGAGTTTGCATGACAGCTTGGGAACAAAACTGAAGTTCAGCACAGCTTATCATCCCTAAACTGACGGACAATCTGAGAGGACCATCCAGACGCTAGAAGATATGCTGAGGTCTTGCGTCTTAGAATTTGGAGGGTCTTGGGAGGATCACTTGCATTTAGTAGAATTCTCCTACAACAACAGTTACCAAGCTAGCATTGGTATGACCCCATTTGAAGCTCTGTATGGACGTCGTTGCCGCACTCCACTTGCATGGGATGACGTTGGAGAAAGAGTACTACTGGGGCCAGAGATGGTGACTGACGCAGCAGAGAAGGTAAAGGTAATCAGAGACAAGCTCAGGATCGCCCAAGACAGGCAGAAGCATTGGGCAGATAGCAATCGTCGACCTCTGCAGTTTGAAGAAGAAGATAGTGTCTTCGTGAAGATTTCTTCTACCAGAGGAACTATCCGATTTGGTAGAGCTGGGAAGCTGAGTCCCAGATATATCGGACCATTTCAAGTTTTGAGCTGAATTGGTGAAGTGGCATATCGGTTAGCTCTACCAGCTAATCTTGAGGGCGTGCACAACGTCTTCCACGTTTCGCAGCTCAGACGCTACATCCCAGATCCGAGTCACATCTTGGACCACTCGGAGCTAGAGATTGGACCGAGTCTTACAGTACCAGAGAAGCCAGTGGCGATTTTGGACAGAGGCGAAAAGAGGACCAGGACATCAGTGACTCCCATAGTCAGAGTTATGTGGAGGCACGATTCCCAGGAGAGTCTACCTGGGAGCGAGAAGATGAGATGCGGGAGCAATACCCGTATTTGTTTGAGACCTGAGGTAATTCCTAACCTTACTCTTTTAAATAAAAGGATAAAATTTCTTAAGGAGTGAAGGTTGTGAAACCCGTAATTTTTAGTTCATTATTTAAATTAGTTAATTAATTAATTCTGGAAATTTAATTATTAAAATTTTGTGTTTGCTAAATTAATATCATGCCAGATTAGTATTAAAAACTAAATAGAAAATTATTTTCAAAATAAATAAATTTGGATTTTTGATTGCCTGGCCTAGTCCCAAACCCAATTCTGAGCCCAAATATATTTTGGAATTACAAAAATTTTAATTATATTTTTCTAAAGAAAATAACATTTAAATGTAGTATCCAATCCATTTTTCTTAAGTCCATTTTCATTTTAGTCTTAAGCCCATAAGTCCAACCCAAAAAGATCAAAAACCCATTATAATTCTTTTCTTTCTCTCTCTCGTTCTGGAAAGAACTTTCCATCTTCCCTAACGGCCGATCGGCCGATGACCCATCCCTTTTCCTTCCGAAACCGACCACCTCTTCGGTTTCTCGAAACCCCCAGTTCTACACCTATATAAACCTTCTCCACCCTCCTCCATCTTTCCATCACATACTTCATCAATTTTCCCCAAATTTTGTGCCCTAAACCCCCATTTTCGGCGAACTCTGAGCCCCTCGGCGACCCCGGCCATCCGCGTCGACCCGACGCCGCACCCCTTCGGTCGCCGACCCTCCTGCGCCCAACTCCGCCCTTTGTACCCCTCCGGCGCGCCCCGACTCGCGACCCCGGCGCTCCGCCCGCGGCGTCCCCGCCCAACCACCAGGGCGCCACCGCACCCTCGCTGATCTTCGGCGCCACCGCAGCTTCGGCGACCCCCTTCGTCGTTGTTCCTTCGCGTTTCCGAGTCGCAGCACCCCGCGGAATTCCCGATCCGCTGTCTGGTTTGTTCTCGGGCGTTCCTGTGCTTTCCGTGGAACCTCACTGTGGTCTTTTCCAGAGCTTGGGTGCTGAACACGCAGCCGAACTCCGGCGAGGCGTGTTTCGAGTCCGAGGCATCACTTCGGATTTCGTCGATTTCGGTAACTTCTGGATAGTCCCATAGTTTCCTTTTAGTCTATAATGAAAAATTGGTCCACCGATTCCTTCGGGAATTCGGATTTTTGGTTACGTTTCATATACGTTACCATTTCAATTTTTCCGAAGTTTCTTCGGAATTGGTATGCTGTTGGTTTTGTCTTTGTGATCTTTTCGATTTCGGAATTTTCGACTCTTTCGGAAACATTTCTGTGATTATAGATTTATATATAGATTATTTTGGTTCCGTGATTTTCTTGGAATTTCCGAGAATTATTTCGGAAGGGATTCTGTTAGTTTCCGATATTACTTCGGGAATTCCGATATCATTTCAGGACTTCGAATTTATTTCTGTGGTTATATTGGGGTATCCCTGGTTTGGGATTTATTTTGCAGGAAAATCGGCGCGTTTTCCAGTTTTGGGTTATCCCGAAAATAGAGGGAATGCTGCCGAAATTTCTAGAAAAATTTAATTATAGTTTTAAAATAATTTTTCGGAAAAGAATACTATTTTTGGGCGACGACCTTATTGGTCAGTGGGCCCGGCTAAATGCAAACGAAACCGGTTTCGTCCGGACGTTGAGGCATTAGCTATTAAATGACGATTGGACCAGTTCTGAGACTCAATAATATTTATATTTTAATTAGAGTTATTTATATTTAATTTTGTAGGCAGTTTACAGGACTAACGAATTTTCTCTTATTTTAATTCTTGGGAATGTAAAGGCATAAGCCTATTCTGGTTGTGGGATTGTAATAGCTTAAATTTTATTTATGTTTCTTTTATTTTCTGATGATTTTGGTAATGGGAACGTAGTATAAAATAATAAATATTTATTGTATTTTTCAAAAGAATATAATGATTAATGTTTTGTCACTTAGAAAATTAAGTTGTAATAATTTAAATAGAAATTCATGTATTTCCCAGTAAAAAGAAAAAAAACTTAGTTTTATATTTATATAATTATAAAATACCACGTTTTTCCAAATAAACCGAAAAATACAATTTTCTCGAAATTAAATGTAAATTTACGATTCTTAATTACAACGCATTAATAAATAAACGTTTTGTTTGTGTTAGCGTAATCAAAAGATTAAAACTTGACTAGGAAACAACTAGAGATTGCAACTAGTGTGGCAGTTCTGAATAGTTTGGTTCTGAGACAGATTTTCGAATGTAGGGTTTCGAGGAAGTTTTTGACCATCAACCCCGAAGTACCAACTCTCCAGTTCGATCAATTTTAAGGCAAGTACATTTATGTTGATTACAATTATTTAATAATCACTTTACTGCAATTTTAAACCACTGTTCAAACACGAACTCTTTCGGGAGTATTGACTGTACTGTTGGGGACTGGGGGAGTAGAGTAATGTTTATGACCACATCCAAACTAGTATAACAACTGTGCTAGCTTACCCCTCACACACACGGGAATAAGCCATATCGTATCAATAGGATACAACTGTACAACCCAAGCCGGTCATATACATTGCCTATTCATATCACAATACTATAACTATTGCAAAACTGTTTATCTTCAAAACTGTTTAAAAGTGCATGATTTATTGTTAAATTAATTGTTAAGATTAGCATAAATTGTACTTTGCTCCTTTTCTGACTGGATAACCGTAGGTTCTGCTGACGACCCGGAGCTGCTGATTAACAGTTATTATGATCCTGATCTGTACCCGACGGTACTACCAGCTGATGATGATGTAGTGGCGTCTCCATAGATTATGCTTTAGTCTTTGAGAGTTTAGTTTGATCTTTGTTAATTTTCAGTTTATGGATCTTTTGTATCAGAACAAGTTTTAAGTTATCGATTAAATAAAAGTTGTGGCAAACTTAGTATTTGTTGTTGATTTACCTGCATATGGATTACAGCTTACTGCCGCCGTCTCATCAACGGTGCAGACTGGGCATGATCCGATTCGACCCAAGTATTTGGGGACCGGGTCGTGACAATATATATATATATATATATATATATATATATATATATATATATATATATATATAATATATATATATATATATAATATATATATATATATATAAAATAAAATAAAATAAAAAATATATATATACAAAGGAAGCTATAATATATAGATTATAACCATTTGAATGTAAACATTAGATCCATATACAAAATTGAACTTCCAAAAACTATCTAAACTGAACTCTAAACTCAGAATCTGGGTTCAAAGTCCGAAATTCACATCTCAACCAAAAATCGATTCAAAAAACAAACCAATACAAAACCCGAAAACCAACTCGATACCCAATTTCCAAAATATACAACGAGATCCCGCAAAACTTGGCAAACACGAAGGTCTATACATGTGTGACATGCTCGGATACTCATGGGGTCGAACCCGTGTCCATATCGTGTCCACGGAGTACGTATCGGAAAACTGGATACGCGAGTCAGAACGTGTACGTGCATGTGCGTTTCGCCCGATTGGACGTCGCACACAACACGAGAAGCCTCGTGCTCGTGCATGTAGCTAGGTAGGGTCCCAAGCTAGGTCTAGGATACACTGACACGAAACTACGTCGTGTCTATGTGACACAGGACACGCGGATCCCGTGCGGCCTGTGTGCGCGCGTGCGTGCGTGCCCGTGGGCCCTTGTCGAGCCACATGGCTCGCGATTCGTGCCATGCCGTATCTCGAGATTGAATCCCTGGGTAGCCCAGGTATAGAGATTTGTGCTTGTTCTTCTGGAATGGGTCCTCGTCGCGTCGTGTTCGCGTACGAAGGCCGTGTCAGCGGCACTTTTCAGCCGCATGCACAGTGCAGGCTGAACAGTGTGCATTGGATTTCTACATGCATGCTCTACGAAATCTTATGAAATTTTAGGAGCATGTGGGCAGAGTTTGCCCCCACTCGTCCATAAAATTTCATGCGAAACGGAGCCATGTACGTCTAGTTATGACACAGACAGCAGGGCATGAATGGGGCCGTGCACGGGCCTCGTGCACGCGTGTCCATATCCGATTCGGACACTGAAATCGTGTCGAATCAAGATCCGTCTTCACGAAAGTTATTACAAATAATATTAGCAAGGAATTCCTGAAAACAGAATAAAAAAATAAGAATTTTCAGCTCTAAGTGGCATTTCGTCGAATACGTGTTCCATAGGACTGACACGTGTCCGATACGGCTATCAAACGAAATCACAAACCTACCAAACTTCACGCACAGGTCTGGGGTACCTATATGGATGCATCTACAAAGAAAAAATAAAATTAACAAGTGTTTAGATAGATTTACCTATTGAGTGTCAAAACTCAATGAAATAAGCCTCCCAAAGACGTCGATTGCCGATTCCCTCTGGTCTAATGCCTCCGATCCCTCGCTAGCAAGTCTCCAGAAGGTTCCTCTCCTCCCAACGGTCGCAACGCACTTTGTTTGGAAGGATTTGGGTAAGAAATGAGGAAATGGGACCTTTGGAAGAGAAGGGTGAAACTAGGGTTTAAACTTGTGACGGCTCATATGTTTCTCACAATGGAAAAGGGGGGGCTATTGTGTTTGGCCGGCCAAGGGGGTATTAGGGTTAGGTTTAGGGTTTGGTCATGGGCTAGCACTCCTCAAGTTGCTAAAAAGGCCCATTGACAAAAAGGCTTAAAGGCTTAAAGAAAAATAGCTAAAAAATAAAATAAATGATTCTTAAAATAGACAATAATTCTAAATTAAAATTTTAAAAAATTCAATAATAAATCTAATTATATTATTAGGCTTCTAATCAAGGTTGACTAAGGTTATACCATCTTCTCCTACCAAAACACCAATCCAAACTACACAATAATCAATTTAATTAATAATTATCAAAAAATAAAAATAAAAATGCACAATGACTAAAATACCCCTAATTAGGAAAAGTGAGTGTGACACATCCCGTAAAATCAGCATCGAAATATCCGATTAAATTAAAGGAAGTAGTTTTGGGATACCACAAGCCTACCGTAATAGTTCCTTTAAGGTATCGAAAGATACGCTTAACTACGGTCATGTGTGATTGATTCCTTAGGATTGGCTTGGTATTTAGCACATAAGCAAACACTGAACATAATGTCGGGGCAACTAGCAGTTAAATATAATAAACTACCGATCATACCTCGATACTTACGTTGATCGACCGGTTTGCCGCTTTCATCAGGTTCCAGCTTTGTGGTAGTAGCCCTAGGGGTGCTGATTGGTTTGATGTTATCAAGCTCAAACTTCTTCATCATGTCCTTAATATATTTCGATTGACTGATGAAGACGCCTTGCGAGATTTGTTTGATTTGCAATCCAAGGAAGTAGTTGAGCTCCCCCATCATGCTCATCTCGAACTCATTCTGCATACACTTGGAAAATTTCTTGCATAGACCCTCATTAGTAGACCCAAAAATGATATCATCAACATATATTTGTACTAAGATAATTGTGTCATCAAGAGATTTTATAAACAGTGTAGTGTCCACTTTCCCTTTTGAAAAACCTTTATCTAGTAAGAAAGTACTCAAACGATCATACCAAGCTCGAGGAGCTTGTTTGAGGCCATAGAGAGCTTTCCAAAGTTTAAAAATGTGGTCGAGAAATTTATAATTTTCAAAACCAGGTGGTTGTTTGACAAAAACCTTTTCCTTGATAAAACCGTTTAGAAAAGCACTTTTCACATCCATTTGGAAAAGTTTAAAGTTTTGAAAATTTGTAAATGCGCAAAACATCTGAATGGATTCTAGTCGGGCAACAGGAGCATACGTCTCATCATAATCGATGCCCTCTTCTTGATTGTATCATTGGGCTACGAGACGAGCTTTGTTGCGAGTGACTGAACCGTCCTCGTTTACTTTGTTATGAAAAACCCATTTAGTACCAATTATTGAGTGGCCAGTAGGTTTAGGAACAAGTTCCCAAACTTGGCTTCTCTCAAATTGGTTGAGTTCTTCTTGCATCGCGGAAATCCAAAATTCATCATTAAAAGCTTCTAAAACGTTTTTTGGTTCTATTTGAGAAATGAATGCAGTGCTAGCTATAGTGTCTCTTACAGAGGATCGAGTAGTTACCCCTTTTGATATTTTACATATTACCAAGTCCTTTGGATGAGAGGGAGTGAATTGGAACTTCTTCAATAATTCTTTCGGAGAGCGGGTTTCAGACGTTGCATTTATAGATGTCGAAGTAGATTTTTCATCATCGTCGTTGGGAATAACAGATGTACTATTGTCCTCATCAAAAGTTACATTAGTAGACTCTTCAACAATCATGGAGCGCTTGTTGAACACTCTATATCCCTTAATCTTGGCCGCATAGCCAAGAAGAATACCTTCGTCAGCTTTGGCATCAAATTTGCCTAAGTTGTCTTTGGTATTAAGGATTAAACAGCGACAACCGAGCACTCTAAATTAAGAAACATTAGGAGTCCTACCAAACCAAAGCTCATAGGATGTTTTCTTCGAAATAGGTCGAATCAACACCCTATTCAAAACATGGCAGGCTGTGCTGACAGCTTCTGCCCAAAAGTATTTTGGAAGAGAGAATTGATTTAGCATAACTCTAGCCATATCGCCAAGAGTTCTATTCTTCCGCTCCACAACACCATTTTGTTGAGGAGTTCTTGGACATGAAAATTTATGACTAAAACCATTTGAATCACAAAATTTTTCAAAATCAAAATTTTTGAATTCGCCACCATGATCACTTCGGATACGAGTAATCATGTAGCCTTTTTCAGTTTGGACCTTTTTAACAAATACTTTGAAAACAGAAATTGTATCACTTTTGTTTGTAAGAAATAAAACCCATGTAAATCTTGAAAAATCATCTACAATAACAAAAGCGTAGAGTTTTCTGCCAAGACTGACTACTCTACTAGGACCAAATAAGTCCATATGAAGTAATTGCAAAGGTCGGGTAGTACTTATAGTGTTTATAGTTTTAAATGAAGATTTGGTAGCCTTATTCTTTTCACATTTGGCACATACCGTGTCTTTCTTGAATGTGATATCTGGCAGTCCTCTGACTAACTTCTTGGTGGATAATCTGGATGTAGTATCCATGTTGGCATGACCAAGACGCTGATGCCATAGGAGCTTTTCATCTTTGTGAGCGTAAAGGAATCTTCCTGCACTATTAGTATCACTAGATAGATAGAAAATATAAATGTTATCTTTCTTTATCCCCTCAAAAGTGATGTCTCCAGTTGATCGATCATAGATAAAGCATTTAGTTTTTTCGAAGTTAATATCATAACCGTAATCAGGAAGATGACTAATGCTGAGCAAGTGTTACGACCCGCACCCAGTGTAGGGGCACGAGAAGTGGGTACGTCCAGCCTACGCCGTAGTGTCGACGGTAGAACGCTGTTCTAGGTTACTATCTAATCAACAACTCACGCAATTATATAATGTACTTGTCAAATCTCAACTCCGAACGGAGGACAAGTATAGATATAATAAAATCTCAATCACAGTCTAAGCACGATAAGATAACACAGAAGTTTATAACTAAAGACCAAACGACAACAACAAATATAAACTACTAAATATTAATATCTCAAAGAACACAATTACAAACTCAATATCTCAAGTTATTACAATTCAAGTTCTAAACATGAAACTAAAACAAGTCTACTGGCTGGTCTCATGATCACTCCTGAGTGTCGGGGCCAAAGGTAGCTAAAACATCTCCTGGTCCATAGTAAGTAGGGCAAGTATCCTCGGGGCAAGCATATGTAATATTTTCAACGTATCCAGTCAGGATTGGAATGAGCACAACTCATCTAGAAATCCCAAGTAAATGACAAAGAACTATAAAGCAGTTATAGACAGTTGTATTGATGAACATGGCAGTTTATATGTGTAATGATGTAGAGAAACAGTTAAGATACAATAAAAGTAAGGTAACTAAACAAGAGGAGAAGCATGGCAATGAAGACTGTAAAATAAGATCTAGTTGAACTAGAGTAACATGATATAAGTCCAGACAGTATGATATGAGTCAAGGGTAATCCAAATGTCAGTCCAGACAATATAAATATAATACCAGATGAATCCAGCACAAGATGAGCCCAGTCAGTGATCAATGATTCCACGGTGAGTCCAGACTATATACGAACAGCGTGTTTTAAAATACCGAGATCGACATGTAAATGGCTGTAGGTAATACGGCACATCGTACACTCGGCCAAGTATGGGATGGCTATCTTTCCAGTATAATTCCAAGGGAGTGGTTCTAGTATTTGGGAATATTCACATGTCTACTCCAATATTTTTCCACCCAACAAGTACAAGTGAATCCATAACCCGACACGAAAATAAGTACAAGTCCAGCCAGAACATGAATGATACCAGTAAGTGATTCCAGGGTGATTCCAGTAGGTGATGCTAGTAGTGGTTCCAGAAATGGAGACCAGACATGAATAAATGAGTGTCGTATAAAATAGATCCAGCAATATCAAATCGTGTTTGTAATAGAAAATCAAATAGAACTAACTAGAACTGAAGTACAGTAATCGACAAGTAAATGAAAAAACTATCAGAGAATGTACTCGCCTGATACCCTAAATGACTGATATATATCAGATGTCTGAACCAGAGTTACAATGTCCAATTTAGAGCAGTACAGGTTATAATGTGTTCAATATGATATAATTGAAGTATACAATGCAAACTACATGATTCTAGGTCAATCTAGGTCAAAGTCAACTCTTGGTCAACTCTGGTCAAATTAGTCATCATCTAGGATTTTGTCAACTAGGTCAATCTTAGTCAACTCTGTCAAACTCTAGTCTAGCTAGGTTAATTGGTCACATATTGACTCAATGTTGACTTTTGGTCAACTCTAGTCAACTACAACTATTTGGTCAAACTAAGTCAATGGGGTCAATTTGGGTCAATGGGCTATCTAGGGTTGACTAAGAGCTATATAGACGGTAGCTTGGTATTAGCCTATTCATATATCAAACAAACCCAAAATCCCTAATTATAACCATATCATATATCCTAAGGTATAACACAACACACAAAGACACTACTCCTTATCCACTACCATCCTACCTCAATATCCATAGATACTAAGGTATCACACTTAATCACTTATATAATATATCACATATATACATATAACCAAGATCAGTCTATTCCTCTTCATGTATTCCTCTATATACATAATACAACCTCAACATCTCAATTTCTGATACGCACACTATATATAGGTATCCACATATTCTCATTCACACGTATAAATATATATACCAACATTCAACCCCTATACTTAGATATCTATAAATCCTATTATACACTCTTCCCTTAGATATAGGCAGTATCCTATACCTAGACTGGAAACGTAATCTATTTTCTAGATGTTAGGGTAGGTAATACTCTACTTCCTAATCCATAACATTCCCACAAGTGGCCACACTGCCCAAAGGGGAGTGATCCCCTACTACCCATGCTTGCTGCTACTATTAAGGCTTAAATCCCAAGCCTCTACTATCATGTACAACTTGCATATCCATGACTAAGGCAAGAGTTGCAATGTGGGACAGGAAACCACATCTAAAGGCTGAACATCGACCCAGGATTGATACAATGTGAATACCCAACTAACATGTGCAGACATCCCTCATTCGAATTCAAAACTAAAACGTTCAAATTTAAAGCAAACAACACGTGCCAGAGGGGGATCGAGTGTGTGTGACACATACGTGTCCAGGGGTCCAAAAATCGTGTCAAGGAAGTGTCAAAATCATTGTGTCAGACCAAGTATCAGAGAATATGCAGTCTACATATAGTTAACATATGAAATCAAACACAAATCAATTAGAAAAACCCAAATTAAGTTCGAACAGAGCATGAGTAAAACAGTGAACATGTGTGCTCGTGTCCATATAACTGGACATAAAGTGTCCAAATATAAAATTAACAGAGCATGAGTAAAACAGTGAACATGTGTGCTCGTGTGGCCATATCGTATCGAAATGGATACGACACAATACACGAGGAGTGTCGTGCTCGTGCGCATAGGTAGAGGGGGTCTAGGGCTAGGGACTGAACACCCTGAAACATGTCCACAACATGTCTACGAGAGACACGAAGTTCGTGTCAGTAAGCAATGTTCGACTGTGCACTGTCAGTGCAATTCTAGTGCAGCCTCGATATCTTTGCGCACACTCGACAAAAACTCGTAAAACTTCATGGGAATGATGTCAGTGGGTTCCCCCACATGTCCATGAAGTTTCATGGTACATGGTACCGTGTCATGTCCGCTAGGACACTCGAACAGCAGGGGAGCCGCACGAGTCCTGTGCGGTGTCTCGTGCATAAGGTGCGTGTCCAATTTGGACACAAAATCTAACTCAAATTGTGCTCAGTCATAGGGTTCTATAATCCCCACATGTAGGGCTACAAAAATGTGTAATTAGTTTTGCAAATTACTAAAATCCATTTCTTTGTGGCATTTCACCAAATACTTATTTAAAAACACCGATACATGTCCGATACGGACACGAAATGGACACAAATTCCTACCAAACTTGGGCTACACCTAGGAAAACCCTAAATGGATGCATCTATGTAAAGAAATCATAAATTCATTAGGGTTTGTAGGGTTTTACCTATTGAGAGTTTAAACTTAATGTAAAGAGCCTAGAGTTGATGTCTTCCTCGATTTGTTATGGTTCAAATGTCCTCAAACCTTACTAGCAAGCCTCCCTTAGCATCCTCTACTAATGGGGATGATGATGCAATTGATTTGACTCAATTTGGACTCTATTTG
Source organism: Iris pallida (assembly GCA_029216955.1). Lineage (NCBI taxonomy): Eukaryota > Viridiplantae > Streptophyta > Magnoliopsida > Asparagales > Iridaceae > Iris > Iris pallida. Next base: position 8,361,703 of record JANAVB010029815.1, on the reverse strand, counting down.
GATTAAATAGGAGAAGTTTAGGGAAGAACAAATTAGGGTTCTTTCTAGGTATTAAAAAGAGGCAAGGGCTCTTAAGTGTGATACTTATGGGGGGGCTTCTATGGCTGGCCAAACTAAGGGAATTAGGGTTTGGCAATAGCTAAATGTGTGGCTAAGGTTCTTCCACCCAATTTCTAGTCCTCATATTGGTTCAATTAGTCCTAAGGCTTCTTTTTACAAATATCTCAAAGAGAGAATATCCTACTTAGGAATATCTAGATATTACTAACCTTGGCACTTAATAGGAATGTTCTAACCATGATTCTAACCTCAAGACTAATCTAGATTAGGTGAATCTTCTAGGTTAGTCTCTAACAATTCAATTAGCACAATATTAATTAATCAAAATTTATTTTCATTAGTAAGTCAAAAATGACCAAAATACCCTTAGGCTAAAAAGTTATAATTAGTCATCCTAATCACATGACTAGGCTCATTTGGTAATGGTTAGTCTCTAGACTTAGCAAAACTAGGGTTTAACTAGTTAACCATCAAATTATAATTCAACATTTTAACTAGTTTTAAATTAATTAAAAATCACCGAAAATCATAATATAATTTAAATATCCTTATTAAATGATTATAATTACAAAAGTTCAAAATTACCCTCATTTCTGAAAAGTGAATGTTACAGCAGGTTATGCTTTAACTCGGTCACTAAACAGACATCGTTAATGACAGGCGAGGGAGGATAACCAATTGTACCATTACCTAAGATGTAGCCTTTAAGGTTATTGCCAAAGGAAATGTATCCTTTATTTTTCATCGATAGTGTTGCAAATTGCATTTCCAGTCATATGTCGCGAGCACCCACTATAGAAAATCTACTTGCTTCTAGTTGAAGAGGGAAGGTCCACCTACACCACGAGTAGATGTGACCTTTGGTACCCAGATTCTTTTGGGTTCTGAGAGGTTAGACTTTGGTACCCATGTATATATATTTATATCAACTAATCTCTTTATCCTATATTATGGAGAAATATGTCCATGTAGTTACAATATGTACATCTAGCATGCATATTTATACTAGGATCATGTTGATAGTGGTGCCTATAAGTAGGATGATGATAGCTACGTGCAGCAGTAGAGTGAGTATGGTGACTGTGTGCAGCAGCATGATGATGATAATGATTATATGTATGTGTCTTACGTGCTGCATGTAAATAAGTGTACATGAAAGCATGATTTTGTTTATCATGTGGATGAGTGTTCTTGTGGTGTCGTGCCTTTTTGTATTGAGTTGGCACGTATTTGTACGTATTGTGATTATGAGACTGAACTGCGGTTGAATAACCTGCTTGCCCAGTTTAATCTCTAATTTCTTAGAGGCTGCATTCAACTCATCACATTTAGCAGTAAGACCGTGTATTCTACCTATAGCAATTTTGAACTTGTTTTTCTCTTCAGCAAGTTCTTTGTTTAATGTCGTGATCTCAAGTGTTTGTTTCTCAATGATTGATTCAGCATCATGTAAACTTAATTTAAGCTTGGATACCTCTTCAGTATTTTTTATGGGTGTAGTATTTCTAACATCTTCTAGTAAATATGAAAGTTTATAGATCTCGATTTCGCAGTCCTTGATCTTATCCTTTGTATGTTTATATTTATTGATTACCTTTTTGTGATCTTCAAGTAGATCACCAAAAGCATCAACAAGTTCATCAAAAGAGAAATCATCAAAAGAATCTTTTATCTTTTCTGAAGTCGCCATTAGACAGACATTAGCAGTATTTTGCGGAGAGTCCTCTTCATCGTCTGAATCACTAGCCTTGCTTTCATGCCAGATACTGGTGTTGGCATACTTCCTTGTGGTCGGCTTTTTGTACGGCTTCTCATATGATCTGCTTCCCTTCTTTGCTAAGGGACAATCTTTCTTGACATGTCCCGTCATTTTGCATCCGAAGCAGGTAGGTTCTTCCTCATCGTCTCTTTGTTCTCTCTTTTTTTGTTGAAGCGTAGAAACTTTTTGAAGTTTCAAACTAAGATCGTCACCTTCGGAGTCATCGTCATCAGTGTCTTCTGAGCTGGTTCTTCGACGATGAGCTCTAAATGCAATCTTCTTCTCTTTTGGAGCTATTTCTTCGAAGTCTTTTAGATCGAGCTCATGCGTCATCAACTTGCCCATCAACGTTTCTAGTGACATTGCCGTGAGATCATTGCCTTCGATGATTGCCATGACTTTGAGGTTCCAATCCTTCGGCAATCCTCGTAGCACTTTGCGTATCTTCCATGGTTGGAATAATCTTTTCCAAGAGAAGATAGCGGGTTGACGATATCGAGGAATCTGGTGAACATTTGAGTGATCGTCTTGTTAGGCTTCATCTTGAAAGCCTCGTACTCCTGTGTCAGATGGCTGACTTTTGATTCTTTGACTTGCGTGGTCCCTTCATGAGTCACCTCCAAAAGCTTCCATACTTCATGCGAGGTGGTGCATGTGGAGACCCTATTGAATTCAGTCATGTCTATGGCGCTGAAAAGAGCATTAATAGCCCTAGCGTCTAGACTTGCCTGTTTCTTCTCCTCATCAGTATACTTGTCGTAGGGTTTCTCAACGAGACTTCCCTCGACAGTTTTTTTGGGAGGTTTCTTGTAGCCATCAGTGACTACAGTCCACAGATCAAAGTCTAGAGACTTAAGATAAAAACTCATTCTAGTCTTCCAATATGTGTAGTTGGTCCCATCAAATAGGAGTAGCCTATTTGTGGATTGACCTTCACCATAGTTGGTAGAGATGGGTTGTGTGGTTGCCATGGATCAACTCTAGGATATAAATCCTATATCAAGAGAACAGGGCTCTGACACCAATTGAAGTACGTGTAGGCAACTCTAGAGGGGGGTGAATAGAGTACTTGTGACAATAATGATCAATTAAAAATTAACTATATTCAATCCCAACTAGTAAATAAATAATTTGAGTATAATTACAGAAATTAAATAAAGATCAGAAAGTATACGCAGACACAGTAATTTTTAACCTGGTTTCTCTCGTGGAGGACTAGTCCAGGCCTGAGAACTCTAGCTCAGGATTGAAATCCATTATTTGTGAAATAGCTTTACAACCACGTGCCTTTACACAGAAGAGCATGCCAACTTCTTGAAAGATCGCTGAGGCGGAACTTGGAATTTTCCAAGTGACTTCTTCAAGACTCTTGCACAAAACTTCTAATTGACTTGCACCGAGCACCTTGTAGGCTTAGAAAGTTTTGTGGTTAGTAGATGAGAAGAGTATGGCTCTTTAGAATGTATAGGCTATAAGAAAGAAGAGATGAGAAGATTGGATAATTTGAAATGGAAGAAAATGGTGCCTATATATACTAGTTCTGGTAGGCAGAGTTCGGCTAGAACTCTGTCCAAAATTCAAAAATTATGGCCGTTGGACAACTTGCAATGAGCAATCCCTAAAAATTAGCTCCAGGAAATTAGGAGACAAAGTTCGGCCCAAACTCTGTGTGGAGGCAGAGTTCGGCCTGAACTCTTCCTCCTTAGAGACAGAATACTCATTGGGCTATTGGACTTTGGCAGTTTGGCTTTTTGTTTGTGGAGCTTGTTGGTTATCTAATCTATGGTTGAGGTACTCAGTGCGACTCAATGTACAATAGTCTAGACTCAATAAAAGTATAAAAATTACAGACTTTCGATGACAAGTTCCAGCAGTATTCGTCGAATAGTCGTCGATGATGATTGTCTGACTTGATATGTGTTAGTCGTCTGATTTGTAGCTTTGATGACAATTTATGTGTCGAGTTGGATCATGGCAAATATCGATTTGTTAATTATCAAGATTAGGTTGACTACGATCGAGTTTGGGTCAACATCAGGTACTGGGGGTAATAAAAAAATTATTGTACCCAACTTTCCCACATTTGACAATGTAGTCCCAGAGGATGATTTACCCTATTCCATCAATAAATGAATGCCTTTGAACTATTTCTCTGCATTCTTCGCTTATTTTCTAGAACAAAATCTGAGTTTATCGCTACAGACACAAATTGTGTCTGTCTATTCTATGAAACAAGTGCTCCTCGTACATGATGCCTGCTTTATAGTACCCGAACGGAAGGAGAAAGAAGAACCCATTATCTTTGGCCGAGTAGACGACTCTCGGACTCATACTCTTTATGAGCCAGAGCCTGAAGTCTGTACGGTTCTGGCTCACCAGTACACTCCATAAGTCAAACACGTCATCTAAAAGATGGGCTATGACCTAGACAGTAATATGGGTCTCAATTACGGAAAAGGTTGGCACTTACCCATCAGGATGAATGTACCTAAGGGTAAAATCTGACCAATATTACCAGAGAATCCGCTGCGGCCTCGGATATGTCCTGCCTAAAGTGCCTGAAATTTTGCAATACAAGGAAGCAACATACTCATACTCTTCAGACTCCTCATATGATTCCGACGTTAGTATTAGGGAGGTGTTCCGTAGAATGTCGTCGGTAAATATGACGTCAGTAGATCAAATCAATGAAGACGACGAACCATTCATCGAACCTCTCGAAGTTGAACCCTGGGCTCAGCAACTTGATGCCCAATGGGAGAAATACTTTGAATTGGCGAACCACCTACTGAAGATGAGGTTGTACAAATCGACCTAGGAGACGACTCTTCTCCTAAACCGATCTTCATTAGCAAAAGTTTGAAAAAAGAGGATCGTGAGTCTCTTATTGAACTTATAAGAGAATACATAGACATCTTCACTAGGAGCTATGAAGATATACTGGACTTAGACCCAAATATCGTCGTACACAAACTGAATATCTAACCTAAGGCTAAGCCAGTGATGAAACATCAACGACGTTTTTGCCTAGATACTATAAATGCTATTGAAAAGGAAGTTAACAGGCTAATAACAAGCGGTTTATCCGTGAAGAACAGTACCCAGATTGGGTAGCCAATATTATCCCAGTCACTAAAAAGAATAGGAAGATCTGAGTCTGCATAGATTTTCGTGATCTAAATGCTGCCAGCCTAAAAGATGATTTCTCGTTACCCATCACTGATGTGATGGTCGATAATACCTTCGGTTTTGAGCGCATGTCTTTTATGGATGGCTACTATGGCTATAACCAAATCAGGATATGCCCAGACGATGAGAAAAATACATCATTTTGGACTCCGATGGGGTATTCTATTACACAGTGATGCCCTTTGGTTTAAAGAATACATGCACTACGTACCAGCATGCCATAAGTACTATATTTCACAAACACTTGCATAAGATAGTCGAATGCTACGTCGATGACATCATGGTCAAAAATTGCTTTCATGGAGATCACCTCTATGATTTAAGAATCGTCTTCGATTTGATGAGGACACACCAATTAAAGATGAACCCAACCAAGTCCTTCCTGGGGGTGTCCAGTGGCAAGTTCTTAGGTTTTATCGTTACTTCAAAGGGTATCCATGTTGACCCTGAGAAGACAAAAGCCATCATCAAAATGCAACCGCCAAGGAACCTTCGTGAACTTTGCGGTCTTCAAGGACGCTTAGCATACATCCGAAGGTTTATCTCTAACCTCTTAGGTCATTGCAAACCCTTCCCCGAGTTGATGAAGAAAGGAGTATCTTATGTATGGACTGAGGAGTGCCAATGATCCTTCGAAGACATTAAAGATATCTTATGAACCCTCCAGTCTTAGTAGCCCCAGTCATAGGAAAACCTTTTCTACAGTATGTTCGAGCCTTGTATCATTCTCTTGGAGCCCTGTTAGCTCAGATAGTAATGTGGGCCACGAACAAGCTATTTATTACCTCAGTCGTCAGCTGATCGAAGCCGAACACAGATACACTCCTGTTGAGAAGAAGTATCTTACCTTCGCCTTTGCTATCCAAAAACAAAACATTATATAGTGGGTCAGACAATTCAAGTTATCTCTCGGGTCAATTCCCTTAGGGTTCTCATGACCAAACCAGGAGCATTATATTCACGCCTTGTCATATAACTTACATGTGATTAATGTAGCTTGTCATTGCTCCTCTAGCCTCTTGATTAAATTCCGAGGACAGAATTCTTTTAAGGTGGATAGAGTTGTAATGTCTGTGGTTCGTATTACGTATTTTGGAATACGTGTACGTATTTTATTCTGTATTGCTTGATTCCTGGCTTAGCTTTTCCATCTTGACTTGGTTTATTTCCTTGGGCTGGTTCGGATTGGCTTGGTTCGGTTTAGGATTACTATTGGTTCATGATGAACCAAAGTGAACCCCCTACCTACCACCACCACTCATATTTATTACCTATTCTTCTTCTCTCTCTTCATTAATCTCTTCATCTTCTCCACCATTACTTCCTTACCTACCAAAGAGAGGGAGAGAGAGGTCTAGGCAAGTACAACTTGCTTCTACAAGAGAGATCATTTTTATTGTTCCATTAGCTTCTCCTCATGTTTCTAAGACACATTAGAACTTGTCATTTTCCATTTTAAGGCTTAAATTTTTGTAGATCTAGAAATTAGTTATTTTTAGATTTTGGTGGTTTTGATCTATCAAACTTCTTTGTTATCAAGTTTTGATGGTTCCATATTGTAGAGAATTTTATTCTACCCAATTTTGACCTTTGAAAAGTTGGATTTGGACTTATTTTGACCAAGTTATGGACTTTTGAAGCTTTAGGTTCAAACCATGGAGTTCTTACTGATTTGGAGAAGACAGTGAGCAGTGCACGAGCTTTTTAGCTTATGCCACTGAGCTGCGCACGCTCTTTAGCACAGCACAGTCTGACTCATACGCTGCCTTTTGGAGGCGTATGTCTTGCATACGCTGCCTTGACAAGGAGTCGTATGGACCTCATACGCTGCCTTGACAAGGAGTCGTATAGACCTCATACGCTGCCTTGACAAGGAGTCGTATGGACCTCATACGCTGCCTTGAGGAGGAGTCGTATGGAGTACATACGCTGCCTTTTGGAAGCGTATGACTTGAGCGTAGCCTGACTTGAGCGTAGCCTGACTTGAGCGTGGCCTTACTTGAGCGTAGCCTGACTTGAGCGTAGCCTGACTTGAGCGTAGCCTGACCTGAGCGTAGCCTGACTTAAGCGTAGCCTGACTTGAGCGTAGCCTGACCCTACTTACCATGGATCTTCTATGGCCCTGTATATTGATATTTTATTAGATATTTAACATCCATTTTATATCCTTACGCCTTTTGTCCTGAACTTGATAATCACGAATTTACTTGATATGTTTGGAATTGATAATTGAGCATGACCTGATAGTGGCCCGTCGTGGCGCACTCCTGACAAGTACACTTGGCATGATAACCTGACATGACCTGATAGTAGCCCGTCGTGGCGCACTCCTGACAAGTACACTTGGCATGATAACCTGACATGATTATTTCGAATAGCTGTTGCGACAGCTACCTGACATGACATGACCTGTATAATTAATCTGGATACCGTGGGCGATTGTGTTTGTATAAATAACCAGTCTTGTCTTGCATCATGTCTAGGACAGGGACTCCTGAGTACCACGGTCAGGAGTACCTACTAAAATGGACTAAGGCTAATAACTAGATTAATACATTAGTCATGACGAGATTTCCCAGCTACAGGCAATCCCGTTACCTGGGTACGCCTTGGGATATGTAGCCTGCCGTCGAGTAGGGCACATTTCCAGCACACTGTCATGTGTTGCACCCTTCAAGCTACCTAAGGGTACATTCGTTTCCTGGGCGATGTACCCACCTGAATTCAACTCTAATCTTTTAACCCGGGTAACCTGGATGGTCTGCAGGGCTTGTGGCTGTGGAATAATCTTACTGCATCTTGTTAGTAATTAGGCTTGTGACAACCCTAGTTAGTTAAAGTATCAAGCCGTAATTCTTGCTTGGCCGTGAAGTGATTGGACGGAGTCTAACCAGTCTAGTCTTGCCCTGATCCTGTTCTAGATTATTGAATGACCAGAATGCTTGTATTTATTTTACCGATAAATGGTGAGAATTCCAAGTTCTGTTCAGACGAAGGGTTACAACCCGGGTCCTTGTTTGGTTTACGGGTTGTAACCTGGTTATCTGAATAGTTTTATGGTTATCTCGTCGTATATCATCCTGGTATATTTTCTTTATTTCCAGTTCTTACTTTTATTTATATCTTATGTTGATTGCTGGTTTTAGTTCTTAAATGAAGCCCCCTTTGTGGCACTTGCTCTTTCTGGGGTCTGATCCAGCTGGTTTTGTATGGCCAGATTTCGGAGCAGCTCCAGAGGATCTACCGACCTTCCTGCCAGATGGTGAACACTAGAAGGAATCCTGGCAACGAGTGGGTTTTATTTTGCTCTCCCACTCTATTGTAAAAATATTCTTTTGAGGCGTTAAGCCGACGAGCACCTGTTTAGCTCGATTGCACTTACTTACTGTCTGCCTACGGGCTGTAATATGATTAACAGATCCTAGGGTTGATCATGTATGACTAAACTCTTGCTAGTCCTGACATTTTGTAACGACTAGCTTCATGATCAACTGAATATGTAATGTTTGGGATGCCTTACTATTGTATATTTAATGATCATACATCTTGTGACTTTACTTACTTGCTTGTGATTGAGACACTAGGCTTGTTCATGACCTTAAGAGACTATTGGCTTGTAGATAAACCCTCATGTATCTAGACAGCCGTGACCGTATAGCGAGATGGATTACATTTCATATACGTAGCTGGCTATGTCTGCCCCCGCTCTCCAGTATTCTGGTTCTGGGGCGTGACATCTTCTGAGCCATCCGTTCTCACACTTGGCAAAAAATCGAATTTTTTATACTTTATCGGCTTTCAAAAATGTACTCAAATTACATGATGGTTCCTTTAGTTAGCTTGCTTATGTTACAATTATATTATTTGTGACTATCGATCTTACCAGATGGCACCCATGACCCGAGGAGCGGCACGTCGTTTGAGGAAAATAGTGAATGCTGAGGTGGCTCCTCTTACAGTTAAGGAGGAAGTGGCACCGGTTGCTAGTGAGATCGAGAGTTCTATTCATCCAGCACCGGTAGCTAGTGAGACCGAGAGGACTCTTCATGCAGTCCTTGCAAGGGACGACAGCTCTCCTCGTGCCAAAAATCTCGCTTTTTCGAGGTGGTTGCGTGAACGTATCACTGAGCGTTTGCGTGAGCAGCGTGGTTCTCATTAGCTATTAGTACTTATTTGTATTGGACTATTTGTATTGGGCTGTTTTTGTATTAGACTATTTGTATTGGACTACATATTGAGTTGTTTTTGTATTAGACTATTTGTACTGTCCTCCGACCCTCATCCCATATTGGTTGTGGGACGAGCACGGATACTTTGACAAAGGAGACCACCATGCTGTCAGGAACCTCTCACTCGAGCTCTACACCAAGGATGTCGACTTGAGCTCCGGGACAAAGTTTTGGCTCGGAGCAAGAATCTGTTGACGGAGCACATCCACCATGCTGTCAAAAAAATAGTAACGGTGAGAGACCCATCTGAGTAGGACGTATACTCTGATAATATCTCCTCCAGCACTCAATCCCACTACTGATATCATTCTTGTAAAGGTGATCTCTCAGAGTATACGTCCTACTCAGATGGATCTCACAGAGTATCCTCTCAGGTTGGTTGTGTTCTGAGCCATCCGTCCCAGGGATTTGATTCTGTATTTTGGTTTCTGTATTTTGGCTCCAGCTCCATTTGCATTAATCTACGGTACGACATGGTGATCAGGACATAGTCCCTGCAGCCATTCGACTGGCGAGGCAGAAACTATGTAGCCGTAGATAAAGTTGACTGTCTTCCGACCTCATCCCTCGGCAATGATGATACGACAACCTATCACTATATCTTATATAGTAGTAGATGATGTCTTAGTATTACATTATGTGAGTTCATCTTGATTCTGTTACATTCTTCAGATACTAGATATGATAAGAACATATACTACACCATATGTACAGAACATAGATGATTCACACTAATGTATGCTAGAATGAATCTTGGCTTGTGTTCTGAGCCATCCGTTCTCACACTTGAAGCTAAATCGAATTATAACGACGGATATTAGGTTACTCTTCAGGATAATTGATGTCTATTTTATATTAATTTGGTTTGGTCTATATGATTCTTGGATAATTGGCGTGCATTAAATTCGTATGTGCATATTTGGTCTATGTGATTCTTGGATAATTGGTGTACATTATATATTGGTTTGGTTTATACATATTTTTGTGAACAGGGAAAGTGCTGTAATTTTTTTAAAAAAATTCTCAGTTACCGACGGACCAGTGACCGGTTAGCGACGAATATTTTCAGCTCCATTTGCATTAGACTACGATACGACATGGTGATCAGGACATAGTCCCGGCAGCCATTCGACTGGCGAGGCAGAAACTATGTAGCCGAAGATAAAGTTGCCTGTCCTTCGACCCTCATCCCTCGGCAATGATGATACGACAACCTATCACTATATCTTATATAGTAGTAGATGATGTCTTAGTATTACATTAGTGAGTTCATCTTGATTCTGTTACGTTCTTCAGATACTAGATACGATAAGAACATATACTACACCATATGTACAGAACATAGATGATTCACACTAATGTATGCTAGAATGAATCTTGGCTTGTGTTCTGAGCCATCCGTTCTGATCAAGGATCTTCCTTCTCCTCTCCTCCACCATGGCTCTGAACCAATCTGCTCCTCCCTACTTTTCTTCTTTTTATTTGACTCTCTCAGCAACATATGACATCCAGCTCAAGTGTAGAGTCGGGGAAGAAGAAGTGGGCAGGAAGAGGAGGGGGAAGCAGCACAGCCGGCGGCATGACCCGGAGGAAGTACATAGGTTTTCTTCAACAGCCGTAGGAGAACTATAAGGATATATTTTTTCACAACATGTCATCTTGTCAAAGACCCTTCATGTGAATATCATGTTACCGCGGTGTCGGAAGACTAACATGTCATAAGTTTTCTAAGCCGTGTGTTTTGACATAATCTTCCCAATTCTTTCCTCCTATGTAGTAATCTTGCATTATTACATAGCAGGAAAGAGTTTGGAGGATTATGTCAAAACACACGACTTAGAAAATTATGATATGTTAGTCTTCCGACACCGCGGTAACATGGTTGTCACATTAAGGGTCTTTGACAATGTGATATGTTGTGAAAAGATATATCCTTATAGTTCTCCTACGGCTGTTGAAGAAAACCTCTGTACTTCCTCCGGGTCATGCCGTCGACTGTGCTGCTTCCCCCTCCTCTTCCTGCCCACTTCTTCTCCCCCGACTCTACACTTGAGCTGGATGTCATATGTGGCTGAGAGAATCAAATAAAAAGAAGGGAAGTAGGGAGGAGCAGATTGGTTCAGAGCCATGGTGGAGGAGAGGAGAAGGAAGATGCTTGATCAGAACGGATGGCTCAGAACACAAGCCAAGATTCATTCTAGCATACATTAGTGTGAATCATCTATGTTCTTATCGTATATAGTATCTGAAGGACGTAACAGAATCAAGATGAACTCACTAATGTATGCTAGAATGAATCTTGGGTTGTGTTCTGAGCCATTCGTTCCGATACTTGGCAATTAAGTCATTCGACTGGTGAGGCAGAAACTATAAGGCTACTTGCATGTTCTTCCAACTTTAAATTACAAGATTACTACATTAGGTTACATAAATCACTAACCTCATCGCGGCCAATGTTTACAGTCTTGGTCTCTACGAAAGCGTCCAGAATCTTGACACTAAGTATCTGGAGACCGAAACTTGCAAGAAGATGCTGCTCGACCCTAGAAGTGATGCAGAAAGGCTACGTGAGGGTTTAAAACTCAATGTCGATGATTTAAAACCTCGACGAATTTACGGGTGCCCCACATTTGAGTGCTACACCAAGACTCACCGTGATGAGGTTAGTGATTTATTTAACCTAAGACATGGGATCATAGAATCGAAGACAGTTGAGACCAAGACTGTAAACATTATGTGAGTTTATCTTGATTCTGTTACATCCTTCAAATACTAGATACGATAAGAACATATACTACACTATATGTATAGAACGTAGATGATTCACACTAATGTATGCTAGAATGAATTTTGGGTTGTGTTCTGAGCCATTCGTTTCCATACTTGGCAATTAAGCATGTGAAATAGAACTGATTATGTTTAGTTTGTCTTACGATACAGATTTTCACATCCAAATTGAAATGGATCGTTACTTCATTGTTCGTACATGGATGTACTAGCGGATCAACCTCCTGGACCGCAGGTACTTATAAGTATTGATCGTATCGGATTAGTATCGATCTATCATTTTGGTATGGGCCGTATCGGTTGGTATTGGTCTTAGTGAATTGGTATCGTCCTATCCAATATGTATCGGCCGTATAGCTAGGATTCATATTGGCCTTATCGATTTGGTATCGGTCATATCCGATAGGTATCGGCCGTGTTGGATTATTATATACCATTTCGGATTAGTATCGGGGAAGGTTTAGTAACAACTGTACTTGGATTTCTCTCTTCTAGAGCTAGATTACCATTGCAAGAGAGTCACGAGAGCGTAGATGGCCAGTTACAGAACATACATACTTCCTTTTCAATCTCGCTTTTCCTGATGGAAAAGGAAGTATGTATGTTACTGTAACTGGCCAATCACGATCTGGTGATTCTCTTGCAATAGTATTCTATCTCGAGAAGAGAGAAATCCAAGTACAGTTGTTACTAAATCTTCCACGATACTAATCCGAAATAGTCTATACTAATCCAACACGGCCGATACCTATCGGATATGACCGATACCAAATCGATAAGACCAATATGAATCCTAGCTATTCGGCCGATACATGTACATATCGGATATAGGACGATACCAATTTGTTAAGGCCAATACCAATATGATACGTCCTATACCAAACCGATAGACCGATACTAATCTGATACACTAAATACTAAGTACATCTGGCCTATACCAGCGGATCCACAAATTACTGCACGATAGGCCCAACGACTCCAGTTACATCCGGTTATTGGTGAGTACATGATTACATAGTAATTCTGTTAGTCTTGTGATACAAATTTTTACTCTCTCATGCTACCAACGTCACAACTTTTCCAGTGCTGCTCCCTCTAATGATGATGAACGCAAAAAACTAACGTCACAACTTTTATAACTTGAGTAAATTTCTTTACCCTATATGAAAATTTCTGTTGTCAGAAAGATGGCTCCTAGGACTCGTCGAGGTGGTGCTGCTAGTCGAGGAAGGGGTCGAGGCAAGAAACCCTTGGAGGTCGACACGGAGGAAGTCTCCGTCGTCAAATAAGAGCCGGTGACTATTAAGGAGAAGGTGTTACCAAAGGTCGAGGTCAAGAAAGAACCGATGACCGTCAGGGAAGAGATTGCTCCCAAGTTTGAAGCTAAGGAGGAGCCACCGTCAGAGAGTAGTAGCATCGGGACCGACCCTCCTGTCCCTACAGAAGACCTCAACCAGATTGAGCCTTCGTATGCAAAGTGGCTGATAGAATGGTACATGCCTCAACGCAACTATCATCCCTGGCTGTGAGGATTCATCGTCTGACTTGTGGTCTTTGTTGAGGCCAAAGTCGATTTTCCTATGTGTTTTGGAATATTTGTGAAAATTTTGGAATATTTGTGCTATGATCGGTCGCCAGCGATGGATATTAGGTTACTGTAACTGGCCAACTCTTTCCTATGTGTTTTGGAATATTTATGAAAAATTTAGAATATTTGTGCAATGATCGGATTATAACGATGGATATTAGGTTACTCTTTCGGATAATTGATGTCTATTTTATATTAATTTGGTTTGGTCTATATGATTCTTTGATAATTGGTGTGCATTAAATTCGTATGTGCATATTTGGTCTTTGTGATTCTTGGATAATTGGTGTGCATAATATATTTGGTCTATGTGATTGTTGGATAATTGGTGTGCATTATATATTGGTTTGGTTTATGCAAATTTTTGCGAACAGGGAAAGCGCTGTAATTTTTTTTCAAAATATTCTCAGTTAGCGACGAACTTGTGACCATTTTGCGACGGTCACCACCAGTTTCCGACTACTTTTCGACGGTTATTCCGTCGCTAACTGGATATTTGAAAATGTTCCAAGGTAGCGACGGATGGTCGACGGATTATCCGTCGGCATGGTATATTGTTCGACGGAATAGCGACGACCTATCCGTGGCCCTTGTTCTGGAAATAACAAGAATTTCCAGAACAAGATCGACGGATAAGTCGTCGCTATTCCGTCGATATATATCGACGGAATAGCGACGGATTAACCGTCGCCATGTTGCTGGAAATGACATGAATTTCCAGAAGCTGATCGACGGATTTTTCGTCAGAAAACCGTCGCTAATTCGTCTTTTGTTATCGAAGGGGTCGACGGATTAGCGACGGCATGATACACTCTGATACGCTATTACGACGGATTACCGACGAAAATTTACGTCGCTATTGTCTACACCTTTCAGTACTTAATAGTTGAAATGGACGACAGTCCGTCGAAAATGCATCGCTAATGCTTCGTATTGTGACGTCGACAATCCGTCGCTATTCCGTCATGTGACGACAACTTAGCGACGGAACGTTATTAGCGACGAGCTGATTGTCGACTAAATTTTTTGGCCAAAATCCGTCGGTTATCGGTCGCTAATAGTAATTACCGTCGGTTTAGCGACGGATGGGGCCGTCGCTAAAACGATAAATTTTGGTAGTGTAATCTTCTGATATAAAAGTGACATAAAACATATCCTTGTATACCACAATAACGGCAAAATATGTTAGTTCTAGGTGTAGTAGTATGAGTATTTGAAGTAGTGTGTTGAGTCTTACGTAGATATATGTAATCGAAAGCATGATTGTGTGCAACTTTTGTTTTGCTTGCTTTCTTCGTATAGTATCTGTTGTGTGAGACCTTGTGATTTGTCACATGTTTTGTGTTAGGCTGAGTTATAGGTTGAATTGCCTGTTTTCCCAGCTCGATCTCTAACTGTTAATAGTTAGCATACATATCACTATACTTAGCCCTAAGCGCATCTATTCTTGAGCTGCTAGATTGTATTTCTTCTTTTCTGAGACATAAGCTTCGTTAAGCTTCGCATACTCTTATGTATTCTTTTCAATAAGCTTGAGAGCATTATGCAAGCTTAATTTAAGAGAATAAATTTTATTTGTGTCACTAGTGGAAGGTGTGTATCTTATCTCATTTAATAAAGATGTGATCTATCATTCTCTTTCTTGTGTATTTGGATCTCTTTCTTAGCAAGCTTATATTATCTCTAAGAGTCTTGCAATCTTCGAAGAGATTATTAAAAGCATTTGATAATTCATCATAAGTAACATCACCTTCAAAGAGAGGATTATATTGTACCTCAGATTCTAATGCCATAAGACACACATTGGCAGCATTCCGAGGATTGTCTTCTTCTTCGGGGTCGTTAGCTTTGCTTCCATGCCATATACTTGTATTAGCATACTTGCGAGACGAAGATCCTCTTTTGCCTGATTTTTTAAACTGATATCTCTTTTTAGCAGTTGGACAGTCCTTTTGATGTGACCTATCTTCTTATAGTTGTAACATACATGCTCTTTTTTATTGAAATCTTTCTTCTTCCTATTAGATCTTTTATATTTCAGGAATCATATAAAAATTTGGTGATCAAGGCCATTTCCTCATCGCTTGAATCAACTTCTTCAGTTACGTCATCGAAGACCTTCTTATGGTGTGCCTTAAACGCAATGATTTTCTCCTTTAGCGTTAATTCTTCTTGATCTTTAAGATCCAGTTGATGTGCCATCAGTTTGCCCATAGGTGTCTTAAGAGTCATGACAGTAAGGTTATTTTCTTCAATGATTGTCGTTTCCTTGGGGTTCCAATTCTTGGTGAGTCCCCTAGCATATCTTTTCATGGTTATTCTACTCCTTGTCAAGAGAAGAAAGAGGATTATATCAAGAAATCGTATGGACATCTGTGTAATTGTTTCGTTTGGATTCATTTTGAAGGTCTTATATTATTATGCTAGTCTACTGATCTTGGGTTCCTTCACTTGTGATGTTCCTTCATGAGTAACATCAAGAAGTTTCCAAACATCGTGGGCAGTGGCACATGTAGATACTCTATTGAACTCAGTCCTATCTAAGCACAAAATAATGTATTTATGGATTTAGCATAAAGATTGCCTTATTTCATTTTTAGGTACGTATATCTATCATGTGGTTTCAACAAGATTGCCTTCTATAATAATTTTGATCGGCTTTTTGTACCCATTTATAGTAATAGACCATAGATCAAAATCTAGTGACTTGAGATAAAAGCTCATATGTGTTTTCTAATACGTGTAGTTGGTACCATCAAATAGGGGTGGTCTATTTGTGGATTGGCCTTCTCTATTATTGGTGTTAATGAATTCTACAGTTGCCATAGGTTCAACTCCTAGGATGTTAAGCCTATTAAAAGAGAACCTATTCTGATACCAATTGACGGCAACCTAAGCAACTCTAGAGGAGGGGTGAATAGAGTGTGTGTTAAAATTTACCCAATAAAACTAATGCTATTTACCACTAAAAAATAACAACAAGTACGAAAAGTCGACAGAGTAAGAAGTCACAAACGCAAACACCGTGATATACACTAGTTTTTCTCGTAGAGGACTAATAAAGTCCCAGGAACTCTTGCTCGGTATTAATCCACTATTAAATAAATAGTAGTACACCACATGCTTTGATCCGAAGAGCTTGCCAACTTCAGACAACCACGAGCTTTGATCCGAAGAGCTTGCCGACTTCAGAAAACCATGATATTTGATCTGAAGGACTCGCTGGCTTCAACACAACAATTAAATCGTAACTTGGAAATACCAAGCTTTACAACTCTTGAATACTTCTATCATACTTTGGCACTTAGAAGTTTAGGAGAGTTGTCTTGGAGATGGTAAGGTTAAGTCTCAGAAGGTAATATATAAGAAGATTGAGCGTGAATTGAGCGACTAACAATGGAAAAGTCAATGTCTATTTATAGTTTTTTGTCAATCGAGTTCGGGCAGAGTTTGGTTCCTAAACGTTCAAAATTTTGAACATTGGAGCCTAACTAAGTAATTTAGGAATTTCTGTTTTTGGGTTGATCAAGTTCGGTCCGAGTATGGTTTGGGACCGAACTCTGGCCTGATCTTAATCTTCCAATTTTTAGAATGTTGGGTTCACGGATTTTGTGGACTTTTGATTAATTTTGGGTAGGTTCATTTGAGTGGACTAGAGTTCTATATAGTTGTCAAGTGCGACTCGATTTACATTCATTCTAAACTCAAATAAAATGTAAAATACATAATAAAATAAAAAGAACGAAAACATTCTTTGAAAGCAGTCTTCTTAATGTAGCGGCAGTTGTCATGCCCCAGTACCAAAATACGGATGCGAACATGGCCAGTTACCCCGTGTAAGGTTCGAAGATGTTATACGACGATCACGACTAGACTTGGGGGGTGCATGCTACAATCAAGTCTCCTAGGGTCATACAGAATATCTTATGTCTCAATCATTCAACCAAGAATCAACAATTAATGAATATATAAAATAAAGCAGTAAGACGTCCCTGACGCTTCATCAAAATGATCATAAGAACTAGTTGTATAAATATTAGCTAGCACATAGAGTCAATAGTACATAACCATAGTCATCTGCAGTTTGATTAATTATAATTACGTAAAAAAACTAGATGACCAGAACATCTAGCTAAACAGGTGACGGTGGCTAAATGCTAAGTATAAAATTGAAGATATTAGAGTGGTGAAGAAAAACCCACTCGAGTCCTCCGACAGCTATACTTCTAGTATTCACCATCATCGGAAAGAAATTTTGGATCCTCAGGCTCTGCTGTGAGATCTGGCCAAACAAAACCAGTGGGGTCAGTCCTGAATAGCAAGTACCACAAGGGAGCACTATGAATGAAACAAAAAAACCAAGCAATAAATAAGTCATGGCCAAGAATCATAGTCTATAATTTACCAACAAGGCAATACGACACCCTTACAACCAAATAAGGATAAAGAGTGCCGAACTACCGATGATAGACTATACCCTATAATCGTGGTCAGGCTAATGGCCTCTGTATCGCAACTTCGGTCCACAGTCTGTCATAGGACAATAGCTAAGCCCAACAACTAAACAAGGACATGGGTTGGACCATGCGCCATGATAGTCCATGTTTCTCGACTGCTAACAGAAGAAACATATCACAAGCAAGTCAATTTACAGACGACCAGTCACCCCTAAGGCTTTCTATGATTTGCTTGGGTTATCCCAGTAATGCTTATATATAGGAATCCTTAGATCGTGATGTATCCATGCCGGCTAGCTGAACCAATAATATCGCATAATACATAATACGTAGATTGCACGGGTCCCTTGTAAGGCCACCGCGCTAAACAGATCAATAGCAGTTCCAGCCCTCCTATAGAAATGTACTAGCTTGACACACATAGCTAGATACTGCACTCCACTAATGCGGTTGAATATACAGTATTCATGGTGGCTAACCTTGCACTCCCGTGTTGACCCAAACTGGATTATAGTCAACCTAATTTTGAGTATTAACAAAAATGATATCTGTTATGATCCAATATGACACATTAAGCCAAAATCAGAACATCATCACATATCGGTTCAAGACGGACGTCATTAACATATGCTGTTATTACTTGTATTTTGTGTCTGTATTTCTATATTTATTTGAGTCTAGGATTATGTACGCTGAGTAGCACTGAGTGTCTTAAACCTAGAATCACTTATCCAAAGCTACACCAAACAATCACCAAACCAAACCAAGCCTATTTGAACATTCCAGCCTAATTGAACATTCTGGCCCAAGAAAGTAGAATTTGGGCCGAAATCTGCCCCAGGCAGAGTTCGGGCCAAACTCTGGTTCATAAAAATTAGGATCCTAATTTCTAGGATTTGCTGGTTGCTAGTTTTCCAACGGCCTAAAATTTGAATTTTGGGACAGAGTTCTGGCCAAACTTTGCCTCCCTAGACTAGTATATATAAGCCCTGATTTCTTTCTTTTTTATATATCTCTTCATCTCATCTTCTATAGCCATATACATTCTAAGCCTACTCTTCCCATCTACTAGCCACACAACTTTCTAAGCCCCAAGGTGCTAAGTGCAATTCAGCTAGAAGTTCTGTGCAAGAGTTTGAAAGTAGTCGTTTGGACAATTTTAAGTTTTGCCTCAGCAAAAGTGTAAGGAGTTGGCGTGCTCTTTTGGGTAAAGGCACGTGGTGTACCTCTATTTCACAAATAGTGGATTTTAATCCTAATCTAGAGTTCTTAGACCTGGACTAGTCCTCCACAAGGGAAACCAGGTTAAAACTGCTGTATTTGAGTTTGCTTTTCTGATCTCTTTTATTTTTGCATTAATACTCTGATTAGTTACTCTGTTAGTGAAAGAGTTAATTTTTATTTGGTTATTATCGATAGAAACTCTATTTACCCGCCTCTAGAGTTGCCTACACGTACTTCAATTGGTATCAGAGCTCTGTTCTCTTATATCGGATTAACATCCTAGAGCTGATACATGGAGACCACACAACCTATCTTTACCAACTATGGTGAAGGACAGTCCACAAATATGCCACCCCTATTTGATGGAACCAACTATACCTATTGAAAGACTAGAATGAGTTTTTATCTCAAGTCTCTAGACTTTGATCTTTGGACCATCGTCACCTATGGTTACAAGAAGCCTACTAGAATTACTGTCGAGGGGACTCTCACTGAAAAACCCCATGACAAATATATCGACCAGGAAAAGAAACAGGCTAGTCTAGTTGCTAGGGCTATTAATGCTCTCTTTTGTGCCATAGACAGGACTAAATTCAACAGGGTCTCTACATGCTCCACCTCACATGAAGTATAGAAGCTTCTGGAGGTGACCCATGAAGAAACCACACTGGTTAAAGAATCAAAGATCAGTCATCTGACACAAGAATATGAGGCATTCAAGATGAAGCAAACTGAGACAATCACTCAAATGTTCACAAGGTTCCTCGACATCGTCAACCCGCTATCTTCCCTTGGCAAAAAGTATAACCATGAGAAGATCCACAAGCTGCTCAAAGGGCTACCAAAAATCTGGAACCCCAAGGTGATGGCAATCATCGAAGGTAATGATCTCACTAATATGTCAATGGAAACTCTGATGGACAAGCTGATGACTCATGAGCTCGATCTCAAAGACTTCGACGAACCTGCTCCAAAGCAAAAGGAAATCGCGCTTAGAGCTCATCGTCGAAGAACCATTCTAGAGGAGACAGATGACAAAAACTCTGATGGTGATGATCAAGCACTCTTGGCATGCAACTTTAAGAAGTTTTTATGCTTCAACCAAAGGAAGAAGGACCAAAAGGAAGACGATGAAGAACCCACTTGCTTCGGCTGCAAGAAGACTGGACACGTCAGAAAAGACTGTCCTATAGCAAACAAATGAGGCAGATATAAGAAGCCGTATAAGAAGTCATCCTCACGGAAGTATGCTAACACCAGTATCTGGCATAAAAGCGAAGCCAGTGACTCAGACGAGGAAGATGACACTCCCTAAGACTCGGCCAACGTTTGCCTAATGGCAACATTTGATAAGGTAACTCGTGATCCTCTTGATGATTTCACTTTTAAGGAACTTGGTGATGCCTTTAGTTAACTGCTTGAAGACCACAAAAAGGTTATTAGCAAGTATAAATATGCTAAGGATAAAATTACGGCTTCTGAAGCTGAGATCCATCAACTTTCCTGCTTACTAGATAATGTTAGAGACACACCTCCCACAGAGGACACCGAGGAGGTATCCAAGCTTAAATTAAGCTTACACGATGCCGAATCTATCATTAAGAATCAAACATGTGAGATTTCACCTCTCAATAAAGAGCTTGTTAAAGAGAAAAACAAGTACAAGGTTGCTACTACTAGAATTAATGGTCTTTCTGCTAAGTATGATAAAGTGTTTGCTGCCTCTAAAAAATTAGAGATCAGACTAGGCAAACAGGTTGCTCAACCTCAATCTCAGTCTAAAAGTCACAACACATACACTAAACACCAATACAGTAGAACACGTCATCATAATAACATGCATCCATGTACTACACGTAAACATGCTTTTATGTACACATATTTCCATGCATCATATAAAATATCCATACGTAGTTATTATCATAATCCTGCTGCTGCACATAGTCACTATCATCCTGCTACTACATATAGTCACTATCATCATCCTATACCCACATATAGATATCACTATCATCCTGCACCAAATACAAATATGCACGCTACATTTACATATTATGGTTTACATGGACACGTATCAGCACAGTGTAATTAGAAAATTAGTTGATAAGAATCTATATGCATGGGCACAAAAAACTAACCGTTCAGGACCCTCAAAGATCTAGGTACCAAAGGTCACATCTACTTGTGGTGTAGGTGGACCTTCCTTTACCAACTAGAAGCAAATGGATTCTCGATAGTGGGTGCTCGCGATATATGACTGGAGATGCTTATCTATTCGCAATACTGTTGATGAAAAGGGAAGGATATCTATCCTTCGACAATAATCTGAAAGATTATATCATAGGTAATGGTATTATTGGTAATCCTCCTTCTCCCGTCATTAAGATGTCTGTTTAGTGACCGAGTTAAAGCATAACTTGCTCAGCATTAGTCATCATGCTGATCATGGATATGATATTAACTTTAGAAAAACTAAATGCTGTATCTATGATAGATCATCTGGAGACATCATTTTTGAAGGGATAAGAGAAGATAACATATACATTTTCTATTTGTCTAGAGATACTAACAGTGCAGGAAGATGCCTTTATGCCCACAAAGATGAAAGGCTATTATGGCACCAGCGTCTAGGTCATACTAACATGGATACTATATCCAGACTATCTACCAAAAAACTAGTAAGAGGACTGCCTGACATCATATTCAAAAAGGACACGGTATGTGTCGAATGTGAAAAGAATAAGACTACCAAATCTTCTTTTAGATCCATCAACACTATAAGTACCACTCGACCTTTGTAATTGCTTTACATGGACTTATTTGGACCTAGTAGAGTAGCTAGTCTTGGCAAAAAACTCTATGCTTTTGTTATTGTAGACAATTTTTCTAGATTTACATGGGTATTCTTCCTTACAAACAAAAGTGATACAATTTCTGTTTTTAAAGTATTTTCTAAAAAGGTTCAAAACGAAAAAGGCTACATGATTACTCGAATCCGAAGTGATCATGGTGGCGAATTCGAAAATTCTAATTTTGAAAAGTTTTGTGAGTCAAATTATTTTGATCAAGAATTTTCGTGTCCTAGAACTCCTCAACAAAATGGTGCTGTGGAGCAGAAGAATAGAACTCTTAGCGATATGGCCAGAGTCATGTTGAATCAATTTCCTCATCCAAAATATTTTTGGGCAGAAGCTGTCAGTACAGCATTCCATGTTTTGAATAGGGTGTTAATTCGACCTATTTTAAAGAAAACTCCCTATGAACTTTGGTTTGGTAGGACACCAAATATTTCTTATTTTTTAGTGTTTGGTTGTCGTTGTTTTATCCTAAATACCAAAGACAACTTAGGCAAGTTTGATGCCAAAGCTGACGAAGGTATTTTTCTTGGATATGCTGCCAAGAGTAAAGGATATAGAGTGTTCAACAAACGCTCTATGATTGTTGAAGAGTCTACTAATGTCATATTTGATGAGAGTAATAGTATAGCTGCTATCCACGATGACGACGTTGACGCTCACATTGAACCATCAACTTCTACACCTGTGGATACATCACCCGGAACCAGTTCTCTGGAGGGCTTACCAAAGAAGTTCCAATTCACACCTTCACATCCAGAAAACTTGGTAATAGGTGAGGTATCAAAAGGGGTAACTACTCAATCTTCTTTAAGAGACTCTATAGCTAGCACTGCATTCATTTCTCAGATAAAACCCAAAAATATTTTAGAAGCTTTTAACGATGAATTTTGGATATATGCATGTGGACACACAAAAATAAGAAGAAACGCTGTCTTTTCTTTATTGGTGCAAGGCACCATAAATCGAATACGCCTGAGAGATCCTGCGCTGAGGATCCCCGAGTATAAAAAAAGAATTCTGGGAATAGAACGATGGAGATCGAGCGACAGTTGCTCCTTTACTCTGTTGACACTCCGATTACAAAGGTGGGAGAAAACCTAAGAAAATTGCTAACTCTCGGCTGAAAATGCTCTCCGTTCTCTATTTTGAAGAGGGATGAGACCCCTTTTTATAGTAGTTTCTGAGCTGGAATGATGTTATGCGCCCACATGAAGGAGATACACTGGTTTTCATGTGGGCGCATAGCCCTGCCTTGGGCGCATAGGGTGTAGGCGCATACAAGCTATGAGATCATGGGTTGGTCGTGGTGTTGACGTGGCCGCATGCTTCGGTGCACGACTGCTCGTGGAGACTGACGTGGCCGTACGCTTCGGTGCACATTTTGATCATGGCCTTGACTGAGTTAGGCTTGGGCGTATAGCCCTGTTTTAGGCTATGTACCTATCACGACCCGCATCCACTTTTCGGACGCGAGCTCGTGAGCAAGCCAGCTATGCATCAAGCGGACTCCAGCCCGACTCGAATACGTAAACGCTGTCAAGGCTATGGTATACTGCCAAATCATGGCAATTAAATTTATATCTCAATCTACAATAAGAATAATAGACAAGAATGAACAAGTATGAGTCGTGGTCTGCAGCCCACTAGCATATATGTCCGATAAGACTCTAAAGAAAATAACAAGAGTCTAAACCGAATCAAGAAACAGGATATCTCAAGATAATGAAGAAAAGCATGAGCGGATAATAAACACAATAACGATACCTGAAACCCGCAAGCGTATCCTCACATCTGCCATCCAGAGCTACTAGCTAACTCCATGCTATCGCTAAACCTGAAGAGATCATCAGGTCCTCAGAGGACATAGCAAGATACATAATATACATGCCTATCTAGCAGTTTATCATGCAATAAAAAGAATACAGGAAATAAACGAAAAAGACCAATCAGTACGAAAATACGACTATACACGACCGGAAGAACCACTGCGCCTAAGCGAACTGCTGGAGAAGAATAAGAGAACACGATATCACGATGTCAATGGACAACCAATCGAATACTCAAACCCTCGCCCCTAGTATGGACTCGCAGGTTTGAACAACTACTAGCCCTCGCCCCTAGTGTGGACTCGCAGGCTAGCATCACCCTCGTCCCTAGTGTGGACTCGCAGGTGTGAACCATTACTACTAACCCTCGTCCCTGATGTGGACTCACAGGCTAGCATCACCCTTGTCCCTAATGTGGACTCGCAGGTTAGCTTAACTACTAACCCTCGCCCCTGATATGGACTCGCAGGTTAGCTTAACTACTAACCCTCGCCCCTGATGTGGACTCGCAGGTTAGCTTCACGAATTTCAAGGTATAGCAGTTCCGTTATGACTTATTCATCCTATGACACGATGCGACTCAGTCCAAGTACAGGTGATGACACGACACGACCCAATCATGATTCATGAGAAAACCAATCCAATATGAACCACAAAATTAACTATGAACAAGAGCTATATATACGTATATCTAATATGAAATATAAACAAGGCTATATATACACTAGCAGGCATGATATACTAATCACATATAAATGATCAACTAGTAAAACTGTATAATAATATAAATATGCATGTAAGTAAACTGTAGAGGGAGACAAGGTATCTTGCCTGGGGGTTGCACGGAGAACCAACAATGTATCGCCAATCAACAAGTCAGAAAGTCCAAGTCATCACAACTGTCTCCAAAAGCTAAAATAAACGTTACCAACATTCTCAGAATAGTCAAATTAGCTAGGATTTCCTGTCCTTAAGTCCAATTCTGGACACAGGGGCAAAACGGTAATTTCGGGTCAAAACGGTGTCCGCCGTTGGACCCGCTTTGCACCGAAAAGTGTGCCAGAGTCAATGGTCTCTAAAGTCATCAAACTACATGTCTACGGATTCGTTTGGATGATACGAACCCAACGGTATATCCAATTTTGGATTCCGGTGGGCCGTGCACAAAATTGCCCGTTGAATCGGACCGTGGAGCCCGCGAAACGGCGATCCAATCAACTGTCTCAGAATCGAACCAAACTTGGCATACAGGACTAGAAAAACGATATGGTCCTGTTGGCGTAAGTTTCGTCTCGATCTGACAAGCGTGCACAAAGTAATTGGAGTTTGTACAAAGTGGTCGATACGGTAAATTTCGACGGATACACATCAAATTCGTCGCACACACACGACCAATTTGAATTCTGCCAAAGCCCACACGTCCACGAAACCATTACGCACCTTTCGATGCTTACGGCGCACGACCACGTCACCCGGTTTGGCGGGACGCACGTCGTATCGGATGGTTTTCTAATTTTTGAAAATAGGTTTTTGTTAAACTTCGGAATCCGATCTCTCGGCACGCAGTCGATAAAATCAAATTCCATAAAAAGGGATTCGAAGCCCTACATGTTGTCAATAAACGCCTTCAAATAGGTTTTCGAAATTATGCATGGTTTGGAAGATAATTAAATGCAAAGTAGGCTAACTCGACTGTTGTCAGTCCTATTTTTGAATCAGTTTCTCGCCATTTTTGGCGTCAATTTTATATCGATTTTGTTTCGATTTAGTTTGAAACCATTCATTGGTGTCGAAGGCCTATAGGTTGGGTTTCTAACGCATATTTTGGTTTGGAAAATGACGAAGGGACAAGGGAGAAAACTCACCGAGAAATCGGGGGCTTGGACTGTTGCTGCTGTCCTGCTGGGTGTTCTGTTTTCACGCGTACTGTCGCCGTGGTGTGCGCGGTCTTGCCCGGCCATCGCCGGCTGTCCCGTGGTGGCGCGGCAGCGGCGCGCGCGGCCAGGTACTGCGTGTAGGGTTAGGGTTAGAGAAATTCCCCTCTCTCTCTCTTAAATATGCATATGTACGGGTTAGTTGCTCGCGTACAGGGATCAAGATTTCTCGGATGTGGCTGACTGAGCTTAGCGCTCGGTTGGGCTTGGTTTGAGCGTGGGCTGAGGTCAGCTCGCTCGGCCTGCTGCTCCTGTAGGGCTCACTGGGCCGGCTTGTTTAAATAGTTTTTCTTTTTTCTTTTTTCTTTTTATTTCCTTTTCTTTTATATATAACTTATACATACATACATATATGTATATACTCATATATTTTCTTATATAGTAAATCTCCAAAAACTAAATAATAATTTTTAAGAGAAAATACAAATCTCAATATTATCTATTTATATATGTATATATACACATACACACCTATATAATATATATTTATAGATACATATACGTACACACATATACATATATTTATTTATATATAAATACACATAACACATATATATAATATATATATATATATATATACATACACATTTTGCATATATATATATATATATATATATATATATATATATATATATATATATATATATATATATATATATATATATATATATATTTATATAACAAACCTCCTAAAATCCAAATAATCCCAATACTATTTATTTCCTAGTGTAGGGCCTACCTACATAGATATGAACACATATACAGTAATATTTATTTGGCAATAAAATAAATATAACCAATAATAGCAAAGTAATATTGTTTAATAATAACATCAACAATATTAATAATAATAATAATCCTAATAATACTGAAATTAAACCAATGATATATCGCGATGAACTCATCAACCACCCCATTTATTTGGCTCCAGAAATTCGTACAATATTCTAGACGCTATTTAATATCAATAATACCCATATTCTACCCATAACAAATATTTAAAAATTAATTGCCAATTCCTAAAAATATATACGAAATATTTGCATTTACCAAATATGTCTATAAGGCCGTATTTGATCCCACTACATGCCTACATGGGCTTGGCTCAGTTCGGTTCCAATCCAGACTGGTTTGGTACAACCGGGTCTTCCACAAGTCAATAAACCTTAATAATAAATAATTAAATAATAAATAAAATCTTCGGTAAGGGTTAAGTCGCAACTTGGCCTGGTTTTCTTAGTTAGGCCATCACTATGGCTCTGCCCTCCCTACCAGGGCTAATACACTTGTACTTCAAAACTCTACCATGGCTAAAATTCTCTACCGTAATAATTAACTAAATAATTATTTATAAAAACAATTTTTTTAAAAATCACCATTTAAATCCAATAAAATTGTTTTGATTTTCAAATTTTGATATTTATGATATATTGGATTATAGCTATACGACTTCGAGCAAATATAAAACTGATTTCAATTTCAAGTTGTGATATTTATGATTTATTGAGTATTAGTTATACGCCTTTGAACAGTTATAAATTTGGTTTGAGAATGATCTTGGATTTCAAATGTAGCAGTAGAAATTATTCTCGTACAACTTACGATTTGTATGTTTCTTAAATTTTAAATTTTAAGTGGAAGCAGCAAAATTTTTATTTTGGGTTTAAAATATTTTGGAAGATATAAAAATAATTTTTGAGGAAGATTTTCAAATTTTAAATTGTGGCATGTGATTATTGATTTACAAATCTATTTAGATTTTGAGTAAAGAGGTTCTGATTGAGATTATCAATAAATTGGCAAAAAAAAAAATTCATGTTGTCGGATTAGGGTTGATAAGTGCATTAAGATATTGAACTTCAATTTTGAAATTGTTTTTCTTGCTAAGAGTCTTTCTGTAGTTATTTGAAAAATTTTGGGTTTTAAATTTTGATTGATTATGAGATTTTTATGGATTCATGAATTATGAACTCTTGATTTCAATAGTTAGATTTGAACGTTAAGTTTTGGAAAAAGTTAGTAGTAACATGGTAAAAGTTTACTTTGAGATTATTAAAGGAAATAAAGTTGTTAGCCATAATCTAATTGGGCAGCTTAGAGTAAATACAATTTTGGTGGTTTATTGTTTTTAAAAAAATTTATTAAGAGATTTTTTTTTAGGAAACCCCAGTTAAAATTTTTTTTACCACTAAGATAACTCTAATGAGTTAGGAGTATTCCATACTAATTACCATATCCCTCACGACCATGATAGTAGTGTACATACAAGTGTTGTTAGTCATCTCCAAGATCATATGGTTATATTCCAATCTTGACTCCCTCGACATTCCCTCAAATTTAGATTTTGTCGTGACTTTCTAACCATTTAAAACTTGAAAAATAATTGGATTGTTCCTTAATCATACCCCCATCAAGTGGCTGTCATATCTTTAGAAATGGTATTCCTAACTTATTTTACCTTGATTTGTTAGAATCTAAATTATCTTTACTTCATGCCTTAACTGGATCGTTTATTTGTACGTTAATCACTATCTCATGAACTCCCACTTTTTATTTTAAATTCTTTTGTGTTCTTTACCGTGACTTAGATATTTGGAGCACAACGCTAGACGTTTCCTTCCCACAAATTTCACAAGCAAGACCAACACGAGCCCACCTTCATATAGGTATATCGCGTGCCACTAAAACACGTCTCCTTGTACTCTAATTTCATATTGTGACTTTCGGGTCAAAAAGACTGGACTCAAATCCCTACCGTGAAACCAATATACTTTTTAACTATAGATAAGACTCGACCTCGACTCAATTCTTTCCACCCGATGTGTAATGCTTGACTTGCACTTTACCTTGATTGCTTGACCCATTGACCCTTTTACACTACTAATTTAACTCTTGTAAGTTGGGTAGAATACCTCACGATCTAACCAACATTTTGTGGACCACATTGATAGGTTCACTTGGACCATAGAATTCAGTAGACCCTAACTTATCTAGTAAACCAAGCCGACTGCATAGGCCCAAATTTCGGGAGGAACTTAGATTTTATAAGATCTAGTACTAATTGATTTCTTTCATCATTACCCTTTACTTATTATTTTATCTATCTATGATGCTAAAATAGCTTAGTTTTGCAAGCATATTCTTTATCAAGCTTGATCAAGACATATGTTTAAACATGGGCGCCCACTAATACATTGTCTAAATCAGAACCGACGTATTATGGTCTGATCAACCATAGTGCACTTGGTTCGCTTTTCATATATCATACTACGCAGATGGAGACATAGTTAAACGTGCCCCTAGAGTCTCCTCCGCGATTACCTTGGCAATTCTCTTGGAATTATACAACCGCATTTGAATCACATATTGGCATTCGAAAACAACTCCTTTGGACTCTTGTTGGCTTTCGTCTTTTAACTATTCTAGACAAAGCTTGTGATTGATTGATAAACCAAACCATTCCCCTATGACCATGATATTTGTATATACTTGGGGATAGTTAACCACTAACCAACCAATATGACTATCCCCGCCTTGAGCTACTTGCCTTTTTCCTCGACCCTAGAATCAACTTTCATGACCTTTTTGAAATTTGAAGATGATTCAACTCTAAACCTAGACGACCCTATATCTTCTATCATGACCCTAATCACTTGGATGATTCCTATCATTCTTTTCATTCATGCCTTCAACCTAGACACTTACCATATCATCTTCTTCGAAGTGCCCTATTCCCCAAGTCCCCAAAATATCCACTTAAGTTACTTCCATCGTACTATCATGATTTTTTTTACCTTGACTAGCAACCCTCGTTCAATTCCAAAATCATGAATTATTTCGTCGTTATCGGAATCACGATTTACTCGTCCAATGAATTGTGTTGCCTTACCCTCGTACCTTCTCACCCCCTTACTTATTCTTAATTTCGAGGACGAAATTCTTGTAAGTTGGGTAGGATGTAAACCCCCTAAATTTTTACTACGAAATTTTTTATTTATTTATTTATTTTTGTAATCTTACGTCGCGTACGAGTTCGTGTCATACGTATTTGTACGTCACGTACGAAATGGTGAAATAGTATATATTTTTTTATTATTTAAATATTTTAAGAAATTTTTGTATAAAAAAATAAGTATTTAATATTTGGTTTATTGCATCACGTTGAGTTTTGTCACACGTTATTTAAAAATGTTATTTTTATTAAATGGTGCAAATATAAGTAGCAATTTTGTTTCACATAAATATATTATTATATGCGAGTGACGTGGAAATTATTTCGTGTCCACTCGATTTTTCAAAAACCAATTATAATTAGTTTATTATTTATAAAGATATATTTTGAATATATAAAGTAATTTTTGAAATTAATTATTGCCATTATTTATTATGTTAAAAAATATATTTTAAAAATGTTGCTTAATTTAAATAGCAAGCAAAATATGTTGATTAAGTGAGAAAAGATTTTACTGACTTATTTATGAATAGCTTAAAGTTTAAAATGGTTTTAAACGAGTTTAAATAATTTGAATTTAATTATGATATTATCTAATTGGGGAATTTAAACATTCTAATCTCTATCCAACTGGGAATTCCCACATCCTATAAATAGGCAGGTACTCCTCCATAAATTTATCATCCACAAAATTTTCCACAAACCAGACGTGCATTGTGTCCGTGTCCTACTATCATCCACTATATTTCTATTTATTACAATTACAGTGATTTCCTTTCCGCGTCCGACAACCCGGACGCCAACCCATCCCGTGTCTCGCAGGACACTTCACCCAATACCTCATCTCTAACTTCCCCGACCAACCATCACACCACCCCCGACCAAACTTTACCAAACACCAGGCCAACCACCACTTACCTCAGTCATTGCCGCGACCACCGCTCCTCAGTGCTGGAGCACCTCCACCCACGGATCTGGCGCACCATCACCATGCCGTTCTCCCTCCGGCCGACAGCGGCGGTGCTGAGCACCGCCGTGCACAGCACGCTGACGTCCAGCGCCGTACTCCTCCAAATCGAATCGACGATCGCCAGTACAGAAACTTCTCCGTTGTCATCGATTCGTCTAGCATCCCGCTTCTACCATGCTCTCCGCAGCGAAGATCGCTTCCGCGAACCCAGCATCACCACTCGGCCGTGTTCGACGAGCCCCACAGCGCGCCGGTGCAACCGTCGGAGCAGCGGCTCCGATCGCCCCCTCCGTGCACGTCACCAACACTGCCGATCTCCGCCGCGTCCTCCGCGACGGCCAGATCCACGGCCATCGCCTCTTCTCCGAGACACCCGGCCTTCCGCCGCCCCGCTTCCCGCCGGCGCCCAACCCCTGAGCTCCGCCGAGCCCTAGCTTCCAACCGCTCGTCTACGTGTGCCATCGCTGTATCGAGATCCACGCTATCGAGCTTCGAACAGCACGATGTGTCTCGGGCTGCGCGCTCGCCTTCGCCCTGGTCCACCGTACCTGATCACCATAATCGAGAACCCCCGCTGCCAGGCCGAGCGCCTGACCGCCGGCGCACCGCCAGATCCGCGCGCGTGGGACCCTCCCATCGCCAGATCCTCACCGCCGAGGAGTCCCACCGCCCGCCGGAGTTCCCCTGTGCCTCTACTCCGCCGCGCTGCTCGCGGACGACCACCGGAGCCGCTTGGCCGCGCGTCCGATCCTTTTCGCCGACCCCCTTGTAGAAGCATGGAAAATATTAGAATAATGATCCATGCGGCTCGGAGTAAGAAGCTTATGCGGCTCACACAGGAGCGGCCCTATGCGGTTCAAAGAAGACTCTCAATCGCATGCGGCTCTGGAGCGTATGCGGTTCAGCAAGGTATATGCGGCTCGATGGATGCCATGTGTGATCCTTCCCTACAGCTGGTCGTTTGGGGGTGGCCTCATTTAATGCTCTGACACGACTTGGCGACTGTGACTGCTCTGACATAAAGTGTCATAATGGCTCTGCCATAATGACAGACTTTTCGAGAAAGGAAGAAGATCTCTGACCCGAACCGTCAGAAATCCTAGGTTGCCACGTGGCAACTCTCATGCGGCTTAAATGGAAAACAGCTCCATGCGGCTCACGAAGAAGTCACTCTATATGGTTAGCAGAAATCAGCCATATGCGGCCCACCGAGAGCTCAATCCCTGCGACTCAATACAATGCTAGCTCATGCGGCTCGCAAAGACTATGCATATGCGGCTCACGGAAGGTTCGTCCCCTGCGGCTCGATGAGGCATTATCTCATGTGGCTCAGGAAGAGTATCTCTCTGCGGTTTGAGGATAGTCAATCCTATGCGGCTCTGACAGGACTCACAATTAAGACGCGTGGCATGAGATCAATAAGAGATTTAACCGAATCTCAACAAATATATTTGACATCATCGTCATAATTACTGAGATCAGAGCATATCATTTATCATCAAGCTAATGGGACACGTGGCGAGCAATCAGACATTGGCATAATCAATCACGAGGATTTAAAGCAGCTAGCATTAATTGCTCATGAGATACGATGATATCCGCATTAATGGCCGAGATTCACTATAATCAGGATCAAGGGTTCAGATAGAATGAAGGAGCGCCGACATTCCAAACAGATAATCATTAGCAAACCCTAATGATTACCCCCCCACTCTTATAAATAGCCAGCATCATTCCCTTGTGAAAAAAAAAGAAGAAGAAGAAGAGAAAGAGAGGTCGGCACCAAAAGAAATAAGAAGAGAGAGATCTACACAGAGAGAGCTTCCCCCTTCCTTCTTGATAATCACAGAGAGAGAGAGAGAAGCCAGGAGAGCAATTCGAGGAGAGCAAGAAGAGCGTTTCTTCATCAACGTCGAGCAGATCTTCCCCGAGCCAAGACTGCATACTGATCGTCCAAGGAGTAAGGCAGAGCGGCCGTCGCTTTCCCGAGCCTCTATCGTCACCCCCCAGAATCAAAAATAAACAATCGTACTTAGTCTGCTGTACCTAGATTTTCGTCCCTAGGCTTTCTTTGTACGAGCGAGTTTGTATTGTGAGTCTAAGTTCAGTCCTCCGATAATTGTTCTGTTCTTTTACAATCAATGGCAAACACGATGGCGACTCTGCTGGGGAGTAACTTCTCCACGGCTGAGGAGTTGGTGACGCAATCAGATGCAGCCAAACTTGGCTCCACACAAAAGAAGATGATCGTCCGCTTCGACCAACAGGCGTTCGAAGAGATGCTCTCTGAAGGCAGCGCTGGCCCGGCCCAGAAGCGCACCCGCACCACGAAGGCTCGCAAAGAATGGAGACCAAAGTTATTTGCTCCTCCTCAAGCCCTCGATGGGATGCCCTCTGTTACTCAAGACGGCGAGAAGGATTCTCCTGCGGTCCCACTTCAGATCGTGGATAACTCTGCTGTCCCCAAGTCCGGCAGAAGAAAACATTATGATGCTGGACTTGCAGGGACAAAGAGGGACTCTACGCGGGCCGAACCGCAGAAGAGTATTAGCCGCAAGGAGAAAGCCCATGCGGCTACATCCGCCAACCGCATGAAGAAAACTCATGCGGCTACTTCTGTCAGCCGCATAACTTATGCGACTACAGTTCCCGACAGCATGGATGAGACTCATGCGGCCAGTAAAGTCAATCGTTTGCAGAAAACCCATACGGCCACAGATGCCAACCGCATGCGGCCAGCCTGTACGGTCGTGACCCCTAGCCGCATAAGAACTCGTCCGACGACGGGAGACAACCGCATGCAGACAGCCTGCACGGTTTCCGCTCCCAGCCGCATAGCATCTGCTCCATGCTCCTCTCGATCAATTTTCGATCGTCTCTCGTACGGTCCGAACCCTGATGACTCTCTGGATGATAAGCCAGACTCTGTGATGTTCAACGTGGACTCTTCCTATTATGCACCCGCGAGTGCTAGAAAGAAGAAGTCTAGGGCAGCGCGGGCTCATCAAGCCCAGACAGCTGCCCCAATCTCTGACTATCAGGGCGTCCTGCTGATTATCACACGGGCCTCTGATGGGAAGTTGTACAGAACCGCTCGAGTCCAATCCCCGGCGGCGAACGGACAAAGTAGTTCCTCTGACCTGCGTGAGGCAATCCTCCACAAACGTAAGGAAACAGAAGGGGCCTCGGCGTGCAAAGAATCCCCATATGGACGTCACTGCACCCAGATCATCGTCAACTGCTGCTGCAACAACGCGGCAGTGACGGAAGATCGTCCGTCCGTCTTCCACAGACTACAGCACCCGAACTCAGAAGATGAGGCACCTCCTGTTGTCTTCTGCAATTTTGCTCAGAAAGTCCCTGCCGAGGGGAGAGGGAAGAAGACAAGGATCTCCAATCCAAAGATATCAGCCACTACAGCTAAGAAGTTGTCGGCTAAACGGTTACCCTCCACCGGAGTATACCAACACACCCGTTCGAAGACAAAATCGGCTGCAACAGGAGGCTCATCGTCCCTGACCCTGGGGGTCGTAGGAGCTGGGGGTAGTACTCCCCCGAACGTCCACAATAATCCAATGTTTCAAGGAGACGAACCCCGAGAAACAACCCTCCCATCGGGTACAACAGATGCTGACGTCCCCGAGGACATCTATGATTCTCTAGGCGAAGCAAGCTCCGAAGCTGGGGGTAGTGTTCCTTCCGAGTCCGAACCTGAAGAGAACATCCCCACATATCCAGATGATTTCCCGACGCATGGGTACGACTCGGAAGGTACATCCTCCACCACTCCCTCCGTCACTTCTCATGTGAGGACGGTATTCATGACAGATAGCAATCAAGGCGGTTCCAGCGATCGCCAGCGCATCGACACGTTGGAGGCCATATTGCATGCCTTGGTCAAGTCTGTAGACGAGATCAAAGCGGCACTTCCTACTCTGCAGGGAATGACACCTGGCCAGACAAGCACGGGTCCCGCAATCAACGTAGATTCAAATTCAGCGGCACCAAACCAGAGCAATAATCCTCCCGAGATAACGGCCCCTACCACGACAGATGAGGCCCGAGAAGTAAGAAGAGAGGTTCAGGAGCTCCGAGCAATGTTCCACGCCCGAGAAAACTCTTAAGACCTCCGAATACGGCAACCATATCCTGCTGAATGGAGGGATGTTCCCTTTCCGCCAAGATATAAGCCGTTCAATATCAACCCATATGATGGCAAGACTTCAGCAAGTCGATACATCACTTACTTTGAGGTCACTACTGACCATCTGCCCCATGATGATGCTATCCTCACGCGGTTATTCATTGGGGCATTGGAAGGAGTCACCTTCGATTGGTACCGCAACCTGCCAGACAATTGCATCCACTCCTTCGCTGGCTTCAAACGCTTGTTCTTGGAGAGGTTCTATGAGGTAGGGCAGGACGTTACGATGTCTACCCTCATGGACGTCATTCAAGGAGAGAAAGAACTGACGAGAAATTACATTGAGCGGTTTCGTCAAACCGCAATGAAGTTACCATCTGGCAACCCGGACTCTTCTTTGATTGAAATTTGCCAAAAGAGACTACTTCCAACAATTAGTCTCTGGATGGGCGAAAGTCAGTTCAAGGATTGGAAGGCTTATATCATCAGTGCTACAAGTGCTGAAGAACGATTGAAGAAGGCTCGCCAACTGGGGTTGCATATCTCGGAGGGAGAGAACAAGAGCAAGCGTCCCAACACCAGCAACGACAATGGGGGTAGCCCCTCCAACAACCGGGACAACAAAGGCAAGCAG
Source organism: Iris pallida (assembly GCA_029216955.1). Lineage (NCBI taxonomy): Eukaryota > Viridiplantae > Streptophyta > Magnoliopsida > Asparagales > Iridaceae > Iris > Iris pallida. Next base: position 8,326,092 of record JANAVB010029815.1, on the reverse strand, counting down.
GCTATGGTGACCGATACAGCCCAGAAGCCCGAGCCACAGCCAGCAGACAAACAATAGCCTCAAATCACTTATTCTTTTAAAGACGGCCACGTCAAGCCTATTTTGGACATGCTTATACAAGGAGATAGGATTCAGCTTCCTCCACCAAGACGGGAGCCTCGGCCGGCTGATCTGGAGAACCCAAAGTTCTGCCATTACCATCGCTACGTCCACCATGCGATACACGACTGCTACCAACTGAAACGGTATATCCAAAATCTTATCGATTCGAACGCCCTGGCCATCGATTTCGAAGAGGTAACCGTGGCAGCCAACATGGTGTCCGTACAATTCGGCAGCTTCCCTCCAACGGAGACTCAGGACGGGGTTATACCTATCCCTCTGGCAATAATAGAAATTGCTAATCTGCCGCCTACTTGCGATCAAGCCGCTGGTCTAACACCCTTCACCACATCACGAGGGGAAATCATGTGGTTCCATCCGGACCTAGTCTACGAGGTAACTCAGCCCTCTCCACCTTCTAAAAGGAAAAGTGAAAAAGTCAGATCCTGCCGTACTGCCTCGGCGGAAAAAGAGGAAGTCTCGGCCGTCACTACTCGATCCGGAACACAAGCCCAACCGGTGACTGAAAGCGCGACTGATGATCATCCGCCCACTACCAATGATGCTCCGGGACCGGCTCAGCCTTCGACGACCGACAAGCCTAGGCCGAAGGAGACTCGCTTCGACAAGTCCCTCCGGAAGGAGACACCTCAGGGGCTGGAGAGGCCCTACAACTTCGACATCTTAGCGCAATTAGCTAACACCCCGGCCAAATTATCCTTATATGAACTCCTCAGGCTCTCAAAGGATGTCCGTACGGCTTTAAGTGAGGCGCTCCAAAATGCCGACGCATACTTGGCTCAGGTCAACCTCACGGGAGATAACCAACCTGCAGAGCTCCAAGATAGTGCGTGTGCGGGAGCAATGCCCAATATCGTCTTCTCTCCGCAAGATATGCTCATCAAAACTAACCTGCATGATCGCCCGCTATACTACACTGGATACATCGGCGACGTAAAGGTGGACCGAATGCACATTGATCCTGGGTCCTCTATAAGCATCATTCCGAAAGGTCTGCTACATCATCTTCGCATCCCGATGCATCGCCTGACACCTACAAGCACCGTCATTAGCGGTTTCAATTCGGGCAGGAGCTAACTAATAGGAAAGATCCGTTTGAAGTGTCAGATCGGCGATCTCCAATCAGAAGTCACCTGTTATGTCATAGATGTCGACACTTCTTACAATATCCTTCTGGGACGGCCTTGGATACACGATTACATGATCGTGCCTTCCACACTACACCAGTGCTTCAAATATGTCGATAAGCACGGCTTCGTGAGGATAGAGTTTGCCGATATCGATCCCTTCAAGGGGGTCGAATCTTATTACTCAGACTCCTGTCTATACGAAAAATCAAAGAAGCATCTGGTCGAAGAAGATGTGCAAACTCACAACAAGACGGCTACAGGATCAGAAGAACCTCTAACGATCCACCTTCAGGCTTGCAAACCGGGCAATTCCGTACCCCTTACGGCCACTCTGCGTAAGGACGCAATCAGTCTCTCCGCACAAGAAGAACAGATGAGAATCCGGCTGCCAAAGTTCGGCCAAGCACTGAGACCCATAACAGGGCCACTTACCATCAGACTACCGAGAGTCGGTCAGCTCCAAACGGAGAAGCCCAATCCCTCCGACAGACCGCTCACAATACGCCTTCCCAAGAAGGTTCTTCACCCCGATACGAGGTCTGACACTTCTAGCGAACCAGCCACCCCTCGCCTTATATCAAGTACCAAACTGGGGGTTGCTAGTTTACCAACAACTCCACGATCTGCTCCACCGGTTGAGCCTCTGAAGATCAAGCTGACTAGGTCATCCTCCCAGTCTTCATTTATACAGGGGGTGGCCGAAGAAGAACCAGAATTGGCCAAGTATGTGGCTGCCCACTCCGATACCCCCTCCGCAGATGATGTAATCCTTCTAGAAAAGATACCTTACTTCATCAATAAAGGGTTATCTTTGAACTACACCGAGCTCAATAAGCTATGTACAATATATGCTATGGAATACGGTATAGGCACTCACCTACATACACAGGTGACAAACGTGTACACCGCCATCCGACTTACTCCAGTAGAAGACACTTACCGAATAGTCAAGGGAGGGGACCACCCGATTATCTTCGGCCGAACGAACAACCCACATCTCCTTGCTATGGAAGAAGTCGACTTCGGGTCAGATACTGGAAGACTGCCTCTGTATCTCTATAGCCCTCAATCCAAATATCTCATGCAAAAACAGGGGTATGATCTAGAGACAACGCCAGGACTGAACTACGGCACTGGACGATGATTACCTTTGAAGACGCCAGCCCCGGCGGGCAAACCACGGAACTACTATAACAAAACCCGATACGGTTTAGGGTATGTAACGCCTACTACGACCCCTGAAAGCTCAGATGAAGAATGCGACTGGCAGTCACATTCAACCGGATCACCGACTTCCGACTCAGATACCAGCATCGGAGATGTGTTCAGACAAATCATGTCAGTCAACATGGCGTTCGCTGACGCTTACGAGGAAGACGAAGACATCCCCAAAATCCTTGAGCTAGAACCATAGGCCCAACAATTAGACGTGCAATGGGAAAAATGGTTCGAACTGAGAGAACCTCCTACTGAAGATGAGGTCATACAAGTGGATCTCGGCAGCGAATCTTCTCCAAAACCGATCTTTATCAGTAAAAGCCTGACAAACGAAGAACGAGAATCGCTGCTGAAACTCGTCAGAGAATATATCGACGTGTTCGCGTGGAGTTACGAGGACATGCCGGGGCTAGACCCCGATATCGCCCTTTACAAACTCAACATACGGCTAGATGTAAAGCCAGTCAAACAGCAACAACGGTGCTTCCGCCCAGGCGTCATGGACACAATTGAAGCCGAAGTCAACAAGCTAATAACCAGCGGCTTCATTCGTGAAGAGCAACATCCTGACTGGGTCGCCAACATAGTGCCGGTCCTTAAAAAAAATAGGAAGATCCGAATCTGCATCGACTTCCGTAATCTGAATGAGGCATGTCCGAAGGACGAGTTTCCCCTCCCCATCACAGACATCATGATCGACAACACATGCGGCTTTGAACGTATGTCATTCATGGATGGATTCTCGGGGTACAATCAAATCAAGATGTCTCCCGACGACGAAAAGCATACATCATTTCGAACGCCGATTGGTACATACTGCTACACAGTCATGCCATTCGGTCTAAAGAATGCTGGCGCTACATATCAACGGGCCATGAGTATCATTTTTCGAGAACATTTACGCAAAACAGTAGAATGCTATGTCGACGACATCGCCGTCAAGAGTCGCCATAAGGAAGATCATCTGCAAGACCTGAGAACGGTATTCGACCTGATGAGAGCCCACAACCTGAAGATGAACCCTACGAAATCATTCTTGGGCATATCCAGCAGGAAATTCTTAGGCTTCATCATCACGGCACGGGGCATCCATATAGACCCTGAGAAAACGAAGGCAATCATGGAGATGGGTCCCCCGAAAAATCTTCGCGAACTCAGAGGCCTCCAAGGGAGGCTAGCTTACATCAGGAGGTTCATTTCCAACCTCTCCGGGTGATGCAGACCGTTCACACACCTCATGAAGAAGGGAGTCTCATTCGTATGGGACGAGGAATGTCAGTGTGCTTTCGACGACATCAAAGAATATTTGTCGAATCCCCCAGTTCTGGTGGCCCCGGTCCCCGGAAAACCATTCTTGCTCTACGTACGAGCAATGGAACACTCCTTTGGTGCCCTGCTAGCACAGAATAACGATGCAGGCCACGAGCAGGCCATATATTATCTCAGCCGGATGATGATCGAGCCAGAACATCGATACACCGCCGTAGAGAAGGAGTGTCTCGCTCTGGTATTCGCTATTCAAAAGACGCGACACTATGTCACAGGACAAACCATACATGTGATCTCGTGAGTCAACCCCCTCAGAGTCCTCATGACTAAACCAGGGGCCCTCAGCTCTCGCCTCGCCACATGGGCAATATTACTGTCCCCCTATCATATGATCTTCGTCCCGCAAAAGGCTGTTAAGGGTCAAGCCCTAGCAGACTTTTTGGCAGCCTACCCAGGATCGGAGTCATCCAGAATCTATGAAGAGATCCCAGACGAGGTCGCCGATTTGAATACAGCCACCCATGATAACATATGGCGAATGTTCTTCGATGGCGCCTCAAGGACCGGACCCAAGGGAAACATCGTCGTCGGGATCGGAGTGGTATTAATTTCTCCTACTGGGCTGGTGATCAATCGTGCCTACTCCCTCACGGAACCCTGCTCCAACAATGTGGCCGAATATAACGCTCTGGTCATTGGCCTCCAACTTGCAAAAGAGCTGGGGGTAGAATACCTTGAAGCATACGGCGACTCCCAACTAATCGTCAATCAGATCAGGGGCTCGTACGAGGTTCGCCATGAAGACATGATCCCCTACCATCAAATTGCGATCAACATTATCTCATCATTCGAGGGATTCTTCATCGAACACGTCCCCAGACTCCAAAATATCGAAGCCGATGCCCTAGCAGGCCTTGCCGCTTCCTTAGCAGTGCCGAACCAAGCTCATCATTCGGTTGACGTAATAGGCCACGAACTGGTCTGTCCCAAGAACAACGTTCAAGCCATGGCAAGTTATTCTGCCCAGAAGGTCGACGACACACCGGACTGGCGACAGCCGTTTATCGACTTCGTCGTATACGACATCCTCCCAGAGAATCCAAAGGAAGCTACCTCTATCAAACGGCGCTCTCTCAGATTCTTCTACGATACAGAGACGAAAATGTTGTATCGCCGCTCCTACGACGGATTATTGCTCAGGTGTTTGTCGAACGCGGAAGCTACAGAAGCTGTACGAGAAGCTCACGACGGTGTATGTGGGGCCCATCAACCTGGCCCTAAGCTACAGGGCCGCCTTCGCCGGATGGGCTACTACTGGCCCACAATGGTGGCAGATGCGATAGATTATGCCAAAAAATGCAAGGCCTGCCAAGTCCACGCGGATTTCATTCATCAACCATCCGAGTTTCTGTATCCAACGGTGGCATCCTGGCCATTCGAAGCATGGGGAATGGATATTATTGGTCCAATCACCCCACCTTCCTCCCGAGGATACCACTTCATACTTGCGATCACTGATTATTTCTCCAAATGGGCGGAAGTTGTCCTACTCGTAGAAGTCAAGACTTCAAACGTGATCAGCTTCCTTAAGTATCACGTCATCTACCGCTTTGGACTGCCCCGGAGGATCATCCATGATAATGGTCTACAGTTTACAAGCCACGTATTCTATCGGTTTTGTGATAAGCACCGTATTCAGAATGTCGCTTCGACACCGTACAACCCGGCAGCAAACGGGTTAGCAGAGGCATTCAACAAAACAATCATCAAACTCCTCAAGAAGTTTGTCTCCTCCAACAAACGCGACTGGAACGAGAAGCTCGGCGAGTGCTTATGGGCTTATCGTACCACGGTTCGAACAGCCACCGGGAATACACCATTCTCTCTGGTGTACGGGAGCGAGGCAGTACTCCCTTTGGAGACTCAGATCCCCTCACTCCGCGTCGCCCTCACTTATCAATTGACGACGGATCATAACTACCGACGACGACTACAAGAGTTGGAGGCTTTAGATGAAAAGTGCCTCCTAGCTCAGCAAAGGATCGAGCTATACCAAGCACGCATCTCAGGAGCCTTCAACAAAAAAGTTAAAATCAGAACATTCCAAGTGGGTGATCTTGTTCTGGCAGTCCGGAGACCGATGGTCATGACTCACAAGACCACCGGTAAGTTCCAGCCAAAATGGAAAGGTCCATTTGTCATCGAGACCGTGTTCTCCAACGGCGCCTACCGCCTCGCTAAGCCGAATAGAGATTTGCTCATGTTGCCCGTCAATGGCAAGTTCCTGAAGAAATACTATGTTTGAATATTATTCTCCAGATTATCGAGTCATGTACTCCTTTAGTACCACTGAACTCACATCCATCATTCTCCAGATTATCGAGTCATGTACCCCTTTAGTACCACTGAACTCTCATCCACCCTATTTCAGATTATCGAGTCATGCACCCGCTAGTGCCGCTGTACTCTCACTCCCTCAATAGTCCAAATTACCAGGTTATGTACCAGCTGGTGCCTCTGAACTTACATTTCGGTCACTCTTTCAGATAGTAAGTCAAGTATGATTATACCTCTGAACTTTCTTCCTGGCAGAGATCCTCCCTCAGGATTCACTACCCGCACTCCCAGGGCACAAAAAGGGTAGTCGATCCACCAATTTCCGAAACGACCATGTCCTCATTACCTCTGAGTCGTCTTCACTTCCACCAAAAACAAACCGCCCCCTCGCATAGGACTTCTACGTTCTCCTACCTCTGAATCATTCTATGTACCCAATCTTCATTGAGCCCACTCCTGCCATGTCCTCACTACCTCTGAGTGGGAAGGCTCCGTCGAAGAAATCGTCATATTTGCCATGTCCACATTACCTCTGAGCAAGTATGTCGATCCTCTTATTATCTGTACCCACAACCGGAGTACGACAAGGATAATAGGTCCACAAATGTCCCCTGTTGACCACAAATGTCCTCTGTTGACCACATATGTCCTCTGTTGACCACAAATGTCCTCTGTTGACCACAAATGTCCTCTGTTGACCACAAATAGCTTCCGTAAAGTCTCTCCTGCCATGTTCTCATTACCTCTGAGCAGGAAGATTTCACGATAAAACCTTCATGTTTGCCATGTCATCATAACCTCTGAGCAAATGTGATTGGTTTCCTTTCATCCCATTATCCGTATCCTGAACCAGGGTACGCCAAGGATAATAGGCCCACAAATATCCCTTGCTAAGCTTCTTAGCATAAATCCACCATCTTACCATGCCCCGGGAGCCCAGCTGCTCTACGGTATTCCTTCCCCCAGTACCGAGAACATCCATGACCATTTTGTCGTGGCTGTCCCGGACATCTTAATCAAACTTGTTATCCGTACCTAAAACCAAGGTACGCCTAGGGTAACAGGTCCACAAATAATCCCCCAGTAAATCCGGTTCCATAAATACAGTAAGTACAAGAAAGAAAAGATGAGTTGAAACATGCTCATTTATTCAAAAATCAAAGGGCTACATCAGCGGGGATCACATCCCTTACAAAAATTAAAAGAGAAAAGAAAAAAAAAAGACAGAGGACGGATCACTGCTCTGCAGCACACAACGCCATGAGACGGTCCTTTAACAGGGCAACCGACCGTTCAAGCCTCTGTTTGGCTCGACGCTCCGCCTCCTGGTTCAGCACCGCCGCATCCTCCAGATGAGCATGGGCTTGCCAGTTGTCCTTAAACTTCTTGAAGGCCCGCTCCAGGTTAACAGAAGATCGGGAAACCCTCTCGGCCTCCCGAGCAATCGACTCCTGTTCTGTATGAGCAGCCTCCCGTTCTGACTCTAAGAAGGCCAACTCCTTCTGGAGTGCGAGAATCCGCTCCTTCGTGTCAGCTATTCCACGGGAGGCAGATTCTTCCCGGGCCCTACAAGCCTGACTTCGACGACCCAGTCGGTCATAGGAGACGGAGAACTTGTCAAGATCCCCCTGCACAGCCAGCCCGACAGTTTCTCGAGCGAGCTTGATCCTATCCCAAGCAGCAACCAGGAAGCCCCACTCTCGTTCGATCGCAGCAGGCAAACCAGCCTGCCGTACTGCCAGCAGTTGGGTCACAAGCTGATCAGCCTCTGTCAACTTAGGCTCCAGGAGCGCTGCTAACCCCGGCCCGCCAGGAAGACCCTTCAGAGTGTCAATTTAGCCCCGAGCTCCCCGTAGAGACAGAGAAAAAGGGACCCCCCGTTCTACGGCAGCGTTTACACCCCTCCCTAAGTGGCGATAGAAGCTGTCGACCACATCCTGCGTCACCTCGCTCAGAGCCTCCGAGGAAACCGGTGTCAACGGGAGTGTGGCTGGTAGCACGGAAGCAGACACGACAGAATCTGCCGCTCCTGCCACAAGAGAAACCAACTCCGCACGGAAAGACGCTTGAACATCGGTCAATTCCTCTTCAACGGCCCGTAGAATTTGGAGGCTCGGCAGGTTCGAGAAGTCAATCTCCGGAGCCGTATAAGCAGCCGAAGACGAGGCCGGGGCCAGCACCAACTCCATCCCCATCTGCCCAGAGCTGGCAGGATGTCCCTCAACATGCGATGACGAAGGGGATGAAACGCCCCTTTCCCCCAGATCACGGTAGACCGGGCCTTCCCCAAGAACATCAGCGACAGGAGATAAAGGGTCAGGACCTGCACGGCCAAGGCAACCATGAATCGACTTGACCTGAAGGATATGCTGATAGAGCAAATAAGCCCCCTCGGTGGTCAATATGTGGCTCAGCTTACCAGTGGAGGAATGTGGAGGCTGAGGTTCGCCTACAGCCATCACAACCTCTTCACCAACAGCCTCCGAGTCAGGAATAAAAGACTCATCCGCCCTTGCGTCCTCGGGAGGGGATACACCGAGGATGGCGTCATCTCGCTGAAGTTCAGAAATCTCGGAGACGGGCCCAATGAAAATTTCGTCACCCCGGGCTGGGGCCTCAGCAGCTTGGGAGTCCTTAGCCGCCGCTGAGAGAGCCCCCGCAGAGAGGACCGCGGCACACATGTCGCTAATCAAAGCGGCAAGGGCCGGATCAACTACTGAAGCAGCAGATGGTTCGGGAGAGCCTGGTTCGTCAGACGCCTACAAAGAAAAATGATCAAGTCATATCCTCGAGAGGAAAGAAAGCTACAACAAAGATAGAACTCCGACTTGGACTTACCTCCGGAACATCGTCTGCACCTTCACCCTTCTCCGTAATAAGCAGCCTACGGGGACCGACAGCCGCTCTCTTTACAGAAAAAGTTACCTCTCCGCCGGTAGGCTCATGCCTGCCTCGCTTACGCGAAGGACCAGGCATGGCGGGCGATAGATCTACCCGTGCCTCCTCCGACGCAGACGGTAACGGGCCCACTGCTTCGTCAAATATGGCCGACGGTTGTTCCGTCGCCATCTCAGCCGCCATAACAGGAGGCTGACCCGCCATTATCCTATCACCCGAAGAAAAGGAGTCTTCGCCGTCCCGTTCATTATTGTCCTCAATTGTGTCGAAGGATTCGGAATCGGGCGAGGGAACCCTATTTGTCCCTTTCTTCTTTGCTCTCGACGTCATAGCCTTCTCCGCTAGGCGAGTGCCCACAATGAAGCTAGTCCTCAAGTCAAAATCGAGGGGAGGAGGATTCACTGTAACATGATACAGGGCTGCCATATGCAGGATTTCATCCGTCACATTTGCGGCAGGGACTAAGAAGCTAGTCCGAGTATGACAGGTGTCATAGTAGCTCCATGCTCTGATACCATCAAGAATGCTGCCTTCAAATCCCAGGTGAGAACTGGGGCGCCCGAGGAATAGCTGACTATACCCAAATTGACGGGCAAACCTACTAGGCAAGAAGGGCTCCAAATACACAGTGGTGCGATTCCGGTAAACTAGATGCGCCGGGCGAATGTTGCGCAGCCAAAAACGTATCTTTTCAGGCAAGAAATGAGGAGGTCTGACCCCATCAACATGAACACTCCTCACCTCTTGATCGGTGAAACGAGGAACGGATACGAAGAAATTGTACCCATCCACCCTCGCCAGCATCCTCCGACACGTCGACATGGTACTACATTCCCAAGACTGGTGGTGATACTTGAAAAGAAACGCGTCATCACCTGTAACGCCATCTTCCGTCCCGGGTCTCATCAAGGATTGATAATGCAGCAATAGCCATCCCAGCAAGTAATGGTAAGGCAATTCTACACGTTCAAAATCCATTGCCACGTCACGAGCAATGACCTTGGACGAGAAGGCGCGAAGACCATGTTGAATACTGCACACCATGGCAGAAAGAAGGGCCAGCCTGACCCCAAAGGCCAACTTCACGGCAGAAAGAATGAAGTGGCGACTGATCCTCTCAATAGAGCCTGTCCCGCCTGAGACCACGCAATTGCGCAGCCATACCATTATAAATCCGGCCAAGAGTGCCTTCTCGGACAACCATCGAGTGCCATAACGAAAGTAGCTAAAGGAGTCAATCTGGCTCCCGAACCTGTCACTTTGAGACTTCGACCTCCGGGCAGTCGACATCAAGACCTCCGCTTCTTTAGGAGTTAAACGATCTCGGGAAGTGACCCGGCCAGCCACGCTAAATTTGAAAAGGTATGCAACCCAAGATTTAGTATGGGGAGAGTCCCCCTCCGAGCTATCATTTTTCTGGATAGTCGTCCGATGACAGGTGCTATGATGGCATAATAATTCTTGATACACGGTGACGAAATCGGAGAATCGCTGATCCAAATCTTGGAGCTCCTCATTCGTCGGCGTATACACTTCGAAGGGTTCATCCCCCCAGGGGAGCTTGGAGACAGCATACATTTCGTGAAGAACGAGCCCTAATTCTCCAACAGGGGTAAAAAAGGTCCCCATTCGATGATTGTACATCTCCAAAAGGGCCATGAACAGTGGCTTATTAACGGGCAACCCGTGACTGGTACCCCGTATAGCTTCATAAAGGTTGACTCCCCATAAAAACTCTTCATACTTTCGTAGGATCCATGAGGACAGATTAGCCCACGGAGGAATGGGGTGTACCCAGCTCGGCAGGACCAACCTACCAATAGGATAGGACCCTTTGCGAGCAAGCTGACTCAGGAAGGTATCAGCCTGGAAGAATAAAAAGTTAGGACCAGGGTTGTTGATGAAGGTACCTGGAACTAACCCCATCACGGACCGACTGGCCGGATCTTTGACTGCGTGCACTGACCCAGTGGCTCTGTTATAACGGATATTACCAACAAACATCCCCGGTCTGGTTGGAGTGAGGGTGTCCGGCATCTGCCTATCCAGAACGATCATATTGAACCACTCAAAAGGGAAATGGTGCTTCATAATAGGGATGTGAATCGGCATCCCGTCCAGGTCAAAATCCTAACTCTCCGAAACATCCAACACTCGGGAGTTTTCTACAACCAACGCATCCCCAAAGAGGAAGACCGATTTCAGATACTTCCCGTCAGACTGCCCAGAGCTTATCATATCAACAAGGAACTGAAAGGATTGAACCCTGATGGCATTTAGTCGCTCCAAAGGTTCATCAACAAGTAGCTGTTCGGACACTTGACGAACTAAGTCATCCCGATGAACGTCCGAGGCAAACTGACACGAGCCTACCATAAGTTCTCCAGCAGGATTCACGGGCAGAGTCACTGAAGAAAGGCAAAAGAAACAAGGTCAAATGATAGCTGAAACGACAAAAACACATGATGCTTATGCGGCTCAGCATAGGTGCGGCTCGGTTTATACAGGTCAATTCAAATGAGCCTATGCGGCTCAGTTTGAAAGAGTCCATGCGGTCCAGTACGAATAAAATCATGCGGTTCTGTTCGAAGGGAACTCATGCGACTCAGTACGGAGGAACTTATGCGGTCCGAAAGGAGTATGTTCGGCTCGAAAACGTTTATGCGGCCCCGCAAGGATGAGCTTATGCAGTACAGCGAGGATGAGCTTATGCGGTCATGGTAAAGAAGTAGTTACGCAACCACTTCCATGCGGCTCAAACCTGGGTCATACCCCATGCGGCCCAGACATGAGTCGGACATACAGTGTGCTTTGGAATATAGGCTCGCGCATAAAATATGCGGCATAGCCATGGCAGTTCATATTAAGGGACCCTTACCAGCGATAGGCGGGTGGACGTCGGGGTAAAAAGCGGGTACGTCAGTCAACGGAGGAGCCGCCATGTTCACCGCCACAGTCGATGAAGACGCGGCTTTCTTGCCCTTCGCTGTCGCAGAAGATGAGGCAGCCTTCGATGCTGCAGCCTTCTTGGGAGCCATTGTCGGTTGCTAAAAGACGAGCAAAGACAGCAAATAGAGATTCAGAGCAAAGAGAGAAGGTAAAGAAAAGCCCCAAGAGGTTTAAAGAATCCTATTTATAGGCAAAAGAGACCCACGAAACGAACAGACGTCTCAGAGTATGCCTCGGATTACGCATCGCCCCCCAAAGAATAAAGGCAAAACGCTTCGGTCAAGGCAAAAAAGACTCTTGGGATCCTCCCCCAAAAGGCGGCATTAAATCAAATCAAAGGCACTTAATGAAGATTTGCACACATGTTCAGGACACGTGGCAACCAGTTTATGCGGCCAGATGAATTAATGCGGCTAAGGCACTTATGCGGCTAGGAAGCTCAGGCAGACAGAAAAATCCTATGCGGCATGAACGGGGCCATGCTTCTTGTTCAAAGTATTCCAATTTTTACAAATTGAAAACTTTGAAAGGGGTCCTGTAGAAGCATGGAAAATATTAGAATAATGATCCATGCGGCTCGGAGTAAGAAGCTTATGCGGCTCACACAGGAGCGGCCCTATGCGGTTCAAAGAAGACTCTCAATCGCATGCGGCTCGGGAGCGTATGCGGTTCAACAAGGTATATGCGGCTCGATGGATGTCATGTGTGATACGTCCCTACAGCTGGTCGTTTGGGGGTGGCCTCATTTAATGCTCTGACACGACTTGGCGACTGTGACTGCTCTGACATAAAGTGTCATAATGGCTCTGCCATAATGACAGACTTTTCGGGAAAGGAAGAAGATCTCTGACCCGAACCGTCAGAAATCCTAGGTTGCCACGTGGCAACTCTCATGCGGCTTAAATGGAAAACAGCTCCATGCGGCTCACGAAGAAGTCACTCTATATGGTTAGCAGAAATCAGCCATATGCGGCCCACCGAGAGCTCAATCCCTGCGACTCAATACAATGCTAGCTCATGCGGCTCGCAAAGACTATGCATATGCGGCTCACGGAAGGTTCGTCCCCTGCGGCTCGATGAGGCATTATCTCATGCGGCTCAGGAAGAGTATCTCTCTGCGGTTCGAGGATAGTCAATCCTATGCGGCTCTGACAGGACTCACAATTAAGACGCGTGGCATGAGATCAATAAGAGATTTAACCAAATTTCAACAAATATATTTGACATCATCGTCATAATTACTGAGATTAGGGCATATCATTTATTATCAAGCTAATAGGACACGTGGTGAGCAATCAGACATTGGCATAATCAATCACGAGGATTTAAAGCAGCTAGCATTAATTGCTCATGAGATACGATGCTATCCGCATTAATGGCCGAGATTCACTATAATCAGGATCAAGGGTTCAGATAGAATGAAGGAGCGCCGACATTCCAAACAGATAATCATTAGCAAACCCTAATGATCACCCCCCCCCACTCTTATGAATAGCCAGCATCATTCCCTTGTGAAAAAAAAAGAAGAAGAAGAGAGAGAGAGGTCGGCACCAAAAGAAATAAGAAGAGAGAGATCTACACAGAGAGAGCTCCCCCCTTCCTTCTTGATAATCACAGAGAGAGAGAGAAGCCAGGAGAGCAATTCGAGGAGAGCAAGAAGAGCGTTTCTTCATCAACGTCGAGCAGATCTTCCCCGAGCCAAGACTGCATACTGATCATCCAAGGAGTAAGGCAGAGCGGCCGTCGCTTTTCCGAGCCTCTATCGTCACCCCCAGAATCAAAAATAAACAATCGTACTTAGTCTGCTGTACCTAGGTTTTCGTCTCTAGGCTTTCTTTGTACGAGCGAGTTTGTATTGTGAGTTTAAGTTCAGTCCTCCGATAATTGTTCTATTCTTTTACAATCAATGGCAAACACCCCTTTCAGATTCGGCTCCGCTTAGCCACCACCGTGCCGTGCGCGCGTCGCCTGGCCCCTCCGTGCCACTTCCTCCTCCGCCTCGCGCGCCTCGCGCGCCCCGCGCCGGCGATCGCCGGTAATCCCCCGTTCCCCCTTTTCACTTCTCACTTCCTCTCTCTCTCTTCTGTGTATATTTGGGATGGAGCTTTTTAAGGATTAAGTATATGTATGTATGTATGTATGTATGTATGTATGTATGTATGTATGTATGTATGTATGTATGTATGTATGTATGTATGTATGTATTATTATTATTATTATTATTATTATTATTATTATTATTATTATTATTATTATTATTATATTATTCTTATTATCATTACCATTATCATTATTATTATTATTTTAAATAGTATTACTAAATGCTGCCATTATTGTTTGTATTATTATTATTATTATTATTATTATTATTATTATTATTATTATTATTATTATTATTATTTATTATTATTGGTATTATTATTATTTATTTAAATGGTGTCATTTATTTTATTAATCATATATTAGTTTGTTGTTTTGTTAGATATTATTATTACATTATTATAACTATTATTTTCTAGCCAAAAATTTCAAGTTAGTTTTTGAAATACTGAAATATTTTTGGTATTATAGATACATATAACTGACCAATTTTATTTTTGGGTCTAAATGATTTAGGAATATCTTTAAATATTTATCTAAAATAGATATTTTAAATTGAGAAATATAGATTCCGCCTTAATCTTATTTTACAACTTAGAGTATTTTTACTAATAAGATGTAATTTCCAAAATTATTCAAGTATTGTCGTAAAGAAATTTTTTACAAATAAACATGTTTTTAAAGTAATATAAATATTTTCTAAAAATATGGCACGTAACTTTCTACACAAATTCTTCTCACCATTAATCGTGACTAAATCATGCTTTCTTTTTTCTTGTGAATTCGTACCTTTACTCATCGACATGGCTAGTGGACTAATTGGGACCTGTTAGATCACCATACCAGGCGACACCTCAGGCAAGACACCTTGCATTTACTGTTTAAATTTTTGCTCAATATCATGCATGCTTTTTCTTTATGTTGTTCTTTCAAAATTTTATATATATGCAAATTATTATATTTTATGCAATTGGCTTAGAGTTAAGGGACCACCGTGTGTTTAGTGCATCTCATAAACTGTCACGATGTGCCACGGATTGTGTGTGAGTTGTGAGTCGCATATAGATACGGACTTGCGTGCTGACTGATCATTGGTGCGTACAGGCCGTGCGTTAGGATATAACTACTAATAGATTGTGTAGAAGACTTGTATTTATTATGGATTAAACAGTGTCGTGGAGACGACGCATGTATAGTATCATTGGGGGGAGGGGACAGTTATTAGCGTAGGAGCTACATTTTGTTTTTACACACATTTTGGGCCGAGGGTGACTCTTATGAGCACTACCTTCTGTCCAAGGCCGATAGTGACTCGGATGAGCGCTACTTACTGCCACTCTTTATTTACTCTGCTGAGCCTACAGTCCCTGCGTAGAACGTTGTCCTCAAAGTGCATATCACCTAGAATGGGTAGGAACCTTTACTCATGCATGCTTTTCTGTTGAGCTTATGTATTCAGTTTGTCGGCATGATATTATGTGTCTTGTTACGTCCCTCTGAGGACTTGATTTTTCCCCAGGTGTGTGTTCATGTTTTCTGCAGGTGTTCTAGCCAAGGCCGTGGTCTTCTCCATTCCTCCGAAGACAATTGCACTTGGTTCGTTTTATCATTTTGTCGATCGCCTTCTTGTATATTTATTTCATCGAGATAGTTGGTAGTGGACTTTGTCTCCGCCCAACGAATGTACCATAACTATTCAAGTTGATTCTATCCTTATTGTATTATATATTTGTGGATGAGATTTAGCATGTCTTGGTTCTCTACATATATATATTTATATAACAAACCTCCTAAAATCTAAATAATCCTAATACTATTTATTTCCTAGTGTAGGGCCTACCTACATAGATATGAACACATATACAGTAATATTTATTTGGCAATAAAATAAACATAACCAATAATAGCAAAGTAATATTGTTTAATAATAACATCAACAATATTAATAATAATAATAATCCTAATAACACTGAAATTAAACCAATGATATATCGCAATGAACTCATCAACCACCCCATTTATTTGGCTCCAGAAATTCGTACAATATTCTAAACGCTATTTAATATCAATAATACCCATATTCTACCCATAACAAATATTTAGAAATTAATTGCCAATTCCTAAAAATATATACGAAATATTTGCATTTACCAAATATGTCTACAAGGTCGTATTTGATCCCACTACATGTCTACATGGGCTTGGCTCAGTTCGGTTCCAGTCCAGACTAGTTTGGTACAACCGGATCTTCCACAAGTCAATAAACCTTAATAATAAATAATTAAATAATAAATAAAATCTTCGGTAAGGGTTAAGTCGCAACTTGGCCTGGTTTTCTTAGTTAGGCCGTCACTGTGGCTCTGCCCTCCCTACCAGGGCTAATACACTAGTCAAAGCACGCTACTGCACTATCCGTGCCATGATTTTTAGTCGTCTTGTACTTCAAAACTCTACCATGGCTAAAATTCTCTACCGTAATAATTAACTAAATAATTATTTATAAAAATATTTTTTTTAAAAATCACCATTTAAATCCAATAAAATAATTTAAAAAATAATTTCAAATATTTTCGGGAAGGGGAGCTACAGTGCCCTCCTTCACAGGATACTGGGCGCTTATAGCTTCACAGGATGTTGGGTGCATATAGCTTCACAAGATGCTGGGCGCATATAGCTTCACAGGGTGATGGACGCATATAGCTTCACAGGATGCTGGGCGCATATAGCTTCACAGGGTGATAGGCGCATATATCCTCCTCTGGCTTTGGGCACATAAGGTTTGATTTGCTGAAATTTTTATGCTTCTACAAGACCCCCTTCAAAGTTTTCGATACTTGAACAAGTTCGAAATACTTTGAAAGAAGCATGGACTGTCTTCTTGTGATGCAATAGGCGCATAGCACAGCTTCTCTCCTTGGGCACATAGTATTTGGCCAGTCTGTCAGGGAGATGCAACTGTTGAGATCTTCCTTGAAATCTGCACTGACAGATTCATCAGGGTAGAATTTGAAGAGGTCCATCCTTTGTATGTTGTCCATGTCAGCAACTGGCAGTCGTATAGTGTGCAAGGATCTGGTTCTTCACGTGGGGGCATAGGCCACTATGGGCGCATACTGTGCAATAGGCGCATAGGCACATACCGCTTAGGGGCGCATAGGATGCGGCCTGTGCCTATAAATAGGCCCTGAAGGAGAGAGAGAGCTCATTATTCCCTTCACTTAGGATTTTTTAAAAAACTCTTCATCTTCTTTTTTTGAGAACTATGTCTCCCAAGGTTGCTAAGAGATCCGCGAAGGGCAAGGGGGCTGCGCCGAGTGGCTCTCCTCCAGCGGCAGCGTCTTCGGCAGTCCAGGACCCAATTCTGGGTAAGGGCATGCTTCAAAAAATAAAGTCTCGAGCGTTAATTTGTGACGCTCGGACTTTTCTTCTGCCTGGGTGCTTGCGCCTAAGGCAACATACTTCTATGGGCATCTTTATGTGCTCACAGAAGTCATGCACCAACACTGTGGTGAGCTATGCGCCCACATGTTGCCATGTTATGTGTCTACTTGCTATGACATGTTATGCACCCACGTATTGTTCATGTGCTATGCGCCCACTTGCTTTGGGCGCATACTGTCACCCTCATTTCCTGTATTTCCCGTATTTTATATTTATACTCGTATCTGGATTTTGGCATATATGTTATTTTTCTCGACTTGTGGAATTTCGGTATTTTCCTATTTTGGGTTTTGGCATAGCTCGGTTTTATTGGGTTGGTTCGGTTTGGTTGATTTATAGGTATTGGATCACCTTAGCCTATGCTACCCCTCATCCCCACCACAACTCCCCCTCTTTATATCCCCATCTACCTCTCTCTCTCTTCATTACCACCACTATTTATTCCCTTCTTCTTCTTCTTCTCCTTCCTCTACACAACTCTCCCAACCCTAGGCAAGTGCATCTTGCCACTACATGAGAACCCTCTTTTCCTTGTCCATTTGCTAGATTAGGGCATGGTGATCAACATTAGAACTTGGGTTTTTGTGATTTGGAGCCTCCATTGTTATAGATCTAAGTTATTTCTATTTTTGGATTTTGCATGGTTTGAGCTACTTAAGTTGGATTTTATGGGTTTTTGATGTTTTCATGTGGAAGAGCATTCAATTTCACCCAAGTTAGAACTTTAGAAATCTGGATTTGGAGTTCGGATGGCCAAGTTATGATGCTTTGAAGCCGTGGGTTCATCCATGGTGTTCTTGCTGTTTGGAGAAGACAGTGAGCAGTGTGCAGAGCTGTTTAGCTTACGCACCTTGAGCTGCGCGCGCTCTTTAGCGTGCGTACGCAGACTTGGGTACGCTTCCTGTTGGAAGCGTGTCTTCCTGTAGCGTGCGTGAATTTTCACCTACGCTGCTCTCTCAGCGTGCGTGACTTTTCACCTACGCTGCTCCCTGTAGCATGCGTGACTTTTCACCTACGTTGCTCCCTGTAGCGTGCGTGACTTTTCACCTACGCTGCTCTCTCAGCGTGCGTGACTTTTCACCTACGTTGCTCTCTCAGCGTGCGTGACTTTTTACCTACGTTGTTCCCTGTAGCGTGTGTGACTTTTCACCTACGATGCCTCTCAGCGTGCGTGACTTTTCACCTACGCTGCTCTCTCAGCGTGCGTGACTTTTCACCTACGCTGCTTCCTGTAGCGTGCGTGACTTTTCACCTACGCTGCTCTCTCAGCGTGCGTGACTTTTCACCTACGCTGCTCCCCTGACCCCCTTGCTTAACCCATTGGCTCTTGGAGTTTTGGTCTTATTTCTTTAAGCTTAGCTCTTCTATAGTCCTGTATATTGATATTTTATTAGATATTTTACGCCCATTTTATATCCTTACGCCTTTTGTCATGAACTTGATTTTACTTATTATGTTTGGAATGACTATTGCACATGGCACGGTATGACAAGGAACTAGCATAACACGACAGTGACCCATAGTGGTGCACTCCTGACATGACCAACCTGACATGATAGTGGCCCGTCGTGGTGCACTCCTGACAAGTACCCTGACATGATTTATCTTAATGCTGTTGCGATGGCTAACTTAACTTGACCTGCCTTGACACCGTGGTAGTTCTTTCTTGCTTGCTTGTTAAATCCACTTGTCCTGTCTTGCATCATGTCTAGGATGGAACTCCTGAGTACCACGGTCAGGAGTACCTACTAAAATGAATTAAGGTTAATACTAGAATAACTCAGTAGTCATGAAGGGATGACACAGCTACAGGCAATCCCGTTACCTGGGCGCTCTTGGGATCTGTAGCCTGCCGTCGAGTAGGGCGCATTTCCAGCACACTGTCAGGTGTTGCACCCTCTAAGTCACCTAAGGGTACATACGTCTCCTGGACGATGTACCCACCTGAATTCAACCCTAATCTTTCGTCCTGGGTAACCTGGATGGTCTGCAGGGCTTGTGGCTGTGGAACAATCTCACTGCATCTTGTTAGTAATTAGGTCTGTGATAACCCTAGTTAGTTAAAGTAGTAAGCCGTAGGATCTGCTTGGCCATGATTGATGGAATGAGGAATAACCAGTCTAGCTATGTCTTGATCCCGTACAAGATTGTTTTCTGTCTTGATTTTTTTACATTATTATTTGCCGATAAATGGTGGGAAACCAAGTTCCGTTTAGATGAAGGGTTACAACCCCGGTCCTTGTTTGGTTTACGGGTTGTAACCTGGCTATCGAAATAGTTCTATGGTTATCTCGTCGTATATCCTCCTGGCAAGTTTTCGTAATTCTTGTTTAATATAAGTCCTTCTTGTGTTATTTGCTGGCTTTTGTTCTTATTTCGTGGCCCCCTTGTGGCACTTGCTCTTTCTGGGGTTGACCCAGCTGGTTTTGTGTGGCCAAATTTTGGAGCAGCTCCCGAGGATCTACCAAGCTTCCAGCCCAATGGTGAACACTAGACGGAATTCGGGCTAAGAGTGGGTTTTCTATTTTGTTTCGCTCACTCTATTATAAAAATTATTCTTTTGAGGCGTTTAGCCGACGAGCACCTGTTAGCTCGAAGCACTTTTACTTACTGTCTGCCTACGGGCTGTAAACATGATTGACAAATCCTAGGGTTGATCATGTATGACTAAACTCTTGCTAGTCCCAACATTTTGTAACGACTAGCTTCATGATCAGCTGAATATGTAATATTTGGGACGCCTTATTATTGTATATTTAATGATCATACATCTTGCGACTTTACTTACTTGTGGTGATTGAGACACTAGGCTGTTCATGACCATAAGAGACTGTTGGCTTGTAAAAAACCCTCACATATCTAGACAACCGTGACCGTATATCGAGGTGGTTTCCATTTCAATATACGTAGCTGGCTATGTCTGCCCCCGCTCTCCAGTATTCTGGTTCTGGGGCGTGACATATACCCCGTTTGGGCGTTTAGCCCCTTCGGCGCATAGCCCTTTTGGGCACATGAAAGCCTTTCAGAACTTAGTTTTCCCTGTGGTTTTCTGAGTCTGATTTTCTTTTTGTCCTTGCAGAAAACATATTTGTCTCAGAGCTTGGCGGTATTCCATTCGGTTCTGCTTGTCATGTTCTTGGTATAAGCCTTATAACCGGCATGATCAGCGATGTTCAGACGAAGATTAGTCAAGACCAACCCACGGAACGGTCGATTGCCATAATTGAACAGGATAAAACTTTTCTGAAACAGATGATAAATGATGAGAAGCTCGGAGGGTCACGCTGTTGGAAGAAGCCGTTCTTCCTATTCGGTGACAGCATGGGTTTTGAGGATGACACGACGATATGTCTGAAGGAACCTTTGGTAGTTTCGTTGAATGACCAAAGAATAGGACTACCATCGATGAAGCGCCAGTACCCTCTGTCGGCGTTTGTTGATCTGGCTGTGCAGAGGCAAATAAAATGGGACCTGACTCCTGAGCTGCCTGGGGTTGTTTCTGGTAGGATCCAGTTCAACTCTGGTGTCCGAAAGAATGACACCTTCAAGTGTATCAAGGATTCCACTTTCTATTCCATGAGAGGGCTACAACCGGGTGTTATACTGAATGATGTCCCGACTAATCTGTATCCCTATGCTACTGAGACTCTTTCCAACTTGATGTTGGCGAAGAAGGAGTCATACCCGGGAGGGAAGATGCGGCTGGAAGGCTGGAGGCATTTCGTTCCATTCTGGAGCGACCTTACTGGATGGGTGCTCTCGACTTATGGGGCTACCCTAAAAGCCGCCGGTCTCTTTTATGCTGTCAGGGCCACCCAGTATGGCATTAAGGTTAACTGGCCGATGTTCATCTCCTTGGCAGAGCTGTACAACCATCATACGTGCACTTTCTTCACTCCAGGCGGAGAGATGGGTTTGGCTCTGTACGAGATGCAGGCGGTGTCAAAGCTTCCCTGGGGTACGGAGCCGTATGCAGAATACGTCCCCAGTAATGCAGATATCTTGGATCTGGAGAAGGGGAGCTCTGATATGATGGATGTGTACAAAGAGTTACTTTGTCACTTCTTTATTTGTCACCAGATTACTAAGAAGGGCAAGACCGAGGGGTCAATCCCGCATACGAGGGCTTGGACCAACTATGTTTTCACCCGAGAAGGGGGAGATGGGCCAGTCTCCTTCTCGCCTCCTACACCCTTGACGTTATCTGAGATAGATCGGCTGATGATAGCTCACGGAGACACAGATGTCGTAGATGTAACGCCCCAGTCCCAAAATACGTAGGACAAGGAACGTAGACTTGCCAGCTGTATACAAACGAGTAAATGAATAGCTCGTATGTATACATAAGCTGTAAAATGTAGTAAACCATGATCAAACTAAATCTCATCCACAATATGAAGGTTTAATGATATAATCAACTAGTTATTTTGTACAAACATTGGGCGGAGACATATCCACTACCAACAATTTAAAATAAGAAGAAATATATAAATAAATGATTTAGTCGAGCGAAGCAAACGACGAGTACAAGTGCAATCATCACGAAGGAAGGAATGGCCTTAGCTAGAACACCTGCAAGAAATCACGAAATGCACCTGGAGAAATCACCTGGTCCTCAGAGGGACGTAAAAAGATACATAATATCATGCCAATAAACTGAATAATAAAATCTCAACAGAAAAGTATGCACGAGTAAAGGTTCCTAACCATTCTATGTGGAATGCACTTTAGAAGACAATGTTCTACGCAGGAGCTTAGGTGTTCAGCATAGATAGAGAGAGAGTGGTAGTAGGTAGCGCTCATAAGAGACACTATCGACCATTGGTAGAAAGTAGCGCTCATACGAGAACTATCGGCACAGTAAGTAGTGCTCATCCGAGACACTATCGGCCCAAATCTATGTGTGTACTGAACATGTAGCCCATACGCTAATAACTGTCTCCTTCCTCCCCATGATACTATACATGTGTCGACTCTACGACACTGTTTAATCCTTTATAACTGCCAAGTCTTCTACACAAATCTATTAGCAGCCATATCCTAACGCACGGCCTGTACGCACCGATGTACGGTCGGTACGCAAGTCCGAAACTATATGCGACTCACAACTCACACAACCCGTGGCACATCGTGACAGTTTATGAGATGCTCTAAACATATGGTAGTCCCTTAACTCTAAGCCAATTGCATAAAGTATAATAATTTGCATCTATATATAGTTTTGAAAGAACAACATTTTATTTGCTAAAAATAAGAAAAAGCGTGCATGATATTGAGCAAGAAATTTAAACAGTAAAGGCGAGGTGTCTTGTCTGGTGTGTCGCCTGGTGTGGTGCAATGATCAAGATGTCATGTTTTGTCCAATAGCCGAGGTTGGTGCAACATAGTCTGAGTTCGCGAGAAAATAGGTACGCATGATTAGCCCCGATCAAATGTGATAATCGAAGAAAATTTGGGGGTAAAGCTACTTATACTATTTTTAGAAAAAATATTTATGCAAACTATACTTATTACCCAAAATATTTTTTAGGTAAATATTTGTATTCGAAAATTTCTTATAACTTACTTTATGATATGAAACTATCTTTTTATTAGCCATGCTATTTGAGTTACAAAATATTATACTATATCCCTATTTATCAAGATACCTTTAGATAAAGCTTTGGAAATCTAAGAAGTATCATTTCTGGCAAAAATCTAAAATTTTTAAAGTATATATTTATATATATATTTATCACTTAGGCCAAACTTTATTTAAAAATAGATAAAGTAACATAATAAATATATTTAGGCATTGAAAATGTAGTTTTGAAATTGCATATGGGTAAGCCTCCAAAACTTGGAGTTAATAAATAGCTTAAAAAAATTATTAATGAAATATAACTCACAAAATTACTTGTAATACTAGTGAATAATACTATTGATATATTCATATTCAATAATAATAATAATAATAATAATAATAATAATAATGATAATAATAATAATTATTATATAATGATACAAATCTATACTATTCCTTTCCTCCAAATTAAGAGAGAGAGAGATAGGAAGAGTGGAGGAACGAGTGGTTACCGGAGACTCGGCGGCCATGGCGGCGCCGGCGGTGGACGGGGAAGAAGAAGCTCGGATGGCCTCTACTTCAGCGGCTGGGTACGGGATCTGGGAGCGGCGCGGTTGGAGATCGGTTGGCCCCACCAGATGAGCGGTCGCCGGTGAGGAGCTCGGCTGGGCCGTTCTTGGCATGGCAACGAACGGTAGGAGGCGGTCATCTGGCCAAAATAGGAAGATCCAGGTCGAACGTCGTCGGTGACGATGGTCGGATGGAAGGAGACGGGGAGGAGCGGAGTCGGTTGTCGTTGCCGGTGGGTGGCTATAGGCGGAGCGCAGGGCGCAAGCCAAGATCGGCAGCGAGCGAAGCTTAGGCAAGGGGAGTCGCGCGATGGTGAGGTGCAGCTAGGTTCGGTCCGGCGATCAATTTTCGGCCTGGATGCCGGTCGGGCGGTCGCATGGGGCGAGGCGGCAGGGGTTATCTTCGGCAAGGAGTGCGCCTGCTGGTGGGGGATCTTCGACGCAGCACCGGTAGCGGAGGGGTGACTTGAGGCAGCGCCGAGGTGGCCGGATCCACTCCGGATCTAGCGGAGGTGAGGGTTTGTGTGTTTTAATTTTATTTGGTGGTTTTTGGGGTTTCGATTGGAAGGAAAGGAGATGGGGATGCTGTGGGTGGCTACCGACCTGGCTTGGCCGGGGATGGTGATGATGACGGGTTGGGATAATGCTGGCGGTAGTTATTTTGGTGATTATGGTGACGGGGGTGATGGTAATGTCCGAGTTTGGGCAATGGTTGGCGTGGCGGTGGCTTGATGGCTGGGAAGGCGACGACCAAGGAGAGGGTGATGCATGGTTAGAAAGAGAAGAGAGTGAGTCTGTGTCGTTATGCGACACGGACACAGGAGTTTATTTAGAGGTTAGGCTTAGGATGGCGTTGGTCATCTGTCCTGCGAGACATGGGAAGACGTCGAGTCCGGGGTTGTCGGACGGAACAAATTTGTATCTGTAATGGAGAAAAATATGGTGGATGGGAGGTACAGACACGATGCACAATCTGTGGATGTGGATGGTAGAAATTTATGGATGAGTACCTCTCCTTATATAGGAGGTGGGAATTCCCAGTTGGATAATGATTGGGAGGATTCAAATTCCCCCATAGATAATATCATATTAATTTAAATTCTATTTAAACTTTAAATCGTTCCAATCCAAATTTAAATCATAGATAAACTCTCCATTAAATTTAAACTCCATTTAGAATAAAAGCTTTTCCAATATAATTTATCATAATTAATTAAATTTAAACCAAAACAATATTTTAAAATAGTTTTTCGGATAATAAAATATTAATATTAAATAAATTTCAAAAATAGAATAAATTTATATGTCTCGTATAAAATGAACATTTGCATAAAACCTCGTTTTTAAATTACCATTTATTTAAACTTCCATGATGTAAAATAAAGTTTTGGAAATTCCAAATACGACGTATTTTACAACTTTAAGTAATCAAAAATATTTATTTTTTATTATTTGAAAAACCAAGATTTTTAAAATAAAATGTTTTTACAAAAGTATGTACCTCGCACATATTCGCACTCGACGAGACATACGAAAATGCGAACTCGTACGCGATGTCCCATACGACAAATTTGTACGCGACGTGTAATACGACTATGCGACGTACAATACCAAGTAAAAATTTTAAATACCCAATTATATAAAAAAAATTGAAGTAGAAATTTAGGGGATTTACATCCTACCCAACTTATAAGAATTTCGTCCTCGAAATTTAGGAATAGGTAGGGTTGAGAAGATAGGGGAGATAAGATCAGATTGTTGAACGAGGAAAATAATGACGTTCAACACAAGCATGCAATTTGTAAGTCATGTTCTCGTTATCTACGAACAATACCTCACGGCTACGAAACTGAATGAGGATTGCTAGTTAACAAAATGAAATAAGGAAGAATTAAGGGTTAAAGTATAATCATGATACGACATAGAATAAGGAGACAAGGGATCGACTAGATTAAGGACAATCCATTGAGAGAATATAGTCGTCTAGGTTTAGGTTTGAATCCTTCTCAAGTTCGAAGAAGGTCGCAAAAAATGAGTCTAGGGTCGAGGGAAAAGGGTGAGTAACTCGAGACGGGGATATAGTTACATTGGTTGGTCAGTGGCTAACTATCAACGCGTATATACAAATATCACGGTCATAGGAGAATAGTTTGGCTTACTTATCAAGTACAAGGCTTCTCTAGAATAGGTAAAAGACGAAGACCAGCAAAAGTTCAAGGAATATGTTTTGAATACCAATATGGGTTTCAACGGCGATTGAATACTTCAAGTAGAATTGTCAAGGCAGTCGCGAAAGAGACTCTAGGGCGAGTTTAACTATGTCTTCATCCACGTAGTATGATATTTGAAAAGAGAACCGAAGTGCAATAGGTTGATCAGACCATCATACACCGGTTCTGATTAGATAATATGTTAGTGGGAGCGACCCAATAAAATATGTCAAGATCAAGCTTGATAAGAAAGTAAGCTTGCAAAATTTTATGCTAAGTTCGCATTATAAGATAGTCAAAGTATAAGTAAGGGACCATGATAAAGGAAATTTAAATAGTCCAAGGTTCTTTAAGAATCAAGTCTTGCTTGAAGTTTAGACCTAGACAGTTGCCCAGGTTTACTTCATTTTTGGTTTGGTAGACTAGATAAGGTAGGGTCCTCTGAATTTATATTCTAAGCGAACTTACCAATGTGTAGGTCACAAGGAAAAAGGAGTGAGGTATTCTACCCAACTTACAAAAGTTAAACTAGTAGTGTGGTGGGACAATGGGTCACGCAATCAAGGTAAGCACAAAGTTAGGCATTTAATGAATGAAGTAGGACACAATCACCTATCAGGTTGAAAGAAATGAGTCAACGTTGGACCTCTAATTCGAGTCCGAAAGTAACTGGTGTCATGGTAGAGGTTATAGCTTAGCCATTTGACTGGAAAGTCATATCAAGAAAATAGAGTACATAAAGACGGGTTTTAGTAGGACATGATATATCTACATTAAGGTGGGCTCGTCTAAGTCTAACATATGAAGTTTGTTGGAAGGAAAAGTCTAGTGTTGTGCTCCAAATATTCAAGTCACGGTAAGGGATGCCAAAATATCTAAAATAGAAAGTGGAAGTTCATGAGGTGAATATTAATGCTAAAAAAATAAAGGAGATCAAGCTAAAGCATGCAATAAATTTAATTAAAAATCTAGCAAAATAATTTAGGATCACAGTTCTAGAGAGAAGATAGCCTCTTAAATGAATACAATTAATGAATAATTAAATCATTATTCAAATTGCAACTGGGTTAGAAGGTTGCCATAAAAGATCGAGATTCGAGGGAAAATCGAGTAAGTAAAGATTGAGATACAATATAGTTTGGTAGATGACTAGCAACGCTTGTGTATATACTACTATCATAGTCATGAGGGATATGGCAATTAATGTGGACTACCTCGGTCTATCTTGGTTGCCTATCAAAATAAGATTTTAAATCTATAAATTTGAGTTCCTCAAAAATTTCTCTATATAGTTCTCAAAATAATCTACAAAATTATCTGCCCAACATTCTCATAAATGTAAATTTCTTTAATCAACCCCAAGATGACCTTTATCATAACACTGATATTTTTTTCCAAAACATGTATCATAAACTAGACTTCCCTTTATCTAGTGGTAACAAAATCATGAATTAAAATTTCTCAAAATTCTAACCAACCTTGAATAAACTTTTATTACCACAAATCAAACCTATATATTTTTCTCCTTCTTAAACCCAAAATTTAAATAGGTTTAACAACCGTAATTCATACAAGAGTTTAACATTTAAAATAATCCTCAATTGATTCTATACCCTTGAAAATATTTTAAACCAAAATTTGTACTATCATTACGTCAAACTTAAAACTCAAAAATTTCACAAACTTATTAATCGTGAATCGTACAACTTAATTTAAAAACCTTAAGAATTTACCAAATTTGTTATCCATCTCACTCGGCAACTTTTAAAATTTAAATCCTTTTTAAACTAAATTTATATCCCTTCAAAGATGTATAGCTATAATCAAATGAATCATAAATATTTTTCAAAGACCTTCAAAAATCAAAACTCAAAATTAATTCAATTTCATTTCTCAATTGTATATAGATTCCACTATCCTTTTGTAGATACAAATAAAGTTAAAATCCTTCGAAGTTATTAATATTGCTACTACCCAACTTGGAATTAACTAATCCCTAAGTTCATACTTATTGAAAATATGGTCCCTCTATCCTCATATCTTTATAACTCAAATAGGGTCTCAATGCATACTAGTTGTCAATGTAATCATTCTAGCCATGTGGTTGACCTATGAGCATATATTAGTGTAGTCATTTTCCTATCAAGTGTGGAAATAAGGATTACGGTAGAAAGAGCTCAAGCAAGATGTAGATCAATAAAGTTGAACAAGTGATTCGAAAAATTTTGTCAAGAAAGAGGGTCAAGCAGGTGGATGAGATCCTATACTCTAATCCTATATTGCAGGCCCGTTTGGTACAGTCATGTAACCGAAACGGCAAACTTGACCTGCATGGGCCACCACAAAAATATATAACGTCCCAGTTCCAAAATACGTAGGACAAGGAACGTAGACATGCCAGCTGTATACATACGAGTAAATGAATGGCTCGTATGTATACATAAGCTATAAAATGTAGTAAACCATGATCAAACTAAATCTCATCCACAATATGAAGGTTTAATGATACAATCAACTAGTTATTTTGTACAAACATTGGGCGGAGACATATCCACTACCAACAATTTAAAATAAGAAAAAATGTATAAATAAATGATTTGGTCGAGCGAAGCAAACCACGAGTCCAAGAGCAATCATCACGAAGGAAGGAATGGCCTTAGCTAGAACACCTGCAAGAAATTATGAAACGCACCTGGAGAAATCACCAGGTCCTCAGAGGGACGTAATAAGACATATAATATCATGCCAATAAACTGAATAATAAAAGCTCAACAGAAAAGTATACATGAGTAAAGGTTCCTAATCATTCTATGTGGAATGCACTTTAGAAGACAACATTCTACGCAGGAGCTTAGGTGTTCAGCATAGATGGAGAGAGAGTGGTAGTAGGTAGCGCTCATAAGAGACACTATCGACCATGGGCAGAAAGTAGCGCTCATACGAGAACTATCGGCCCCGGGGCAGTAAGTAGCGCTCATCCGAGACACTATCGGCCCAAATCTATGTGTGTATTGAACATGTAGCCCTTACGCTAATAACTGTCTCCTCCCTCCCAATGATACTATACATGTGTCGACTCCACGATACTATTTGATCCTTAATAACTACCAAGTCTTCTACATAAATCTATTAGCAGTCATATCCTAACGCACGGCCTGTACGCACCGATGTACGGTCGGTACGCAAGTCCGAAACTATATGCGACTCATAACTCACATAACCCATGGCACATCGTGACAGTTTATGAGATGCTCTAAACATATGGTAGTCCCTTAACTCTAAGCCAATTGCATAAAGTATAATAATTTGCATCTATATATAGTTTTGAAAGAACAACATTTTATTTGCTAAAAATAAGAAAAAGCGTGCATAATATTAAGCAAAAAATTTAAACAGTAATGGCAAGGTGTCTTGCCTGGTGTGTCCCCTGGTGTGGTGCGATGATCAAGATGTCCTGTTTTGTCCAATAGCCGAGGTTGGTGCAACATAGTCTGAGTTCGCAAGAAAATAGGTACGCATGATTAGTCCCGATCAAATGTGATAATCGAAGGAAATTTGGGGGTAAAGCTACTTATACTATTTTTAGAAAAAATATTTATGCAAACTATACTTATTACCCAAAATATTTTTAGGTAAATATTTGTATTCGAAAATTTCTTATAACTTACTATATGATATGAAACTATCTTTTTATTAGCCATGCTATTTTAGTTACAAATTATTATACTATATCCCTATTTATCAAGATACCTTTAGATAAAGCTTTGGAAATCTAAGAAGTATCATTTCTGGCAAAAATCGAAAATTTGTGAAGTATACATTTATATATATTTATCACTTAGGCCAAACTTTATTTAAAAATAGATAAAGTAACATAATAAATATATTTAGGCTTTGAAAATGTAGTTTTGAAATTGCATATGGGTAAGCCTCCAAAACTTGGAGTTAATAAATAGTTTTAAAAAAATAATTAATGAAATATAACTCACAAAAATTACTTGTAATACTAGTGAATAATAGTATTGATATATTCATATTCAATAATAATAATAATAATAACAATAATAATAATTATTATTATTATTATTATTATTATTATTATTATTATAATTATATAATGATACAAATCTATACTATTCCTTTCCCCAAATTAAGAGAGAGAGAGAGAGATAGGAAGAGTGGAGGAACAAGGGGTTATCGGAGACTCGGCGGCCAGGGCGGCACCGGCGGTGGACGGGGAAGAAGAAGCTCGGATGGCCTCCGCTTCAGCGGCTAGGTACGGGATCTGGGAGCGGCACGGTTGGAGATCGGCTGGCCCCTCCAGATGAGCGGTCGCCGGTGAGGAGCTCGGCTGGGCCGTTCTTCGCATGGCGACGAACGGTAGGAGGCGGTTATCTGGCCAAAATAGGAAGATTCGGGTCGAACGTCGTCGGTAACGGTGGTCGGATGGAAGGAGACGGGGAGGAGCGGAGTCGGTTGTCGTTGCCGGTGGGCGGCTATGGGCGGAGCGCAGGGCGCAAGCTAAGATCGGCAGCGAGCGGAGCTTAGGCACGGGGAGTCGCGCGACAGTAAGGTACGGCTGGGTTCGGTCCGGCGATCAATTTCCGACCTGGACGCCGGTCGGGCGGTCGCATGGGGCAAAGCAACAGGGGTTATCTTTGGTGAGGAGTGCGCCTGCTGGTGCGGGATCTTCGACGCGGCACCGGTGGCGGAGGGGTGACTTGAGGCAGCGCCGAGGTGGCCGGATCCACTCTGGATGTGGCGGAGGTGAGGGTTTGTGTGTTTTAATTTTATTTGGTAGTTTTTGGGGTTTCGATCGGAAGGAAAGGATATGGGGATGCTGCGGGTGGCCACCGGCCTGTCTTGGCCGGGGATGGTGATGATTACGGGTTGGGATGATGCTGGCGGTGGTTGTTTTGGTGATTATGGTGACGGGGGTGATGGTGATGTCCGAGTTTGGGCAATGGTTGGCGTGGCGGTGGCTTGATGGCTGGGAAGGCGGCGACCACGGAGAGGGTGATGCATGGTCGAAAAGAGAAGAGAGTGAGTCCGTGTCGTGATGCGACACGGACACAGGAGTTTGTTTAAAGGTTAGGCTTAGGATGGCGTTGGTGATCTATCCTGCGAGACACGGTAAGACGTCGAGTCCGGGGTTTTCAAAATTTAATATTAAATAAATTTCGAAAATAGAATAAATTTATATGTCTCATATAAAATGAACATTTGCATAAAACCTCATTTTTAAATTACCATTTATATAAACTTCCATGATGTAAAATAAAGTTTTGGAAATTCCAAATGCGACGTATTTTACAACTTTAAGTAATCGAAAATATTTATTATTTATTATTTGAAAAACCAAGATTTTTAAAATAAAATGTTTTTACAAAAGTATGTACCTCGCACATATTCGCACTCGACGAGACATACGAAAATACGAACTCGTACGTGATGTCCCATACGACAAATTTGTATGCGACGTGTAATACGACTATGCGACGTACCATACCAAGTAAAAATTTTAAATACTCAATTTATATAAAAAAAATTAAGTAGAAATTTAGGGGTTTACAGTAGATAAAGATGATCCTGAGGGAAATTCTCTGATTTATCATTTCTTCAGACAAGCCGAGTTCAAGATGTCAGAAAAGGCGGTGCTAAACGCTTTCCTGATGATATGGCTTCGTGACTGTGTAGTCCCTGGTGGTTCAGGGTCTGTTGAGAGGATCATCCGAGGGATGATACTTCCGGCTGTAAGGCTGGCCTTTGGACGCCCACTGGCTTTGCTTCCAGCGATGGTTTGTGCCATCCAACGGAGTTTACGACATTTTGTTGTGCATACGATATCACCCAAAGGTAGGAAGGACTTTGCTAGGACTGAGTTACCCTTCCACTATCTGATGGGGTGGCTGGTACTGCATTATCCCAAATTGATAAACGCCGGGCTGATGGCCAATTCTTTGTCGGGAGATGCCTTCATCCGGAGGTTCAGAGACACGGATTGGACTACTACAGGGATGCCTGTTTGTAGGAGGGCTCTGAGTTTTCTGCAGAATTATGAATTCTTCAAAGTATCGCCTCTATCTGGTAGCGGTCATGTGGGAGACACCCTAGTAGATGAGGGAGCACTCACTACTAGTCTTCCTATTGGAGCATTTCGTTGGCTCCAAGCCATTAGGCCTTCTCATCTGGTATTCAGGAACATGAACCATGTTTTCCTGGAACCTTATTTGCCAAGCCGTTTTATACGACAGTTTGGTTACAGCCAGCTTCTTTTGGGCAATCCCAGCCCTTATCTCCATTCGATAGGGAGTCTAATCGACGGGGCGCGTACATAGGGTTATTATAATGCTGGATGTACACGGGCAGTTTTTACCTTGCTCGAAGATAAACCTAACACCCACATGCTCTTTGCTGCAGCTAAGTTCTTATCCAGGTCAATACCTTTCTTTCTGGGTATGATCGTGAGCATAGTTTTATATCGAAGACCAAGCTTGCCCCTACCCTTGCTGATATAGGGCGAGCACGTACAATGGGGAGTAGAAAAAAGGAAGTCACCGTGCCCATAATTGAACCAGCTGTAGCGCCGCAACAGAGAATTATTGAAGAGCCTACCACTGAAGAACCTCTTCCTACAGTCTCTCATAAGAGGAAGGCTCCCACCGGGCTGGTTCTATGGCCAAAAAGGACGAAGGTGGTTGTTTCCCGGAGGAGGAAGGTTGTGGACGTGGGTACCGGCTCACTTCCTCCCAGGCGGTCTTCTCGGCAGATGGCGTTGCAGGCCATCGCCATTCGGAAGGTAGACCCTCTCCTAGGCTCCGTAGCCATTCTGGTCAAGCCTTTGGAAGCTTTCTCACCTTTACGTTTGTCCTTTGCACAGGACCCCGAAGTCACAGCCGAGATAGGTGCCTCCTCATCTGAGGAGGTAGATGTGATGACAGAGCCCCCTGCTCGTCCTCAACTGATAGATGAGGGTGGGTCTTCTTCGGCTGTAAGACTTGAGCAACAGGGTGATCAAGGAGAAGGCCCAGACCCTGACGGCGATCAGAAGATCAGTTTCTCCTATGACATATCTGTGGGGGATATGTCTACAATAGGAACTATGATAAAAGATTTGGACGAGAACCAAGTCCAATCGGCTCATCCTCCTGCGGGTATGTTGCCTCTGCGCCTCTCTTCGGATGAGATTTTTAGACTTTAATTCTGCGTGCTCCTCGTGAAGCTGACCACGACTATATGTTCCCTCACAGATAAGGGGAGAGAACCCCTCTTGAAGGTAGTCCCCTCCATTGGGGGAGGGACAGAAGTTATTCCTGGCTCCTCCAAATCCGATGCTGTGGAGAGAGTTGCTATTGAGCCTGTGCCGGCTACAGAAAGGAAGGTCGAGCAGCCTGCTGAGGGGGCTGTTGTTGAGTCTGCTCCTGTTCCGGCTGAGGTTATGGAGGATATCAGGCCAGATGCCACTCAGGGCCTTGATATCGTCTCTCTTGAGCAATTTGGGCTTGCTCTTTGTTTCCCTGAAACCAAGGTTGATAGTGCAGCCCAAGTTGGAGTGGAGCGAGCCGAAGGTACGAAATTACAACTTTTTTGCCTTTCCATCCTCTTCTTTGGTTACTGATTTATATTGTTTTCTCTGTCAGGTTCGGCTTCTTGTCAGGCGTTCCTTCCAGGAGTGGAAGAAACTTTCCAAGCCACTTCTCCGACGACCTCCACCGAAGATGAAGAGATGGCCTAGGAAGTTGTCAAAGCTTTCTACTCTGTATTGAAAGTGAAGCTTCCTAGTGTCCTGAATCGGAATGCCACCTTTGGTCCTGTAAAGGCGGTTGCAGAGTGCTAAGTGGCGGCCCTCGAGAGCATTGTCGGCTATGAAGAGTGGGCCAATGCTCCGAAGAAAGTTCTGAACGACCTGGAGGATCAGGTGGCTAGGTTCCGGGACATCAAACAGCGGAGCTCGACGTTAATGTTCCGTACAGAGGACGACGCTCTGATAACGGCTCTTGCAGAGGAGAAAGCCACCTTCCAGGCAAGGAAGGATACCCTCGTTCAGGAGATGGACAAGCTGGCTGACCAGTATGGCCAGTTCAATGCTGCGAGTGAGGCCCATGCTACCTCAAAGAACCGACTGGCTGTACAGATCACTGAGAAGTACAATCACATTGTGCAGATCAAGAATGAGATCGCCCAGCTGGAAGCTGACTTAAGGGCGGCGGCATCTGAACAAGAGGCTTATCTGTCCCAGGCTGCCCTGACTGCCACCACTTATGCCCGTTTAGAAGAATAGCTGGCAAAGTTGGAGGGGGAACATCAGAGTCTGATCCTCTTTGAAGATGAAGTCGCTCGTCAAGAGGAGGCACAGCGTCGAGCTACTGCGAAGTATGAGGCCGAGATTGCAGCTCTGAGGAACTGCATCAATCGCTTTGTGTATCCTGTAGATTTTTTTGTAACTTCTCTCTTTTTTTTGCCGTCACAGCTCTTGTACTTTTTCCGTCTTTTGATAGACATTTAAGTACAAAATAAAGAATCTTTTCAGAAGTGAATGTGGTTTTGTGAAATATCAATGCTAGAGGTAATGTGGACATAGTAACGATATTTCTGGTGGGTATTCCGCTGGAAAATTTTGATGTGGACCTATTATCCATTTTATATTCAAGTTATTCGAATATAGATAATAAGTTGGACGAAGCTGCTAGTAGAGGTAATGTGGACGTAATAGCAGAAGATTTGTTCTATATCTGACCAAAGGTAATATGGACATGGTAAGATATATAACATTAGGTGGGGGTGGATAATTCAGAGGTAATAAGGACATGATTTATCCTTGATGAATTCTTTGCTCAGAGGTTATATGGACATGGCAAAATATAATTATTTTACTGAGAAAAATAATTATCGAAAAATAATTCAGAGGTAATATGGACGTGGCTTATTTTCGTCAAACCGAGTTTGGACGGAGTCAAAAACGGAAATGATTCCACTGGGGAAGTTTTTTAGAGGACCTATTATCCAGGGCGTATTCAAGACTCTTGAAATACGGATAATAGTTGGATAATTTTTCGAATCATATAAATATTGTACTGTACATTTACATGACTGAACACATGTGAACAGAAAAGGTTATACATAGTATTTCTTCAGGAACTTGCAGTTGATTGGCATCATAAGTAAGTCACCATCATGTTTGGTTAGTATGTACGCACCATTAGAATACACTGATTCTATAATAAATGGACCTTTTCATTTAGGCTGGAATTTTCCTTTTGTTTTGTGCGTCATGACTATTGGTCTTCTCACTGCTAAGACTAGATCACCGACTTGGAAGATTCTTTCCTTCACCCTTTTGTTGAAGGCTCTGGAAAGACGTACTTGGTAAAGCTTAATGCGCTGCTGAGCTAACAAGCATTTTTTGTCTAGCGCTTCGAGCTCCTGGAGTCGTAGACGGTAGCTTTCTATGGTAGTCAACTCGCTGGCTAAGGCTACTCGAAGAGAAGGAATCTGGATTTCTAGGGGAAGAACTGCTTCGCTTCAATAAACCAGAGAGAATGGCGAACTACATGTTGGAGTCCGGACCGTTGTACGATAGGCCCATAGACATTCACCAAGCTTCTCATTCCAATCGTGCTTGTTTAAAGACACGAACTTCTTGAGAAGTTTTATGATGGTTTTATTGAAGGCTTCTGCTAGCCCGTTAGCCGCTAGATTGTAGGCAGTAGAGGCTACATTCTAGATTCGATTCCTATCGCAGAACCGATAGAATGCATGGCTTGCAAATTGTGGACCATTACCATAGATGATCCTGCGAGGTAGGCCGAAGCGGTAGATGACGTGATGTTTAATGAAACTAATCATATTCGATGCCTTCACTTTGGTGAGTGGTATAGCTTCCACCCATTTGGAGAAATAATCGATTATGGCTAGGATGAACCGATGTCCTTTGGAGGATGGCGGGCTGATTGGTCCTATGACATCTATGTTCCAGGCTTCAAACGGCCAAGATGCTATCGTCGGATGTAGAAACTCCGAAGGTTGATGAATGAAATCGGTGTAGAACTGACAAGCTCTACACTTTTTTGCATATTCAATAGCATCTGCTATCATTGTAGGCCAGTAATAACCCATTCTTTTAAGACGATCTTGTAATTTGGGGCCTGGTTGATGTGTACCACAAATTTCGTCGTGCGCCTCCTAGAGTGCATGTTTAGCTTCTGTGTCTGATAAGCATCGTAACAGTAGCCCGTCGTAAGAGCGTCGGTACAACATCTTGGTGGCTGTATCATAGTAAAATTTGAGGGATCGTCTTTGGATGGATACTGCTTCCTTCGGGTCCTCGGAAAGGATTCTATAGGCAACATAGTCTATAAAAGGAAATCTCCAGTCTTTGGCATCGACGTTTGTTTCTGCTGTATAACTGTAATGAATATGCAAGACATCTTTCACATAGAATAGTTCTCGACCAAACACTATGATCGACTGCTGGATATTGGTAGGAACGGTCAAGGAAGCAGCGAGACCAGTTAGAGCATCTGCTTCTATATTCTGTAGTCGAGGTACGTGTTCGATGAAGAATCCAGCGAAAGTAGATGCCAACTCAATTGTTGCTCTGTGGTGGGGGATGAGATCTTCGTGGAGAACTTCATAATCCTCTCGAACCTGACTAACTATTAGCTTGGAATTGCCGTAAGCTTCTAGATAGTCAACTCTTAGTTGCTGCGCCAGTTGTAGGTCGATTAATAGAGCATTATATTCGTCCACGTTGTTGGTGCATGGTTCCACGAAAGAATATGCACGATGTATAACCAGATGATCAGGTGACACGAGCACGACACCTATTCCAGCCACGATATTTCCTTTGGGTCCTGTTCTTGATGCGCCGTCGAAGAACATTCGCCAAATGGGGTTTCTTCAGTTGCAGTGTTAGATTCTACCACTTTGTCGGGGATTTCGTCGTAGAGTTTGGACAATTCTGGCACCGGATGAGCTGCTAGGAAATCAGCTAATGCTTGGCCTTTTACCCCCTTCTGAGGGACGAAGATCATATCGTATGGAGTCAATAGCATTGTCCATATAGCTAAACGGGAATTGAGAGAACCTAGTTTACTC
This sequence comes from Iris pallida, assembly GCA_029216955.1. NCBI lineage: Eukaryota > Viridiplantae > Streptophyta > Magnoliopsida > Asparagales > Iridaceae > Iris > Iris pallida. The sequence goes on along the minus strand of JANAVB010029815.1, from coordinate 8,289,188 downwards.
ATGAGTATTCTGAGAGGATTGACTTTAGATATGATGTGGATAGTCTGCCCAGACACGTAATGGCGTGTCTTTTGAATGGCAAATACTAGTGTAAGGCATTCCTTCTCCACAGGTGTGTATCTGTGCTCGGTACCCACCATTGTGCGGCTGAGATAGTAGATTACCTGTTTATGGCCGCCTTCATTCTTCTGAGCTAATAGGGCGCCAAGAGAATGGTCCATAGCACGGACATATAGTAAGAATGGCTTCCCCATTATTGGAGCTACCAATACTGGAGGGCTTGTAAGATATGTCTTGATGTCGTCGAATGCACGTTGACATTGTTCAGTCCAGACGAAAGATACACCTTTCTTCATGAGCCGGGTGATTGGTTGACACCTTCCAGAGAGGTTCGAAATGAATCGTCTAATGTAGGCTAGCCTTCCTTGTAGTCCGCGTAGCTCTTTGAGGTTTCTTGGAGGATGCATATCGAGGATAGCCTTCACTTTCTTCGGGTCCAGATGTATACCCTTTGAAGTGATGACAAAACCAAGAAACATGCCGCTAGAGACACCCAGAAAAGACTTGGTTGGATTCATCTTGAGTTGGTGTGCACGCATTAGTTCGAACACCGTTCTCAAGTCTTGGAGGTGGTTACCCTTGAGACAACTTTTAACTGCAATATCGTCTACATAGCATTCTACTGTTTTGCGTAAATGATCGCAAAAAATTATGTTCATGGCTCGCTGGTATGTCTCCCCTGTATTCTTTAATCTGAAGGGCATCACCGTATAGCAGTATACCCCCAATGGTGTTCGAAAAGATGTGTGCTTTTCATCGTCGAGGAACATCTTAATCTGGTTGTAGCCTGAGAACCCATCCATGAAGGACATCCGTTCGAAGCTGCAAGTGTTGTCGATCATTACGTCGGTGATCGGTAGAGGAAACTCATCCTTCGGGCATACAGAGTTCAAATCTCGGTAATCGATACAAACTCGAAATTTACTGTTCTTTTTTATGACTGGGATGATGTTGGCAACCTAGTCTGGGTGTTGTTCTTTGCGAATGAATCCACTGGCAATGAGCTTCTTGACTTTATTCTCGATGGCTTCCATGACGTCTGGACGGAATCTTTGTTGTTGCTGCTTCACCGGCTTAGCTTTAGACGAAATATTCAGGCGGTGCATGGCGACTTTAGGGTCCAAGCCTGGCATGTCTTCATAGCTCCATGCGAAGACGTTAATGTATTCTCTTATAAGCTGTATAAGAGATTGGCGTTCCTCGTCAGATAGACTTTTGCTGATGAAGATTGGTGTCTCCTAGATTGACTTGGATGACTTCATCTTCGGTAGGTGGTTCACATTGTTCGAAGCACAGCTCTCACCTAGTATCCATCTTTTGAGCCCATTGTTCAAGCTCGATTGATTGGTCATTGTCTACAATTTGGTCAACCGAAACCATATTGACGGACAGAGTTGTCTTAAATATGTCGCCAATGCTGGAGTCTGAGCCCCAGAGGGAGGAGTCAGAAGAATGAGAACAACAATCTGCTTCATCATCTGATCTTTCGGGAGTTGTTGGAGGAGTGACATAGCCCAAACCAGCACTGTTCCGTTGATAGTAGTTCTCAGGTTTATCGGGAGGAGCAAAGTGTCGTATTGGCAATTGTCGTCCCCGGCCATAATTTAGCCCCTGGTCGCTTTTGATGTCATATCCCATGTTCTGGATGATGTTCTTGTCCTGCCAACTATATCGGAAAAGTTGTATTTTTTCGGAATCATAGTCAGCCTCTGTGTTGTGCTTGGAAGAAGTAGAGTCTGGAACGAACTTTCTCTCGCCAATCATTTGACCGAAGATGATTAGTTCTTCATCCTTCTTTCTGGCTGGAATGATGAAGTAGTGGATATCTTCTGGGTAAACTTTTTCCTGCAGGTGAGGCGTTGTGACCGGCATACAGAGGTGTGGTCCTATGCCGTTCTCTAGAGCGTATATCGTATTTATATAGTAGTTTACAGATGATAGACATCGGAGTAATTCAAAGATAAACCTTCACTAAGGAAATACGAAAGTTCTTCTTCAGGGATAACATCATCCGTTGAAGGTACATTACTACGAGTATTGATATACTCATTGAGGGGATCATCATCTAGAAGAGGGGCCACAGTCTTGGCCGAATTCACCACGTAGGGTAATTCTTCCGGGTTGGGAGGATGAGCATCAGTAGGTTTCTCCCAGGGTGTTTTGTTGAGAGTGATGGTCAATGGTTTGACCTTGTCAGGGTTCTTCTTTTTCATCCAGATTGTGAGAGGCTTCGGAGTACTTTTTGGAGTAGTACGTCCTTTGACTCGGATAATCAGGGGACCATCATTGGAGGATGGACTTGCTTCAGCTTCATTGTCAGCTTCGCTATCGTCATCCTTGGGAGGCTGAGATTGGTAAAGTACCGAATCCCCATAGTAAGCTTCGATGCCCTTAAAAGAATCGATATCATCAAACTTTGTCTTCACGACACCGTCACTGTTGACGTACTTGAAGCATTGGTGAAGTGTGGAAGGAACGATCATGTTCTTGTGTATCCATGTATGTCCCAACAAGACGTTGTAGGTGTAAGCCCCTAGATTTCAAAAAAATAGTTTTTATAATTTTCGATAGTATTTATATACGTATTTTGTAGTGTGTTTTATATTTTATTGATTTTCGTAATGCTTTAAATTTTTTTCCTAATTATAGATTTTCTTCTTGGCCGGTATACCGCCAGTATACCGGTGTATACCGACGGCATACCGCCCGGACATATTTTCTACACTTTAGATATTTTCGGTTTCTGATATTTTTATGAATAGTGTTTCGAATATTTTCGTGAATAGTGTTTCGGATATTTTTGTGAATAGTGTTTAGATATTTTTGTGAATAGTGTAGATGCACTCTATTATCCAATGGATAATTGGTTTTGTTTGAATGGCCATGATTGACCTAGATCTTCACATGGATCATGATCCAACGGCTAAGATTAATTCCTCCTTCTGTATATACCATTTTACTTTCTTTCTCCTCTCTATTTTTTATTCTCTTCACTCTCTCTCTTCATTTTTTCTTTCCTTCTCTTCCCTTGGAGCTTGCCAAGAGCTTGGCCTTGAGGTCTAGAGTGTGGTTTCGTACCCCTCTTGGTGGTGGAGTAGAAGATTAGGCTTGGAGCTTAACCTAGGCAAGTACATCTTGCTCAAAAGTGACATGACCATACTTTATTTTTATTTTCCATAGAAATTAAAGTTTTATTGGCCTGTAATATGCTTCTTTAAATTGTTAACATGTTTAGTATATAGCACTTTTGGTTTTGATCGACAGTATTGCGTAGATCTGGATTTTTAGATATGATTTTCGAGTATTTTGAGGTATTGATCTATCAAATGTTTTAATTTGTGAAAACTAATACTTCCATGTTGTAGGAAATTCAATTCTATTCAATTTTGACTTTTGAAAGTCCGAATTTCGATTTAAAACGAAGTTTTTATGGCCGAAACAAGTTTTGAGTTCAAAAATCAACTTTCTGTGACGGTTCGAAAAATCCGTCGGAAATCCGCGGAAATCTGTCGAAAAATCCGAACTTGCACCACAAAACATGCTGTGACACTTCGGAAAATCCGTCGGTAATCCGCCGTAATCCGCCGGATGATCCGGTTAGGCTGTTTTTGAATTTTTTATATATATTTTAAGTACTGTAAAAATTTGGGAAAATTATATTTAAATACTATGTTAATTTAGCTAATTTATTATAATTTTTTCAGCATTTAATAAGTACTTTTGGTATTTTATAAAAATGGGAAAACAGAACTCATTTTCAGGATACATATGTTTGCTGATTTTTAATAAAAATTTATGAAGGTTTATAAATTCCAGAAAAATTAGTATAAATTTCTATAATTAACAAGGATCATTTTGGTACCTTATTTTATGTAAAATTGAGCTTTTTGTCTATCTCAAAAATTATTGGAACATAATGTACAGTTTGATTTATTTATTGAATAATTACGACTTTTAATATTTTGTATTGTTTTGAGTTATAGACATATTGGACCTCACCCCGCACTATTTTAAAGACCCTAGAAAATTAGTTTGGATATAGTGTCACTCCACATTAGACTTTTATGCTAGGTCCCCACTTAGTTAGTGTCCAGTTAGGAGTCGTATCTCACCACTAGTGTAAAATCTTGAACATAGCTTAGAACTGAGTTTCTATATCATTATTGACAGGATACCGGACATCTATATCTTCGTACTAGTATTCTTGCTTTGCTCGAGGCAAGTACATCGGCAAACTCATTTACTGTCTTTTAATGCTAGAACATGTATTAACCCTGTTAAAATACTGATCCTTGAGGTAGCAAGTTAAATCTTCACATGTTTATTACTTTCAGTACCTGTCATGCTTAGGACAGTTCTTATATCTTCACATGCTTCTTACTGGTTCTCAGTACATGTTTTACTATACTATATACTGCTCTGAGTATTCACATATTTTATACTGCTCCCAGTACCTGCCATGCTTATACTGCTCCCAGTACCTGCCATGCTTATACTAATCCCAGTATCTCTCACATGTTCTATATCGTTCTTGTATCTCTCACATGTTATAATATAGGGTTATGGGGAAACTGACAGTTGAGTACGTGATCATGCCCCCCTCATAGTAGCGAGCGAGGTCGCATTTTATATGCATACCTTGCCGCAGGCCATTACCCCGCATTTCTGTACGGATGTACACCTATGCTTGTGACTTGTACGAAAGTATATTTTATTACATGTTCCCCCAACACTTGTACACCTATTGACCGATCACGTACCTGCTACAGTTTTAAACATTATATATACATCTGTCTCTACGACATATGTATCCTTGCCATGATAGATTATGAGATATACCATGATTCCAGACATGCCATGTTTCCTATGTTACTATGATACTGTGATCCAAGTTGTACCATGAGGCCATATTTCTAGTATTTCCTGTTTTATAGACTTATCACACCATATTTCTTATTGTACATCTCTTTCATTATATATTCAGTACTTTAGTTGTAGAGGTTGTACTTGCTCCCGTCCTGACAGGATAATGTTGTAGGTATTCTTACTGAGGAGGAGTTGCTCTATGACTCATATTATGGAGTTACCGCCGAGGACCAGGCTTTGTCTTACGAGGATGTACCTGCGGAAAAACTCGTCTAGTTGTGTAGTTGCTCGGGATATTTAGTGTAGTCATGTATTAGACTACGTGTTTTGTAACTGGACCTATATCCAATTTTACATTTCGGACTTGTACTTGGACTTATTATTATATGAGATGACTTTTGTGTTTGGAGCATTTATGACTCCTTATTACTTATAGAACTGTTAGCACATTTAGTCTTATCTTGTTATCTAGAGAACAGCTTACTGCGCTTTATCTCAAGCGTAGGCTGGACATGACTCGGTCCGGCCCAACAATTTGGGTAGCGGATTGTGACATATTTTTAGTGGCTGTAAAATCCCTAAATTTCTACTAATTATTTTTATTAATATTTGTACGGATTTAAAATTTTGTATTGTACGTCGCGTAGTCGTATTTTACGTCGCGCACGAAATTTTATTTCTACTCGACGAGTGCGAATATGTGCGAGCGTATATATTTTTGAAAAACATTATTTTTATTATTTTTATAATTTCAAAGAAATGTAGATAATAATTATTACTAGCTATTATTTTCAAGTTTACGAATTTTATTTATGAAAACCTTTTCGTTTATAGCAGTTATTTATAATAAATAATATTCATAGGCATACACATATTTCATAAATATGTTGCTAGTTTATTTTAAATAAAAATGTATGATGTAAAATCCCTAAATTTCTACTAATTATTTTTATTAATATTTGTACGGATTTAAAATTTTGTATTGTACGTCGCGTAGTCGTATTTTACGTCGCGCACGAAATTTTATTTCTGCTCGACGAGTGCGAATATGTGCGAGCGTACATATTTTTGAAAAACATTATTTTTATAGTTTCAAAGAAATGTAGATAATAATTATTACTAGCTATTATTTTCAAGTTTACGATTTTTATTTATGAAAACCTTTTCGTTTATAGCAGTTATTTATAATAAATAATATTCATAGGCATACACATATTTCATAAATATGCTGCTAGTTTATTTTAAATAAAAATGTAATTTTCGAGATTTACTAACATTAATATTTTAGATATTTAAAAATATTTATTATTTTCGAAATTAATATTATTGGTATTTTAGAAAATATATTTGAAAGTTATTTTGGCCATTTAAATCACGATTTGATCTTTGGAATTATTTAAATAGATTAGATATTTGGAATTTGAATTTTCTCAATTGATTTTAAGACAAAAGAATTTAAATTAGATTTAAATTTGGATTTGATTTGGTTTTGGATTTGATTGCGTTTAAATTAAATTATGAATATCTAAATTTGGGTTTTAAATAAATCCTAATCCCTATCTAAGTGGGAATTCTCACATCCTATAAATATAGGCAGGTACTCCTCCACATTATTTCATCCACCAAATTTCCACCAAAGTGCGTGCATTGTGTCCGTGTTCTCTCCCCGTCTTATTCCATATTTTTACATGTACAATTTCATCCTCCCGTGTCGACAGACCCGACACCATAGAAATTTCTACCCTAATCCTAAACCTAAACCAAACTTTGTCCCGTCCAGCCACCAAACCACCATACCACGACACCTCCCCCATTATCCAACCAGCAACCCCCGACCCAGCAGCTCCTCGCCCAACCATCGACAACCATCACCTCTATCCTCTGACACCATTATCACCGCCCGCAGCCTCCACCACTATCATCACAACCGGCCATAGCCGACACCACCACCTACGCCCACAACATTACCCCCAAATCTGTCACCGCCATCGCGGCCATCGCCGCGGCAGCCCACACCGCCACCAAAAACACCAGCACCACCAAAAGAAAAAGAACAGAATTAAACCCTAATCTCCATCGCCGGGGCCTCCGCCTAGCCGTCGAACCATCGCAGCCCTGTCTGAGCGCGAGCCGCACCCTCCCAGTCGGTCGCCTCCAGGTCGGTGTATCCCGCCACCAGCGCCAACTCGCCGAGCCACCTAGAGTCGTCGCCGAGAACCCTAACGTGATCGCTCGCCTCCGCGAGCAACCTCCGTCGACCATCCTCAACCGCGACCGCCCCTCGACTCCAACTTCCCATCCTCGCATCCGCGCCGCCCGTACGCAGTGCCGCCGGCCGGAGCTCCGCCGACCCGAACGCCCCACTTCCTTTCCTCCGCCGACCGAAACCCTATCCCTAGCCGCCGTCCTCCGCCTTGCCCACCGACGACCGCCCGAGCCTCGTTCCGCCATCCGCGCACGCCCAAAACCCTAGCCGCCGGACCGCCTACGCCTACGCCTCCGCTTCCTCCTCGCTCTCAGCCGTCACCGTCCCTTCCCGAACAGCCTCCGTTCCCCTCACTCCGCCTGAGCCAATGTCCCACGCCGCCGAGTCCCTCACTCTTCTCCTCCCCACCGCTCCTCTCTCTCCCCCAGTCACTCTCTTTCCTCCGCTCCCCTTCTTCTTTTTTTCTCAGCAAAATTTTTTTTGTTGTCTCCCTCCTCGGGAGAGAAGACACGAATTTACTTTTGTTTTTTTATTTTATTTTTATTTCTGTCTTTATCTATTTTCTTTTCTTTTCTTTTTTAATTGTTTTCATTGTTTTCTTTACTGTTATATTTTTATTAGTAAACATTTGATTACCGATTGTGCTTTTAGTTTTTCTTTTTATATATATGGTAACCTAATTAAGCACTACAAATTGTAGTAAGGTATTTCTAAATTTTGATAAATTTATATAGCCTAATATTAACGTATTTGTGAAAAATATATTATATGGTTATTTTAGGGTACTTAGAAATATATTTTGTCCTACAAATTATTATTTGGCAAAGGATAGTTGGTATCCCTAAAACCACTTTGCTAGGTTTAGTTATTCTAAATTCTTTTTATACAATAAGTTTCAAGGTCCTTCCAAGAATTTGTTTTGACCCTAGAAATATAGTTTCCTCGGTTTCCTAATATTTTCAAAAAAAAATTAAGTTAGTCTTACTAATAGTTTTCCATCTATGAAAATTTTTTTGTCAACCTTAGAGTATTTTAGCCTAAAATGATGTTCACATTTCAAGTATTTATCCAAAATGAGTTTTGACTAAATAAAATATTTTTACTAAGGTGAGTTGCAGTTTTGGCCTAAAACAATTTACTACTTATTAAATATTTTGGAATATAGTTTTCAATGACTATAATTAGTTTCTCAAAATCATATATATTAATTATTTCTTTTCTTTGATTATCCTTTTCCATGACTAATCCCAATCTCCCTATTCCTTTGCCAATTCCTTCTTTCCACCTACTGACCCTGACCAACTTGACTATTCCGGACTCAATGACACGATCCGTGCCACCATCAGAAGTCACCTTGCATAGTTGTTGCACCGAAGTCACAGTTCATGCCACCATGATTATCGCAGCACACCAGGCGCTCTACCAGGCAAGACACCTTGCCATTAGCTGTTTAATTATTTTTAGCTCATATTTCATGCATGTCTATTATTTTCTTTATAAACTGTGATACATGGCCTAACTGTTCTTTTATATTTTCTGCTGTGTATTATTTTTCTTACAAATTAAACCTAGATTTAAGGGACCACCTTGTGTGTCGCATTCATTGGCCTTGACACGCTGTAAACACGAAGTTGTGTGTCGCATGTAGAACACGAAAGTACGTGATTGGCTGGCCACCAGTACGTACAAGCCGTGCGATAGGAATAACCGCTAATAGAGGTTGCATGCTAGTTTGACTTAGCGGTTATAGAGTTAGCATTGGGAGGGAAGAACATGATTGGAAGTTGACTACCACCCTATCTATCGTAGACTCGCTCGCTACTGAGGAACGATAGGTAGACTATATGCTATAGACTCGCTCGGTACTGAGGAATAGTATATGGTGTTGTGACTCGCTACTGAGGTCCTGCATTGGTATCTTCTTGACTTGACCCGGTAGTTATGCGACCATGAACTGTTCTTAAAATGCATTCACTTAGAACGGTTAGGCTACCCTTATCCGTTAGGTACGAGTACCTTTGGTTTGGGTACTTGTATCTGACCGTGACTTGGAACAATAGCTTGTCGCGGATTAGTTCATCACATCTTGTCCTTGTTTGGTTATAGGTGTGACTTACTACTTCGATGAGAAGGTATTGAACCTTGTTGGGGTCCGGATACCATATTGGATTCATAGCATAGGAAGATGCGTTACCGTGAATTAGTTTACCATCTCCTGTCCTTGTTTGGTTGGGGGGATGGTACGCTCGTTCAGTAGGTGCGTATTGGAACATGTTATAATTCGATTTACTTATTTATTTGAGCGATATTTATTCAGTTTATATGGCATGCTATTATGTGTCTTGTTACGTCCCCCTGAGGACCTGGTTGTCTTGCCAGGTGTGTGCTATTGTCTTTCGCAGGTGCTTTCGCTCTAGCCGTGTTCATTGTCATTTTTCGAGGATGATTGCATTTGGATCGTCTTCGCTTCACTCGCCAAAATTTATTATCTTTTCTTATATATTTTTCCTTTACTTGTTGGTAGTGGATTGGTCTCCGCCCAACATATTGTATCAAGACAAATCATTATCATTATATGATCTTTTATTCATTTATTCTGTGTGGATGAGATTAGTTATGGTTCTACTGCATTTTACAGCTTATGTATTTATACGAGGCTTCCATATATTGGAGTATACTTCGTATGAATACAGCTGGCATGTCCACGTTCCTAGTCCTACGTATTTTGGGACTGAGGCGTTACTTGTTTTTGTGGTGGCCCATGCAGGTCAACATAAATTGTTTGGTTACTTTACCGTACCAAGCAAGCCTGCGTATAGGATTAGAAGTCTAGGATCTCATCCACATACTTGACCATTTCCTTTGATTTATCTACCGTTGACTCATCAATTACATCTTGCTTGCTTGCTTCCGTCCCTATTCTTATCTTCCCTTCGTGCTTGCTAGAGTTTGACCCTACTAGTTGGTTGTCCCAAAACACCCTTAGTTTAATTCTTTAAGTTGGATAGAATATCCCACGACTTGACACACCCTTGGCTATTAAGGAAATACCAATAGTACTATCTAGACCATAGAGACTAGAGAAATCTAACCCATTTGGTCAACCAAGCCTTGGTCAATAAACCATAGAATGATTGTATAGGAATAAAAGACTTAGATCCTTATGACTCTATTCATATTTGATTTTATTTATCTACCATCATGCCTATATTTTTACTCTCTAGACTAATGATGCTAATGTAGCCTACTTTTAGCAAGCTCAATTCTTTATAACGCTTGTTCATGACAAATGTTATTGGAGGCCTCCACTAACAGATTGTCTATCAGAACCGGTGCATAATGGTCTGATCAATCGAGTGCACTTTGGTTCGCTTTTATCGATTATTCTACGTGGACGGAACTTAATTAAACTGGCCTTTACAATCCATCCACGACTGCCTTGACAATTCCTTTGAAATTCTTTTCGGTCATCTTTGAATCACGTACTCGTATTCGATAAGATCGTCTTTTGAACCTTAATGCTTTCGCCTTCACCTATTCTAGAAGGACGAACGCGTTATACTAGGATCTCCTCTAGCCTTTCTATCGATAATGACCATTATCACTCTATGTTGCTACTCGTCCTTTCTCGGCCCTATCATGACTTTCCAATCCACTTAATATAGAAGTGAAATCTAATTCGTACTCTAAAATCGTGCCCTCAAGAGACCATAACTTTGTGGCCTCTAATTTATTTTATTTTCTCGAACCCATACTAATCCTTATTGCGCGTATTCTTCTTAACCATTTATCTTCTTACGTTAATCCACGATTATCTTCGCCATGATTGAAATCGCGACTCTATTGCATGTTTTCATTAAATGTCAATCCTCGTAGCCTCTCACCCCCTACTAATTCTCAATTTTGAGGACGAAATTCTTTTAAGTTGGGTAGGATGTAAAATTCCTAAATTTCTACTAATTATTTTTATTAATATTTGTACGGATTTAAAATTTTGTATTGTACGTCGCATAGTCGTATTTTACGTCGCGCACGAAATTTTATTTCTGCTCGACGAGGGCGAATATGTGCGAGCGTACATATTTTTGAAAAACATTATTTTTATTATTTTTATAGTTTCAAAGAAATGTAGATAATAATTATTACTAGCTATTATTTTCAAGTTTACGATTTTTATTTATGAAAACCTTTTCGTTTATAGCAGTTATTTATAATAAATAATATTCATAGGCATACACATATTTCATAAATATGTTGCTAGTTTATTTTAAATAAAAATATAATTTTCGAGATTTACTAATATTAATATTTTAGATATTTAAAAATATTTATTATTTTCGAAATTAATATTATTGGTATTTTAGAAAATATATTTGAAAGTTATTTTGGCCATTTAAATCACGATTTGATCTTTGGAATTATTTAAATAGATTAGATATTTGGAATTTGAATTTTCTCAATTGATTTTAAGACAAAAGAATTTAAATTGGATTTAAATTTGGATTTGATTTGGTTTTGGATTTGATTGCGTTTAAATTAAATTATGAATATCTAAATTTAGGTTTTAAATAAATCATAATCCCTATCTAAGTGGGAATTCCCACATCCTATAAATATAAGCAGGTACTCCTCCACATTACTTCATCCACCAAATTTCCACCAAAGTGCGTGCATTGTGTCCGTGTTCTCTCCCCGTCTTATTCCATATTTTTACATGTACAATTTCATCCTTCCGTGTCGACAGACCCGACACCATAGAAATTTCTACCCTAACCCTAAACCTAAACCAAACTTTGTCCCGTCCAGCCACCAAACCACCATACCACGACACCTCCCCCATTATCCAACCAGCAACCCCCGACCCAGCAGCTCCTCGCCCAACCATCGACAACCATCACCTCTATCCTCTGACACCATTATCACCGCCCGCAGCCTCCACCACTATCATCACAACCGGCCATAGCCGACACCACCACCTACGCCCACAACATCACCCCCAAATCTGTCACCGCCACCGCGGCCATCGCCGCGGCAGCCCACACCGCCACCAAAAACACCAGCACCACCAAAAGAAAAAGAACAGAATTAAACCCTAACCTCCATCGCCGGGGCCTCCGCCTAGCCGTCGAACCATCGCAGCCCTGTCTGAGCGGGAGCCGCACCCTCCAAGTCGGTCGCCTCCAGGTCGGTGTATCCCGCCACCAGCGCCAACTCGCCGAGCCACCTAGAGCCGTCGCCGAGAACCCTAACGCGACCGCTCGCCTCCGCGAGCAACCTCCGTCGACCATCCTCAACCGCGACCGCCCCTCGACTCCGACTTCCCATCCTCGCATCCGCGCCGCCCGCACGCAGTGCCGCCGGCCGGAGCTCTGCCGACCCGAACGCTCCACTTCCTTTCCTCCGCCGACCGAAACCCTATCCCTAGCCGCCGTCCTCCGCCTTGCCCACCGACGACCGCCCGAGCCTCGTTCCGCCATCCGCGCACGCCCAAAACCCTAGCCGCCGGACTGCCTACGCCTACGCCTCCGCTTCCTCCTCGCTCTCAGCCGTCACTGCCCCTTCCCGAACAGCCTCCGTTCCCCTCACTCCGCCTGAGCCAATGTCCCACGCCGCCGAGTCCCTCACTCTTCTCCTCCCCACCGCTCCTCTCTCTCCCCCAGTCACTCTCTTTCCTCCGCTCCCATTCTTCTTTTTTTCTCAGCAAAATTTTTTTTGTTGTCTCTCTCCTCGGGAGAGAAGACACGAATTTACTTTTGTTTTTTTATTTTATTTTTATTTTTGTCTTTATCTATTTTCTTTTCTTTTCTTTTTTAATTGTTTTCATTGTTTTCTTTACTGTTATATTTTTATTAGTAAACATTTGATTACCGATTGTGCTTTTAGTTTTTCTTTTTATATATATGGTAACCTAATTAAGCACTACAAATTGTAGTAAGGTATTTCTAAATTTTGATAAATTTATATAGCCTAATATTAACGTATTTGTGAAAAATATATTATATGGTTATTTTAGGGTACTTAGAAATATATTTTGTCCTACAAATTATTATTTGGCAAAGGATAGTTGGTATCCCTAAAACCACTTTGCTAGGTTTAGTTATTCTAAATTCTTTTTATACAATAAGTTTCAAGGTCCTTCCAAGAATTTGTTTTGACCCTAGAAATATAGTTTCCTCGGTTTCCTAATATTTTCAAAAAAATTTAAGTTATTCTTACTAATAGTTTTCCATCTATGAAATTTTTTTTTGTCAACCTTAGAGTATTTTAGCCTAAAATGTTGTTCACATTTCAAGTATTTATCCAAAATGAGTTTTGACTAAATAAAATATTTTTACTAAGGTGAGTTGCAGTTTTGGCCTAAAACAATTTACTACTTATTAAATATTTTGGAATATAGTTTTCAATGACTATAATTAGTTTCTCAAAATCATATATATTAACTATTTCTTTTCTTTGATTATCCTTGTCCATGACTAATCCTAATCTCCCTATTCCTTTGCCAATTCCTTCTTTCCACCTACTGACCCTGACCAACTTGACTATTTCGGACTCAATAACACGATCCGTGCCACCATCAGAAGTCACCTTGCATAGTTGTTGTACCGAAGTCACAGTTCATGCCACCATGATTATCGCAGCACACCAGGCGCTCTACCAGGCAAGACACCTTGCCATTAGCTGTTTAATTATTTTTAGCTCATATTTCATGCATGTCTATTATTTTCTTTATAAACTGTGATACATGGCATAACTGTTCTTTTATATTTCCTGCTGTGTATTATTTTTCTTACAAATTAAACCTAGATTTAAGGAACCACCTTGTGTATCGCATTCATTGGCCTTGACACGCTGTAAATACGAAGTTGTGTGTCGCATATAGAACACAGAAGTACGTGATTGGCTGGCCACCAGTACGTACAAGCCATGCGATAGGAATAACCGCTAATAGAGGTTGCATGCTAGTTTGACTTAGCGGTTATAGAGTTAGCATTGGGAGGGAAGAACATGATTGGAAGTTGACTACCACCCTATCTATCGTAGACTCGCTCGCTACTGAGGAACGATAGGTAGACTATATGCTATAGACTCGCTCGGTACTGAGGAATAGTATATGGTGTTGTGACTCGCTACTGAGGTCCTACATTGGTATCTTTTTGACTTGACCCGGTAGTTATGCGACCATGAACTGTTCTTAAAATGCATTCACTTAGAACGGTTAGGCTACCCTTATCCGTTAGGTACGAGTACCTTTGGTTTGGGTACTTGTATCTGACCGTGACTTGGAACAATAGCTTGTCGTGGATTAGTTCGTCACATCTTGTCCTTGTTTGGTTGTAGGTGTGACTTACTACTTCGATGAGAAGGTATTGAACCTTGTTGGGGTCCGTTGGATTCATAGCATGGGAAGATGCGTTACCGTAAATTAGTTTACCATCTCCTGTCCTTGTTTGGTTGGGGGGATGGTACGCTCGTTCAGTAGGTGCGTATTGGAACATGTTATAATTTGATTTACTTATTTATTTGAGCGATATTTATTCAGTTTATATGGCATGCTATTATGTGTCTTGTTACATCCCCCTAAGGACCTGGTTGTCTTGCCAGGTGTGTGCTATTGTCTTTCGCAGGTGCTTTCGCTCTAGCCGTGTTCATTGCCATTTCTCGAGGATGATTGCATTTGGATCATCTTCGCTTCACTCGCCAAAATTTATTATCTTTTCTTATGTATTTTTCCTTTACTTGTTGGTAGTGGATTTGTCTCCGCCCAACATATTGTATCAAGACAAATCATTATCATTATATGATCTTTTATTCATTTATTCTGTGTGTATAAGATTAGTTATGGTTCTACTGCATTTTACAGCTTATGTATTTATACGAGGCTTCCATATATTGGAGTATACTTCGTATGAATACAGCAGGCATGTCCACGTTCCTAGTCCTACGTATTTTGGGACTGGGGCGTTACAGTGGCGGCCCATGCAGGTCCAGACTTAAGTTGTTTGGTTACGTTATTATACCAAGCATGCCTGCAATTAGGATCTTAGGACAACTTGTTAACACTAGGGATAAACAATTAGAACACATAGAGGATATTTAGGATTGCAACATAGGAGAACTCGTCACAACATAGGACCGTTAACTGTATTTAGTCTCTTGCTTGAATTTAGTGGGTACAATTTTGACCAGGATAGTACCCTTGGGATGACCACTAAGGATCTTACTCTAATCTTATCTCGAAATCTGTTTTTACCTGTTTTATTTGCTCTCCTCTAAATTCGTTGTTGAATTTAATTCCTGATTTTCGTTGTTGACTTTGATCTTGCATCGTGATAAATTTTGTCGATTGAATTATGATACATCCTGATAAGGTAAATGTCTGCTTTATTTATGGAGTTTAGAATTTATCGCAGCCATATTAGCTGATATGACAAAAACATAGAGCCTGATTTCGAATATACTTATCCTAATTATAGAATTTATATTTTCTCGCAGCCATACCGGTTGGCGTGACGAGGATTCTAGATAACATGATTATAGGGTGTATACCTTAGTTATGACTCTATCGTTTATTGCATATAAGCTTACTGGTGTGGCAAAAATTCTGGTAACATGATTTCAGGAAGACGTGTATGGTTATCAGATCGTATCTTAACTTGGTTTACTTTGTTATGACCGAATGAGCAGGAATAAATTCTTATTATCATTCTTCCCCGTCTTGATTAACTCTGTTCTATCTACATCTACAACTAGGATTATAGGTTCTCTAGGACTCTCCAACAGGATTGCTTTCATGTTATCTTTTAGACATAATTATTTTTGTGTTTCATCTTTCCTATGACTTGACTAAACTCTTCTTCGTTAACCTCTTGGATAATTCTTCTCGTTATGTATCTCGTTGTCTTCATACCATTCTTGGAGATATTCCGATAAACTTTCCTGTCTTGCTTGACCTTTAACTTGTTTGGACACTGTTATGGATTGCTTAACCCAGTCTTAGGCCTTATTACCTTCTATTTGATAGACGACCGAAATAGCCAAACTTTGTTAACTGATCCTATAGTATAATTATAAATGTATTGTGTGTTTGTGATAAATATTTTTCCTAGGGATTGGTTAGATTAAGCTTATAGGACAAGTATGAGTGACTGACTGTAGTAGACTTGGAAACCATTAAGAACGATTGTATTGATAGTATGAGTTGATGATAGGGTATCTAAGATGGAATAATGAGATATTATATTGTTGTGACTATGGATTGAGGATTAGAATCTTGTGCTTAGCAGTTTAAGGATTTAGCATTTGTAGAATTTTAGTTGGTTATCTATAGCTAATTACATGTGATTAGAGGGTAGATCGATATGTGGAATGATATAGAATAAGTTAGAATGAGATATGATATTGCGTACGAAATCGGGAAGATATCAGTTAAAACGACAAAGAACGAGGCAAAGACATATGTACATTGGTAATTAATAAATCGGGAGTTTTGAAATCGAGGATTTATATTCAGAGGACTTGTTGAGTAAAAAGAAGAAGGGTCTACGCCAAGGATAAGAATTGAACGTATAATTTCAAGGAGAAGCTGTAGGAAAGGATTGACGACAAATAATACAAAGGGCCTGTGGATTGATATAATAAGGATACTTAGGATATGATAAAGAAATCAAGTATTTTGCAATTGAGGTTGAAAATATGGTTGATGATTAAGCATTGTAGGCTTATAAACATACCCAGAGAATGACCTATAGTTTAGGGTATACATAAATGTTCCATGTTAGTATGGAAAGGATATATGACGTAGTTTATGATAGAAGGACTTTGTTGAACCTGAACCAAAAAGATTGTAAAGAGAAACGAAAGAGATGATTTCAAGGATAGCAGTTTGAGTATCGTAGCCAGAGCAGCTACATGTTATAGTTTGACCTATTGGATGATTTTTAATTTTGAGGACAAAATTTTTCGAGGAGGGAAGATTTGTAAGCCCCTAGATTTCAAAAAAATAGTTTTTATAATTTTCAATAGTATTTATATACGGATACGTATTTTGTAGTGTGTTTCGTATTTTTTTGATTTTCGTAATGCTTTAAATTTTTTTCCTAATTATAGATTTTCTTCTTGGCCGGCATACCGCCAGTATACCGATGTATACCGATGGTATACCGCCCGGACATATTTTCTATACTTTAGATATTTTCGGTTTCTGATATTTTCATGAATAGTGTTTCGGATATTTTCGTGAATAGTGTTTCGGATATTTTTGTGAATAGTGTTTAGATATTTTCATGAATAGTGTAGATGCACTCTATTATCCAATGGATAATTGGTTTTGTTTGAATGGCCATGATTGACCTAGATCTTCACATGGATCATGATCCAACGGCTAAGATTAATTTCCCCTTCTATATATACCATTTCACTTTCTCTCTCCTCTCTCTTTTTCATTCTCTTCACTCTCTCTTCATTTTTTCTTCCCTTCTCTTCCCTTGGAGCTTGCCAAGAGCTTGGCCTTGAGGTCTAGAGTGTGGTTTCGTACCCCTCTTGGTGGTGGAGTAGAAGATTAGGCTTGGAGCTTAACCTAGGCAAGTACATCTTCCTCAAAAGTGACACGACCATACTTTATTTTTGTTTTCCATAGAAACTAAAGTTTTATTGGCCTATAATATGCTTCTTTAAATTGTTAACATGTTTAGTATATAGCACTTTTGGTTTTGATCGACAGTATTGCGTAGATCTGGGTTTCTAGATATAATTTTCAAGTATTTTGAGGTATTGATCTATCAAATGTTTTAATTTGTGAAAACTAATACTTCCATGTTGTAGGAAATTCAATTCTATTCAATTTTGACTTTTAAAAGTGCGAATTTCGATTTAAAACGAAGTTTTTATGGCCGAAACAAGTTTTGAGTTCAAAAATCAACTTTCTGTGACGGTTCGGAAAATCCGTCGGAAATCCGTCGGAAAATCCGAACTTGCACCACAAAACTTGCTGTGACACTTCGGAAAATCCGTCCGTCGGATGATCCGGTTAGGCTGTTTTTGAATTTTTTTTTATATATATTTTAAGTGCTGTAAAAATTTGAGAAAAATTGTATTTAAATACTATGTTAATTTAGATAATTTATTATAATTTTTCCAGCATTTAATAAGTACTTTTGGTATTTTATAAAAATGGGAAAACAGAACTCATTTTTAGGATACATATGTTTGCTAATTTTTAATAAATATTTATGAAGGTTTATAAATTCCAGAAAAATTAGTATAAATTTTTATAATTAACAAGGATCATTTTGGTACCTTATTTTATGTAAAATTGAGCTTTTTGTCTATCTCAAAAATTATTGGAACATAATGTACAGTTTGATTTATTTATTGAATAATTACGACTTTCAATATTTTGTTTTGTTTTGAGTTATAGACGTATTGGACCTCACCCCGCACTAGTGTAAAGACCCTAGAAAATTAGTTTGGATATAGTGTCACTCCACATTAGACTTTTATGCTAGGTCCCCACTTAGTTAGTGTCCAGTTAGGAGTCGTGTCTCACCACTAGTATAAAATCTTGAACATAGCTTAGAACTGAGTTTCTATATCATTATTGACAAGATACCGGACATCTATATCTTCGTACTAGTATTCTTGCTTTGCTCGAGGCAAGTACATCGGCAAACTCATTTACTGTCTTTTAATGCTAGAACATGTATTAACCCTGTTAAAATACTGATCCTTGAGGTAGCAAGTTAAATCTTCACATGTTTATTACTTTCAGTACCTGTCATGCTTAGAACAGTTCTTATATCTTCACATGCTTCTTACTGGTTCTCAGTACATGTTTTACTATACTATATACTCTCTGAGTATTCACATGTTTTATACTGCTCCCAGTACCTGCCATGCTTATACTGCTCCCAGTACCTGCCATGCTTATACTGATCCCAGTATCTCTCACATATTCTATATCATTCTTGTATCTCTCACATGTTATAATATAGGGTTATGGGGAAACTGATAGTTGAGTACGTGATCATGCCCCCCCTCATAGTAACGAACGAGGTCGCACTTTATATGCATATATTGTCGCAGGCTATTACCCCGCATTTCTGTACGGATGTACACCTATGCTTGTGACTTGTACGGAAGTACATTTTATTACATGTGCCCCCAGCACTTGTACACCTATTGACTGATCACGTACCTGCTACAGTTTTAAATATTACATATACATCTGTCTCTATGACATATGTATCCTTGCTATAATAGATTATAAGATATACCATGATTCCAGACATGCCATGTTTCCTATGTTACTATGATACTGTGATCCCAGTTGTACCATGAGGCCATATTTCCAGTATTTCCTGTTTTATAGACTTATCACACCATGTTTCTTATTGTACATCTCTTTCATTATATATTCAGTACTTTAGTTATAGAGGTTGTACTTGCTCCCGTCCTGACAGGATAACGTTGTAGGTATTCTTACTGAGGAAGAGTTGCTCTGTGACTCATATTATGGAGTTACTGCCGAGGACCAGGCTTTGTCTTACGAGGATGTACCTGCGGGGAAACTCGTCTAGTTGTGTAGTTGCTCGGGATATTTAGTGTAGTCAAGTATTAGACTACGTGTTTTGTAACTAGACCTGTATCAAGATTTACATTTCGGACTTGTACTTGGACTTATTATTATATGGGATGACTTTTGTGTTTGGAGCATTTATGACTCCTTATTACTTATAGAACTGTTAGCACATTTAGTCTTATCTTGTTATCTCTAGAACAGCTTACTGTGCTTTATCTCAAGCGTAGGCTGGACATGACTCGGCTCGGCCCAACAATTTGGGTAGCGGATCGTGACAGTAGGATACGTTGGCATCGATCACATAGCAGAAAACCTCCATTCAGAGGTCACTGATCTGACATTTGAGACGAATCTTGCCTAGCGGATGGCTTCGACCAGTATTGAAAGCTATGATGGTTGTGTTGGTTGCAGATAGCTTGTGCAGTAGGATTCCCA
This sequence comes from Iris pallida, assembly GCA_029216955.1. Taxonomy (NCBI): domain Eukaryota; kingdom Viridiplantae; phylum Streptophyta; class Magnoliopsida; order Asparagales; family Iridaceae; genus Iris; species Iris pallida. Next base: position 8,269,044 of record JANAVB010029815.1, on the reverse strand, counting down.
GAATTTAAAGCAAACTTCTAGGAATGATGCTGAGGGAGGATCCTGGATCGATGTGCATGCGATCCACCTTGATTACCCCTATATACCCTGTATAGTACAGGGGTCTATCATGACTATTATTTTTGAGTAGCACGTCCTCCTGTGAAAATATGATGTTGGGTACCACTTCCATAGTACTGTGGTAGTGAGTACAGGAGACTGGGTCTTCAGCAGAGGCTTTGACTTCAGCGAGGTAAGAGTCGGCATGTAGTAAAGCTTCGCTTAAGGCCTTCAGCGTTCTTTGGAGAGTCGCAGCAGATCGAACAGAGACAACCTGGCAGGCGTATTGGCTAGCTGCGCCAGTATGTCGAAGTTGTAGGGCCGATCCATGCCTTCGGAAGTTGGCGCCTTCAGAGACTTGTCAAACCGCATCTCTTTCTGCTTGGCTTTGTCCGAAGTTGAAGGCTTAGACGGGCCGGCTTCTGAGCTTGTGGGGGCAGCAGAAGGTTGAGAGGGTACTGCTTCTTCTTGTGTGGGGTCGTATGTCCGAAGATAAGTCTTCCCCGATCGCATCTCGCCAGATAGAACCTCGTAGATGGGAGAGGATGCCATATGACAGGACTTGTATTTCTTGCCCCTTTTTGCTTTAGGAGGTACCACCCCCTATATTACTTCTTGCACAAGGTTCGGATGGACCCACATGATCTCACCACGTTCAGTCGTGAGTGGCACCAAGGTTGAGTTGCGAGCTGGCGGTAGGTTGACGACTTCCATTATTGCTTTGGGAATCGGGACCATGCCGTCCGGGACTTCTGTTGGAGAAAAGTCACCAAACTGGAGAGAGATCATGTTAGAAGATACGACCTTGTCTTCAGCTTCGAGATTGATCACTTGGCTGTCGATAAGCTGTTGTATCTTCTTCTTCAGGACGATGCAGTCCTTGGTGGAGTGGTGCACGTACTGATGGTAGAGACAGTACTTGGGATCGTTGAGCTGGCTCGCCTCTGCAGGACGTCGTGGTGGAGGCAATGTCAGCTTATTACCCTTCGTCAGTGTGTGAAAGATAGTAATGACATCGTCTTCGTCAAAGGAGAAGGTCTCCTTAGGCTTATTGGAGGCGCCCTGTGAATTAGAAGCTCATTTGGATGTGTCGACCTTCAGGACTTCTTTTCTTTTACCCCCACGGACAGGGATAGTTTGAGGATGCTTGCCCTTATCTTCAGATTTGGGTATTTTCAACCCCAGTAGTTCCAAGTTAGGAACATCATTTTCGGCAGCATCAGCGGCCCCAATGAAAGCGGGCCATGTATCATACTTATATATGCCCAGATAAAACTTTACCGTGGGAAGGAAGTTATGTCGACAGGTATCCATAAGTTCTGAGTCTGGTATGCCGAAGGGCATCTTCAGTGCTAGCCGTCTGAAGCGTTCGATGAAGGCGATGACAGACTCAGTCCTCCTTTGCTTGGTCTCGATGAGAGTGGACATACTAACATGCATGCCACTCTCGTAAAGCCTGTTGAGGAACAACCTCTCCAAGTCTTTGAATGAATTGATACATCCATTAGGCAGACTGCAGAACCATTCAAAAGCTACCCCCTGTAAGGTGCTAATGAACAGCTTCGACAAGAACGGGTCGTCTCTAGACAGGTGTAGAGTCTGCGTGTTGAAGTACGTCATGCATTGATGAGGAAAAGTCAACCCGTCGAATGAATTCAGCGTCAGCGGCTTGTAGTTAGGAGGGCAAGTAGCATTCTCCCACTCAGGGGGATAAGGTTGAGATATCCCCATCTTTTGCAGCTCGTCTTTGTATGAGATGGTGTCGAGACGAGCGACCAGGAAATTAATTGCATCCTGTTAATTGAACAGGTGTTAGAAAATAGCTGTTGAACGGTTATCAGGTGTTGTTGGCGAAGGACCACCCCCAGCATTTGTAAGATTTGGAGGAGGTGCAACGAAATGATACTCCTTTTGTAGGGAAAGGGGGTTGTTGCTATGTGCCGGACTAGCGTGAGCTAAGACATTTTGTTGAGGTGGAGGAACAGCCCCAGCAGCTTGAACCGCCATGATACTGGTAAGCATATCGGTGATCTTGGCGAATGCTGTTTCAAGACCCTCTAACCGTTTGCTGGTCTGATCGCTAGCTTCTTTAGGTCTTTCTCCGTCCGCCATGTATGTAGATAATATGTACGGATGAACAGAGGAAACAGTACAACTGGTACTGATACTGTCTGTCTCTGAGTGGACAAGTCCCTCGTCTTCAGGTAGAGGATGTAGATAGTCGCCCTCAGACTCAGAGAGATCGTCGTCCTCTGGAAGGCTACCCCCAGTATGGGGGTCATCTGCTTCAGACCCTGAGGGAATACTACCCCAGCTTGGGATTCTTCGTCTTCTGTACGGGATCTCGCCCTTGACCTGGTGCCCATATTGACTCCTTCAGATGTGACAGCCAGTTGGCCATCTATTGGTAGACTTCATCTTCTCCTTCTCGTAGAACTGAGAGAGAAGGTTGGGTTTGTGGTCCACCGTCTTTGATTGGGGCTCCCGTAAGGAGGACCCCATGAAGCCATGTTGGATGAAACACATAGTGGCTTCTCGTCGTCAGAGAAATACAGCCGTCGAAACACGGACTTTCTCTAAGGCATTATTGTTGCTTTGGAACAACAACAGTTGATAACAATATTGGTGCACGGGTGTACACTATGGATTTTTATGTCCTTCCTCGCTTTACGCTTATGATTTATCATATCGCGTAAGTCAGCGAAAGGGAGTTGTGCCTTACAACCCATGTTGCATGCATCGCTGAGCTTTGCATGCGGGTTCGTAAGGAGAGTAGGCGCATCCAGACTTAGTTCATGTGCAGGGGCAACCCCCATACCTAAGTTCTGTGATGTCCTTGAAGACAGCCCCGTGCTATATGCGTTGGGGCCTGTCTTTTTGCTGTAGGCGCATAGGTCTTGGAGACTGGGCTTGGACGCATGCTTCTTGACAGAATGCTTGAGTCGCCTGGATATGGGCGCATAGTATGGATCCAGAGAGCCTGGGCGCATAGCCTTGGGCGCATGACTCTGAATGCCCAGCCTGCTGAAAGCAGAAGTGTTCTGGTTGGGGCTATGTGCCCAAACACTCCCTTGGACGCATGGCTTTGGGCGCATGCTTGGTGGAGCAGCGCTATTTTCTTCCAATTTTGTCTCTTTCGTTTGTGAGCCTCGTCGGGTTTGGCCAGAGTGCCGCACACCCCGATTCTTGGCATCGTAGTATTTTTCTCTGCCAAGTCTCGAGTGTCAAACACTCTGTTGTTGGTTGTGGAGGGAAAAAGTCACTGGGCTAGTAGAGCCCGGAACGGTGTGAGCCTTCTCCATTTGGGGAACTTCTGTGGCAGAGTCATACGCCCATGTGACAGAGTCCTCCAGCTGCATATCTGCTATGACACTAGCAGGATATGCGCAGCGAGCCTTCGGAAGCCAAGTCTTGCGAGACTTGTTTGGCTTCGCTGATTTTGAGGGAGTAGAGCTATCCCTCGAGAGCATCTCTTCGAACGCCTGCTGATCGAATTTTACGATCAGCATCTTCTGAGTGCTCCCCACTTTGTCGGTATCGAATTGCGTCACCACCTTCTTGTCAGAGGAAAAGGTAGTCCCCAGCAGAGTCGCCATTTTTGTAGACACACAAAAAGAACAAGAAACGTTGTCTTTTCTTTATTGGCACAAGGCACCACAAATCGAGTACGTCTGAGAGATCCTGCGCTGAGGATCCCCGAGTACAAAAAAAGAATTCTGGGGAATAGGACGATGGAGATCGAGCGACAGTTGCTCCTTTACTCCGTTGACACTCCGATTACAAAAGTGGGAGAAAACCTAAGAAAATTGCTAACTCTCGGCTCACTGGCAAGAAGTGCAGCAATCTGGCTCTTGAAAATGCTCTCCGTTCTCTATTTTGAAGAGGGATGAGACCCCTTTTTATAGTAGTTTCTGAGCTGGAATGATATTATGCGCCTACATGAAGGAGACACACTAGTTTTCATGTGGGCGCATAACCCTGCCTTGGGCGCATAGGGTGTAGGCGTATACAAGCTATAAGATCATGGGTTGGTCGTGGTGTTGACGTGGCCGCATGCTTCGGTGCACGACTACTCGTGGAGACTGACGTGGCCGTACACTTCGGTGCACGTTTTGATCATAGTCTTGACTGAGTCAGGCTTGGGCGCATAGCCCTGTTTCAGGCTATGCGCCCTCCTTCACAGGATGCTGGGCGCATATAGCTTCACAGGATGCTGGGCGCATATAGCTTCATAGGGTGATGGATGCATATATCCTCCTCTGGCTTTGGGCACATAAGGCTTGATTTGCTAAAATTTTCATGCTTCTACAATACAATGCAAGAAGAACTCAACCAATTCGAAAGGAGTCAGGTTTGGAAACTTGTTCCTAAACCTGCTGACCATTCGATCATTGGTACTAAATGGGTTTTTTGTAACAAAGTTAATGAGGACGGTTCAGTCACTCGGAATAAGACTCATCTCATAGCTCAAGGATACAACCAAGAGGAAGGTATCGACTATGATGAGACGTATGCTCCTGTTGCATGACTTGAATCTATTTGGATATTTTGTGCATTTGTAAATTTCCAAAACTTTAAACTTTTTCAAATGGATGTGAAAAGTGCTTTTCTAAATGGCTTTATTAAAGAAGAGGTTTTTGTAAAACAACCTCCTGGTTTTGAAAATCACAAATTTTTCGACCACGTTTTCAAACTTAAGAAAGTGCTATATGGCCTCAAACAAGCTCCCAGAGCCTTGTATGAACGCCTTAACACCTTACTAGATAAAGGTTTTTCAAAAGGGAAAATTGACACGACACTTTTTATAAAATCTCTTGATGATACTATTATGTTAATTCAAATTTATGTAGATGATATCATATTTGGGTCTACTAATGAGGATCCATGCAAAGAATTTGCCATGTATATGTAGAACGAGTTTGAAATGAGCATGATGGGGGAGCTCAACTACTTCCTTGGACTGCAAGTCAAACAATACTCGCAAGGCGTCTTCATCAGTCAATCGAAGTATACAAAGGACATGCTGAAAAAGTTTGAGCTTGACAACATCAAACCTATCAGTACTCCTATGGCTACTACAACAAAGTTGGAACCTGATGAAAGCGGCAAACTTGTTGATCAACGTAAGTATCGAGGTATGATTGGTAGTCTATTGTATTTAACTGCTAGTCGTCTCGATATCATGTTTAGTGTTTGCATATGTGCTAGATATCAAGCTAACCCTAAGGAATCACACATGACCGTGGTTAAGCGTATCTTTAGATATCTTAAAGGAACTATTACGGTGGACTTGTGGTATCCCAAAACCACTACCTTTGACTTAATCGGATATTCTGATGCAGATTTTGCGGGATGCAAAGTCGACCGTAAGAGTACTAGCGGCACGTGTCATTTGTTAGGAAAGGCTTTAGTCTCATGGTTTAGAAAAAAGCAGAATTCTGTCGCACTATCCACAATAGAAGCTGAGTACATCGCAGCTGGTCGTTGTTGTGCACAGATTCTGTGGATGAAGCAAACTCTTGAAGACTATAACTTACTATTCAAGCATATATCTATTTTTTGTGATAACACGAGTGCAATTAATTTGACCAAAAACCCTGTATGTCACTCACGCACAAAGCATATAGAGATTAGACATCATTTTTTGCGTGATCATCAACTGTCTGGCACCATCAACTTAGAATTCATTGACACTGAACATCAGCTAACAGATTTTTCACAAAACCACTAGCCGAAGAGCGCTTCAACTTTCTTCGTCGAGAGTTAGGAATTTTGGATGAAACTATCATACAATAGGTTGCACCTGCGTAAATAATGGTTATAACATATATCATTCATGGTGACATTGCTTTGGGTACAAGCCGAAACGGTCCTTCTGACAACAAGGCGTAAAAGCATAAGCGACACGGTGCACTAGTCTTCGGACTACCGCTAGCTGGGATCCGGCCCCTACAGCTAACCTGAGGCAGTTCAACTATGTTGATAAATGTTTTAACAATAATTTACTTCTTGGTTTAAATTATTGCCTACCTAATATCTTTCAAGATTACTAAGTCAAGACAAATCCTATTAAATCCTTCTTCAAAAACAATCTTTTTTGAACTTTTTGAGTTCTGGCACTCTGTCTGCTGAGTTCAGAACCTCCAGCAGCTCTCAGCCATCCATTATTTTCATCCAAGGGCCACGATTTATTACGATCAGCCGGCCCTACTCTTCAAATACCCAAATTTTCTCTCTCTCTCTCTCTCTCTATTACCACCTTCTTCAACCTCTCTCAAAACCCTTTCTCTCCAAATCCTAACCCTAGAACTCTCAATTCTTAAGGATTTCTCTCCCCAAACTCAAGAATCAAGGGTTTGTAGTAATTCTTCTCCATCTCCAACATTTTGTTTGAGGTATAAATCACTCTTCACCATTTTTTTTATTATCTCTTTGTTTTGATTGTCAATGGCTCCTAGATTGCTTAATAGGGGGAAAAGGTCTAGAATTGAAGGTGCTTCTTCATCTAATCATCCTCCTCCTCCACAAATTATTCAACCCATCCATCCTTTATTTAATCCTCCACCTCTATCCAATGCCAACACCTTTGATGAACAAATATTTATCTCATTAGATGCTTCTAATGAGTGGTTTTTGGATTTTAAATCAAGGAGTGTTGAGCCGGGGCATCCGATCAACTTCACCATTTTCTCTGACTTTGATCCTAACTTTAAGGATTTTTGTTTAGATGAACTTGTGTCTACCCAATCCATCATCTATCTAAATGCCATCCAAATGTTTTACTGTAATATGACACAAGACGACACTAGAATTTATTCTCGTGTCGCCGGCATTGACATCTCTTTCGACAATTTTGATCTTACCAAGTATCTTGAAGTTCCCGATCCCAACTCTTGGAAGAAAATCACTGATGCTCGTGAATTCCAATTCGCTGGAGACATCACTCTTGAGGGTTTCAAGGATATGATGTGTGAACCTAACACACGCCCTCGCAAACTTAAGGTGAAGTATCTCAATAATTACTTTTATGAACTTCATCGGTTAATCTTTTCATCTATCTTGCCCAAAACGGGATCCACTGATGAAGTTACTTATCATGAGATCACAGCCCTTTACTACCTTCACTTCACTATCCCCTTCAACTTTTCTCGCTCGATGATGGACTGGATGATTCGTGCAAGGAAGAAACCAAAATCGCTTGTCTACGCGTTGTATCTACCCTTGATCTTCCGTGCCTTTCACGTCCCTTTGGACGAATGTCAGATCTTACCTGCTCCTGCCTTTCTATCCAAGGCCCGCAGAACTACTACTGTCGTTGCTTCTCCTGAGCCAGTTGAGGAGGTACCATCTGATCCTAATACACTCGAACCTAAGCCTCCAGCCAACCTTGACTCTATCTGTGACATGCTGCGTGATCGCTTCCGTTTGGAAGACGATCGTTACACTGCGTTGGATTATCGCACTACTCTTCAGATGAGTGCTATCAGCAACACACTGCACGACATCCAGTACAACATGGCTCGGCATCCCACTATGCCATTTTCTACGGGGCGGGACCCTTCTTGCGAAGGTTACCGGATCGACGACTCCTGGGCCATACGGTATCTAGATTCGGACGCAGCGTTTGTTGATCCTCGTCGCTCTAACAACGACCCCTCAGACACTACTGGACCATCCCGCGCTCTATGATGGTTATGGTTCTGTTCCTGCTGCTGCTGCTGCTGCTGATGACTTAGTTATGCTTTAGTTATGCATTGTAGTTTACTACTTTTAGCACTATGCTTTGTAGTTTCTCTTTTTCATTGTATGACTGCAAGTTGGCTTAGTTTGAATTTTTTTTTATAAATTGCTAGTTCTATTTTCCATGGTTGTGCTATTGCAATTCTTCTTCTTGTTAATCATTTATATATTTATGGGGGAGCACTTCGATATTTTTTGTGATAAATGACAAAGGGGGAGACATATTTGATTATATATGTTTGTATATTATCATGTTGTGTTTGGATAAAAGCTTTGTCTCAGGATATATCTATTTACGGGGGAGCCTGCATATCCATCTACGGGGGAGCTATTCATTCCATTCATTTTTTTGCTCTTACTCCCTACAACATGTGTCCAAGTATAAACATTGGGGCATACAAATATTGTTTTGTCAATTATCAAAATGGGAGAGATTGTTGACCCAAACTGGATCATAGTCAACCTAATTTTGAGTATTAACAAAAATGATATCTGTTATGATCCAATATGACACATCAAGCCAAAATCAGAACATCATCACATATCGGTTCAAAACGGACGTCATCAACATATGTTGCTATTACTTGTATTATGTGTCTGTATTTCTATATTTATTTGAGTCTAGGATTATGTACGCTGAGTAGCACTGAGTGTCTTAAACCTAGAATCACTTATCCAAAGCTCCACCAAACAATCACCAAACCAAACCAAGCCCAACATCTCAACCAAATTGAACATTTTGGCCCAAGAAAGTAGAAATCGGGCCGAACTCTGGTTCCTGAAAATCAGGATCCTAATTTCTAGGGTTTGCTGGTTGCTAGTTGTCCAACGGCTAAAATTTGAATTTTGGGACAGAATTCTGGCCGAACTCTGCCTCCCTGGACTAGTATATATAGGCCATGATTTCTTTCTTTTTCATTAATCTCATCTTCTCATCTTCTATAGCCTTATACTTTCTAAGCCTACTCTTCCCATTTACTAGCCACACAACTTCCTAAGCCCCAAGGTGCTCAGTGCAATTCAGCTAGAAGTTCTGTGCAAGAGTTTGAAAGTAGTCGCTTGGACAATTCCAAGTTTTGCCTCAGCGAAAGTGTAAGAAGTTGGTGTTGACACAAAGTCACAGTCAACCAAATATTGACTACATTGACTAAATAATATCTGTATAAATTCAATACGACACACGACGTCTGCATTCAGTTCAGGACAGACAACAGCTCAGTTTCCGACTCTCAGTGTATTTTCGAGTCTGTACTTTTACATTTTATTGAGTCTAGAAATATGTACTCTGAGTTATGCTGAGCTCTTGGAACTTAGTCTATAAGCCTACCCAAAATCCCAAGCTCCACCAAAACAAATTGCCCACAAGTTCCACTTAGGACCACTCTGTGCTCTGGAGACAGAGTTCGGGCCGAACTCTGTCCCCTAGAAATCAGGAACCCTAATTTTAGGGTTAGCTGGTTGCTAGCTGTCCAACGGCCAAATTTTTGAATTTCCCTACCCGAATTCTGGCCGAATTCTGCCTCTAAAAACACTATAAATAGGGCATGAATTCTCTCATTTCAATTCACTCAATCTTCTCTTCTCTTCTCTCCTACAAGCTCAATAAGCCATACCCTTCCCATCTACTAGCCACAAGCCTCCTAAGTCTCGAGTGCTCAGCATCTCTCAGTTAGGATTCTTGTGCAAGAGTCGAAGAAGTCGCTTGGACAATTCCAAGCAAATCGCCACTGCGATTCTCTGTTAGAAGTTGACGTGCTCTTCTGAAGAAAAGGCACGGGTTGTAAACTACTATTTCACAAATAGTGGATTTAATCCTGAGCTAGAGTTCTCAGGCCTGGACTAGTCCTCCACGAGGGAAACCAGGTTAAAATTGCTGTGTTTGCGTATGCTCTTCTGCTCTTCATTTATTTTCCGCACTTTACTTTGATTATTTATTGTTGGTGAAAGAGTTATTTTAATTGGCTATTTTTCTATATAAACTCTATTCACCCCCCTCTAGAGTTGCCAAACTGTTCTTCAATTGGTATCAGAGCTCTGTTCTCTTTACAAGGACTAACATCCTAAGAGCTGATCCATGGCAACCACACAATCCTTGATTTCCAATCATGGTGAAGGTCAGTCCACTCATAGGCCTCCCCTATTTGATGGGACTAACTACACATATTGGAAAACAAGGATGAGCTTCTATCTTAAGTCTCTAGACTTTGACCTGTGGACTGTCGTCACTGACGGTTACAAAAAGCCCGCCAGGATAGTTGTCGATGGTGACCTCATTGAGAAACCACACGACAAATATTCTGTCGAGGAGAAGAAACAGGCAAGTCTAGATGCTAGGGCTATTAATGCTTTATTCTGTGCTATAGACAGGAATGAGTTCAACAGGGTCTCTACATGCACCACTGCTCATGAAGTATGGAGACTTCTAGAAGTGACGCATGAAGGAACCACACAGGTCAAGGAATCTAAAATAAGCCGTCTCACTCAAGAATACGAAGCCTTCAAGATGAAGCCAAGTGAGACGATCACTCAAATGATCACAAGATTCCTCGACATCATCAATCCTCTATCTTCGCTTGGAAAGCAGTACTCAAACCACGAGAAGATTCGTAAGCTGCTCAGAGGGCTACCAAAGATTTGGAACCCTAAGGTGACAGCCATCATAGAAGGAAACGATCTCACAACAATGTCAATGGAGACCTTGATGGGTAAGCTTATGACTCACGAGCTTGACCTCAAGGACTTCGAAGAGCCTGCTCCGAAGACCAGGGAGATCGCACTTAAAGCTCATCAACGAAGAGCTAATCATGATGAGACCGAAGAAGATAATTCTGATGATGAAGACCAAGCTCTCATGGTTCGCAACTTCAGGAAATTCCTTCGCTTCAACCGAAGGAAGAAGGAATCTCAAGAAGACGATGAAGAAGAACCAACTTGTTACGGTTGCAAGAAAACTGGACATGTCCGAAAAGACTGCCCATTCCTGAAGAAGAGCAACCGCTATGAGAAGCCTTACAAAAAGAACTCATCAAAGAAATATGCCAACACAGGTATCTGGCATGAAAGTGAAGCAAGTGACTCTGAGGAAGAAAAGGACTCTCCTTAAGATACAGCAAATGTGTGCCTGATGCAACTTCTAACAAGGTATCTAACGAAACTCTGGATGACTTCTCTTTTGATGAACTTGGCGATGCTTTCACTGATTTACTCGATGATCATAAAAAGGTCATCGGTAAATATAAACATGCCAAGGACAAAATCAAAAGTCTAGAAGATGAGATACAAAGAATTTCTTTACTTCTTGATAATGTTAGAAATACATCACCCACAAATGACACTGATGAAGCATCCAAGCTTAAATTAAGCTTACATGATGCTGAAGCACGTATTGAGCAACAAACTCAAGAAATCACTACTCTCAACACGTTGCTTGCTGAAGAAAAGAGTAGACACAAGATTTCCATGACTAAGATTTATGGCTTAAATATTAAGGTTGATGAACTGCAAGCTGTTTCTAAAAGATTAGAAACCAAATTGGGTAAACAGGTTGTTCAACCTCAAACCCAATCACATGGGCACAGCACCACTCATGCTAGTCAACCACGTCAATCTCATGCAGCACATAACCATGCTTTTATATACACAAACTTTCACAAACCACGTGCACGTAAGAACAATTCTCACTCAGTACACACTCATCATGCACAAAGACACAATCAACATCACTCCACACATAAAAAGCATCATGCCATGCCATATAGACAAAATCATCATGCAATGCCATATAGACAAGATCCTCATATACCATATAGACAAAATCATCATGCCATGCCATCTAGACAATATCAGCATGTCACACATCATAGACAATACCATCACTCTATGCCTCATAGACACCATCAACATGCCACTTATTCCATGCATAATCATCTTCACCATGCTAACTCTTCACATCATGTTCATCCTCATCCTGTTGCTTATAGATATTATTCTCATGCTCCTAGTATAAATAAAAATACTATCTGTACTTATTGTGGATTACATGGACACATCTCACCACAGTGCAGAGTTAGAAGACTTGTAGATAAAAGAATATATGCTTGGTTCCCAAAGACTAACTTTTCAGGACCCTCAAGAACTCGGGTACCAAAGGTCATATCTACTCTTGATGTAGATGGACCTTCCCTCCTCAACTGAAAGTAAGTGGATTCTCGATAGTGGATGCTCGCGACATATGACGGGAGACGCAAATCTTTTTGCATCACTATCGATGAAGAGAGAAGGATACGTATCCTTCGGTAACAATCTCAAAGGGCACATTATAGGTAATGGTATCATTGGTCATCCTCCTTCTCCTGTAATAAAGGATGTCTGCCTAGTGACCAAGTTAAAGCATAACCTGCTCAGCATTAGTCATCTTGCTGATCATGGATATGATATTAACTTTGGACAAAACAGTTGCTACATTTATGATAGGTCAACAGGAGACATTGCTTTTGAAGGGAAAAGAGAGGACAACATCTACATTTTCTATCTTTCTATAAATTCTAACAATGCAGGTAGATGTCTATATGCCCACAAAGACGAACGACTACTTTGGCACCAACGTCTTGGTCATGCCAACATGGATGCTATATCCAGGCTTTCCACCAAGAAGCTAGTGAGAGGATTGCCTGAAATCTCGTTCAAAAAGGACACGGTATGTGCCGAATGTGAACTAAACAAGGCAACCAAATCCTCATTTCATTCTATCAACTCTGTAAGTACTACTAGACCCTTGCAACTACTTCATATGGATTTATTTGGTCCAAGTAGAATAGCTAGCCTTGGAGGCAAACTTTATGCATTTGTTATTGTTGATGATTTTTCGAGATTTACATGGGTTTTCTTCCCCGCTAATAAGAGCGATGCTATTTCTGCTTTCAAAATTTTTGTAAAGAAAGTTCAAAACGAAAAAGGCTACATGATTACTCGAATCCGAAGTGATCATGGAGGCGAATTCGTAAATTATGATTTTGAAAGTTTTTGTAATGCAAATGGTTTTGATCATGAATTTTCTTGTCCTAGAACTCCTCAACAAAATGGTGTTGTGGAGCGGAAGAATAGGACTCTTGGCGATATGGCTAGAGTCATATTGAATAAATTTTCTCTTCCGAAATATTTTTGGGCAGAGGCTGTAAGTACAGCATGCCACATTTTGAATAGGGTGCTTATTCGTCCCATTACGAAGAAAACACCCTATGAGCTTTGGTTTGGGAGAACCCCCAATGTTTCTTATTTTAAAGTTTTTGGCTGTAGATGTTTTATCCTTAACACCAAAGACAACTTAGGCAAATTTGATGCCAAAGCTGACGATGGTATCTTCCTTGGTTATGCCGCCAAGAGTAAGGGATATAGAGTTTTCAATAAACGCTCACTTATTGTGGAAGAGTCAACAAATGTGACTTTTGATGAAGACAACAGTGCAGCAAGTACTCTTGATGGTGACGTTGAGCCATCAACTTCTACTCCAATGAATACTTCAACCGAAACTAATTCTCTGGAGGGTTTGCCTAAGAAATTCTCTTTCAAACCTTCTCATCCAGAAAATTTAGTTATAGGAGAAGTTTCACGTGGAGTAACTACTAGATCATCACTAAGAGACTCCGTTGCTAGCACTGCCTTCATTTCACAAGTAGAGCCTAAAAACATTTCTGAAGCCTTTAATGATGAATTTTGGATTTCTGCTATACAAGAAGAACTCAACCAATTCGAGAGAAGCCAAGTATGGGAACTCGTTCCTAGACCGGTTAATCACTCAATTATTGGTACTAAATGGGTTTTTAGAAACAAAGTAAATGAAGATGGTTCAGTCACACGTAACAAAGCTCGTCTAGTAGCTCAAGGATACAACCAAGAGGAAGGTATCGACTACGATGAGACGTATGCTCCTGTTGCTAGACTAGAATCCATTCGGATGCTTTGTGCTTTTGCTAATTTTCAAAACTTTAAATTATTTCAAATGGATGTGAAAAGTGCTTTCCTGAATGGTTTTATCAAGGAGGAAGTTTATGTGAAACAACCCCCTGGCTTTGAAAATCACAAATTTCCCGACCACGTGTTCAAGCTGAAGAAAGCGCTTTATGGCCTTAAACAAGCCCCCAGAGCTTGGTATGAAAGGCTAAGCAGTTTCTTGCTTGAGAAAGGTTTTTCAAAAGGGAAAATTGACACTATACTGTTTATAAAATCTTTCAAAGACACTATTTTATTAATTCAGATTTATGTTGATGATATTATTTTTGGGTCTACTGATGAAACTCTTTGTCAAGAATTTGCCAAGTGTATGCAGACGGAATTTGAGATGAGCATGATGGGAGAGCTCAACTACTTTCTTGGTCTGTAAGTAAAACAACTGGCTAATGGAACTTTCATCTGTCAATCGAAGTATACCAAGGACATGCTGAAGAAGTTCGATCTTGACAACATCAAACCAATCAGCACTCCAATGGCTACTTCAACCAAACTCGAACCAGATGAGAGCGGCAAACCCGTTGATCAACGTAAGTATCGAGGTATGATAGGCAGCTTACTTTATTTAACTGCTAGTCGCCCCGATATCATGTTTAGTGTTTGCCTATGTGCTAGATATCAAGCAAATCCTAAGGAATCTCACATGATCGCGGTTAAGCGTATCTTTCGATACCTTAAGGGTACGGTTACAGTGGGCCTATGGTATCCCAAGTCAACATCATTTGACCTCATCGGTTACTCTGATGCTGACTTTGCTGGATGCAAGGTCGACCGTAAAAGTACGAGCGGCACGTGTCATTTATTAGGAAAGGCTTTAGTCTTATGGTTTAGCAAGAAGCAGAACTCTATCGCACTATCCACAACAGAAGCTGAATACATAGCAGCTGGGCGTTGTTGTGCACAAATTCTGTGGATGAAGCAAACCCTTGAAGACTATAAGTTATCTTTTATGCATATTCCTATATTCTGTGACAATACTAGTGCAATCAATTTGACTAAGAACCCTGTCTACCACTCACGCACTAAACACATTGAGATCAGACACCACTTTTTGCGTGATCATCAGCAAAATGGCACGATTAACTTAGAATTTATTGACACTGATCATCAGCTGGCAGATTTCTTTACTAAGCCACTATCCGAAGAGCGCTTCAATTTTCTTTGTCGTGAACTTGGAATTTTAGATGAAGCAGTTATAAATTGAAACTCACCTGCGTAAATATCGAGTATATTGTGATTCCTTTTCGAAGAATTTGGTATGGGTACAAGCCGAAAGGGTCCTTCTGACAACAAGGCGTAAAAGCCTAAGCGACACGGTGCACTAGTCCTCAGGACTACCGCTAGCTGGGATCCGGCCCCTGCAGCTAACCCATGGCAAATTTGGACTATTGAACCACAGTATATGTCCTTATTTATTATATGGCTCGTTTTCGATTTAATATTGCCTAATTGAGATTTTCTAAAGTTCATTCTGGTTTCTGAGTACCTCTCTATATATTTTTAAATTCAACACTCTTTGTTGACCTCAACTACCTTTTGTTTAACTCTTAAACATTTTCTTCATGTTCTTTGCCTGTTTTCAGTTCTGGACCATTGATCCAGAACTCGGGCCGAACTCTGCCCCTATCAGAGTTCGGGCCGAGTTCGGTTCTTAGGTTCCAGGGTTGGGATCTGGCTCTGCCGTTGGATCAATTCTAATCCAATGGTCAATATTTCACCCGACCAAAGACAAAGCCCTACTTTTTGTCGGGATTCCATCTCTCTCCTTCACTATTATCACCTTTCTCACCTATACAAACTCTTTCCTTGAAACCCTAACCCTAGTTTTTGATCTAGAGTGCTCCATTGCTTCTCAAAATCAAGAAAAAGGGGTTTCTCTCCATTCTCTTCCATTGTTCATTACTTATTTGAGGTACCATTCCTATTTTCTATCTTCTAGTTAAAATCTTTTAATGGCTCCTTGCTTGTTCAATCGTGGGAAGAGAATTCGAGTTGAAAGTATTTCCTCTTCGGATTCTCCTCCATCAATTGAACAAATCATTGAACAACTTCAACCACCTCATCCCTTGTTCAATCCACCACGTCCTCATAATCCTTCCACCTATGACAACAGACTTTTTGTCTCACAAGATGCATCAAACAACTGGTTTAGTGACTTTCGGAATCGTCAGGTATTCACAGGACATCCTATTAATTTCTCCATATTCTCTCAATATGATTCTTTATTCCATGATCTCTATCTTGATGAACTAGTTACCACAACTTCTGCTATCTATCGTCATGCCGTTCAAATGTTCTACTGCAACTTAACCTTTGATGACCTTCATATTTATTCACGAGTTGCAGGTATCAATATATCTTTTGATGACTTTGACTTAGCCGAATATCTTGATCTTTTAGAGCCCAATTCTTGGGAAAAGTTAGTTGACGCTCGCTCGTTCCGTTTTCCCGACGGAATTTCCCTTGAGAGCTTCAAGGACGATTTGTGTACTCCATACACACGTCCTCGCAAGCTCACGGCTAAATATCTCAACCTATATTTTTCTGACCTTCATTGGATTATTTCTAACACTATTCTACCCAAAACAGGTTCCCATGATGACATCACTTATCTTAAAATATCTGCTCTTTATCATCTTCATTTTGGAATTTCTTTCAATCTTCCACGTACCATGATGGACTGGATGATTCACTGTAGGAGGAAACCACGAGCTTTGGTTTATCCTCTGTATCTTCCTTTGATCTTTCGTGCTTTTCATATACCACTTGATGATTGTCCGTTCCTGCCTGCACCTGCCTTTCTATCCAAAGCACGACGCCTTCAGCCTGTCGCTGCTTCTGAGTCATCTGAGCACTCTGCTGATGAGGAGCCTGACGCCCCTCCTCTTGGTCAGGCTGCACCTCCTCCTCCTGCCACTCTTGAGTCTCTTCAGACTATGCTTCGCGATCGCTTTGCTATTGAGGATGATCGCTGGACGCAGCAGGATTACCGTACCACCTTGCAGATCAGTGCCCTTGGGAACTCTCTGCATGATATGCGGTATTCGCTTGCTCGTCATCCTGATCTGCATGTGCCTATTGAGCGGGATCCAGATCGCGCGGGTCATCGTATAGACGATCCGTGGGTCATGAGGTATATGGATCCTGATGATGCTTTTGTGGATCTTCAGATGTTCCAGGACCTTTTCGATGTTCCAGGACCTTCTCGTGCTCCATGATGGAGACTGGCTTGATATGCTGCTGCCACTGCTGATGGTCTTAGTTGCCTTTTGATTTTAGTTATTTCAGTTTGTTATGGATTTATGTACTGGATTTATGTCTTCAAACCCTGATGATGTGCTGGTTGGTGGATAACATTTTATGCTATTTTTCGTAGTTCTACTTTATGTCAGTGACTTGTTTTATTAGTATTATACTGTTTCTTCTCTGCTTGGTGTGGTTGGATTACTTTTCATTATCTATACTGCTATTCCCATGCTTTTCCTTATGCAGTCTATATGATCCTTTATATTGCTAACTGCCAAAAGGGGGAGAAATATGTATATTTGTGTGCTTGTGTTTGCTTTTGGGAAAATATTTTTATCAGGCCACAGGTTCTATGCATTATTTACGGGGGAGAGCTATTGATTCTAGCCCGGCACCGTTCACTGATTACGGGAGAGCTATCTTATTCTAGCTCGGCATTGTTTATGGGGGAGCTGTGTTTTAACCAACTGTGTCCAGGTATGAATATTGAAATATACATTTATTATTTTGTCAATTATCAATATGGGGGAGATTGTTGACACAAAGTCACAGTCAACCAAATATTGACTACATTGACTAAATAATATCTGTATAAATTCAATACGACACACGACGTCTGCATTCAGTTCAGGACAGACAACAGCTCAGTTTCCGACTCTCAGTGTATTTTCGAGTCTGTACTTTTATATTTTATTGAGTCTAGAAATATGTACTCTGAGTTATGCTGAGCTCTTGAAACTTAGTCTATAAGCCTACCCAAAATCCCAAGCTCCACCAAAACAAATTGCCCACAAGTCCCACTTAGGACCACTCTGTGCTCTGGAGACAGAGTTCGGGCCGAACTCTGCCTCCACACAGAGTTCGGGCCGAACTCTGTCCCCTAGAAATCAGGAACCCTAATTTTAGGGTTAGCTGGTTGCTAGCTGTCCAACGGCCAAAATTTTGAATTTCCCTACCCGAATTCTGGCCGAATTCTGCCTCTAAAAACACTATAAATAGGGCATGAATTCTCTCATTTCAATTCACTCAATCTTCTCTTCTCTTCTCTCCTACAAGCTCAATAAGCCATACCCTTCCCATCTACTAGCCACAAGCCTCCTAAGTCTCGAGTGCTCAGCATCTCTCAGTTAGGATTCTTGTGCAAGAGTCGAAGAAGTCGCTTGGACAATTCCAAGCAAATCGCCACTGCGATTCTCTGTTAGAAGTTGACGTGCTCTTCTGAAGAAAAGGCACGGGTTGTAAACTACTATTTCACAAATAGTGGATTTAATCCTGAGCTAGAGTTCTCAGGCCTGGACTAGTCCTCCACGAGAAAAACCAGGTTAAAATCGCTGTGTTTGCGTATGCTCTTCTGCTCTTCATTTATTTTCCGCACTTTACTCTGATTATTTATTGTTGGTGAAAGAGTTATTTTAATTGGCTATTTTTCTATATAAACTCTATTCACCCCCCTCTAGAGTTGCCAAACTGTTCTTCAGTTGGCCTGCTCTTCTGAGTAAAGGCACATGGTGTACCTCTATTTCACAAATAGTGGATTTCTATCCTGAGCTAGAGTTCTCAGGCCTGGACTAGTCCTCCACAAGAAAAACCAGGTTAAAACTGTTGTGTTTGCGTATGCTTTTCAGATCTCTTTATTTTCGTATTAATACTCTGATTAATTATTCAGTTGGTGAAAGAGTTAATCTTTATTTGGTTATTATCGACACAAACTCTATTCACCCCCCCTCTAGAGTTGCCTACACGTACTTCATCCCGAACATTGTTCGATAGCGGCTGGTAATGCATGATCTCGAGATTTCGCTCCCTCACAATGCTTTTATCCAGTTGAGTTACCTAGGTTAACCCTATGTTGGTTTGGAATCATATTCGGTGGTCACATAATCATCCTCCTAGATATCGTATCTTGGTATGGGTACCCTAAGTATGAATCTACATCGGCTCATAGAGTCCCAAATCTGGATCCATCCTTAGTGTAATGCATCAATCAAGCAATCATCGTACCACGCCAATATTACTGACTATTTACCAAGACTATATATGCTGGGAACATAAATGTATTGACGTCTAACACGTATGATAACATAGCACGTAGAATAACACCTAAGTGTACACAGATAATTGTACCTTAGTACACACATATAATATGCCAGCACTTATACAGATAATCATATCAGGAACATGGTCAAGCCAAGTAGTTGTATAGAAATCTCTTGGCACTTAGGTAACATAGGCGCATAGGAATACATTGGCGCATGGGACACATAGGCTAAGCTACTCATAGTATACTAGGGCCAAGACATATAATCAAGCCATTAAGGGATAATAGCAAAAATCATTTAAAAGATAAATCCAACAAAAATAGGCGCATGGGTTCCCAGGCGCATAAGGTAGACATGAACATGGGGTGGTCAGGTTCGGATAGAAGGCAAGTGCATGAACATACCATGCGCATGAACAAACATGCACATGACATGGTCAGACGCATAGCCATTAGTAGGCACATAGCAGCCACTAGCGCATAGCAACCTAAGGCATATAGTGACCTTAAGTGCATGGCAACCTTGGGCACATGACGACCATAGGCACATAGCATCCATAGGCGCATGAGGGCCATATATGCATAGCAACCATAGACGCATGATGGCCATAGGCGCATAATGAACAAACATGTGCTTTCTGCACATGTTGTCATGGTTCATGTGGTAAGTTTTTATGGCTACTTGGCATTTCTGTCGCATGGCCTACTGCGCACATGGAGGGTCGTCGTCCCGAATAGCAAGTTGGGCCATGGAGTTTCTCAAAACTTGTCATGGCCATAATTTCCTCCTCCGATCTCGAAATCAAGCGAAATAAAAGCCAAAACCTCATGTAATCGAATTCTCTACAACGTGGAACAACTACTTTTTCGAAAATAAAAACTTTTAATAGATCATTTCCATAAAAACCCATAAAACCCTAACTTTCAAACTTAGATCTACACTAAACTAGCTATCAAACCTAAAAACTCCAGGAACTAAACATGTAGAGAAAGTTTAGATATATAAGATAGGCTAATAATATGTAAAGAAACCAAAGAAAACAAAATGGCAAGTGGTCTCTCCATTATTGCAAGATGTTCTTGCCTATGGGTCGGTTGGAAGGAGTAAATGAGAGTGAATGAGGAGAGAGAGAGAGAGAGAGAGAGAGAGAATGAAGAGAAAATTTATATGGGAAAGGGATGGTGGCTCCACTAAACCTAGCTCTAACTTTTCTAATCCAATCTACATGTCATGCCACATTATTAGATAATTAATTAAAATTCAGATCACGACACGGTCAGTATTCCATCTTCGAAGCTGTGAACTACACCTAAAACCAGACAAGGATAAGAGGTGGCACACTATTTAGCGACGAGACACTATTTCATGCCATGATGAGGTGCATATGTTACAAATACCATATACCATATTCAGGATCCATGCAGAAAAAATACGCTTATCAGAAACGGGGAGTGACATCAGTGACTTTGTAGTAGTTTGATTCGAGATGCGTTATATCGAAACAAAGTTTAGTTACTTATCAAAATCAGGTTAACCATGACCAAATGAGCCAACAAGTCCCTTTATTGTATCTTAGATACCAAGCGATTGTAATACGATATTAAATCTTTGTACTACACACACGAACCTTTTTCTAACGCGATGTTTGATTGGGCTTTTTTCATGAAAACTATTTTTATCACAAAATTTCCACCAATGTGTAGTGTTTGATAGTTTATATTTTTTTATATAATTATTTTTAAAAAACTATCATTCTTTATAATTTTTCTCCAAACTAGTGGAAAATAAAACTGGCCCAACACATAGAAAAATACCATTTTCTTTGGAAAATAACTATTCTTTGTGGAAAATAGTGAAAACCAAACACAAATTAAGTTTTTCGTAAAAATTTATTTGATTTTCCTCAAGAAAAAAATTACAATCAAACAACGCTATTATGATTTTTTTTAAAATTTATGAAATTTGTTTCCGAATAAAATAATTATGTGGAATTAATCATTTTTTACCAGGGCCGGCCCTTAGCTGATGGGGGCCCGAGGCGAAACTTCCAAAATGGGCCCCCATACATAATGTAAAAAATATATATAAATAAAATAAAATTTTGTTGTAGTCAAGATTTAAACCAAGGACCTCTTAAATATAAGTCTAGCATTATAACCACAACACCACAATGTTTTTTTTTTTTTTTAAATAGCACATGATATGTACTAGTTCTATTGTAGATAATTCCATGTTGGTGCCCTCTTTTGTCAGGGGCCCCTGGGCCGTTGCCCGGCCTGCCCTGGGTCATGGTCGTCCCTGTTTTTTACATGTTTTTTTTACCTTACAATCAAAAGTAATGAAAAGAATTTCGTACATTTCTTTTCCCCAATGGAAAACAATTGTAATATAAAAAGTCCAAGGTTGAGTTTGATTGAGTTTTTTTTCCATGAAAAATATTTCCATCACAAAATTTCGACCAATTGTAGCGTATATTTTCAAAAAAATATATCATTTTTCATATTTTTTTCTCCAAAATGGTGGAAAATAAAACTGCTCTAGCCCATATGAAAATATCAATTTTTATTTACCATGAAAAATAATGACAATCAGAAACCCAAATTAATTCCGTGAATTTTTTTCTTATAATTTCTTTGCTAGTAAAATAATTCCATAAAATAATTTTATTTTTCATACATTTTTCACCTTGTAATCAATTTGTAAGTCTCGAATCCTCGGTATTCAAGTTTTCTCCTTTAGTGATATATTATGATGTTGTTTTACGGTTATTTCTGGTTTAGTGTTCCAGTTAATCGATGTATTGTGTGGTGGGATTTTTTTTATTTATCCTATAAAGTGGCCCATGAGAAATAACAAAATAACAAGGCCCATTACGAACTTGTAGCCAATAAGAAGATGATGCCTGCAACAAATCGATAACATCCGGAAGAGAGAGGAAAAAATAAGTCGGTGAGCTGATTTCTTCGTTTCTTCAACCTCCTCCCCCTAATGGCGACGCTATGGTGCGTTTCGGGAATATCCGCCCCTCCGCTGCCGAAACAGCCGATACGAAGCGAGACGGTCTCTATGCTCTCCTCTCTTCTTCCTCCTCGTCCTTGTGCTCTTCTCTCGACTGGCAGCAGGAGGAGGAGGAGTCACGTGGTTCGCATGGCACCGGAAGAGGAGAAGATGACTCGCCGATCCCCTCTTGATTTCCCAATCGTATGCTTCTTCTCTTCTTCTTCTTAGAACCCTAAGTTATGAATGCGCTAGTAATGTTTCAAATATTTTAGAAAAAAACAATATTTCTCAATTTGATGTTGAAATTGCTTGCGATTCTTAGTAACATCATCTGGTCTTGCCCAATTTTTCTGCTTGGCCAACGGTAGACAAATCTATGTTGTTGAGCTATGATGCGCTGACACAAATGTGACGTGGCGCTGCGACACGGACACGGCACCAGATTTGTGCTAGTGAAATTTGGATGCACGCTGCGCCATTTTGGAGTGCCCTTAGCTTCCTTGAGTTTTAAGCTTTTGGGAGCATTGGGGTTGATTACTTGATTTCACTTTTGGGCTAAGTTCAATAGTCGGTTAGGGTTTGCGGGTTGAATTTGAGATGCTAAGGATTCGTGTAGCTAACCCCGCAAAAATTTGGCCTTGAGGCTTTGCTGACGATGTTATTTTTCTAGTAGCATCAATGGGCTCGTGTAGACTTTTGAAATTCAAGTTGTGTCCATAGGTAGCTGCTGAGCTTGCTCGCGGTCTAGATATCAACAACAATTACATAAAATTAAGTCATGTTAGTGCTTTTTATCTGGCCTTGCAGAGGATAGAGTTGAATGTTAGCAAAATACAGCTAATCAATTGTTCCATGAATCTTAATCTGATACCTGCTTGATACAAATTAGGCCATTTACTTGACAAGTGTAGGGCAAATCTTTATTCTATGTTTGGGAAGGGAGGAAAATCGGGGGAAGGAAAAATTTGAGGGAAAAGTGGATGGAAAATTAAAAGCTGTGATGTTTGGAAAGAGGGGAAGGAAAATGGAGAAGAGAAATTTGGGAGGAAAATTTATGTAGGCCCCACCCAAAAATTTTCCTCCAAAGAATGGAAGGAAAATGAACACACAAGAGGGGATCTTGGTAAATTTACCCAACGACCCTTCATTTAATTTGTTGTATTTTTCTATGTTGAGGAAATCGAAGGTTAAGTAGTAATTTTATCTATGTTCCATAAAAACAAAAAAATAAATTCATTAATTTCCTTTCATTACTTTTTTGTCATCCAAACAAGGAAAGGTAAAATTAATTTTCCTTCACCTCCATTTTCCTTCCTCTCAAATTTCCTTCCCCTCTCCTATAAAGTTCCCAAACATAGTGTTAAAGTAAAGACTAAGTGGATAGTGGTACTTCTTTGCTGCATGACACTTAAAGACATGTTAGAGTATGAATATTCATTTTTAAGCTATGTTGGTATACTCTTATTACGGCTTCTGTACCACAACAAAACAGTACACTCTGAACGATGCTTTAAAGGATATTGAAGAAACTATATGTAAATGCAAGTACACTTCTCATCTTGCCAGTTCTATGCAATGCAGTTTATCTTGAATGCTGCTGTTATGATAAATTGCCCAAAACCCTCCTCTCTCCTCCACCGACCCAAAAACATTTGAATTCTATTGGTTCATAACCTTTACTTCTTTAGTTAACCTTCTGCACTACTGGTACATGACAAATTATCTGAGGATTCCTTTAGGCCCACTTTTATGTAGTAGTATTTTTGTTGTGCATGGAACACGAACGAAGTTACACAATATTGACAGACCACTCACTTTTGAATGTGTAGTGTGTTTTGGAGTATCCATGTTGTGTTTGACAAGGATACTATATGGACACAACAAAGGACTTGGAGTTTTCACTCTTCGTAAAGTACTGTAGCTGGTGAAGAAATTTGGGAAATCAAGTACAACATGATAGAATCTGTGATTATGAGGTTGGCTAGATTTGAACGTATTTTGGGTCTATTGTATTCTACCATATTGGTTATAGACTCTGAGTGAAGCCAAGAGGGTCGTATTTTTATTTCTTCCTAGAAACACTTTTTTGATAACGATAGTTTTGAATGTATGACAGTCACCTAATATTGGGCTCTTGTACTGCGTACCTTTGTGTTTACTAGTTCCTTACAAAGTTCATTTGCTACTACATATCATGGGAGATAGGATCATACCTTGGCTCTATTACTAGTTTCTTAGAAAGTTCGTTTGTTCTTCAAACCACAAGAAGTGGGATTTGTACAACAATTTTTTTTTTGTGTGTGTGCAGCA
Source organism: Iris pallida (assembly GCA_029216955.1). NCBI lineage: Eukaryota > Viridiplantae > Streptophyta > Magnoliopsida > Asparagales > Iridaceae > Iris > Iris pallida. The sequence goes on along the minus strand of JANAVB010029815.1, from coordinate 8,244,664 downwards.
TATGGACTTCTATCCTTATGCTAACTTTAGTGACTCAATGGAAAACATGTTTGGAGATAAAAATTGTCATATGAAATTTGCCAGTAAGGAACAGGGTTATACATGCATGCGTATTTTAGGGTTTTAAGAGAAAGTTCTTTAATATCATTAAATGTATGGAACTAACCAAATTCTGAGGAAAGTAAAATATGTTTGTAAGACAATTGTCTCTCTGAAAGACCTTGCCTACTCTTCACGTTGATTTATCAACGGTATTCTGAACAAACACTCGATATTAATTCTGTTAAACTTTCTTGGGTCAAGTCTTCAGAGTGGATAGTCTGATCCCTACAGAATCCTATCTAATGTTACTTACCGATGTCCGTACTTGATGCAACTTCTTGTTGTTTATTCAGGAAAACTTTTCGAAAGTGATACTATTTGGTTGTCTTACAGTACCATAGAGTTGAATGCAATATCCCATACTTTCTACCTCATCATCCGGAATCTATTTGGACAGTATCTGGACTTCTATACTTATGCTAACTTTGGTGACTCAATGAAATGGATATAGAAAATGTCATATGCAATTTGCCAGTGTAAGGAACAGGGTTATACCTGTTGCGGTCACATGTAGAAAAAAAGTTCTTTAATATCATTAAAATACGGAACTAATCAAATTCTGAGGAAAGTAAAGTACAAGTTTGTAAGACATTTTCTCTTTGAAAGACCTTGCCTGCACTTCACATTGATTTATCAATGGCATTCTGAACAAACACTCAAATGTCAATTCTGTTAAATTTTCTTGGGTAAAATATTCAGAGTGGATAGTCTGTCTTACAGAAACCTATTTAATGTTACTTACCGATGTTTGTACTTGATGCATCTTCTTGTTGTTTATTCAGGAAAACTTTTCGAAAGTGATACTATTTGGTTGTCTTACTGTACCATAGAGTTGAATGCAATATCCCATACTTTCTACCTCATCATTCGGAATCTATTTGGACAGTATCTGGACTTCTATACTTATGCTAACTTTGGTGACTCAATGAAATGGATATAGAAATTGTCAAAAGTGATACTGTGATACTATTTGGTTGTCTAACTGTACCATAGGGAGGAATTCAATTTCCCATACTTTTCCCTCATCATCCCTAATCTTTCCTAGACGAGGAAATCTCGGAACTTAAAATACATTGTGGAGCGGTTTTGATCTGAGCACCTACTTGGTAAATCAAGTAATAAACAAAACGGATGGCAAATTCGTAGATCCCAGTAATATGATAACGAGGAAGAGGTTTCCTATCACATTCCTCCAATAACATAACCTAGCTATTAAAAGAAGTAGCAACATCCCAAAATAGCACATTCCCAAAATTTCCCTTATAGACTCCTTGTATAAGAGTCCATAGCCGCTAATCAAAACAAGGAAAACAATGAAAATCTAATAAAAGAAGACCTGAAAGTTATCTGATTGAATTTGAGGCTCTGGTCTCTCAGCGATAAACCAGAAGCTCCTATCACTCATGAACCGGAGGCTTCTGTTTGAGTGAACTAGAAGTTCCTGGGCTTCCTAACAGCCTAGGTTAGAACCAAATACTTCTACCTTGATGGATTGCGTTCTTGGTTATGTACAGTTGTGCAGTGCTCTCTCTGCTGCCAAACCACGACTAAAGCACCTAGGTCTATATACACGCCTTCCAGGTTTGTGGCAGGGCTAGATCTTGCTTATAGTTACTCTTGTTAGAGAGTTGGCACCGTAACTCGTCTAACTTCAGGTTGACAGCTGATGGTAAAAACTTGCCAATTCGTTGGTGGAGTTTGCTTGACCTTGGTCGTGACCCACAACCAGTTGATTTCTCATGGGAAAAGAATTTGATGATGATAATCTCAGGCCTACATTTCTCTCTGTTTGTTGTGATTTAAAGGAGGTTACAGACTTTGGAAAAAAACCTTCTGATTTTACCTTCAACCCATCACAATCAAGTTCCTCCATCCAGTATCTAAGTACACATGACAACCCATCTATTTAACAATTCAAAATTTGACATTACTCTTGCTTGCTCATTACCTGCCATCTACTCTGTTGTCCTTTGAATGCACCTCTAGTAAACTTTGATATTTGTGTCCCATTTGGGTGTAAAGGAAATATCTCGTGAAGTAGCTAGGAGGCAGGAATACCCCGCACATAATTTGTTTTAACAAAAAGGAAGTTCGCGGTTGGAGGCAATTACAGGCTTATGATTGATTTACTTTGACGTGTTGTACTTCGTAAGCAACCTGGTTTTATTATAGCATGCGGGCAATTTTGGGATGTCTAAGAGCATGCATATGTGGAAGTTGTTCACTGAGTTTTGCATCTATGGTATGCTTGCCTCACTAAACAAGTAAACGTATGCAGAGGCCTTCAAATTTTGGAACTTCTTACAAAAATGAATTATTGGTTTTATTATTGTCTTCAACACTGTCAGGAGTCCAAGTCATGATAATTTCCTTTTCATCAAAGTTCCCAGTACCTGGCTTCGGACCTTTATGAGTATGAATATCAGAGGTTCCAGTTTTGGAGGTTTCTAATCGGAGTTCCGAAGTTCTTGGTTTTGAAATGCCAAAAGTAATAAGAAATTATGTAAAAAGTTAGAAAAATATTTAATACGTTTACGCATAGTCTTATGTATTCTTTACTGTTTCCCGTTAGTTTTGTGATGCGGAACGGAGACTTAAGTTCAACTAATCCAATTTTACGATTAGGATTTATAGGAGATTTAACTAGTGAGAAAATTATTTGTATTGATTAAACACGAAATGGTGTAAGGAGACCTAGCTATCGTTATTTGTTTTGAAATTAACTTACACAACTTATTTGGAAGAGTGTGATTCCGCCACTAGCCTTCGAGAAAGGCACAAACTTCGCTTGCAAGAGAGAGGTCTTCAACACGTGTTTGGACTCCTCGGGATATGGTGCACAAATCCTTGTTGAGGAAGATGATCGCACGTGCCACACGAGAACGGCATACTCTATCCAGATTTGATTTGGATTTTGAAGGAGTCGATCCAACGTCTTCGTGGATTGCTCGAATATTCTTGAGCAAGAGCTCGAGCCTAACATTTCCTTGAGGAACATGAAGTGAGCATGGGTTGATCTGTCAAAGATCGGTTCTTTTAATCCTCCACGCAGTTAGCACTTTCATTACAACTACTCAACTGATAGTTCCTATATAACCTCTCCCTTGTATGATTGTGCCTTTGTTGCTTAGCCATGATATAACATTATTATTTTGTTTCTATGACATCTAATAGTTAATTATAGTAAAGAACTTGTAGTCTAATGATAATTATCTGAACAAAGAGGATGTATAGGGGGAATTGTGGCATCGTATGTAATGGCTGGTGCATCATAGATATGCACTTTCCAGCGTGGAACTAGGGAGGTTATTCTGGAATCTCTCTATGACAAATCTTCAAATAATGTACCAAAATTTCGAAAGAATATGATTATAGTTCCAATATTTTAATTAATTCCTTGAATTTATCTTACTCACCAATTTAAGATTCACAATATACTCTTATCACTTGCCAAATCAAACGGCACACAAATGACAGATTGATATTCATACGTTAGTATTATACTATTAGTCTATTAGTACCATCCAAGGATTCTTCTCCATTCATCTCTATAAAGAATCCAATTTTAGAGAAGAATTAGCAATCTAATACATCTTTTTATGATTTGTCATTCTTTTACTAACGTAAATTTTCTGATATTCTTTTGTGAAACGAAAGGGAGAAATGGTGGCATACTAACAAATGTTTCAAACTTTTATGGCAATTGCAGATTTTATCCTAATACTACAATCATTATGAGTGTATTGTGATACGACTTTTTACTAGAGGGTTCTTCATATGTGAGCTATATTTCCCTGATTGTAATCGGTGTATGAAATATGGAGAAGTGTATATGGAGTCATGTGGTAGAGTCCTTGTCTTTAGGTAGAGAGAATCCTATATTCATTGTATCGATGTCCGAACACCGGCACCGAGCATCATTAAGCTAAAAGAGGGTGATGTGATGTATTAACTAGTTCATGTTTTGGAATAGTTTTATATTGGATTGACTTATATATAGGCAAGTTATTTCTGAGGATAGGTCCTCTTTTAATTGATGGATGGATCTGAGATTCAATTGCTTCTTGGATTCTTTAGTTGCTTCTTGTTCGATATATAATAAGTGCGGGTCTATAATGATGTAATAGTGTTAGCTTTCCTTCCTTACTGACATATTTATGCGGGTCTATAATGATGTAATAGTGTTAGCTTTCCTTCCTTACTGACATATTTATGTCAGTTTCCTGGCTTCTACTCTATTTGCAGTGTTCTAACAAGTAATATCTGTTAATCTACTGCAGGAGTGGGATAGACCTAAGCCTGGGCGGAGACCTGATATCTTCCCACAGTTCAGCCCAATGAAAACGCCGTTGCCCCCTCCATTGCCAGCAGACCCTCCTGAAGAAGATGAGGAAGAGGAGGAAGAGAAAAAAGAGGAAGAAGAGGAGGATCCTGACAAGGAAGAGCCGGAAAACCCTGAGAAGCAGTCTTAGATGCAGCAGTACGCAGGACGTTAGATGAGCATAGGAGCCTCTTGTAGGTGCAATAGAAATATTCCTAATGGATATTAGATGCATATATTTCTTTTAGAAACTTGTAATCTGTTTTAGGTTTTTGACAGGAGTGATGGGGATGGGCAGGTTATGTAGGTGAAGTTTTCTGAGGGGTTATCATGTTTTTTTGTAAGGGGTCTGTTGGACCAATGTAAGATCTTGCAAGCGTATTGCCTATGTTATTATCTGCTTAATTATTTTGAGGAAATAAATGCTGGTGCCAATTGCTGTAGTTAGGGAACAATTTTTATGTCCCTTTATCTACAAATTCTTAGAATTGATATACACGTGATCTGTAATTTTGGATGAAGTTCCACCCCCTCTTTGTTAGAATGCTCAATTAAATTTGAATCTGCATGATACAGAAGAATGGTTTTCGTTTCCTTTTAACCTCGTCTAAGTTGTTTGTGCCCTTAATTTGCATGTATCCGTACCTGTTAAGAGAATTTTCTGCAGTACCTATGATGAGTATTATGTATTATCGACTCTTGCTGCAGTTACATTCCTAGTCTAATGCTGCTGTGTTTTGATGGTACTGAAACCAGTATTTTCGGTAGAAGATGCTATGTACAAGAAAATTTTAAATTTCATACACCGCCCAATGGTGTATGGAACCTATACATGAACCCCAATGGTGTATGGAACCTATACATGAACTCCAGTTAAAACTAACCTTAATGGCTTCTATTATGAGATGATTACTCAGCTCTGAGAGAGCCATGGATAATTCACAACTCAGAAGAGTGGGGACACACTTCACCTGCATTGGCAATCTCATTACACCAGATCCCAGCAATGGAGCAGAACTTGCGCAACGTTGGTCAAAATAAACCACAAAACATTGTTCCTCATGACACAAACACAACGCCGCAAGAAACTGCATGCATGCACACGCACAAACAAATAAAATAAAATACTTAATTAGCCCATCAACAAAAGAAAAAAGGTGAGAGAAGAAGAAGAACCTCTATACTTGAAAGGCAATTCTGTTGGCACCTCAAGTTTTACTTGAGGGCAGTCCAGTTTTTTCCAATTTATTTACAAGTTTGTTACTCCAAATTTTTACTTAAGGACAGCCCACATATTTGGATCTGGACTGCCAAGTTTGTTGACAATCTTAAAGGATTTGGGTAATTTGGATTTGGACTGTCAATAAAGTTGGCAATCCTAACATAAAGTAGGACTGCCAACTTTGTGGACAGTCCTACCAACGAGGTACAAAATAATCCTCTTTTTGAAGAGAGTAAATTTTTTTTATGATGAATTATCTGATGCTTTCCATGATTTATTTACTGATTACAAGAAGATTCTAGATAAGTATAAGCAAGCTAGAAATAATATTATATCATATAAGCGTGAGAATAAAAGCTTACTTGCTTATTGAATAATGCTAGAAACACTTTTATTTCTGATAATTCTACTGAGATTTTCACACTTGAGTTTAGATTGCATGATGCACTTGATTGCAGTGAGAAAAACACTCAAGATAAGGAGGAATTAGAATCAGAAAAGAAGAAGTATTTTATTATTTCATGTAGAATTGATTCTCTTACTGCTAAATATGATGAGGCATGTGCAATCTCTAAAAATTAGAGATTAGGTTGAAACAAACTGGTAATACCTACTACCCAATCAAAGATCTGTCCTATGACACATCATTCGCATGATAGGACACGATCAAAGAAAGCATGCAAACCAAATGCTACATATCACCATGATTTCTTCTACAATTATCCACAGAAAACACAGAAGTCACATGTCTACACAATGACACCTAGCACCCAACATCTCTGCAATATGCAATTATTGTAGTAAACATGGACACATCTCACAATATTGTAGAGTTAAAAATTAGTAAACATGAATGTATATACTTAGATACCAAAGACTAACAAAAGTGGATCCAAGTCTTGGATACCAAAGTCTTCGTCACTTGGTGCAGGTGAAGCTTCTTATATCAAGTAGAACCATGGCATGTGTTGGTGATTACAAAACTACAAATGTCATTCAAGCAATTGCACCAACATAAGTGTGGTCACTAGAATCACTTCGGCAACATGCTTTGTCACGACCCACTCCTAGATAACTGGATACGAGTCGGACACGTCCAACCTATGTTGTAGACAAAGCGTAGTAAGTTGTATGTAAACCCCAGAAAACTCCAAGTAGCATGATCAATCAATCTCATCACAACTACTAGCCCGAATAGATCACCACAACATCACACATTCCACTATAGATTTTCTAAATAAGCAACCCACGTAGGGGTAATTACAAATCTGCCATTCCCGGAGTAGAAAACCACAATTAATTAATCTGAATAAGATATTCCAATGGAGGATAAAATTATTATATAAATTCGATTAAAATATTCTGAAAATGATTAAAATAATAATAAAATATTAGAAAACAATTTTAAATATAATTTATTTAGGAATAAAGGGATTACAAATTTATCCTCCTTATAAAATTTCGTCCTCAAAATTTTCGGAGTGACAGAGAAGAATAAAAGATTTTCAAAGAAGGAAGTTTTAGGTACCAAGAAACAAATCAAAAACAGAAAAGCAAGAAAGTTTTAGGTTCTAAGAAACAAATCTCGAACAGGAAAGTCTAGGTACTAAAAGAAAACCTAAAAGGAAAGATCGGATTGAGAGTTGCGATCCACGATCTTCTCCAACCATGCGAGGAAGGTCTTCAGGTCAAAAGCCTTGCCTTGGGTCTATTTTCAGTATTCTTCTGGAATTTGGACCGCCTCAGCTTCCTCAGTTGTCATGATACAGGCTCGTCCTTGCTGTGGTGGCTGCTGGGTCTGAAGAGGTGGGATCCTCTGCTGAGTTCTTGGTGCTGGTCCAAGAGCAAGGCGAGCAGGAGCCTACGAGCAATTCCTCACCTAATGAGCTGACGATCCGCAGAACAAGCAAAGTCCCAACCTCTTGTGACACATATCAAAGTGATGACCGGGATGGTGGCAATAGGCACAAGTGATCGCCGTCTAGGTCTGCCTCTCTGGCTGGGGTACAAGATGCTGAGGTGGAAGCGACCTCGCTTGGATGTGGGGTCACTTTGATGGGCCCGAGTTGTTGCTAGTGCCTCCATCTCTATCTCTCTTGGTCCTAGGCTTCATGTCCTTCTCAACTCCCTGTGCAACGCTAAGGATATCCTCATTAGTACGGACCCTGCTGGTGGTGACAGCCAAGCGAATCTCTCGCGATAGTCCCTTCTTGAACCGGCGGGATCGCTCCTGGGGTGTGCGTACTAGTGACTCCGCAAAGTGGCTCAGTCGGTTGAACTCTGCCGTGTACTAATCAACTGTCATGCTGCCATGCGCTACTCGCTGGAACTGGCTCTCGATGGCATCTCTGGCGACCTTCGGGAAGAACTTCTTCTTCAATTGTCCCTAAAGTATGTCTAGAGAAGTCATGGTGCTGTTAACTATGGCTCGTCTCGGTACCAAGCGCGGGCGATATCAAACAGCTGCATACTAGCTACCTCTATCTTGAGGTCTTTGGGAATGCGGGCGATTTGGAGTAGCCTTTCAACGTTCTCAAGCCATTCGTCGGTGTAGAGAATCTCTTTTGTCCCGTAGAAATCCAAGGGTCCGAGATCCTTAAAGTCTCTAGCGGTCCCTCGCTTCATTGGTGTAGTCTCCTTGGCTCGGAGTGCATTGGTGACGCTAGCTCGAAAGAGCACGGCCTGCTCGCTCTGAGAGTCAATAAATTTCTAGAAGATTCCCATTAGCTGAGTACTATCAATTGTCACTACCACATTTAAAAAATAGGAATATTTTTGTCAATTTGTATTCTCTATATTATTTTAATATTATTTAAGTAATTCATTGAGAATGTTTCATTCATTGTTAGTTTAGCCCACTAATTGAACCTTAACTAGTGAACCTTATTAGACTAGACTTGACCACTTGAGCCCACAACCTAGGATGAACTCAATTAGCTTCATTTAAGTTATGTTAGACTTAGTTTAGACTATGTTTGAGTCCCATACTTAGTGCACCATTAGCCTTTTGATTAGGAGAGGGTTCATAATGACTTGAAATGGCAAATTAGACTTTTTATGAGGGGATTAGGGCTTCCTTTCTTGGCTGAACTATTTAGTGTATTAATTCTTCTTCTTCTTCTTCTTCATTCTAGAGCCTCCACAAACCTAAGAAAAACCCTAGAAGAATCCCTCTTCATTCCTGTGGATTCCCACCACTAAAACCTTCCAAATTTCTCATAAACTCTTCCAAAACTTCCATTCTACAAGGCTAGAAGCTTGGATATCCAAGGAGCTCGTGGGAGGTGTCCAAGGAGGAGGAAATTCGTGTCAAACTTGACACAAAAGCACCTATAGAAGACTATATTGGGAAATCAACCACCTAATAGGTAAAACTCTTGCATTTTGGTAGTTTTGAGCTCATTCTTCATGCATGACACATATAGGAGCACTCACTTTGGTTAGGGATACCCATGGAGAGGTGAGCAAGGCTCTAAGCCTCATTTTTGTGCATTTTATTTGGGGTTTTAGAGCCCTCCATGGATAAATCCGAGGAGAGCCCCCAAGTGTTTGGTGAAATGCCACATAGGCTATTTTGGGCTTTGATTTCAGTTTTGGTGATAGATTTGAGTAGGTTAATCTTTGTTTATGCTTTCCAATTGGTTTTCTAATGTTTTTCCTATATTATATATGTTTATTTCTTGTCCACATGTTACACATATAATTGTAACAATATATAGGATAGTATATATACATAGGCATGGTTGTGTGTGATGTTTGAGAGTGTACAGTTGTGGACACACAAAAAAGAAGAAGAAAATGATGTTTTTTCTTTTATTGGTGCAAGGCACCACAAATCGAGTATGCCTGAGAGATCCTGCGCTGAGGATCCCCGAGTACAAAAAAGAATTCTGGGGAATGGGACGATGGAGATCGAGCGGCAGTTGCTCCTTTACTCCGTTGACACTCCGATTACAAAAGTGGAAGAAAACCTAAGAAAATTGCTAACTCTCGGCTCACTGGCAAGAAGTGCAGCAATTTGGCTCTTGAAAATACTCTCCGTTCTATCTTTTTGAAGAGGGATGAGGCCCCCCCTTTTATAGTCGTTCTTGGGCTGGAACGACGTTATGCGCCCACATGAAGGAACACGCTGGTTCCTATGTGGGGGCATAGTCCTGCTTTGGGCTCATAGTATGTAGGCGTATACAGGCTGCAGGATCATGGGTTGGTCGTGGCGTTGACGTGGCCGCATGCTTCGGTGCACGACTGCTCGTGGAGACTGACGTGGCCGTGCGCTTTGGTGTACGTTTTGATCATGGCTTTGACTGAGTCAGGCTTGGGCGCATAGCCATGTCTCAGGCTATGTGCCCTTCTTTCGGGGGAGCTAGTATTGGGCGCATAAAACTTCACTGGCTGGGCGCATAGAGATTCATTGACTGGGCGCATGGTGTTCCACTGACTGGGCGCATAGGGCTTCATTAACTGGGCACATGGAGCTCTACTGACTGGACGCATGGAGCTTTTACTGACTTGGACGCATGAGGCTTCATTTGCTAAAAAAATTTCATGCTTCTACAGGACCCCTTCAAAGTTTTTGACACTTGAACAAGTTCAAAATACTTTGAAAGAAGCATGGATCGTCTTCTCATGATGCAACGGGCGCATAGCATGGCTCTCTCGTTTGGGCACATAGTTTTTGGCCAGCCTGTTAGAAAGATACGACTGTTGAGATTTTTTTCGAAATCCGAACTGACAGATTCATCGGAGCAGAATTTGAAGCGGTCCACCCTTCATGCGTCGTCCACGTCAGCAAGTGACAGTCGCATAATGTTCAGGAAGCCGATACTTTACGTGGGCGTATAGGCCGTTGTGGGCGCATATAACGCAACGGGCGCATGGGCGCATACAGCAAGTGGGCGCATAGGAAGTGGCCTGTGCCTATAAATAGGTCCTGAAGGAGAGAGAAAGTTCATTATTCCCTTCTCTTTGAAATTTTCAGAAAACTCTTCGTCTTCTTCTTTTGAGAACCATGTCTCTCAAGGTCGCCAAGAGATCCGCGAAGGGCAAGGGGCTGCGCCGAGCGATTCTCCTCCTGCGGCAGCGTCCTCGGCAGTCCAGGACCCGATTCTGGGTGAGGGCATGCTTCAAAAAACAAAGTCTCGAGCATTAATTAGTGACGCTCGGACTTTTCTTCTGCCCGAGCACTATCGCCTGAGGCAACATGCTTCTGTTGAGCATCATTATGCGCCAACACTGTGGTGTGCCATGCACCGACGTGTTACCATATTATGCGTCCTCTAATCAGTGGCATGTTATGCGCCCACGTACTTCGAGTGTTATGCGCCCACATGTCTCTGTTTTGGGCGCATATTCCTTTGAGCGCATAGCCATTTGGGCGCATAGGAGTCTTCAGGACTTAGTTTTTTCTGTAATTTTTTGAGTCTGACTCCTTTTGCTTTTTCCAGGGATCTGGCTAGCAAATTTCTCCAGGATCAGTATCGGCGATTCTGGGCATGGTGAAGATGCAACACTTAATTTCTCCAGGATCAGTATCGGCGATTCTGGGCATGGTGAAGATGCAACACTTGATACACACGTCAGAGAGCTCAAGACTCTTCATGTTTCGGAAGGGTTCTGGCTGGCGTATTTTTCCAGGACTGTCGTCGGTGATTCTGGGCATTGGGAAGATGCAACACTTGACACACACATCAGAGAGCTCAGGACTCTTCGTGTTTTGGAAGGGTTTTCTCAGATGGTAGGAAGAACCTTTATACATCAAAGAGTCAAACGATAGTTGGACGTCATCGTGAAAGTTCTGCTTTCACGGTTCTTCAAGTAGACAAAGACAACACTAGAGATGTTGTTTTGAAGGTATGGTCTCTTGGAGAAATGGGCCCACGACATCCGCAACATGGAGGAGAGAAGATCACCATTTGTAGGTATTTTAGCATGCAATATTTGCCATCCTCTGTGTAGCTTTTCGAAGGTTCAACAGCCTTGTTTGCTTGCTTAGCAGTAAAACATAACCTCCTTCGCGGGCCACAAAACTACTTTCCGACGAAAGAGTGGTGCTGCCATGCTGACCAAGCTATGTGTTGCTGATGAGTAGCGGACTTTTCCTTCTTTTGGACATCAATATAATCTTTTACTTCTTATCCAGATGAAGAGATGAAGAACCTTTTGTTTTGCTCATGAGATGTAGTCCTGTGAATGTAACTGATTTTGAATAAACAAAATACATTCGCTCAACTCTTTGCTTGTGATATTTGTGGTGATTAGAGAGCCAATGATACAGCATTTGTGTAAAGGGCATCCCGTAGATTTTGTAGCTCCCCCTTTTTTTTTGGCCGTCACGGCTCTTGTACCCTTTTTTCTGTCTCTTGATAGACGTTTAAGTACAAAAATAAAGAATCTTTTCGGAAATGAATATGATTTTTGTGAAATATCAATGCTAGAGGTAATGTGGACGTAGTAAAGATATTTCTGGTGGGTATTCCGCTGGAAATTTTTTGATATAAAACTATTCTGTTTTATATTCGAAATGATTCGAATATAGATAATAAGTTGAATTATGCTGCTAGTAGAGATAATATGGACGTAATAGCAGAGGATGTTCTATATCGGACCAGAGGTAATATGGACGTGGAAAGATATATAGCATTGGAGGGAGTGGATAATTCAGAGGTAATAGGGACGTGATTATCCTTGATGAATGCTTTCCTCAGAGGTTATGTGGACGTGGCAAAACATAATCATTTCACTGGGGAAACGATTATCGGAAAACAATTCAGAGATGATATGGACGTGACTTGTTTTCGTCAAACCGAGTTTAGATGGAGTCAAGAACGGGAATGATTCCACTGGGGAAACAATTATCGGAAAACAACTCAGAGGTAATGTGGACGTGACTTGTTTTCGTCAAACCGAGTTTGGACAGAGTCAAAAACGGAAATGATTTCACTGGGGAAATATTTAAAGGACCTATTATCCAGGGTGTATTCAAGACTCTTGAAATACGAATAATAGTTAGATAGTTTTTTTGAATCATATAAACATCGCACTGTACATTTACATGACTGAATACATGTGAACAAAAAATGTTACACATAGTATTTCTTCAGGAACTTGCCGTTGATAGGCATCATGAGCAAGTCACCGTCGGGCTTGGTTAGCCGGTACGCACCGTTAGAATATACCGATTCTATGATGAAAGGACCTTCCCATTTAGGCTGAAATTTTCCTTTTGTTTTGTGCATCATGACCATCGGTCTTCTCACTGCTAAGACTAGATCACCGACTTGGAAGATCCTTTCTTTCACTTTTTTATTGAAGGCTCTGGAAAGGCGTGCTTGGTATAGCTCAATGCGCTGCTGAGCTAACAAGCATTTTTTTTTCTAGCGCTTCGAGCTCCTGGAGTCGCAGACGATAGCTTTTTTTCAGTAGTCAGCTCGCTGGCTAAGGCTATTCAGAGAGAAGGAATCTGGATTTCTAGGGGAAGAACTGCTTCGCTTCCATAAACCAGAGAGAATGGCGTACTGCCTGCTGGAGTCTGGACCGTTGTACGATAAGCCCATAGACATTCACCGAGCTTCTCGTTCCAATCGTGCTTGTTTGAAGACACGAACTCCTTGAGAAGCTTTATGATGGTTTTGTTGAAGGCTTATGCTAGCCCATTAGCCGCTGGATTATAGGCAGTAGAGGCTATATTCTGGATTCGATTCTTATCGCAGAACCGATAGAATACATGGCTTGTAAACTGTGGACCATTATCACGGATGATCCTGCGAGGTAGGCCGAAGCGGTAGATGCCGTGATGTTTAATAAAACTGATCACGTTTTACGTCTTCACTTCAGTGAGCGGTATAGCTTCTGCCCATTTGGAGAAGTAATCGGTTATGGCTAGGATGAACCGATATCCTTTGGAGGATGACGGGCTGATTGGTCATATGACGTCCATGCCCCAGGCTTCAAACGGCCAAGATGCTACTGTCTAATGTAGAAACTCCGAAGGTTGATGAATGAAATCGGCATAGAACTAACAAGCTCTACACTTCTTTGCATATTCAACAGCATCTGCTATCATTGAGGGCCAGTAATAACCCATTCTTTTGAGGCGATCTTGTAATTTGGGGCCTGGTTGATGTACACCACAACATCTTGGTAGCTGTGTCTGATGAGCATCGTAACAGTAGCCCGTCGTAAGAGCGTCGGTACAGTAGCCCGTCGTAAGAGCGTAACAGTAGCCCGGAGTGCATGTTTGGCTTCTGTGTCTGATGAGCATCGTAACAGTAGCCCGTCGTAAGAGCGTCGGTACAACATCTTGGTAGCTGTATCGTAGTAAAATTTGAGGGATCGCCTTTGGATGGATACTGCTTCCTTCGGGTCCTCGGGGAGAATTCCATAGACAACATAGTCTATGAAGGGAAATCTCCAGTCTTTGATATCGATATTTATTTCTGCAGCATAACTGTGATGAATATGCAAGGCATCTTTCACACATAATAGTTCTCGACCAGACACTATGATCGACTGTTGAATATTGGTTGGAACGGTCAAGGAAGCAGCGAGACCTGCTAGAGCATCTGCTTCTATGTTTTGTAGTCGAGGTACGTGCTCGATGAAGAATCCAGCGAAAGTAGATGCCAGCTTGATTGTTGCTATGTGGTAAGGGATGAGATCTTTGTGGTGAACTTTATAATCCTCTCGGACTTGACTGACTATTAGCTTGCAATCACCGTAAGCTTCTAGATAGTTAACTTCCAGTTGCTTTGCCAGTTGTAAGCCGATTAATAGAGCATTATATTCGGCCACGTTGTTGGTGCATGGTTCTACGCGAGAATATGCATGGTGTATAACCAGATGATCGGGTGATACGAGCATGACACCTACTCCAGCCACGATGTTTCCTTTGGGCCCTGTTCTTGACGCGCCATCAAAGAACATTCGCCAAATAGGGATTTCTTCAGTTGTAGTGTTAGACTCCACCACTTCGTCAAAGATTTTGTCGTAGAGTTTGGACGACTCCGGCACCAAATGAGCTGCTAGTAAATCAGCTAATGCTTGGCCCTTTACTGTCTTCTGAGGAACAAAGATTATATCATATGGAGTCAACAGCATTGCCCATGTAGCTAAACGGGAATTGAGAGAACCCGGTTTAGTCATGAGTATTCTGAGAGGGTTGACTTTAGATATGATATGGATAGTCTGCCCAGACACGTAGTAGCATGTCTTTTGGATGGCAAATACTAGTGCAAGGCATTCCTTCTCCACCGGTGTGTATCTATGTTCGGCACCCACCATTGTGCGGCTGAGGTAGTCGATTGCTTGTTCGTGGCCGCCTTCATTCTTCTAGGCTAATAGGATGCCAAGAGAATGGTCCATAGCGCAGACGTATAGTAAGTATGGCTTCCCCATTATTGGAGCTACCAATACTGGAGGGCTTGTAAGATACGCCTTGATGTCGTGAAATGCGTGTTGACATTGTTCAGTCCAGACAAAAGATATGGCTTTCTTCATGAGCTGGATGAACGGTTGACACCTTCCGGAGAGGTTTGAATGAATTGCCTGATGTAGGCTAGCCTTCCTTGTAGTCCGCGTAGCTCTTTGAGGTTTCTTGGAGGATGCATGTCGAGGATAGCCTTCACTTTCTTCGGGTCCAGATGTATACCCTTTGAAGTAATGACGAAACCAAGGAACTTGCCGCTGGAGACTCCCAGAAAAGACTTGGTTGGGTTCATCTTGAGTTGGTGTGCACGCATTAGTTCAAACACCGTTCTCAAGTCTTGGAGGTGGTTTCCCTTGAGATGACTTTTGACTGCGATATCTTCTACGTAGCACTCTACAGTTTTGTACAAATAATCGCAAAAAATTGTGTTCATGGCTCGTTGGTATGTCGCCCCTGCATTCTTCAATCCGAAGGGCATCACCGTATAGCAGTATACCCCCAACGGTGTTCGAAAAGATGTGTGCTTCTTGTCGTCGAGGAACATCTTGATTTGGTTGTAGCCTGAGAACCCATCCATGAAGGACATCCGCTCGAAGCCGCAAGTATTATCGATCATTACGTTAGTGATCGGTAGAGGGAACTCGTCTTTCGGACATGCAGAGTTCAAATCACGGTAGTCGATACAGACTCGAACTCTACCATTCTTTTTCATGACTGGGACGATGTTGGCAACCCAGTCTGGGTGTTCTTCCTCTCGAATGAATCCGCTGGCAATGAGCTTCTTGACTTTATTCTCGATGGCTTCCATGATGTCTGGTCGAAATCGTCGCTGTTGTTGTTTCACCGGCTTAGCTTTAGACAAAATATTCAGGCGGTGCATGACGACTTTAGGGTCCAAGCTTGGCATGTCTTTATAGCTCCATGCGAAGACGTCAATGTATTCTTTTATAAGCTGTATAAGAGATTGGCGTTCATCGCTAGATAGACTTTTGCTGATGAAGATTGGTTTGAAGGATGCTTCATTTCCTAGATTGATTTGGATGACTTCGTCTTCAATAGGTGGTTCCCGTTGTTCAAAGCGCAGCTCCCACCTGGTGTCCATCTTTTGAGCCCATTGTTCGAGTTCAATTAATTGGTCATAGTCTGCAATTTGGCCGACGGAAACCATGTTGACGGACAAAGTTGCTTTGAATATGTCGCCGCTGCTGGAGTCTGAGTCCTAGAGGGAGGAATCAGAAGAATGAGAACAACGATCTGCTTCATCATCTGATCTTTCGGGAGTTGTTGGAGGAAAGACATAGCCCAAACCAACACCGCTTCGTTGATAGTAGTTCTCGGGTTTACCGGGGGAGCAAAATGTCGTATTGGCAACCGTCGTCCTTGGCCGTAATTTAGCCCTTCGTCGCTTTTGATGTCATACCCCATATTCCGGATGATATTCTTGGCCTACCAATTATACTGGAAAAGTTGCATTTTCCCAGAGTCATAGTCAGCTGCTGTTTTGTGCTTGGGAGAAGTAGAGTCTGGAACGAACTTCCTCTCGCCAATTATACGACCAAAGATAATTAGCTCTTCATCCTTCTTTCTGGCTGGAACGATGAAGTAGAGGATATCTTCAGGGTAGACTTTTTCCCGTAGGTGAGGTGTTGTGACTGGCATACAGAGGTGTGGTCCTATGCCATTCTCTGGAGCATATATCGTATCTATGTAGTGGTTTACAGATTGATAGACATCGGAGTAATTCAAATATAAACCTTTACTAAGGAAATACGCAAGTTCTTCTTCAGGAATAACATCATCTGCTGAAGGTACATTATTATGAGTATTGATATACTCATTGAGAGGATCATCATCTGGAAGAGGAGCCACAGTCTTGGCCGAGTTCAACACATAGGGTAATTCTTCAGGTCTGGGAGGACGAGCATCAGTAGGTTCCTCCCGGGGTGTCTTGCTGAGAGTGATGGTCAATGGTTTGACCTTGTCGGGGTTCTTCTTTTTCACCCAGATTGTGAGAGGCTTCGGAGTACTTTTTGGAGCAGTACGTCCTTTGACTCGGACAATCAGGGGACCATCATTGGAGGATGGACTTGCTTCAGCTTCATTGTCAGCTTCGTTGCCATCATCCTTGGGGGGTTGAGATTGGTAAAGTACTGAATCCCTATAGTAAGCTTCAATGCCCTTAAAAGGATCGACATCGGCAAACTCCGTCTTCACGATACCGTCACTGTTGACGTACTTGAAGTACTAGTAAAGTATGGAAGGAACGATCATGTTCTCGTATATCCATGGACGTCCCAACAAGATGTTGTAGGATACGTTGGCATCGATCATGTAGCAAAAAACCTCCGTTCGGAGATCACCGATCTGGCATTTGAGACGGATCTTGCCCAGCAGATGGCTTCGGCCAGCATTGAAAGCCATGATGGTTGTGTTGGTTGCGGATAGCTTATACAGAGGGATTCCTAGAATTTGAAGCAAACTTCTAGGAATGATACCGAGGGAGGATCCTGGATCGATGTGCATGCGGTCCACCTTGATCGCCCTGATATACCCTGTATAGTACAGGGGTCTATCATGACGATTATGTTTGAGTAGCATGTCCTCCTGTGAGAAGGTGATGTTGGGCACTGCTTCTATAGTACTGTGGCAGTGGAGACAAGAGACAGGATCTTCAGCGGGGGCTTTGACTTCAGCGAGGTAAGAGTCGACATGTAGTAATGCCTCACTTAAGGCCTTTCGTATTTTTCTGGAGAGTCGTAATAGATCGAACAGAGACAACCTGGCAGGTGTATTGGCTAGCTGAGCCAGTATTTCAAAGTTGTAGGGCCGATCCATGCCTTCGGGAGCTGGCGCCTTTAGAGACTTGTCAAACCGCGTCTCCTTCTGCTTAGATTTTTTCGTAGTTTGAGGCTTGGATGGGTCAGCTTCTGAGCTTATGGGGACGGCAGGAGCTTGAGAAGGTTTTGCTTCTTCTTGTGAGGGATCGTACGTCCGAAGATAAGTCTTCTCGGATCGCGTCTCGCCAGATAGAAGCTCGTAGATGGAGCATGACTTATATTTCTTGCCCTTTCTTGCTTTGGGAGGTGCTACCCCTGCATCACTTCTTGGACAAGGTCTAGGTGGACCCACATGATCTCACCATGTTCAGTCGTGAGTGGCACCAAGGTTGAGTTGCGGGCTGGTGGTAGGTTGACGACTTCCATTATTGCCTTGGAGATCGGGACCACGCCGTCTGGGACTTCTGTAGGAGGAAAATTGCCAAACTGAAGAGAGATCATGTTAGCAGATACGACCTTGTCTTCAGCTTCGAGGTTGATCACTTGGCTATCGATAAGATGTTGTATCTTATTCTTCAGGACGATGCAGTCCTTTGTGGAGTGATGCACGTACTGATGATAGAGACAGTACTTGGGATCATTGAGTTGGCTTGCCTCTGCAGGACGTCGTGGTGGAGGCAATGTCAGCTTATTATCCTTCGTTAGTGTGTGGAAGATGGTAATGACATTGTCTTCATCAAAGGAGAAGGTCTCTTTAGGCTTGTCGGAGGCGCCCTGAGAATTGGAAGCTTCCTTGGATTTGTCGACCTTCAGGACTTCTTTCCCTTTATCCCCACGGACAGGGATAGTTTGAGGATGCTTGCCCTTGTCTTCAAATTTGGGTGTTTTTAACCCCAGTAGCTCCAAGTTAGAAACGTCATTTTCAGCAGCATCAGCGGCCCCAATGAATTATGTATACCCAGACAAAACTTCACTGTTGGAAGGAAGTTATGTCGACAAGTATCCATAAGTTCTGAGTCTGGTATGTAGAAGGGCATCTTCAGTGCTAGCCGCCTGAAGCATTCTATGAAGGCGATGACAGACTCAGTCCTCCTTTGCTTGGTCTCGATGAGGGTGTATATACTAACATGCATGCCACTCTCGTAAAACCTGTTGAGGAACAACCTCTCCAAGTCTTTGAATGAATTGATACATCCGTCAGACAGACTGCAGAACCATTCGAAGGCTACCCCATGCAAGGTGCTAATAAATAGTTTCGATAAGAACGGATCGTCCCTGGGCAAGTGTAGAGTCTGCATGTTGAAATATGTCATGTGTTGATGAGGAGAAGTCAACCCGTCAAATGAATTCAGCGTCAGTGGCTTGTAGTTAGGAGGGCAAGTAGCATTCTCCCACTCAGGAGGATACCGTTGAGATATCCCCATCTTCTAAAGCTTGTCTTTGTGCGAGATGGTGTCAAGGCGAGCAACCAGGGAATCAATTGCATCCTGTTGATTGAGCAGGTGTTGGGAAACGGTTGCTGCACGGTTGTCGGGCATTGTTGGCGAAGGGCCACCCCCAGTATTTACAAGATTTGGAGGAGGCACAACGGAGTGATACTCCTTTTATAGTGAAGGAGGGTTGTTGCTATGTACCGGACTAGCATGAGCCGAGACATTTTGTTGAGGTGGAGGAACGGCCCCAGCTGCTTGAACTGCCATGATACTGGTAAACATATCAGTGATCTTGGCGAATGCTGTTTCAAGACCCTCTAGCCGTTTGCTGGTATGATCACTGGCTTCTTCAGGTCTTTCTCCGTCTGCCATATATGTAGATAACATGCGAGGATGAGCAGAGGAAACAGTACAACTGGTGATGATGCTGTCTGTCTCTGAGTGGGCAAGTCCTTCGTCTTCAGGTAGAGGAGGTAGATAGTCGTCATAGGACTCGGAGAGATCATCGTCCTCTGGAAGGCCACCCCCAGTGTGGGGGTCATCTGCTTCAGACCCTGAGGGAATACTACCCCCAGCTTGGGATTCTTCGTCGTCCGTACGGAGCCTCGCCTTTGACCGGGTGCCCATATAGACTCCTTCAGATGTGACAACCTGTTGGCCATCTGTTGGTAGACTTCGTCTTCTCCTTCTCGTGGAATTGAGAGAGAAGGTTGGGTTGGTGGTCCACCGTCTTTGATTGGAGCTCCCGTAAGGAGGACCCCATGAAGCCATGTTGGATGAAACAGATAGTGGCTTCTCATAGTCAGAGAAATGGAGCCGTCGAAATACGGACTTTCTCTGATGTACTCTTGTTACTTTAGAGCAACAACAATTGATAACAATATTGGCGCACGGAAGTGCACTATGAATTGTTATGTTCTTCCTTGCTTTAGGCTTATGATTTATCATGTCGTGCAAGTCAGCGAAAGGGAGTTTTGTCTTACAACCCATGTTGCATGCATCGTCGAGCTTTGCATGCGGGTTCGTAAGGAGAGTAGGCGCATCCAGACTTAGTTCATGTGCAGGGGCAACCCCTACACCTATGTTCCGTGACGTCCTTGAAGACAGCCCCATGCTATACGCATTGGGGCATGTCTTTTTGTTGTGGGTGCATAGGCCTTGGAGACTGGGCTTGGGCGTATACTTCTGGACAGCATGTTTGAGTCGCCTTGATGTGGGCGCATAGTATGGATCCAGAGAGCTTGGGCGCATAGCCTTGGGCGCATGACTCTGGATGCCCAGCCTGCTGAAGACAAAAGCGTTCTGGTTGGGACTATGCGCCCAAAAACTTCCTTGGGCGCATGCTTGGTAGAGCAGCGTTGTTTTCTTCCAGTTTCGCCTCCTTCGTTTGTGAGCCTTGCCGGGTTTGGCCAGAGTGTCGCATACCCCGATTCTTGGCATCATAGTATTTTTCTCTGCCAAGTCTCGAGTGTCGAACACCCTGTTGTTGGTTGTGGAGGGAAGAAGTCACTGGGCTAATAGAGCCCA
Source organism: Iris pallida (assembly GCA_029216955.1). Lineage (NCBI taxonomy): Eukaryota > Viridiplantae > Streptophyta > Magnoliopsida > Asparagales > Iridaceae > Iris > Iris pallida. Next base: position 8,223,858 of record JANAVB010029815.1, on the reverse strand, counting down.
GAACGGTGTGAGCTTTCTCCATTTCGGGAACCTCTATGGCAGAGTCATGCGCCCATGTGACAGAGTCCTCCAGCCGTATATCTGCTATGACACTAACAGGATATGTGCAGCGAGCCTTCGGAAGCCAAGTCTTACGAGACTTGTTTGGCTTCGCTGATTTTGAAGGAGTAGAGCTATCCCACGAAAGCATCTCTTCGAACGCCTGTTGATCGAATTTTACGATCAGCATCTTCTGAGTGCTCCCCACGTTGTCGGTATCAGATTGTGTCACCACCTTCTCATCAGAGGAAACGGTAGTCCCCAGCAGAGTCGCCATTTTTGTGGACACACACAAAAAAGAAGAAGAAAATTATATCTTTTTTTTATTGGCGCAAGGCACCACAAATCGAGTACGCCTGAGAGATCCTGCACTGAGGATCCCCGAGTACAAAAAAGAATTCTAGGGAACGGGACGATAGAGATCGAGCGGCAGTTGCTCCTTTACTCCGTTGACACTCCGATTACAAAAGTGGGAGAAAACCTAAGAAAATTTCTAACTCTCGGCTTACTGGCAAGAAGTACAGCAATTTGGCTCTTGAAAATGCTCTCCGTTCTGTCTTTTTGAATAGGAATGAGGCCCCCCTTTTATAGTCGTTCTTGGGCTGGAACGACGTTATGCGCCCACATGGAGGAACACGCTGGTTCCTATGTGGGCACATAGTCCTGCTTTGAGCGCATAGTATGTAGGAGCATACAGGCTACGAGATCGTAGATTGGTCGTAGCATTGACGTGGCCGCATGCTTCGGTGCACGACTGCTCATGGAGACTGACGTGGACATGCGCTTCGGAGCACGTTTTGATCATGGCTTTGACTGAGTCAGGCTTGGGCGCATAGCCATGTCTCAGGCTATGCGTCCTCCTTTCGGGGGAGCTAGTATTGGGCGCATGAAACTTCACTGGCTGGGCGCATGGAGCTTCATTGACTGGGCGTATGGTGTTCCACTGACTAGGCGCATAGGGCTTCATTGACTGGGCGCATGGAGCTCTATTGACTAGGCGCATGGAGATTTTACTGACATGGACGCATGAGGCTTCATTTGCTGAAATTTTTTCATGCTTCTACAACAGTGTTTTAGGGGAGGTCAGGCTAGACAGCATTTGGTCTTGGCCATTGGTAATTGGTCCTTGACCTTGGGGGTTACATTCAGGTCTGTTAATGTTGTGTGTGGGTGTGTGCAGTGTTGTGTGTGGGTGTGTGAAGTGGTTAGCAACAGGGGAAATTAGACTTCGGCACTAAGCAACAGTGTACAGAAGATATGGGGGTCAGGTACTGCTCTGTTTTAGAGCATTGGGCCTTGGCCAGTTGTAGTGTGTAGATGAGGGGTTTGTGTTTAGGTTAGTATGTGTTTGATACTTGGTTGTATCAGATGTTTAGAACTGTGGTTGCATATCAGAGTTGGGTTTGAGTTGAGGGTGAGGTTTAAGCCCTCACTAGCAGCCAATGTGTTGAGTGAGCAACAACAGGGGATTTGGCACTTGGCTATTGGCTATTGGCCATTGGATTTGAGTGTTGATCCTAGAGTTTGGGTTAAAATATATTGAATGTTAGTTAGTCTCTTAGGTGTCCTTGTGATTAGGATGTTAAGGTATAAGTTGGTACCTGATATGTGTAGATGTATCAGAGGGATTTTGAGTGTACAACAAGTGGAGGGCCATTTGGCCAATGGTTAGTATGTATCAGTAATGGGTTTTGGGTATCAAGTATTTGGGGGTATTTGGTTTCAGTACAGATAATGTTAGTAGAAGGTCTTGAAAGGGAATATATTAGTATCAGTACTTAGGTCAGAGGTTTGGACTTGGCTTTGAGGCTAGCATATACAGCAGAGCATCTGCCTGAGCAGCAGCAGTAGTATGCTCAATACAGCAGCAGCAAGCCACTGCATGAGCAGCAACAGCAGTATGCTCATTGCAGCAGCAGCAACAGTAAGTAGCAGATTTGGTTGGCCACTTGACATGGCCATGTAGGACCGTTGAGCACCTCTAGAGGGGGGAGGGTAAATAGAGTGTGTGTGTGCAGTGGAAAATAATCACCAATTAAAACTAAACTTTAAAACTATGGCAGTGAAATATGAGACAGTAAATATAATGCAGCAAGAGATAGAGAATTCAAACTCAGCGACACAGCAATATATACTGGTATCCCTCTGAGAGGACTAATCCAGTCTCGAGTACTCTTGCTCGATGTTAATCCACTATGGCACAAGCTTTAACTGAGAGCTTGCAGTCTCTTACAACACCGTGCTTGGTGACAAGCGCACGACCAGCTTTACAACACCGTGCTTGGTGACGAGCGCACGACCAGCTCCACAACAAAAAAAGTTGTTGAACTTGGAACGACCTCTTTACAACTCTTGGAATACCAAAAGACTCTAAATCAACTCTGATAGTACTGGCTTTTGGCTAAGAGGTGTATAAGTATGATTTGAAAATCTTGGATCGTTTGAAAACACTTGAATAGTAGAGAAGAGAAGATGAAGAGTGAATGAATGATTTGAAATAAAAAGTTCTTCTCTATTTATAGGTGTTTTCTGGAACCGAACTCGGACAGAGTTCGGGCAGAGTTCGGATGCAAATATTTTGCAAAGAGACGTTGCTCGCAAATTTGGAGGCAACAGAAGTTTGAATACAAACTAACCGAACTCGGACAGAGTTCGGGCCGAACTCGGTTAGGAGTTCTGTCAAGAGATTTTTGAACTATTTTAACAGAAATTGTTTTTGAAAGTATTTTGGAATATTTTGTAAAAAGAGTGTAACAAAAAATATGAGTGATAATGGATAGGCTTTTTAGAAAGTGAACTAAAATAACCCTAAGCCAGTATTACCAAAACTGATTTTACAAAATAAATCCTAGACTCAATAAAATGTAAAATACAGAATAAAATATAAAATGAGTCATCTCCAAATTTGATGATGTTGATGCTTCGTTGATGTAGTACAACGTCCGTTGAAATTGATTTCATATATCCTGAAATGATTAGCAGCATTTTGTATATTTTGTGTATTGACTTAAGTGCATGTTGATTATCGAAATCGGGTGTGACCATGGAATGGGCCAACAATCTCTCCCATTTTGATAATTGACAAACTTGAGTCTATACCAAAATATATCTTGATAAAATAGAACAAAATACAAGTATACCTGAAAAAAATGGTAGAGTTTGTTTTTCGATTTGTATAGTATATGCTTTTTGGTATGATACTTTTTTTCTCCCCCTTTGTCAAATAGTAAAATGACTTGGCTCCCCCGTAATGTGTGAAGCCAACAATAGGAAACAAAAGATAGAGTGAAGTAAAAGAGACATAATCACAACATACGATAGCTACAATGGAAAGAAAATACTGGAAATAAAGAAACTGTCATACTAATAAGTGCTGAGTACAATCATCAGAAAATATCTAACTAGTGAGTTTAGACATATAAAAAAAACTACATCAGAGCATAAAAGATCATCATCTAATAAATATCCCACTATCCAAAAAAACTGAATCCACGTCACATAGTGGGGTCGTCAGCACCAGGAGCCTCTGGAGGAAAGTAGGCTGCAGTGGGGTCGAAGTGCTGGAAGGAGACCTCATCTGTGAACCGAGGACTTGGAAAGCCTGGGTGAGGCTGGATGGTGACTGGATGGACCGGATCATGGGCTAGGCTGTAGTGGAGATCAGCTATCCCATTTCTCAGCACCTGGGCCTGAGAAATGTATCTGAACTCCGAATCAAGATAACTTTGACGACGTTGCGCAGATATAGCAACAAAGTCATCAAAGCGCTGGTAGAAAGTCGGATCAAATCCTGGGGCAGGGACTGGAGCAGGAGCATCAGGAACCTCAGCGTCAGCAGCTGGAGCAGGCTGAGCTCCAGGAGGCAGAGGTGGAGCAGGAAACCGTCGAGATCTGGTAAGCTCGATAAGAGGAGAAGAGAATGCACAAGTCTGAAGGTCAATCTCAAAACGACGAAAGATAGATGCCAAGTACATTGGATATACCAGATTCCTTCCTGTATTTCTGCAGTTCAGCATCCAGGACATCATGGTCTTAGGGATAGAGAATGGAATGCCAAAATGAATGTGATAGAGAGCAGAGAGTTCCAAGAAGGTCACTTCATCTGTGGATCCTTTCTTTGGAAGAAGGACAGAGAAAATTATTCAATGAAGTTCATAAAAGGACTGGTTCAAGTTCTTGGAATAAACCCTACGAGGAACTGGGTTTGGATGACAGATGAGTTCTGTAGCACCCAGTTTCCCAAATGAGGGTAATTTTGAAATTTCGTATTTATAATTATTTTAATAATGATATTTAATTCATGATATAATTTTTGGTGATTTTAAATCATTTTTAAAATTACTTAAATCAATGACTTGTGGTTTTAACATTTTGCTAGTGAAACCCTAGAGACTGTTTGACCTAGAGCCTAACCATGTGATTATGATATTTTAATGTCATTTTTGGCCTAAGGATATTTTGGCATTTGACCTCTTTGGATTATTTTAATATTATTTTATTATTTATGATATTATTTTGGGGTTATTTGAGTCGGGTTCGAATTTCAACTCAATCCGACTTGAAACGGGGACCCGGAGGTAGTTTGACTCTAGTGGGACCCACACACTAGTTAGGCATGGCCCACATGATATTAATTTTAGTCCACATGATAGAAATATTTTAGTTAGAGGTTAGACTAATTATTATGGATAAGGTTAGTGTGATTAGAGACTTTAGAATGACTAATTTAGCCCCAACCAATTAGCCCTTTCCTAATACTCATAGAATAGGATAGTGGGGGCATTTTGGACCTTACATAATAGGACAAATAGCCCCATATGGCCGGCCACTTTGGTAGAGGATAGGCTCAAGTTCATTTCATTATTCTCATCCACACTCTCTCTCTTGTTCTTTCCCAAATTCCTAGAGAGCAATCCCTAGAAATTTCTCCACCAAATCCTTCCATTTCGCCCCCAAATCTTCTTCTTTCCTTCTCCATTCTAGCCAAGGAGGAAGCTACCCAAGTTTGGGAGGATTCGGAGCTCGTTCGTGTCCTTTTGGAATCTCTACGTGTCGATGTCGCTCCGGGAAGGCTTTTCTTCGATTCGATCTACCGGAAGGTATAAATCCCTTCTTCTTTTCATTTCCTTATGCATATAGGTCTATTTTGAACCCATAGGGATGACCCCCATGGTTGTATCTCCATTTGTGTCCATTTCGTGTCCATTTGGAGGTCATAGGAGTGTCCTTTGTGTTGTGGTTGTGTCCATGTGGAAAAATCCCAAATTTGGACACACTATGTGTTGTTGTTATGTATGAATGAATTATTATATGTTTAATCTCATAATTTTGTATTGGAGATGTGTTCTATAGTGTCTCATATATATATTAGTGTAGGGAGTGAGTTCTTGATATATTACGTTATATACTTGTGTTCTTTTGTCTCAAACTATCCAAATCCGTCATGATTTTTATTCACGTTTTTAATTTCAGCCCTAACTTAGAAATGTCATAACTTCTAGCGCAAAGCTCGGTTTAATCTTCCGTTTTTTTAAAAGAAGCGTATTGAAGTTAGCTTTCCAAAAACATATATTAATAGGCCTAGTTCTTTCTGTAACTTTCTGGAGAATTATTTGAGTGTCAGCTGTACGAAAGACAATCGCGTTCTCGGTGTTTTCGCGATTCCGGAAGTTTCCAGAAACGAAAACGCGATCCGTTTAAAGTTTCAGAAAGCTAACACATAGATCTATAACATACTTTAATCCTAGATTTTAATTCATGCTGAGATGGTACAGTATTGATTATTAGTAGGAGTTACTATTCGGCATATGCATTTTGTGCACCCTTGTGTGTAATATAATGTTCTATTTGATTTTAACCCATGTTAATGTATATATATTATGTAATTAAATAGAGAATACAAGCATGAGTAAATTTTTAAATAAATGATGTATGAGGTGTAAGTATCCTATCTAATGTAAGCATATATAAGTATGGCTTGTAATGAATATGTAGGTTCCATAGTATGTAATGTATGGTGCATATAGTGGTGCAAGAGAATAAATGAATGATGAATGAATGTAAGCATGAATGTAATGTAATAATAGATGTAATATATGCAATATACAAGTTAATGAGATGTAATGTTCTATGTTAACACAAATCCTATATTACCTCATGTACCCCCTTACACTATGTTGACACTATCACACTTGACACATTGTTCACTTACACTTTGACACTCTTTGATATGTATACACTATGTATGCCCATTTAACCCTCACTTGCCCCTTTGCCATGTTCACATACACACACATAGCCTCTTAAATAAGTATTTATGAATTTAGTTAACTTAGCTATGTATGTATATTATATATATGTTAGCATATTGTGTTGTAATATATAAGTTTATATAACCATTTGAAATGCCATGATTATAGACCTAATATTGAATACCAATATATGCATGTGTATATATGTGTAGACATATATAGCTTAAAGTAATAGATTACCTAGTGTATATCCAATGTGAATTCTTGCCTATTTGAGTATTGAATAATTGCATGCTATATAGAGTTGGGTGTATGTTGGCTTGTATAGCCTTGTATTGATGTGTGCTTGCTAGGATAGTCTTGGTTAGGCCTAGTAAGACTTGCTGGGTTAGGACATGACCTAATTTGACCTAGTTTGACTAGTACAGTTGACCAGAGTTGACCAAGGGTTGACTTTAGCCTAGTTTGACCTAGAATCATGTAGAATGCATTGTAGTGCTTTATATTACCTTTCTGGACATGTTGTGACTTGTGCTGTTCTAATTAGGAGCCAGACACCTCTTATCGGACAGTATCTTTACCTTGGACATTCAGATATCAGGCGAGTACATTCTCTGATCATTTCATATCCTGCTTAGAATTATTTTCTGCAGTAGATTACTTTACTTGTACTGTCACGACGGTCACACAAATTAGTACTATATGGATCCTTTCTTGAGATGTTATCCTTAGGGAGCATCGGGTACTACGTGTTCTGTGCATTTCACTTACATGGCGTATCACTATGCTTCTTGGTTCACTTGATTACTTGTGACATGTACCCTCATGATCACAGAGTCTCTTGAATCTTACACAGTTGGGTAACCCCCAGACTCCCCATTTATGGGACATCCATGTATCACCCTTTGGGGGTCGTGCATGGAATCATATAACATAACCTGGCTGGATCCTTGTGTATTGATTGGGGGTACGGAGGAGTAGAAGTGGACATGTGAATAATACACCAGTAGTATCTTCATTGAATCATTCCATAGTGTCTTCATTGAATCATCCCAGGCCATTTACATGTTCATGTTGTACTCTGACTCACTAGTCACTGCTAGTTCTCTATGTATAGTAGATATTTCTATTACAGTTCTCTCTCTGTTTTTATACTGCACTTCTTTCAGTACTTGTATCTTACTTTACTGCATGTCTATATTTTCTAACCTGCTATGAATTGTTGAGATGTACTGTGCTCGCTCCAGTCCTGACTGGACCCGTTGATAAATTTTACAGATAGCTTGGAGGTTGCCTGCTAGCCTAGAGGAGACACATTAGAGGATGTTTAGATAGTTGTTTCATTGTTTGGAGTTGTATTTACTTTGTGGATTACTGTATATAAGTTTGAGGTGTATTTCTGGATTTTTGTATCTTAGACACTTAGACTTCTATCTGTTGTATCTCTTTTCGATTTCATGTTTTATCTATCTTCCTTTATGCTCTACCTTAGATGTGATTGAGTTTAGATTCTGCTATGTCACCCCCATTCGGGGAGTATAAACTGTTTAGTCTTATACTGTTAGATGCATTGAGACCTAGGACAGCGTTCTACCGCTGACACTGCGGCGTAGGCTGGACGTTGTTACGTTCTTGTGCCCTAACTCTAGGGTGCGGGTCGTGACACATTTTTAGTGGTGGCCCATGCAGGTCGAGACTAAAGTGTAGTGGTATTCGAACTAGAGTACCACTACAGCCTGCACTAGGAATATGATATATTTTGAAGGTACTCAATCACAGTTAGGGACCCTTGAAAGATTCCTGAGACGATCCTGGAGAATCTTATTTAACTTCGATTTGAAAACTCTCTTTTTTCCCTTAATTTGATTTATTTTTACTTTTTGTTGTTAAATTTGATTTTAATGGATTATTGTTGAATTTGAGTTTGTATTTATTAATTTTGATGGATGATTGTCGAATTTTGAATTTTGATGATAGCTGTTGCATTCGAGTTTGTATTTTGATAGATTTTGTTCATTTTTGAATTTTGATGTTCGCTAATAAATTTGATTTGATTTTTGAGTATTCATTATTGATTAATTTAATTTTTGGCAAGATGAAATTATATGGGCTAGGTCATCTATGTTATGGAATCTAGTCTTCTATAGTCACATTTGCCAGTATGGTGAGGACATATAGTCTGACTCTGGATATATTTCTCGGGTGTGGGAATTTAAGGTTTTCGCAGCCAAGCTAGTGGCACCGCAAAAATATTAAATACCATGATTCTAGAGATATGTGCATAAGTCAAGGAATCTGTGATTATCGTAGCCTTGCTTACTGGTATGACGAGGATTTAGAGTACCATGATTTTGGACAGACGCATATGATTATCAGATTGTACTTTAAATGTTTTCGAACATGTTTTCTCTACTTTGTTTCAGTCCTTCAAAAAATTTTATTAATTGTTTTGTTTAGTTTTTCTTCTCATTATTTTACTTAGGAGTAGCTTTAGCTATTTTCATAAACCTTTGTGTAACTTCTTCTATGAATTTTTTCTTAATACGATGAATCAATGATTTGCTAGACCTTATTTTGGATCTGATATTAGCTCTGATTTCAAATAGTTTCCTCTTTTAAAACGGATAAGTAGAACATATTTTATTACCATTTCTTTTCCTGCCAATATTTTAGTACCATCATTCCTTGTCTTATACAACTATCCTGATTATATCAATTCCGTCTCGTATCTCATTCTGTCAGCTGTACTTGAACTCTTGAATCTGCATATCATTTTTATCTGAGAAATGTTGAGGAAGTGACGTAAATCATCTAGTATGGAAATAACGTAATCGGTTATCATGTGATGATTTTGTAGGAATCAAAATGTTGGATGTCAAATATGAAAAATTTGAAATGGAGATGTGGTAAAAGTTTAAAATAAAATCGAGGAATAAATGTTATCAATTTAGAAACAATCACAGAAAGTTGGTTATGGATAATTCATGGATGTATTTCAAAACTAATGAGGATGTTCGATGTCAACCTAGTTTTGAGAACTTAGAAAATCTTGGTTATTGATTCTGGGGAAAACTTTTACTCTGAGGCGATGTAGAAATTTAGTAATGGAAAGAGAATTTTATAGTAACCAATGATTATGCAAAATTGAACTAGATATTGTAAGAAATGACTAGAGACAGATAGGACACAAGGATTTTAAGTTATAGGAATTATTTTGGATGAAAAAAATGTGTAGAATTCAAAAGGATAATAATTGAAGGTGAACGTTGAAGAAATGTGAAGGTTGATTTATAAAACGAGAATAAATTTTGCATGACATAGTGGTATTAGGGTTGAATAAATACGAGACTTGATTTAAACAAATACGAGGATTCCATAAACTGGATTTGGAGATTTTGGATCTAATTTAGAACGAGATGAAAGAATTTGGAAACTTGATTAAATGGATAAGTGTTGATACCTGATTAAGAGGGGTATGCTTCGTGGAAAATGTTTTGGAAGTTGGAATTTTGTCTATGGTGATTGTGGTAAAGGTTTAGATGACTGAAGGATTATAAAATTTCGATGATAGTCATATGAAGGTTGATTTTCATATTGGGACTTGTGAAAAAAAAGAAAAAAGAATATGGTTTGGCAAATGATAAACTGATAGTATTAGAGAGAGATGATTTACTGACTTCGTATGAAATCTTTTCCTTTTTTTTCTCTAAAAAGGTTTTTCAATATCATTAAATCCTAGTTTCCTTAATCACGACCAAATCGACTTCGATTATCCTATCTTATCATATTAATATCTTGGGTTGTACTTAATTGAATTAAATTTGATTACGACCTGAATCTCCATCCTTGTATGCTCGTTCTCAGACTTTGTTGAACCTGTCCTCCACATTGCCTAAATTCTGATTTCCCCAATTTGATCAACTTAGATCGTATCGAGACTAAATGTTTTTAATATATATTATGATTGGATTTTCATGCAAGTGACTTTCATTCTTAACTTTGATTTTGATTTTTCTGTACCTTTTTTTAGATAATTGGTAGTTGCCTTTATTTTATTTTGATAAGTACCAATTTTCATATAGGATGGTAGACAGCCCTACAACCTTGATGATTGTTGTTCCCTTACCTTCCCAATTAGGACACCCTAGATTGTTTGTGTGTTGATACCATAGTACTGTTTTGACCTAGAATGATTAGTGTACCCAGGTGAGACTTCCAACTGCTACGGTATGCCCTGACCTTGTATACTATTACTTCAAATAGCATGATTTAGAAAAAAAATTTTTTGACCTTGATTGTTGGAAAATAGGGACGTCATCCCATTAGTATCAGTTGTAGATATATATAGGTTAGTCCTTGATGTGGGGATGTGTGTCTCTAAACATGTAGCTTATATGATTTATGAGAGATTATAGTATCAGCCTTGATAGGATGTACTAGTCTTTTGATGAGTATAAATGTGTTATGAGAGATAGGGGCCTATATGTCTTAGTAATGCATCGTTCCTATGGTAATAGAATGTATTAATAGATGGTTAATAGGAAGATAACAGTTTGAGCATACCTATAGCCTATGATCAGTTCCTTTTCATCCTTAGTTAAGACCACTTTAAAATAGGTCCAGTCCCTTGGATATAGGTTCCAGTCCATATTTTATTGAAGTTCCATTACCGCCGTACAGCAGAGCAGTATTGGAGGTATTCCTAGATTGACACTTTTTAGATGTCCGTTTATTATTCCAGTGTTAGGAAGTGTTACCTTAGATATTGGGTAGGTTAGAGGCTCTAGAAGGAGTAGTACTATCGATCTTAAATTTCGAGGACGAAATTTTTCTAAGGTGGGTAGAGTTGTAGCACTCAGTTTCCTAAATGAGGGTAATTTTGAAATTTCATGTTTATAATTATTTTAATAATGATATTTAATTCATGATATAAATTTTGGTGATTTTAAATCATTTTTAAAATTACTTAAATCAATGACTTGTGGTTTTAACATTTTGCTAGTGAAATCCTAGAGACTGTTTGACCTAGAGCCTAACCATATGATTATGATATTTTAATGTCATTTTTGGCCTAAGAATATTTTTGTATTTGACCTCTTTAAATTATTTTGATATTATTTTATTATTTATGATATTATTTTGGGGTTATTTGAGTCGGGTTCGAATTTCAACTCAATCCGACTTGAAACGAGGACCCGAAGGTAGTTTGACTCTAGTGGGACCCATACACTAGTTAGGCATGGCCCACATGATATTAATTTTAGTCCACATGATAGAAATATTTTAGTTAGAGGTTAGACTAATTATTATGGATAAGGTTAGTGTGATTAGAGACTTTAGAATGACTAATTTAGCCCCAACCAATTAGCCCTTTCCTAATACTCGTAGAATAGGTTAGTGGGGGCATTTTGGACCTTACATAATAGGACAAATAGCCCCATATGGCCAGACACTTTGGGAGAGGATAGGCTCAAGTTTATTTCATTATTCTCATCCACACTCTCTCTCTTGTTCTTCCCCAAATTCCTAGAGAGCAATCCCTAGAAATTTCTCCACCAAATCCTTCCATTTCGCCACCAAATCTTCTTCTTTCCTTCTCCATTCTAGCCAAGGAGGAAGCTACCCAAGTTTGGGAGGATTCGGAGCTCGTTCGTGTCCTTTTGGAATCTCTACGTGTCGGTGTCGCTCCGGGAAGGCTTTTCTTCGATTCGATCTACCGGGAGGTATAAATCTCTTCTCCTTTTCATTTTCTTATACATATAGGTCTATTTTGAACCCATAGGGATGACCCCCATGGTTGTATCTCCATTTGTATCCATTTCGTGTCCATTTGGAGGTCATAGGAGTGTCCTTTGTGTTGTGGTTGTGTCCATGTAGAAAAATCCCAAATTTGGACACACTATGTGTTGTTGTTATGTATGAATGAATTATTACATGTTTAATCTCATAATTTTGTATTGGAGATGTGTTCTATAGTGTCTCATATATATATATTAGTGTAGGGAGTAAGTTCTTGATATATTATGTTATATACTTGTGTTCTTTTGTCTCAAACTATCCAAATCCGTCATGATTTTTATCCACGTTTTTAATTTCAGCCCTAACTTAGAAATGTCATAACTTCTAGCTCAAAGCTCGGTTTAATCTCCCATTTTTTTAAAAGAAGCGTATTGAAGTTAGCTTTCCAAAAACATATATTAATTGGCCTAATTCTTTCTGTAACATTTTGGAGAATTATTTGAGTGTCAGATGTACGAAAGTCAAACGCGTTCTCGGTGTTTTCACGATTTCGGAAGTTTTCGGAAACGAAAACGCGATCCGTTTGAAGTTTCGAAAAGCTAACACATAGATCTATAACATACTTTAATCCTAGATTTTAATTCATGCTGAGATGGTACAGTATTGATTATTAGTAGGAGTTACTATTCGGCATATACATTTTGTGCACCCTTATGTGTAATATAATGTTCTATTTGATTTTAACCCATGTTAATGTATATATATTATGTAATTAAATAGAGAATGCAAGCATGAGTAAATTTTTAAATAAATGATGTATGAGGTGTAAGTATCCTATCTAATGTAAGCATGTATAAGTATGGCTTGTAATGAATATGTAGGTTCCATAGTATGTAATGTATGGTGCATATAGTGGTGCAAGAGAATAAATGAATGATGAATGAATACAAGCATGAATGTAATGTAATAATAGATGTAATATATGCAATATACAAGTTAATGAGATGTAATGTTCTATGTTAACACAAATCCTATATTACCTCATGTACCCCCTTACACTATGTTGACACTATCACACTTGACACATTGTTCACTTACACTTTGACACTCTTTGATATGTATACACTATGTATGCCCATTTAACCCTCACTTGCCCCTTTGCCATGTTCACATACACACACATAGCCTCTTAAATAAGTATTTATGAATATAGTTAACTTAGCTATGTATGTATATTATATATATGTTAGCATATTGTGTTGTAATTATAAGTTTATATAACCATTTGAAATGCCATGATTATAGACCTAATGTTGAATACCAATATATGCATGTGTTTATATGTGTAGACATATATAGCTTAAAGTAATAGATTACCTAGTGTATATCCAATGTGAATTCTTGCCTATTTGAGTATTGAATAATTGCATGCTATATAGAGTTGGGCGTATGTTGGCTTGTATAGCCTTGTATTGATGTGTGCTTGTTAGGATAGTCTTGGTTAGGCCTAGTAAGACTTGCTGGGTTAGGACATGACCTAATTTGACCTAGTTTGACTAGTACAGTTGACCAGAGTTGACCAAGGGTTGACTTTGGCCTAGTTTGACCTAGATTCATGTAGAATGCATTGTAGTGCTTTATATTACCCTTCTGGACATGTTGTGACTTGTGCTGTTCTAATTAGGAGCCAGACACCTCTCCTTGGATAGTATCTTTACCTTGGACATTCAGATATCAGGCGAGTACATTCTCTGATATCTTTACCTTGGACACCTCTCCTCGGACAGTATCTTTACCTTGGACACCTCTCTTCAGTCCTTGCGTGTGTATCTTCATCATCACTGTCGCTAGATCTGTGACTATTTAACTCATCAAAAGTAATATTAATAGTTTCTTCAACAATCATAGATCTTTTATTGAAAATTCTATATCCCTTACTCTTAGCAGCATATCCGAGAAATATCCCGTCATCTGCTTTGGAGTCGAACTTTCCCAAGTTATCCTTGGTGTTCAGGATAAAACAGCGACATCCAAAAACTTTAAAGTAAGAAATGTTTGGAAACCTTCCAAACCAAAGCTCATATGGTGTTTTCTTCGAGATTTGTCGAATTAACACCCTATTCAAAACATGACAGGCTGTACTAACAGCTTATGCCCAAAAATATTTAGGAAGATTATACTGATTCAGCATGACTCTAGCCATTTCACTTAGAGTACGATTCTTCCGCTCCACAACACTATTCTGTTGGGGAGTTCTAGGACAAGAAAATTCGTGGTAGTATCTACTATCATCACAAAACTTTTTGAATTCAGAATTTTTGAATTCGCCGCCATGATCACTTCGGATACGAGTAATCATGAAGCATTTTTCATTTTGTACCTTTTTACAAAATATCTGAAATTCAAAAATTGAATCACTTTTGTTTGATAAAAAGTAAACCCAAGTAAATCGAGAGAAATCATCAACAATAACAAAAGCGTACAGCTTACCGCCAAGACTAGTGACTCTACTAGGACCAAATAAATCCATGTGAATCAACTGCAAAGGTCTAGAAGTACTTACAGCGTTGATGGATTTAAAAGTAGACCTATGTGCTTTGTTCTTTTCACAGTCAGCACATACCATATCTCTCTTGAATGGAATCTCAGGGAGTCCTCTTACCAACTTCTTTGTACTTAGTCGTGAGATAGTATCCATGTTTGCATGTACTAGTCTCATGTGCCATAGCCAGCTTTTATCTTGATTGGCTACTAGGCACCTACCTGTATTATTAGTATTCTCCAAAAAGAAAACATAAATATTGTCTTCACTGATTCCTTTATATATGGGATCACCAGATGACAAATCATATATGGTACATTTATCTTTCACAAAATTGATACCATAATCTTTATCTGCCAAATGACTTATGCTTAATAGGTTATGTTTCAATTCTGTTACTAGACAAACATCCTTTATTACTGGATAGGGAGAAATACCTACAGTGCCATTACCAATTATATCACCTCTCAAGTTATTTCCGAAGGAGACATATCCTTCTTTCTTCATCGATAGCGTAGCGAATAAAGATGCATCACCAGTCATGTGTCGCGAACATCCGCTATCGAGGATCCATTTACTTCTAGCATGAGAGGGTTGAGGGTCCACCTACAAGACAAGTAGATGAATCCTTTGGTACCCATTTTCTGAAGGGTCCATTCTGATTAGCTTTAGGTCTCCAAATTAAAGTGTGATTGTCAACAAGCTTTCTTGCTAAACAATACTGTGATATATGACCGTGCGTACCACAATAAGTGCAAGTTAGTTTAGAACTAGATGTGGTCACCACTGTGTTTACATGCTTGTATGGTTTGGAGAACCTATAAGTGAAAGCATGATTATATACGTGTTTCTTCTGTACTTTCTTGTTTTTAGTCCTCTTATGTGTATGCTTGGCATTAGGACTAATTTTAGGCTGTGTCACAGGTATTGCCTGTTTGCCTAACTTGATTTCTAACTTTTTAGAAATCGCAATAGACTCTTCATATCTAGCAGTCATATCTGAGAGTCTTTGTTCTGTTACTAGGTGCTTCTTCTTCTCTATGTCATATAGTTCTTGCATCTTGACATAGTCTCTTTCTTTCTTTTCAATTTTTAGGATAGCCTCATGATAGTCTACCTTGAATTTGGCTATCTCTTCCGTGTTACCGGTAGTAGACGTCTCTTTAATATCTTCAATAAGATTGGACAGTCTAGCTAACTCGGTTGTGTATGTCTTAATCTCTTTTCGAGATTGCTTATACTTGTCAAGCATATTTTTGTGTTCTTCAAGTAAATTGCTAAAGGCATTTTCTAACTCATCGAAAGTAAAGTCATCATATAGAAGATTTGAAGATACCTTATCAAATGCCATAAGACAGACATTTGCATTGCCGCAGGGTCTATCATCTTCTTCTGAATCACTGGCATCACTTTCATGTCAGATACTTGTGTTGGCATACTTTCGACCAGTTGTTGCTTTTCTGCTTGATCTTGATCTATCATATGGACTGCATTTCTTGGTGGTTGGATAGTCCTTCTTCATGTGCCCTGACTTCTTGCATCCAAAGCATATGGTTTCATCTTTATTGCTTTCTTGGACATCTTTCTTCTTTCTGTTTGTAAACTTTAGGTATTTCCTGAAGTTCTTCACAAGTAGGGCATGTTCATCACCACTTGATAATTCTTCATCAGAGTCATTACATGTTGATTTTCTTGCTTGAGCTTTGAAGGCAATAGATTTTTCTTTTGGTGTTGCTTCCTCAAACTCTTGCAAATCAAGTTCATGGGTCATCAGCTTCCCCATCAATGTTTCCAGGGACATAATGGTGAGATCGTTTCCTTCGATAATTGCTGTAGCTTTTGGATTCCAGTTCTTTGTTAGAGCCCGCAGCACTTTTTTGATCTTCTCATGATTGTTGTAATCCTTACCAAGAGATTGCAGAGGATTAGTTATTTCAAGGAAACGAGTAAACATCTGTGTAATTGACTCACCGGGTTTCATCTTGAAAGATTTATATTCCTGAGTCAGTCTACTAATTTTGGATTCCTTCACTTGGAAAGTACCTTCATGAGTTACCTCAAGAAGTTTCCAAATTTTGTGAGACGTCTTACAGGTTGAAACTCTGTTGAACTCCGTTTTGTCAATTGCACAGAATAGTGCATTGATGGCACGAGCATCAAGACTAGCCTTAGCTTTTTCAGCTTCGGTGTATTTGTCATGAGACTTTTCTATAAGAATACCTTCAACCACTGTGGGTGCTGGTTTCTTATAACCATCAATGACTATTGACCAAAGATCAAAGTCAAGAGATTTTAGAAAGAAAGTCATTCGTGTTTTCCAATAGGTATAATTTGTTCCATCAAATAGGGGAGGTCTATTTGTGGATTGCCCTTCACCGTTGAATATTGATTTCACGGCTGCCATATATACTCTCTGAGGTATGTTATATTTGAATATAACCAGCTCTGATACCAATTGTAGGACCGTTGAGCACCTCTAGAGGGGGGGTGAATAGAGTGTGTGTGTGCAGCAGAAAATATTCACCAATTAAAACTAAACTTTAAAACTATGGCAGTAAAATAAGAGACAGTAAATATAATGCAGCAAGAGATAGAGAATTCAAACTCAGTGACACAGCGATATATACTGGTATCCCTCTTAAAGGACTAATCCAGTCTCGAGTACTCTTGCTCGATGTTAATCCACTATGGCACAAGCTTTAACTGAGAGCTTGCAGTCTCTTACAACATCGTGCTTGGTGACAAGCGCACGACCAGCTTCACAACACCGTGCTTGGTGACGAGCGCACGACCAGCTCCACAACAAAAAAAGTTGTTGAACTTGGAACGACCTCTTTACAACGCTTGGAATACCAAAAGACTCTAAATCAACTCTGATAGTACTGGCTTTTGGCTAAGAGGTGTATAGGTATGATTTGAAAATCTTGAATCGTTTGAAAATACTTGAATAATAGAGAAGAGAAGATGAAGAGTAAATGAATGATTTGAAATGAAAAGTTCTTCTCTATTTATAGGTGTTTTCTGGAACCGAACTCGGACATAGTTCGGGCAGAGTTCGGATGCAAATATTTCGCAAAGAGACGTTGCTCGCAGATTTGGAGGCAACAGAAGTTTGAATACAAACTGACCGAACTCGGACAGAGTTCGGGCCGAACTCGGTTAGGAGTTCTGTCAGGAGATTTTTGAACTATTTTAACAGAAATTGTTTTTGAAAGTATTTTGGAATATTTTGTAAAAAGAGTGTAACAAGAAATATGAGTGATAATGGGTAGGCTTTTTAGAAAGTGAACTAAAATAACCCTAAGCCAGTATTACCAAAACTGATTTTACAAAATAAATCCTAGACTCAATAAAATGTAAAATACAGAATAAAATATAAAATGAGTCATCTCCAAATTTGATGATGTTGATGCTTCGTTGATGCAGTACAACGTCCGTTGAAATTGATTTCATATATCCTGAAATGATTAGCAGCATTTTGTATATTTTGTGTATTGACTTAAGTGCATGTTGATTATCGAAATCGGGTGTGACCATGGAATGGGCCAACAATCTCCCCCATTTTGATAATTGACAAACTTGAGTCTATACCAAAATATATCTTGATAAAATAGAACAAAATACAAGTATACCTAAAAAAATGGTAGAGTTTGTTTTTCGATTTGTATAGTATATGCTTTTTGGTATGATACTCTTTTTCTCCCCCTTTGTCAAATAGTAAAATGACTTGGCTCCCCCGTAATGTGTGAAGCCAACAATAGGAAACAAAAGATAGAGTGATGTAAAAGAGACATAATCATAACATAAGATAGCTACAATGGAAAGAAAATACTGGAAATAAAGAAACTGTCATACTAATAAGTGCTGAGTACAATCATCAGAAAATATCTAACTAGTGAGTTTAGACATATAAAAAAAACTACATCAGAGCATAAAAGATCATCATCTAATAAATATCCCACTATCCAAAAAAACTGAATCCACGTCACATAGTGGGGTCGTCAGCACCAGGAGCCTCTGGAGGAAAGTAGGCTGCAGTGGGGTCGAAGTGCTGGAAGGAGACCTCATCTGTGAACCGAGGACCTGGAAAGCCTGGGTGAGGCTGGATGGTGACTGGATGGACCGGATCATGGGCTAGGCTGTAGTGGAGATCAGCTATCCCATTCCTCAGCACCTGGGCGTGAGAAATGTGTCTGAACTCCGAATCAAGATAACTTTGATGATGTTGCGCAGATATAGCAACAAAATCATCAAAGCGCTGGTAGAAAGTCGGATCAAATCCTGGGGCAGGGGCTGAAGGAGGAGCAGGAGCATCAGGAACCTCAGCGTTAACAGCTGGAGCAGGCTGAGCTCCAGGAGGCAGAGGTGGAGCAGGAAACCGTCGAGATCTGGTAAGCTCGATAGGAGGAGAGAAGAATGCACAAGTCTGAAAGTCAATCTCAAAACGACGAAAGGTAGATGCCAAGTGCATTGGATATACCAGATTCCTTCCTGCAATTCTGCAGTTCAGCATCCAGGACATCATGGTCTTAGGGATAGAGAATGGAATGCCAAAATGAATGTAATAGAGAGCAGAGAGTTCCAAGAAGGTCACTTCATCTGTAGATCCTTTCTTTGGAAGAAGGACAGAGAAAATTATTCGATAAAGTTCATAAAAGGATTGGTTCAAGTTCTTGGAATAAACCCTGCGAGGAACTGGGTTTGGATGACAGATGAGTTCCCTAAAAGAGGCTAGGGTAACATCAGCAGGGAACTGGACATGGGTAATGTCAACCAAAGCATCACCAAGATCAGGAACATGGAAAAATTCACTGATATCGGTGGCAGAGAATTCTAGTTCTTGCCTAGCAACGCAAGAATAGAAATTTTTGTTAGGTTTTACTTGCAAATTGCAGTAAAACATTCGGACAACATTGTCAAAAATGTTTTCTGATACCTCGAAGAAATCTCGGTATCCTAAGTGGTCAAAAGTAGGAGCGTATTCAGAAAATATTGTAAAATTTACAAAAGCTCCATTGCAAATCCTACGACCAGAAAAAGAATCGAAGCAAAGATCAAAAAACTCTTTGTCCGGAAACAAAGTAGAGTCATAGTCTTCTGCATCCATTGGTCGTGCTAGACTAGAAAGGCTAGCAGGGGTATAATCCGAAGAGGAGGAGGCCCCTTGGGAAGATGATCTATGACGCTTCGGAGCCATTGAAAGAAATTGAAGGAAAGGAAGTAGATTACCTTTTTGAAAAAAAGGAGGAAGATAAGAATTCGAGACGCCCACCAGATCTCTTGGATTCCTTGCTAGGATGGAGGAGGAAGAACTTTCTAGGAGAAATAAGGAGTAAACTCGAGTTGATGAGTGAAAAAGAGTGGAGGAAGAGGGGTTTATAAAGGAGCTTGGGTCGGTTGTTCATTTCTGGAACCATAACAGCGCCGACCGAACTCGATCCGAATTCGGTCCGAACTCGGTCAGAGTTCGGCCCGAGTTCGGTCACTTGTATTCTCGAGACAGTAAATGTAGTTCTGGTTGGTTAAAAAATAACTTTATGACTTTTGACTCTAGTATTTAATAACTTATGTTATTTATGGGTTAACTATAGGGGTTGTCCCAGCTAACGGAGGTTCACCGGGGAACTCTTAAGTACCGCTTCGCTTCGACCGTAGTCGTGGTGACAGATATACCCTTTTTAGGTTTGTTCCCAAAAATAATTTATGTTAAATATATTACAATGTTGCAAGTCATGAAATTAATTTTAATTACCATATTGTATTATGAATCTGAAAATTCAAGTATACCGAGCTCACGCCTCATTATGTTAAAGCGGTCTTCAACCAATGGTTTTGTGAATATATCTGCTAGTTGATGATCTGTGTCAATAAATTCTAAGCAAATATCTCCGTGTTGTTGATGATCACGAAGAAAATGATGTCTTATCTCTATGTGCTTTGTGCGTGAATGACAGATAGGGTTCTTAGTCAGATTAATAGTACTAGTGTTGTCACAATAAATAGGAACATTAGTGTAGTGCAGATTGTAGTCTTCTAAGGTTTGCTTCATCCATAAAATCTGAGCACAACAACGTCCTGCGGTGATATACTCAGCCTCAGTTGTTGATAATGCTACTGAATTTTATTTCTTGCTAAACCAAGAGACTAAGGCCTTTCCTAGGAAATGACATGTGTCGCTGGTACTTTTACGGTCTACTTTGCATCCCGCAAAATCCACATCCGAGTAACCTATTAGGTTAAAGCATTTGGTTTTAGGATACCATAAGCCGACTGTAGAAGTTCCTTTAAGGTATCGGAAGATACGCTTAACGGCACTAAGATGTGATTCCTTAGGATTTGCCTGATAACATGCACAAATGCAAATACTAAACATAATATCAGGACGACTAGCAGTTAAATATAATAAACTACCAATCATACCTCGATACTTACGCTGATCGACAGGTTTGCCACTTTCATCAGCATTAAGCTTTGTAGATGTAGCCATAGGAGTCCCGATTGGCTTTACATTCTCGAGGTCATACTTTTTTAGTATGTCCTTCGTGTACTTAGCTTGGTTGATGAATGTTCCTTTTGAGTGCTATTTGATTTGAAGTCCTAGGAAGAAGTTTAGCTCTCCCATCATACTCATCTCAAATTCACTCTGCATACACTTAGCAAAATCTTAACAGAGTTTTTCGTTAGTAGAACCGAATATTATGTCATCTACATAAATTTGCACAAGAAGGATATCATCATTCAAGGATTTGATAAATAAAGTAGTATCAACTTTTCCTTTTGAAAATCCATTATCAAGTAAGAAGGCACTTAGGCGTTCATACCAAGCACGAGGTGCTTGTTTGAGTCCATAAAGAGCTTTCTTAAGCTTGAAGACGTGATCAGGTTTTTGAAAATCTTCAAAACCAGGGGGTTGTTTCGCAAAAGCTTCCTCTTTTAAAAAAACCATTTAAAAATGCGCTTTTCACGTCCATTTAAAATAATTTAACATCATTAAAGTATACAAATGCACAAAACATGTGGATGGCTTCTAGTCTAGCAACAGGAGCATAGGTCTCATCATAATCAATTCCTTCTTCTTGATTATAACCTTGTGCCACTAGACGTGCTTTGTTGCGTAGAACCTATCCATCTTCACTGAATTTATTTCGGAACACCCATTTGGTACCAATTATCGATTGACCAATAGGTTTAGGAACGAGTTCCCAAATTTGGTTTCTCTCAAATTGATTAAGTTCCTCTTACATGGCAGAAATCCAAAACTCATCAGTAAAAGCATCATCTATATTCTTAGGTTCTATTTGAGAAATGAATGCTATATTTGCTGCTATATCAGAATTTTTAAGAGATGAACGTGTACTTACACCTTTAGATACATCACCTATGATGAGTGTTTCTGGATGATCTGGCTTGAATTTTAATGATTCGAACTGTTGGGTCATATCTTTCACAAAACTTTTCTCAGTTCTTGCATCTTGGGTCAGATCTTTCACAGAACTCTTCTCAGTCCTTGCGTGTGTATCTTCATCATCACTGTCGCTAGATCTGTGACTATTTAACTCATCAAAAGTAATATTAATAGTTTCTTCAACAATCATAGATATTTTATTAAAAATTCTATATCCCTTACTCTTAGCAGCATATCCGAGAAATATCCCGTCATCTGCTTTGGAGTCGAACTTTTCCAAGTTATCCTTGGTGTTCAGGATAAAACAGCGACATCCAAAAACTTTAAAGTAAGAAATGTTTGGAATCCTTCCAAACCAAAGCTCATATGGTATTTTCTTCGAGATTGGTCGAATTAACACCCTATTCAAAACATGACAGGCTGTACTAACAGCTTCTGCCCAAAAATATTTAGGAAGATTATACTGATTCAGCATGACTCTAGCCATTTCGCTTAGAGTACGATTCTTCCGCTCCACAACACTATTCTGTTGGAGAGTTCTTGGACAAGAAAATTCATGGTAGTATCCACTATCATCACAAAACTTTTTGAAATCAGAATTTTCGAATTCGCCGCCATAATCACTTCGGATACGAGTAATCATGAAGCCTTTTTTGTTTTTTACCTTTTTGCAAAATATCTGAAATTCAAAAATTGCATCACTTTTGTTTGATAAAAAGTAAACCTAAGTAAATCGAGAGAAATCATCAACAATAACAAAAGCGTAGAGCTTACCGCCAAGACTAGCGACTCTACTAGGACCAAATAAATCCATGTGAATCAACTGCAAAGGTCTAGAAGTACTTACAACATTGATGCACATACCATATCTCTCTTGAATGGAATCTCAGGGAGTCCTCTTACCAACTTCTTTGTACTTAGTCGTGAGATAGTATCCATGTTTGCATGTCCTAGTATCATGTGCCATAGCCAGCTTTCATCTTGATTGGCTACTAGGCACCAACCTGCATTATTAGTATTCTCCAAAAAGAAAACATAAATATTGTCTTATCTGATTCCTTTATATATGGGATCACCAGATGACAAATCATATATGGTATATTTATCTTTCACAAAATTGATACCATAACCATTATCTGCCAAATGACTTATGCTTAATAGGTTATGTTTCAATTCTGTTACTAGACAAACATCCTTTATTACTGGATAGGAAGAAATACCTACAGTACCATTACCAATTATATCACCTCTCAAGTTATTTCCGAAGGAGACATATTCTTCTTTCTTTATCGATAGCGTAGCGAATAAAGATGCATCACCAGTCATGTGTCGCGAACATCCGCTATCGAGGATCCATTTGCTTCTAGCATGAGAGGGTTGAGTGTCCACCTACAAGACAAGTAGATGAATCCTTTGGTACCTATTTTCTGAAGGGTCCATTCTGATTAGCTTTTGGTCTCCAAATTAAAGTGTGATTGTCAACAAGCTTTCTTGCTAAACAATACTGTGATATGTGACCGTGCGTACCACAATAAGTGTAAGTCAGTTTAGAACTAGATGTCGTCACCACTGTGTTTACATGCTTGTATGGTTTGGAGAACCTATAAGTGAAAGCATGATTATATACGTGTTTCTTTTGTGCTTTCTTGTTTTTAGTCCTCTTATGTGTATGCTTGGCATTAGGACTAATTTTAGGCTGTGTCACAGGTATTGCCTGTTTGCCTAACTTAATTTCTAACTTTTTAGAAATTGCAATAGACTCTTCATATCTAGCAGTCATATCTGAGAGTCTTTGTTCTGTTACTAGGTGCTTCTTCTTCTCTATGTTATATAGTTCTTGCATCTTGACATAGTCTCTTTCTTTCTTTTTAATTTTGAGGATAGCCTCATGATAGTCTACCTTGAGTTTGGCTATCTCTTCCGTGTTACCGGTAGTAGACGTCTCTTTAATATCTTCAATAAGATTGGACAGTCTAGCTAACTCGGTTGTGTATGCCTTAATCTCTTTTCGAGATTGCTTATACTTGTCAAGCACATTTTTGTGTTCTTCAAGTAAATCGCTAAAGGCATTTTCTAACTCATCGAAAGTAAAGTCATCATATAGAGGATTTGAAGATACCTTATCAAATGCCATAAGACAGACATTTGCATTGCCGCAGGGTCTATCATCTTCTTCTGAATCTCTGGCATCACTTTCATGCCAGATACTTGTGTTGGCATACTTTCGACCAGTTGTTGCTTTACTGCTTGATTTTGATCTGTCATATGGACTGCTTTTCTTGGTGGTTGGACAGTCCTTCTTCATGTGCCCTGACTTCTTGCATCCAAAGCATATGGTTTCATCTTCATTACTTTTTTGGACATCTTTCTTCTTTCTGCTTGTAAACTTTAGGTATTTCCTGAAGTTCTTCACAAGTAGGGCATGTTCATCACCACTTGATGATTCTTCATCAGAGTCATTGCATGTTGATTTTTTTGCTTGAGCTTTTAAGGCAATAGATTTTTCTTTTGGTCTTGCTTCCTCAAACTCTTGCAAATCAAGTTCATGGGTCATCAGCTTCCTCATCAGTGTTTCCAGGGATATAGTGGTGAGATTGTTTCCTTCGATAATTGCTGTGGCTTTTGGATTCCAGTTCTTTGTTAGAGCCCGCAGCACTTTTCTGATATTCTCATGATTGTTGTAATCCTTACCAAGAGATTGCAGAGGATTAGTTATATCAAGAAAACGAGTAAACATCTGTGTAATTGACTCACCGGGTTTCATCTTGAAAGATTCATATTCCTGAGTCAGTCTACTAATTTTCGATTTCTTCACTTAGGAAGTACCTTCATGAGTTACCTCAAGAAGTTTCCAAATTTCGTGTGATATCTTACTGGTTGAAACTCTGTTGAACTCCGTTTTGTCAATTGCACAGAATAGTGCATTGATGGCACGAGCATCAAGAGTAGCCTTAGCTTTTTCAGCTTCGGTGTATTTGTCATGAGGCTTTTCTATAAGAATACCTTCAACCACTGTGGGTGCTGGTTTCTTATAACTATCAATGACTATTGACCAAAGATCAAAGTCAAGAGATTTTAGAAAGAAAGCCATTCGTGTTTTCCAATAGGTATAATTTGTTCCATCAAATAGGGGAGGTCTATTTGTGGATTGTCCTTCACCGTTGAATATTGATTTCACGGCTACCATATATACTCTCTGAGGTATGTTATATTTGAATATAACCAGCTCTGATACCAATTGTAGGACCGTTGAGCACCTCTAGAGGGGGGTGAATAGAGTGTGTGCGTGCAGCAGAAAATAATCACTAATTAAAACTAAACTTTAAAACTATGGCAGTGAAATAAGAGACAGTAAATATAATGCAGCAAGAGATAGAGAATTCAAACTCAGCGACAGAGCGATATATACTGGTATCCCTCTGAGAGGACTAATCCAGTCTCGAGTACTCTTGCTCGATGTTAATCCACTATGGCACAAGCTTTAACTGAGAGCTTGCAGTCTCTTACAACACTGTGCTTGGTGACAAGCGTACGACCAGCTTCACAACACCGTGCTTGGTGACGAGCGCACGACCAGCTCCACAACAAAAAAAGTTATTGAACTTGGAACGACCTCTTTACAACTCTTGGAATACCAAAAGACTCTAAATCAACTCTGATAGTACTGTCTTTTGGCTAAGAGGTGTATAGGTATGATTTGAAAATCTTGGATCGTTTGAAAACACTTGAATAGTAGAGAAGAGAAGATGAAGAGTGAATGAATGATTTGAAATGAAAAGTTCTTCTCTATTTATAGGTGTTTTCTGGAACCGAACTCGGACAGAGTTCGGGCAGAGTTCGGATGCAAATATTTCGCAAAGAGACGTTGCTCGCAGATTTGGAGGCAACAGAAGTTTGAATACAAACTGACCGAACTCGGACAGAGTTCGGGCCGAACTCGGGCCGAACTCGGGCCAAACTCGGTTAGGAGTTCTGTCAGGAGATTTTCGAACTATTTTAACAGAAATTGTTTTTGAAAGTATTTTGGAATATTTTGTAAAAAGAGTGTAACAAGAAATATGAGTGATAATGGATAGGATTTTTCGAAAGTGAACTAAAATAACCCTAAGCCAGTATTACCAAAACAGATTTTACAAAATAAATCCTAGACTCAATAAAATGTAAAATACAGAATAAAATATAAAATGAGTCATCTCTAAATTTGATGATGTTGATGCTTCGTTGATACAGTACAACGTCCGTTGAAATTGATTTCATATATCCTGAAATGATTAGCAGCATTTTGTATATTTTGTGTATTGACTTAAGTGCATGTTAATTATCGAAATCGGATGTGACCATGGAATGGGCCAACAGGCCACTGGCCATTGGCCATTGGCCTTGTATCCAGGGCTTTGGTATCAGAGAGTTTAGCCATAGGCCATGGGTTTTGGGTATGTATAAAAGGAATATAAAATGTGATATGTTAGTTTAGAGTGTTATGTTAGTGGTATATCCTAGATGGATATGTGTGAGTTCAGTTGGGAGTTGGTTTGAGTTTGGCTTGTGAGCTTATGGTTGTACTTGCTTTGCCTGCAAATACATAGCAGCAAGCTATAGCAGCAGTAGCAGCAAGTTTAGCTGTAGCAGCAGCAACAGAACACATGTATTAGAGTCTAGGTTTAAGTATCAGAGGTTATGGGTTTGGGGCCTTTGGTATCAGAGTTTTGCCTATGGATATTGTATCTAAGTGTCCTAAATGATATATGATATTAGGTAATTGCTTGTTAGTTCAGGTTATGCGTCCTCCTTTCGGGGGAGCTAGTATTGGGCCCATGAAACTTCACTGGCTGGGCACATGGAGCTTCATTGACTGGGCGCATGGTGTTCTACTGACTGGGCGCATAGGGCTTCATTGACTGGGCGCATGGAGCTCTATTGACTGGGCACATGGAGCTTCTACTGACATGGGCGCTTGAGGCTTCATTTGCTGAAAATTTTTTATGCTTCTACAACAGTGTTTTAGGGGAGGTCAGGCTAGACAGCATTTGGTCTTGGTCATTGGTAAGTGGTCCTTGACCTTGGGGGGTTACATTCAGGTCTGTTAGTGTTATGTGTGGGTGTATGTAGTGTTGTGTGTGGGTGTGTGAAGTGGTTAGCAACAGGGGAAATTATACTTCTGCACTAAGCAACAGTGTACAGAAGATATGGGGGTCAGGTACTGCTCTGTTTCAGAGCATTGGGCCTTGGCCAGTTGCAGTGTGCAGATGAGGGGTTTGTGTTTAGGTTAGTATGTGTCTGATACTTGGTTGTATGAGATGTTTAGAACTGTGGTTGCATATCAGAGTTGGTTTTGAGTTAAGGGTCAGGTTTAAGCCCTCACTAGCAGCCAATGTGTTGAGTGAGCAACAACAGAGGATTTGGCACTTGGCTATTGGCTATTGGCCATTGGATTTGAGTGTTGATCCCAGAGTTTGGGTTAGAATATATTGAATGTTAGTTAGTCTCTTAGGTGTCCTTGTGATTAGGATGTTAAGGTATAAGTTGGTACCTGATATGTGTAGATGTATCAGAGGGATTTTGAGTGTACAGCAAGTGGAGGGCCATTTGGCCAATGGTTAGTATGTATCAATAATGGGTTTTGGGTATCAAATATTTGGTGGTATTTGGTTTCAGTAGAGATAATGTTAGTAGAAGGTCTTGAAAGGGAATAGGTTAGTATCAGTACTTAGGTCAGAGGTTTGGACTTGGCTTTGAGGCTAGCATATACAGCAGAGCATCTGCCTGAGCAGCAATAGTAGTATGCTCAATGCAGCAGCAGCAAGCCACTGCATGAGCAGTAACAGCAGTATGCTCATTGCAGCAGCAGCAGTAGTAGGTAGCAGATTTGGTTGGCCACTTGACATGGCCATTGGCCATTGGCCTTGTATCCAGGGCTTTGGTATCCGAGAGTTTGGCCATAGGCCATGGGTTTTGGGTATGTATAAGAGGAATATAAAATGTGATATTTTAGTTTAGAGTGTTATGTTAGTGGTGTATCATAGATTATGATATGTGTGAGTTCAGTTGGGAGTTGGTTTGAGTTTGGCTTGTGAGCTTGTGGTTGTACTTGCTTTGCCTGCAAATACATAGCAGCAAGCTATAGCAGCAGTAGCAGCAAGTTTAGCTGTAGCAGCAGCAACAGAACACATGTATCAGAGTCTAGGTTTAGGTATCAGAGGTTATGGGTTTGGGGCCTTTGGTATCAGAGTTTTGCCTATGGATATTGTATCTAAGTGTCCTAAATGATATAGGATATTATGTAACTGCTTGTTAGTTCAGGTTAGGATTGTATTAAAGGTTAGTAACTTGTTTAGCTAGTGATTTCATTCAGGGTGTTAGGATACCTGGTTATCCTATAGGGATATAGTGGTATGTTAGTGTGAGGTTGTATCAGATGTTGGTTAGAGAGTTAGTGGAGGAAAGTGAAGGATAATGTAATTAGGAATGTGGGAAGTATAAGTAGAGGGTATGTATATATATATATATATTGTATATATATGTATATATATATATATATATATATATTTATATATATATATATATATATATATATATATATATATATATATATATATATATATATATTTATATATAAAATATATATATATATATATATATATATATATATAAAATATATATATATATATATATATATATATATATATATATATATATATATATATATATATATATACAAGTACTGTATAAAAAAATGTATATATGTATCCTATATTGTATAGTGTTTTGGATGTATACAAGTACTGTACCAGGGAGGAGTTAGTAATGTATTCAAGGTAAGGGTATCTAAGTTAGAATAGATCAAATAGGTCATGGGGTAAAATTGACTATGGGTTATATATAGATGTGATATAGGTAAACATCTATAGGTAAATCTTATGTAGTTAATAGCTTGATATATGATAGTAGACTTAGATTTGACCATTGTTGACCAAGGTTGACTAATTAGACTAGAAGTCAACTTTGAGTCAATATTTGACCTAGATTGGACTAGGAGTTGACCAGAGTTGACCAGTTGACCAAAAGTCAACTGTGGGTCGACCCTTGACCTAGTTTGACCTAGATTGCATATCACGCACTAGAAAACCATACCTAAACACTGTTAAACCCTATTTAACACATGTATATCTCATCTTTAGGTCTGTGACTCCACTTTGAGCCTTGATTCATATTGACAGCTTAGGACAACAGGCGAGTACATTCTCTGATAGTTTTCATTGCTTTGATATCTACTATATCTGATTCAGTTATAGTATTTTACTTGATTCTCGACACGAGGATACACGAACTAGTATACGTTGGATTTCGTCATGAGATGTTATTTCTAATTTACCTGGTATATTAGTACATTGTTCGATCTTGCATATTGTACTTGTATAGACACCGATTTGGGAGTGGGCATGCCTCCTGCTTTTGAATCCTATGTCATGACGTGTCATGGTTGGATCCATTACTATTCGGGAGATTGGAGAGTTATTAGAGGTTATGTGATCAATATCCCTCATGTTTATTACTTGTGCATATCTTCACCCTTACTACACGTAGGGTGTAGCCTGACCTGATACTACTGGAATAATAGCTTTCCACTTTGGCCGGCCTGATCTCCAGGTTTACCTGTGCTTGTTCTTGTGCATAGACGGTCAAATGGAACACCCTGATCTGGACCTAAGCTGATCACATAATGCTCTAATATCTCAAGGCACCATTTATATTTTATATTGTACATCAGATGTTCCTATACTGCTTTATATTTCAGTATTTTACATCATGACATGATATTCAGTTCACTTGTACTGTTTTACTTTCAGTCTTGATATTTTATCTTGTATTCATTATAACTGTTTCTTATAGTATTTGTCAATTCATTGGAACTGCTGTTGGCATTTGTACTTCGCTCCAATCCTGACTAGATATGTTGAATTTTTTTTACAGAGAACTCAGAGGATCCAGCTAGCCTAGAGGAGACACCAGTAGTGCTAGCTTGGTATAGATGGCTAGGATATTGTCTGGTTTTGCTTTCAGTTTTCTGTCATGAGTTGTATATAAATAGTACTTGTACTTTGGGATGTAATGTTATTACTAAAACTTATTTCTGTTCTAGATTGTGTTCCAGCTTGATACTTGAGTCTGTAGAACTTATTCAGGATTGTATTATGTCTTTAAATTCTGAACTTGTATTTGTGATTCTGCATCTATTTCAGTCTGTCTATTTTATCTTTATCTCTATCTCATTCGTGCTTATCTTCCTTAGATTCAGGTGATTGAGTTGTGCATATATTCCTCCGTGCGGAGATGACATATTATATACATTTGTGTCTTAGATATTATATGTTCTAGATGACTTATAGTATTCTATCGTCGACTCTGTAGCGTAGGTTGGACGTACTCATGTGCTCGTGCGCCTAAACAGGGTACTGGTCATGACATCAATAGATATAGTCGGGATGACAGGAGATGGTGGAAGTTTAGAAGCCTCAAGTGCAGGGTGATCGATAACCGCAGTATTGCGTGTTTGAACCATCCTGAAAATAGAAAACTGATTAAATATGGCTTAATTATAAGATAATTAGCAATAGTAAAGTAATACAACATTGTCCCTGGCCTATGCTATGATGAGTTTTTCTTAGTCTAGCAGGTCTCTCAACAGTACTCGATAACCTAAGTACCATTGGGACGGGAAGAAGACCTGCATAGACCACCACTAAAAATATGTTATGACCAGCTCCCAGATAACTGGATATGAGTCGGACACGTCCAGCCTACGTTGTAGACACAACGTAATAAGCTGTATATAAACCTCAGGAAAACTCCAAGTAATATGATCAATCAATCTCATCACA
Source organism: Iris pallida (assembly GCA_029216955.1). Lineage (NCBI taxonomy): Eukaryota > Viridiplantae > Streptophyta > Magnoliopsida > Asparagales > Iridaceae > Iris > Iris pallida. The sequence continues at coordinate 8,193,003 of JANAVB010029815.1, read as the reverse complement.
GCTACTACCACGTTTCCAAAACAGATCACAACAACATCATACATTTTACTATAGATTTGCTAAATAACCAACCCGTTAGGAGTAATTACAAATCTACCATTCCTAAAGTAGAAAATCACAATTAATTAATATAAATAAGATATTCCAATGGAGGATTAAAATTAATTAAAACTATTAAATAAATTCGATTAAAATATTTTTTAAATGATTAAAAAATAATAAAATATTAGAAAATAATTTTAATCTCATTTATCTGGCCATATAAGGGTTACATGCTTCCTAAATAGCTTTTGATCTCAAGCATGTTTTAATAAATATCTAGCTCTCATTTGATGTTCTTTAATTGATTTGTCTTTAATTGTGACTTTGAGAGAAGATGTTTATTTGTATTTGATTAGATATGGATATTTGTTCTTGTTTCCACCATATTTATTAGTGCACATTCTTATATTATATATTTATCTCTATAGTGCACTATGAAAACTTTAGAAAAATAGCTTTAGTATCTTGATCTTGATAAATTTTTCTTTGGCTATTTGCTATATTATATTTATTATTACCCAATGATTTCGTAGCACCTATGGACACATGTAATTGATACATCTTATAACGTATGCTACATTATTTTGAGATTTATCAAGTCTATAAAATATAATTGATTTTATATTGCATAAATTCTTCTTAAATTCTCAGTCACTAAAGAAGAGATTCGTTTTGGGTACACGCCGAAAAGGTCCTTCTGTCACTCAGGCATTTTGGGTACACGCCGAAAATATCCTTCTACCACTAGCTGAGAATCGGCCCCTACAACTAACCCAAGATTGATCAACGCTTTACAAACTAAAGATTTATTGAGGCTATTTGCAATTGTTATCTGATGGAATTTGGATTTTAGCTTTGATTGATAATACTATTTATTTTTTTATGATAATATTTTCACAAAAGGTAATAAAAACAAAAGGTAACATACATTGATCTTCCACAAGTTAATGTTTGTCATCATATATATATATATATATATATATATATATATATATATATATATATATATATATATATATATATATATATATATATATATATATATATATGGTGCCCGTTTTAGCCTTGGAGCGCCCGTAGACTTAAGCCACCCAGCCAGCGCCCAAGGGGGAGCTCGAACCCACGCCACTGCGTGGAGAGCCCCCGGTGTTCCCAATGGGCCACACCCATATATATATATATATATATATATATATATATATATTACACACACACACGTTTATTTAAATATTTCTTATATGTTATTTTCTCTAGCTTATTTTAATTGGAACTATATTTATATATTTTGATTGTTTATTTTTAAGCTTTTATTTATTGGATATTTCTTTTACTTGCCTAAAGATGATATTTGCTTTAAGTTTGAAACTTTATATGCATTGATCAAGGGAAGAAAGATGTATATCTTACATATCCCTTAGATCTTGTGATTGTTTATTTAAGTTATGAATATAAATGCTTTTGAACTAGATACACATATTTTAGGGAGAGCAAATCAATTGCTTCAATTCATTTATATCCTTAAATATGTGGTATACCTAGTTCATCATGGACCTATATATTTGTTGTTGACTGTGCATGATTTATGAGAGTAAATGTAATTATATTTATTGGTTTAAAAGGTTTCTTATCAATTTACTTGATTATCCTTTTTGATGATTCTATTGAAATTTAATGATTTTGGCTTTCTTGTTGAGGTTTTATCCAAATTTCATGATTATCAATATTTAGATTTGTAATACTTTGCAGGGAGCATTCAAGTCGACTGAATTTTTCCTTCTCAAGTATTCTTTTTTATTTACCTTCATGATTATCTAATGGATATTCATATATCATGCTAAGGTAATTGTGTTCTAATGCATTAACTTGGAAAAGTAGATAGATTTTGCATAAAGGAAGATTATAGTATATCTAGTTGATTTATTTTTAATGATTATACTCTTTTTGGAATTGATTCACTAATTTGTATAGACAAATTGTAAATCATATTTTGCTTGATCGTTGTTAAAGATCTTATTATATCTTCTAATATACTACTTTGGTATCTATTATATTCGCAAGAATCCTATCCTCGCGATAAGAATTGGTATCTATTTTATATGTTGCTTCACATTTTTGTTTCTATGTTTTACCTCTTGCTTCATCACTTATGGAGGAGCTATCCATTTCGATTAAGTGACAAAGGGGAAGAAACCGATACAACTACAAGAGAAAGTCTCATAAGACAATTGCTCATAATCTGTGAGGGAGTACAGAGGAGTATTGTACCAGCATGGTATCGACGAATCGTATCGTGTATCGGCTATGGTTTGCCAATTATCAAAATATGGAAGATTTATCATGACCCGCACCCAGTGTAGGGGCACGAGAAGTTGGTACGTCCAGCCTACGTCGTAGTGTCGATGGTAGAACGCTGTCATATGTCACATACATCTAACACAGTATAAATATACCTGTACAACATATACTCTCCAATCGGAGGATAATATAGAAGGTACAACTCAATCACAATTCTAAGATGGAAATAATACGATAAGATAGATATGAATCTCAAAAGAGAAGTACAAACAGAAGAAAATAAGTCCAAGTGTCTAAATGACACTAACATCTCAACATCCAGAAATAATACAACTCAAAAAGTCAAACACAAATGACATAATGAAATAAGATAAACAACCTAGCTATCTAGCTTAGGCAATAGGGATGATGTCCTCAGCTAGAGCTGGATCCTCCTGTGGGTCCAACTCACAAGTGTCGTCTAGATGGGTTCCATAAGTAGGGCAGAACTCCTCAGTTTCATATGTAATATTTTCAACAGTCCAATCAGGACAGGAACGAGCACATATCTCTCAAACAGTTCATATCATGGCAGGAAATGTACAACAAGCAATAGAATAAGATACATGAAACACTATAAGAAATGTACATGAAAGGTAAGAAAGATATCTGATAAACTGGAAATATATATATAGAGTAAGAACTGTAAGTGACTAAGTAATTTAAAGCATAAGATGGTTATGTAATCAGCTTGGTATTGTACACGACTAAGTTACAGAGTTTGTACACGAGTAAATTAATGGGAATAATTGTATAACCACTTCTACTCTCCCCGTCCCCAATCAATACACAAGGATCCATTCAAGTTACGTTACGTACACGATGATTAGTTTGCACAAGAAGATCATGTAAGCATACGAGAGTACATGATAGCACACGATTTGTACACAAATAACATGAATACAAGGAGTACACGATGCTCATGATAAAGTATACGGACATGAAATACCCGATGTATCCGCTGAGGGAATAACATTACATAAAAGTTTTATATAGTACTAATCCGTGATAACAAGTGTCAGCATCAAGTAAAGTAGTCTAGAGCAAAAATATAAGTCATAGCAAGTATGAAATGATAAAAGAATGTACTTGTATCACCCGTAGTTCGTATTACGTATTTTGGTATACATGTACGTATTTTGACTCAAATTGCATGTCTCATTTCATGGTTTATTTTGGCATTTCGGTTGCTTGGTTCGGCTTGGTTCGGTTTTTGCATGTTGACCAACCCCTACCTACCACCATCCCCTTCATTTATTAACCCACCAACCCATTCTCTCTCTTCATTTTACTCTTCTCCTTCCTCCATTAACTCTCTCCACCGACCAGAGAGAGAGGCTTAGGGAAGTGCAACATGCTTCATGGAGGAACTCGGATTTTGTTGTTTCATTGTCTTCCTCATGAGATTCTAAGTCACTTTAGTATTTAGCATTTTCGAATTCCATGGCCCATTTCATATAGATCTAAGTTTTAGCATTTTTGATCTTCATGGTTTTGATCTTCAACTTGGTTGTTTCTGAAATAGAGAGTTCCATGTAGTAGGGATTTCGATTTTACGCAAGTTTGGCTCTTGCATGGTTGGATTTCATCGAGATTTGACTGAGATGGGGCTTACTTGAGATCGTGAGCTTTTACGCCTGCTTGTGTTGGCCATGGGGAGAAGATGAAGTTTTACGCACACGTTCTAACGTTTTAGCGTAGTGTTTAGCCTTTACGCCCACGTTTTACGTGACATCATATTAATCAGCCTTTTACGCACACGCAATTGCGTGCCAGCGTACTTCGTTCTATGTCGAGTTCATTCGAATTTTACGTTCAGAGACCCTCCGTTCGCATAAAATCGTGCTCGCGTAAAACCCTGGCTCGAGCAGACTCTCGCGTGCGTAAAGTCTTGCTCGAGTGTTTCACTCGCGTAGATCTTGCTCGCGTAGAGTTTCACTCGCGTAGAGCCTCGCTTGCCTACGGCTTGCTAGCGTAAAGCCCTGGCTCGCGTAAAACCCCAACCGTATACACCCTTGCTCGCGTAGAGCTCTCTCACCTTGCTCTTGCTAGTGTAAGCCACTTTACGCTTAAGGCCCCTTGGCCTGGCGTAGTAGTACGCGCATAGAGACTTGAGTCCCTATGGCGTGCACCTTTACCCTTTTATATCCTTACGCCTTTTGTCACGAATTTGATAATCACGAATTTACTTAATATGTTTGAAATGATAATTGTACACGGCATGGTATGAAGTTAACATGACATAGCATGATATGACAAGCAAGCCTGATGGGAACTATTGAAGCTGTTGCGACGGCTAGCATGACATGACAAGAATGGCATGACAAAAATGAATGGCCTGGACACCGTGGACGATTATGTTTATACATGTGAATCAGTACTATCTTGTATCACGTCTAGGGCAGGGACCCCTGAGTACCACGGTCAGGGGTACCTACTTAAACTGATAGGCTAATAACTAGAATAATCCAGTAGTCATAAAGAGAATTCCCAGCTACACGTAATCCCGTTATTTGGGCGCCCCATTATGGGATCTGTAGTCTGTCGTCGAGTAGGGTACATTTCCAGCACACTGTCATGTGCTGCACCCTTTAAGCTACTTAAGGGTACATGTGTTCTTGGGACAATGTACCCACATGAATTCAACCCCTAATTTGTGTCCGGATAGCCTGGATGGTCTGTACATTTCCAGCACACTGTAATGTGTTGCACCCTTTAAGCTACTTAAGGGTACATGTGTTTTTGGGACAATGTACCCATATGAATTCAATCCCTAATTTGCGTTCGGATAGCCTGGATGGTCTGCAGGGCTTGTGGCTGTGGAATAATCTCATTGCATCTTGTTAGTAATTAGGCCTGTGATAACCCTAGTTAGTTAAAGTATCAAGCCGTACTCATTGTTTAGCCATGATTTGAGTGGATGGAGTCTAACCCAGTCTAGTCTTGTCCTGATCCTGTACATGATTGTTACATGACATGAATGCTTGTGCTTTACTTTACCGATAAATGGTGGAAAACCAAGTTCCGTTCAGATGAAGGGTTGCAACCCCGATCCTTGTTTGGTTTAAGGTTGTAACTTGGTTATCTGAATATTCCCATGGTTATCCTATCGTATATCATCATGATTGACCATATCTCCATTTTTTTATTATATTAATATGTTTTATGCTAATTGCTAGTTTTAGTTCTTAAGTAAAGCCTCCTTTGTGGCACTTGCTCTTTCTGGTATCTGATCCAGCTGGTTTTGCATGACCAGATACCGGAGTAGCACCAGAGGATCTCCCTGTCTTCCAGCCAGATGGTGACCACCAGACGTAATCCTGGCAATGAGTGGGTTTTATTTTGCTCTCCCACTCTATTGTAAAAATATTATTTTGAGACGTTTAGCCGCGAGCACGTGTTAGATCGATTGTACCTTTACTTACTGTCTGCCTATAGGCTGTAGCATGATTAACAAATCCTAGGGTTGATCATGTATGACTGAACTCTTGTTAGTCTTCATTTTTGTATGACTAGCTTCATGATCATCCAAATATGTATTGTATGGGACGTCTTACTATTTTATATTTGGTGCTCTGATATCTTATAACTACTATTACTTGCTTGAGATTGAGACAATAGGCTTGTTCATGACCATAAGAGACCGATGGCTTGTAGTTAAACCTTCATGTATCTAGACAGCTGTGACCGTATAGCGAGGTGGGTTGCTCTTCAACATACGTAGCTGGCTATGTCTGCCTCCGCTCTCCAGTATTCTGGTTCTGGGACGTTACATGATTTTAGTAGTGGCCCATACAGGTCTTGAAAATCAAGATATGTGAGGGTTACCGAATAGATGTCTCAATCAGCGCTCGCCCTTGATCTCTGCTCGTATCCTCTGAATCCTTGAAATCTTGACCTGATCACATGCTTGTATCTTTGATTTGTCCTAGTCCTTCCTTATTATTCTCTATGTCGTCTTCTTCAGCGACATTGTTCCTGGTCCTGCCAATCAGCCGAAAGAAGCTCCGTGAGTACCCCCACAACAAGAAGATCAAGCTCAGCACTCAGGGGTAGCTTCCCGAGTCATGCTTCCCGGAGCTCCAAAGCCTCCAGTACAGCCAGTCCAGCCTGCAAGGCATGATAATGGAGTCTTGGTTGTACTCATCCGAGAGTTGATTGCATGACAGGATCGACGGGGTGATGTATTGCACCAGATAGTACAAGATGCTCTGATCAAAGGTGTTCATCCAGGTAACAGTGCAGCCAACAGCTTCAAGCGCTTAAACCCTTCCTTCTTCGATTGTAGCGAGGATGCTATTGCCGTAGACGCTTGGCTGCAGGATACTGAGGTCATTCTAGAAGCAGCCAGGACCCCAAAGAACGAGAAGGTGGCCATAGTGTGCCTGCAGTTATTGGATCTAGTCCGCAGCTGGTAGGCGTCGTAGGCCGATGGATTAGTGGCACCTATTGCTGGGACAGTATTTCGTGAGAGATTCCGGACCAAGTACTTTGACGTTGTAGCTCGGTATGATCTACAGACGAGGTTTACGAATTTGAAGCAGATGGGCAGGACGGTCGATGGATATGCGGCCGAGTTCTCTAGACTTAGTCGGTTTGCTCCTACTTTGGTGGCGACCGAGTTCGACAGAGCTCAGCGGTTCCAGCAGGGACTCCACCTGAAGATTTTACTAGCAGTGGAGCAGTTTAAGCATCAGACTTTTGATGCAGTATTGAGAACAGCGAGGAGGCATGAATATACCTCCAAGAGGATTATGGATCGGATCGAGAGTCGAAAGAGGTCTCACGGCCAGATGAACCAGTCTTCAGCACCAGCCCCGGCCGCTCGAGCTTTGACTATTGGAGCTCCGAGGTGAGCGACTTCTGTTACGTCGATTCAGTATTCGATCCTGACGTATCCCCAGCAGCAGCAGAAGCAGACTTCCATAATGGGTTGCACTCATTGTGGGAAGCCAGGGCACGTGGTGTCAGAGTGTCACAGAGCACATAATTTGTGCTTGGTTTGTGGTGCACTAGACCACAGGGTTGGGAACCACCCGAATAGGGGAAGTTCTACTTCTTCGACCTTTTCTAGTCCTTCAGTTAGGGGACCAGCCCCAGTACCAGTCCAGCAGCAGCAGTACCGTTTTCGAGGCCCTTGCCGCCTCAGGCTCAAGCATTTCAGCAGCAGAACCCCCAGCAGTATGCACAAGTCCAAGCTCAGACCTAGAACCGCCAGAGAGGTTTTCAGCAGCGGGGACCAGCACCCCAAGGGTACGGTCAAGTGATGGCTTTGATCGTGGAGGAGGAGTTAGCATCAGGTGAGGTAGTGGCAGGTACTATTCTCGTCAACTCCTTTCCAGCATCAGTATTATTTGATTCTGGTGTATCGCATTCATTTATGTCTGCACAATTTGCGACACGAATAGGACTGGATCCCGAGTCATTATCAATAAGGCTCAATATACTTACTGGAAACGGTCTTGTGGGAGTAGATAGAGTGTTTTCCTCGTGTCAGATCTTAGTTAGCGGTAGAGAGTTTCCCGCTAGGTTGATAGAATTCCCGATGGCCGATTATGATATAGTCTTAGGGATGGATTGGTTGAGGGACCAGTATGCTAGAATAGATTGCCATATCGACAAGATTATTTTTAGTATTCCTGGTGAGCAAGAGTTTTCATTCTTTCGAGGCGGAGTAGAACCTTCACCTCCCGTGATGCGGATGGCAGTGACAGTAGCAGTTCAGTTTTCCAGAATTGTAGAAGAATTTTTCGATGTTTTTCCCGAAGAGCTTTCAGGTATGCCACCAGAGAGAGAGAGATCGAGTTCGCCATAGATTTGATTTCCGGTTTAGCACCAGTGTCGGAGAGAGTCTACCGGATGACGCCGTCAGAATTAGAGATCTTGTACAAGATGATTGAAGAACTTAGAACCAAGGGATTCATTCGTGCTAGTGGACCACCTTCGGGAGCCCCGATGCTTCTTATAAAAAAGAAGGATGGTACGTCCAGATTATGTGTTGACTATCGTACCTTGAACTCAGTGACAATCAAGAACAGATACCCTCTCCCGATGATAGATGACTTGTTTGATCAACTCAAAGGGGCGTCCGCATTTTCAAAAATTGATTTACGGTCAGGATACCACCAAATCTGAGTCAGAGAATAGGACATCCCGAAGACAGCATTCAGATCGAGGTATGGGCATTAGAAGTTTCTTGTTATGCCATTTGGAGCAACCAATGCGTCAGCTGTATTCATGGACCTCATGAATCACATTTTTATGCCATACTTGGATCAGTTCGTGATTATTTTTATAGATGACATCCTGGTTTATAGCAAGAGTGAGGCAAAGCATGAGCAGCATCTCCGTGTAGTTCTTCAGATTCTCAGAGAGCACCAGTTGTATGCCAAGTTCAGTAAATGCGAGTTCTGGCTCGATCGTATTTCATACTTGGGTTATATCATCACTAGAGGTGGAGTAGAAGTGGATCCCCAGAAGATCGTGACCATTGAGACGTGGCCAAGCACAGTTGCAGAAGTTCGGAGTTTTCTTGGCTTGGCCGGCTACTACCGGCGATTTGTTTCAGACTTTGTACGGATTTTAGCACCCATGACCCAGTTGACCCGTAAGGGTGTACAGTTTGCTTGGACAGCAGAATGTCAGGAATCCTTTGAGAAATTGAAATGAGGCTTGATGACGATACCCATCCTCACGCTTCCAGATGGGACTGGAGGATTTTCAGTGTATTATGATGCTTCAGGCAGAGGTTTAGGATGTGTTTTGATGCATCATGGGAAGATAATAGCTTATGCGTCACGTCAACTTTGTGATCATGAGAAGAATTATCCGACTAACGACTTAGAGCTGGCAGCAGTAGTATTTGCACTTAAGATGTGGAGGCATTACTTGTATGGAGATAGGGTGGAGATTTTCGCCGACCACAAGAGCCTGAAGTATGTATTTACTCGGAAGGATCTTAACATGCGTCAGAGGAGATGGCTAGAGCTACTCGTGGATTATGACATCAACCTGCAGTATCATCCTGGGAAGGCCAACGTTGTTGCAAATGTATTGAGCAGAAGAGCCGGAGTTTATTTCCTTACAGCACAGACAAAGTTATTGTCAGATCTTCAGAAGATGGGTATTGAAGTTGTTCTTCCTACCCATGTGGCGTTGATAGCCAGTATGTAAGTTCAGTCCAGTATAGTTGAGAGGATCAAGTTAGCTCAGTCAGCGGATTCTAAGCTTCAGCGGCTTAGGACAAAATGTGTAGCAGGGCGAAGAACAGAGTTATGTATCCATGAGGACGGTACACTTCGGCATGGGAGGCATCTTTGTGTACCTAGTAGTGATATCAGACAGGAGATCATGGCAAAAGCTCACAGTTTTCAGTATTCGATTCATCTCGGTGGTACGAAGATGTACCGAGATATCCGACAGCATTTTTGGCGGAATGGCATGAAGAGGAAGATAGCCCGGTTTGTCTCTCGGTATTTGGTTTGCAAACAAGTTAAAGCTGAACATCAGAGGCCAGCAGGACTTCTTCAGCCTTTACCGATCCCAGAATGGAAATGGGAGCACATTACCATAGATTTTGTAACAGGATTACCTAGATCCCCAGCTGGGAGAGATGCTATCTGGGTTGTAGTCGACAGGCTTACCAAGGTGGCTCATTTTTTCCCTTTCAGAGTTGGTCAGTCGACGGCTCAGCTAGCAGAGAGGTACCTCAGGCAGATCGTCAGATTTTACGGTATACCAGCCAGTATTACCTCGGACAGAGATTCAAGATTTACGTTGCACTTTTGGTGTAGCGTGCAAGAGAGTTTAGGAACTCGCCTCCAGTTCAGCTCAGCTTATTATCCGCAGACAGATGGTCAGTCCGAGCGTACCATACGAACCTTGGAAGATATGTTAAGATCTTGTACACTCGACTTCGGTGGTTCGTGGGAAGATTACCTACATCTCGTGGAGTTCTCCTATAACAACAGTTTCCAAGCCAGTATCCAAATGACACCGTTTGAGGCACTTTATGGTAGGAAGTGCAGATCCCCGCTAGCATAGGACGATATTGGAGAGAGGCAGATGCTCGGTCCAAAAATGATTACTCAGATAGTTGAGGTGGTCAGAAGAGTGAGAGATCATCTTCGCGTCACACAAGATCGCCAGCGTCATTGGCCCGATTCTCATCGACGTCCCCTTGAGTTTTCTGTCGACGATCATGTATTCCTGAGGATCTCGTCTACCCGTGGCGTCATTCATTTTGGCGTACGGGAAAAGCTTAGTCCTAGGTATATAGGACCGTTTGACATTCTAGAGCGAGTAAGAGATGTGTCATATCGTCTCGCTCTTCCGCCGTCGTTACGTGAGGTGCATGATGTCTTCCATGTATCCCAATTGCGACGGTATGTCCCAAATTCGAGTAATGTCCTTGATCATTCGAAATTGGTTGTCGGTACCAACCTTTCGTATGAGGAAAGGCCTGTATTCATGTTGGACCGAAGAGAGAAGATACTCAAGAACAAGACTATCAAGTTAGTCCATATTGCTTGGGGTCGTCACTCTTTGGGTGAGTCAACGTGGGAGCGTGAGGATGATATCCTATCATGATATCCCGACCTGTTTGACTCGTAAGGTATAATGTCCTTCTTATGTCTTATGCTCTTGATTCCTTGCTTGCATGAATGATTGCTTGATTGATTGTCTAGTTATAACTTGCCTGTGATTAGTATAGCTTGTCCTTGCCTCTCTAGCCTCTTAATTAAATTTTGAGGACATAATTCTTTTAAGGTGGATAGAGTTGTAACACCCGTAGTTCGTATTACGTATTTTGGTATATGTTTACGTATTTTGACTCATATTGCATGTCTCATTTCATGGTTTATTTTGGCATTTCGGTTGCTTGGTTCAGCTTGGTTCAGTTTTTGAATATGGACCAACCCCTACCTACCACCATTCCCTCCATTTATAAACCCACCAACCCATTCTCTCTTTATTTTACTCTTCTCCTTCCTCCATTAACTCTCTCCATCGACCAGAGAGAGTGGCTTAGGCAAGTGCAACTTGCTTCATGGAGGAACTCAGATTTTGTTGTTTCATTGTCTTCCGCATGAGATTCTAAGTCACTTTAGTATTTAGTATTTTCGAATTCCATGGCCCATTTCATGTAGATATAAGTTTTAGCATTTTTGATCTTCATGGTTTTGATCTTCCAAAACTTGGTTATTTTCGAAATGGAGAGTTCCATGTAGTAGGGATTTCGATTTTACGTAAGTTTGGCTCTTGAATGGTTGGATTTCATCAAGATTTGATCGAGATGGGGCTTACTTGAGTTCGTGAGCTTTTATGCCTGCTTGTCTTGACCATGGGGAGAAGATGAAGTTTTACGCACACGTTCTAACGTGTTAGCGTAGTGTTTATCCTTTACGCCCACATTTTACGTGACAGCATTTTATTCAGCCTTTAACGCACACACAATTGCGTGCTAGCGTACTTCGTTCTACGCTGAGTTCATTCGAATTTTACGCTCGGGGGCCCCCCGTTTGCGTAAAATCATACTCGCATAAAATCCTGGCTCGAGCAGACTCTCGCGTGCGTAAAGTCTTGCTCGAGTGTTTTACTCGCGTAGAGTTTCACTCGCATAGAGCCTCGCTTGCCTACGGCTTGCTAGCGTAAAGCCCTGGCTCGCGTAAAACCCTACCCGCATGCACCCTTGCTCGCGTAGAGCTATCTCACCTTGCTCTTGCTAGCGTAAGCCACTTTAAGCTTGAGGCCCCTTGGCCTAGTGTAGTAGTACGCGCATTGAGACTTGAGTCCCTATGGCGTACACCTTTACCCTTTTATATCCTTACGCCTTTTGTTATGAATTTGATAATCACGAATTTACTTAATATGTTTGAAATGATAATTGTATACGGCATGGTATGAAGTTAACATGACATAGCATGATATGACAAGCAAGCATGATGGAAACTATTGAAGCTGTTGCGACGGCTAGCATGACATGACAAGAATGGTATGAAAAAAATGAATGGCCTGGACATCGTGGACGATTATGTTTGTACAAATAAACCAGTATTATCTTGCATCAAGTCTAGGGTAGGGACCCCTGAGTACCACGGTCAGGGGTACCTACTTAAACTGATTAAGGCTAATAACTAGAATAATCCAGTAGTCATAAAGAGAATTCACAGCTACAGGCAATCCCGTTATCTGGGTGCCCCATCATGGGATCTGTAGTCTGTCGTCGAGTAGGGCACATTTCCAGCACACTGTCATGTGTTGCACCCTTCAAGCTACTTAAGGGTACATGTGTTCTTGGGATAATGTACCCACATGAATTCAACCTCTAATTTGCGTCCGGATAGCCTGGATGGTCTGTAGAACTTATGGCTGTAGAATAATCTTATTTCATCTTGTTAATAATTAGGCCTGTGATAACCCTAGTTAGTTAAAGTATTAAGCCGTACTCATTGTTTAGCCGTGATTTGAGTGGATGGAGTCTAACCCAGTCTAGTCTTGTCCTGATCCTGTACAAGATTGTTACATGACCTGAATGCTTGTTCTTTACTTTACCGATAAATGTTGGGAAACCAAGTTCCGTTCAGATAAAAGGTTGTAACCCCGGTCCTTGTTTGGTTTAAGGGTTGTAACTTGGTTATCTGAAAAGTCCCATGGTTATCCTATCGTATATCATCATGATTGACCATATCTCCAGTTTTCTTTTATATATTAATATGTTTTGTGCTAATTGCTGGTTTTAGTTCTTAAGTGAAGCCTTCTTTGTGGCACTTGCTCTTTCTGGGATCTGACCCAGCTGGTTTTGCATGACCAGATAATGGAGTAGCACCAGAGGATCTTCCTATCTTCCAGCTAGATGGTGACCACCATGCGTAACCCTGGCAACGAGTGGGTTTTATTTTGCTCTCCCACTCTATTGTAAAAATATTCTTTTGAGGCATTTAGCCGACGAGCTCGTGTTAGCTCGATTTCACCTTTACTTACTGTCTGCCTGCGGGCTGTAGCATGATTAACAAATCCTAGGGTTGATCATGTATGACTGAACTCTTGCTAGTCTTCATATTTTGCATGACTAGCTTCATGATCATCCAAGTATGTAATGTATGGGACGCCTTACTATTGTATATTTGGTGCTCTGACATCTTGTAACTGCTATTACTTGCTTGAGATTGAGACAATAGGTTTGTTCATGACCGTAAGAGACCGATGGCTTGTAGTTAAACCCTCATGTATCTAAACAGCCGTGACCGTATAGCGAGGTGGGTTGCACTTCAACATACGTAGCTGGCTATGTCCGTCCCCGCTCTCCAGTATTCTGGTTCTGGGGCGTTACAGTACTCGCCTGATATGCTGAATGACTGAAGAGAATAGATGTTCGTACATGAGTAACTGAGTCCTATTTAGAGCAACATTGGTTACAATGTATCCAAGATATTGTAAATAAAGTTTAAAATACATTCTACATGATTCTAGGTCATTCTAGGTCAAAGTCAACTCTTGATCAACTCTGGTCAACAATCTAGTCAAACTAGGTCAAACTCTAGTCAACTAGTTTAGGGTTTAGTCAAACTCAAGTCTACATATCATAATAGGCCTATCTAGTCAATTTCTAGGTCAAAGTATAAGTTACCTCACTATACTAGGATACCTTAGGATACCAAGGTATAACCTAGTCTAATATAGCCTATAGGCATTATATGCCACAAATACATATATACTATATAATATGTACCACATTGGTTATATATATATATATATATATATATATATATATATATATATATATATATATATATATATATATATATATATATATATACGTAATATATGATATATGAAACCAACCCTCAGCCCTATAATCATAATCTCAGAAATTCTGAGATTCCTCTCCATCTCAGTCAATCCCAAACCCAAGTATAACTCTATCTCAGGAAATCTGAGAACACTACAAGTATATATATATATATATATATATATATATATATTTATATATATATATATATATATATATATATATATATATATTACAAAGGAAGAGGGGGAAAGGGGAAATGTATACTAGTGTGTGTGTGTGTGGATACTGGTATGTTTGCAAAAACAAAAAGAAAATTTTATTTCTACAAACTGAGAAAAAGTACAAAGGGTACAATTAATTTCTGGGGAAGTACAACTATAGGAATCTGATCAGAAGATGATCACTTTATCCCTCGGACGATGTAATATCGAAGACACGAGCCTCTAGAGGATGCAACAACACTTTAGCAGGAGATTATGATCATTCGTGATGCTTTGAGACTGATTTAAAACTCTATTTTTTAGAGTTCTTGAAATAACTGTTTAGCAGTTATTCTAGGTTGCGCGCACTTTAGGTTGTGCGCCTCCTGTTCACTTGTACGAAGGTTGCACTAACTGCTGTGGACGCGTGGCATCGTTTGATTAAGATGCACGTGGTCATGGGCAGTGTAGTGGGCACGTTCTACAAAGTCAGTGGCATGCGCGTCACGTCACCCTGCTTCTAAAATAAAAGTTGATCAGGTGGCTCCAACTAGCTAGGTTGTGCATGGAAGCAACTCAACAACTGGCGCCTTTGACTGGGTCATCTGTGATGTACTGATTAATTCTTGCCCCACACAATGACTTGCGTGAGCCAGCTGTCAGCATTAATTACATGCTGACAAAATCTTCTCAAGCGCCGCATTGCGTGGGATTCGATCGGATTTTTCTTGATATACGTGCTGTCTGTTGTCAGGCAATGATGATGCCGTTACAGCTTCTCGAGAAAGTGCGCCACGTGGCTCTCGCGCAACCTGTCTCTTGCGCAACCTGATGTTGGCACAACCTGATGTTGGCGCAACCTGATGATATGACTTCAGGAGCGGCGCAGTTTGATTTTTAGCCTCTACCAGACCCCCTTCAAAGTTTTCAAAACTTGAAAATACTTCAAAGTTTTGAAATCCTTTGAATCATGCTAGTTTTGTATGGGTTGCGCTAGTCAACTGTTCAACAAAACTCCGAATTTTAAGCGCCAGTTGTGCAACAGTTTTGAAAAAAGTTTTTAAGCTATAACTAGCCGACTAAAGAGAACTTTTAACTTTTTATCGAAAGTTAATTCTCTTTAAACTCTTTCATCTTCTGCTTTCGAACTCTCGAAGCTCCTCCGACGATCGTCAACGGCCCCAACGAAGTCTGCTGCTGCCAAGGAAAAAGCCAATACTGGGTCTTTATCTCGTGCACCACCAATGAGAGTGCCTCAATACGCGCCACCGTCATCAAGAACTAAAAGAGCCAACCCGGCACTCGAAGGTGAATGTCGACTGGATTGACCGACTCTTTTTAGGGTTTTGGTCGATTTGTGCGTCTCACAACGTGCGCTACCCCTTTTTAGAGTGTAGGCATACTTCACAACTTGCGCCTTCTCTTTTTAGAGTTTGGTTGCTGTCACTCACATAGTATTCAAACTGTGTCATGCGATGTGGCGCACCAGAGATGTTGTGCTATATAGATGTGATGCAACACAGATGCTGCACTATACAAAATATGGTGCAACACAGATGTTGTGCTATACAAAATATGGCGCAATACAGATGCTGCGCTATACAAAATATGGCGTAACACAGATATTGCACCATATAAAATATGGTGCAACACAGATGCTGTGCAACATAGAAGTCTCAGCACAACCTATAATTTTTGTACATATTTGATCATTGCACTCTGTAAACTCACTAACTTCTTTTGTTCACTTCTTACAGGGACTCGGGTGGCAAGATTCTTCAGAACTGGTATCAGTGATCTTGGATTCTATGGAGTTGAACTATCTTGACACACCCATCAGAGAGCTCAGAACTCTTCATGTTTAAAAGGGCTTCCTCGAGATGGTAGGAAGGGCCTTTATATATGAGCGTTGGATGGTGGAGACACAGAACTCAGAATCGTATCACAAGTGTGATCTAATTCCTACTTCTCACGAAGGGTCGTCTTTTCTCCACCAGTTGTATTGACAACAGCTTATTTTTGAGCTGCTGTACTCTGTCGTTCTCCTCTCGTCTTTCTGAGAGAGAAGGCCAGAGTTGATTCTGTTGCCTTGCTCGCTGCTTCAGGTTGAGTCGACAAGAAACTGGCACCAACAAGAAGATCCAAAGAAGTAATAGACCTCCATTTGTTATATTTAGAATGAAAATATGGGATGTAATAGATTTCCATTAAGATGTATCTATATATTTTTTTAAGAAGGAATAAAGAATGATTTTTCTCTCTTTTTATGACTTGATTTGATGTGATAATATAGATTTTAAAATCCAGAGGTAATATGGACGTGAATTCATTTTTCTATTGATGATCTCCAAGCCAGCTGGGACTCAAAGACAGGGTATCATGTCTAAAAAAATATTTGTGATAATACGGATTTATCATAAAGACAAGATATCTTTTAAAATAGCTAGGTTTCAAAAGACAGAATTGATGATTTGGATGGACTCCACAGAGAACTTTGAGTATTTATTATCTGTGGCTTTATTTACGAAAAAATAAACGATAATAAATGTAGGCCAAAAAAAATTGATGAATGAATAGGCATGCCTTTTCGAGGAAAGGTCGCTTCGGTTCTCGTGACAGAGAATAAATGAAGACTTTTTACGAGATGACAGGAGATGAATGAACGATCATGCCTTTTTGAGGAAAGGTCGCTTCGGTTCCTGCGACAGACTGTTTTGGTCTTTCAGTCTATAAATAGTGTGGAACCTTTTTTGAGAATGTTATCCAAACCTATTCTTTCATCGCAAATGTCTTTCGAAGATGCACCCAAAGAGGTTGAGTGTCATGCCCCAGAACCAGAATACTGGAGGGCGGGGGCGTACATAGCCAGCTACGTTTATTGAAGTACAACCCACCTCGCTATACGGTCACGGCTGTCTAGATACATGAGGGTTTAACTACAATCCATCAGTCTCCTATGGTCATGAACAAGCCTATTGTCTCAATCACAAACAAGTAGTAACAGTCACAAGATATTAGAACATCAAATATACAATAGTAAGACATCCCATACATTACATATTGGAAGATCATGAAGCTCGTCGTATAAAATGTCAGGACTAGCAAGAGTTTTAGTCAATACATGATCAACCCTAGAATTTTCCAATCATGTTACAGCCCGTAAGTAGACAGTAAGTAAAGGTGCAATCAAGCCAACACGTGCTCGTCGGCTAAACGTGTCAAAAGAATAATTTTACAATAAAGTGGGAGGACAAAAAGAAACCCACTCGTTGCCAGGGTTACGCCTGGTGGTCACCATCTGGCTGGAAGGTAGGTAGATCCTCTGGAGCTGTTCCGATATCTGGCCATACAAAACCAGCTGAGTCAGACCCCAGAAAGAGCAAGTGCCACAAAGGAGGCTTCATTTAGGAACTAAAACCAGCATATCATAATGAATATTAAAGATAGTAAACAAAAAACCGGTAATAACCGGTATAACAATAATAAATTGAGTACGAGAAAACCATTCAAGTAGCCAGATTGTAACCCTTATACCAAATAAGGATCGGGGTTGAAGTCCTTCATCTGAATAGGATCCCGTCTCAAATACTGTTGATAGGGTAATAAGACAATAAACGAAGAGAAGACACAGAACTGCTCCGGGAACCAGGTTACAACCCTTAAGCCAAACAAAGATCGGGGTTGTAACCCTTCGTCTGAACAGAATTGGTCCCCTGATCTTTATTGTTAAGGCCAGTATAGATAATCATGCTATTGAAGTAAGGTAAAACATGCCGAGCATGGCATGAGGTGCAATAAGACAATAAACGAAGAGAAGACAGAGAACTGCTCTGGGAGCCAGGTTACAATCCTTAACCAAATAAGGACCGGGGTTGTAACCCTTCGCCTGAACAGAACTGGTCCCCTGATCTTTATTGTTAAGACAAGCATAATATATCATGTCCTGTCACAATCTTGTACAGGATTAGGATAAGTCGAAGCTGGGCTAGACTTCATTCAATCAATCACAACCAAATAAGGAGTACGGCTTGATACTTTAACTGACTAGGGTTAGCACAAGTCTAATTACTAGCAAGATGCAATAAGATCATCCTACAACCACAAGCCCTGCAGCCCATCCAGGTTATCTAGGTCGAATGTCCATTTAAGAAGGGTGCCACACTTGACGGTGTGCTGGAAATGTGCCCTACTCGTCGGTAGGCTACAAGTCTACTTAGTGTTCCCAGATAACGGGATTGCCTGTAGCTGGGAAAATCTCTTCATGTCTTCTGAATCATTCTAGTTAATTAGCCTTAGTCAATTTCAGTAGGTACCCCTGACCGTGGTACTCAGGAATCCCCATCCTAGACATGATACAAGACAGTACCAGTTTATTTGTACAAATACAATCGCCCACGGTGTCCAGGTCATTCCTACTTGTCATGTTAGGCTAGCTGTCGTAACAGCATGTCAAGATATATCATGTCAGTTTACTTATCAAGAGTGCGCCACAGCGGCCACTATCGTGTTCTATTCTTACTTATCATGAATGAGAGAAACTTGCATAAAATAACTAGTGACATATTCAAGGAAAAGATCTACATCTTTCATGTTTTGAGTTTTTCAAGATTCTAGCTATAAAACAACTTAAACAGGCAAAAACAGTGAAATAGAGCAATTTCGGCGCATGGGATTCCTGCACATCCGTGCGTGGGAATTCCTGCACATCCGTGCATGGGAATTCCTGCACATCCGCGCGTGGGAATTCCTGCACATCCGTGCTTGGGAATTTCTGCACATCCGCGCGTGGGAATTCCTGTACAAGGAAATTCCTGCACATTCGCACATGGAAATTCCTGCACATCCGTGCTTGGGAATTCCTGCACATCCGTGCGTGGGTATTCCTGCACATCCGCAAGTGGGAATTTTTGCACATCCGCGCGTGGGAATTCCTGCACATCCGTGCGTGGGAAACTCACGTTGCGTCTTCAGTACATGCGCGTAAGGAACCTACGCACATGACACACTCGGAGTTAAGGGATGCGTTGCCGGGACTTCACAGTACATGGCCTCCCGACGCATGGCCTCCCGGGCGCATGGGGTCATCGTCCCCAATCAGAAGTTCAGCCATAAAAGGTCCGAAAACTTGCCATGGCCATAACTTCCTTATCCGAAGTCGAAATCAAGCGAAATAAAAGCCAAAACTGCGTGAAATTGAATTCTCTACAACATAGAACCATTAGTTTTCGAAAATAACCAAGTTTTAGAGATCAAAACCAAGAAAACCAAAAAGTTACAAACTTAGATCTACAAGAATCTATCCATCAAATCCAAAAATGCCAAGTTCTAAAGAGGCTTAGAATCAAGTAAGGAAGAGAATGGAACAATAAAACTTGAGATCCATCATGAAGCAAGTTGCACTTGCCTAGGCTTGGTAGGTGGGAGGAGTAAATAAAGAAGATGAAGAAGTAAACATAAATAATGGAGGAGAGAGAAGAAGTTGACTTATATAGCAACCCCTCTCATTTTAACCCAAAATAAACCAAACCAAGCCAAGCCAAGTCAAGTCAAGTTGAACCAAGATGAACCAATCAAGTCAAGATTTAAACCAAGGCTAAGCTAAGCAAGATAAGTCAAAATATGGGCCACGTGACAATTGTCAGAAGTTCGTATACGTATCCTGAAAAATACGTATAATGGGAAATGGGAGTGACAACTCTACCCAACTTAAAAGAATTTCGTCATCGAAATTTAATCAAGAGGCTAGAGATGTCGGGACAAGCTATATTAATCACAAGCAAGTTATTGATGGAACTGGAGATTCCCAGGACCCTTCCTTTGGTGTGCGTATTGATCGATAGAAAGTTAAACAGATCTAATACGTGTTCTACCCCTTCATAGGCGGAAACTAGGGTTCACGAATTATATCTGCGACAGAAAGGAGACAATTAATTCCTGGCAATCTCGAACGGACGACCCCAAGATCTTCTGCACGTATTCCTTCCTCGAGTTGGACGTCGTGTGGGCGACGATCTCCTAACCTTTTTTTTTCCTTGGCAGCCCTCTCTTTCTCTCCTTACGTGAATCACGAATTTAAAGAAAATTTCAAATTTCTGATCCGTCATCTGGCGGCCAGAGAATAGAGGATATATATAGGCTACAACAGGGACCATGAGGAGAAATTAGGGTTAGACCTTCTAACGGATCTGGATATCCCGTGTTTAACCCGAACACACAATCCAGGCCCATTAACAATAGCTTGGTCCACTAATGAGCTATTATTGTACTACCTCCCTAATCCCAAATTATGTTTGTGGGCTCCTTTTATTATATGCTCGTTTGGCTCCCCATGTTAAGATATCGTATGTCTGTCAATCAAATTAAGTTACTGACAACTATATTGATTCGACATCTTTTATCCTTAAGTAGTACCGCTCAACTTTATTTGTCATGTCGGATATAATTCACCTGCAGGGTTTACATGACAATCCTTATGAGCTCCTTAAGAGGACATCATCAACCCGATGTATCGGGACATAGATTCTATTTATAATCAACAACCCATCATACATACAATATTATTATCTAATTCATAGAGGTTGTTGATCCATAATGAATATCACTCTTTTATGAGTCAAAGTAATGCACACTGTATATACATGTCCGTTATTATATCCGGATTAAGAGCACAAGCATCCATAATAACAGAGGTGTTTGTTCTTTTTATGTAGTCAGTACAAAGAGAACAACCTCAAGTGGTCCTGTTCAATACACACAAAGTGTACTAGTGTAAACCTATAGTCAAGATAGACTAATACCAGATTATACTACAACCTTTCCAATAGATTGTCCAAGTCCATCTAGGTTGTGAACTATTTATATACTTCATAGGAAACTGATAATATGATCTTCTGTGTGACACCACATACCATATTATCTACAATATAGAATATCAGACATTTGCATTAACAATTGCAACAAATACAATATGCAAACATTTGCCCATATGATTCTCATTCAAAATTTAAGGAAATAAGGTTACTACAAAAGTGATTCTTTTAGTATATAACCCTAACAATCTCCCACTTATACTCAAAGTATTGCTTTTCAGTATACTGTTACAAATCTTCCATTTATACTTAAAGCCATGCTGCTACACATCTGACTCCCATTCCTTCAACCTGACTGTCAAAAGCCTTAGCTGGTAAGCTCTTTTTAAAGGGATCAGCTAGGTTGTCGGCTGATGCTATCTTGATCACATCAAATTTTTCTTTCTTTACGAAATCTCGTATCAGGTGGTACTTGCGCTCAATGTGTTTGCCTGTCTTATGGGCTCGTGGTTCCTTCGAGTTTGCAACTGCACCACTATTATCACAATAAAGTGTAATAGACTTAGGCAAACTAGGTACCACATCCAAGTCCAACAGAAAGTTTCTGAGCCAAACCGCTTCTTTGGCTGCCTCAGAGGCTGCCACATACTCGGCTTCTATGGTGGAATCAGCAATACATTTTTGCTTGATACTCCTCCACACAATGGCTCCACCTTCCAAAGTAAACACATAACCTGAGGTAGATTTCCTGGAATCCCTATCTGACTGAAAATCTGAGTCTGTATACCCCAAGGGAACTAAACTATCTGCTTGGTAAACTAGCATATACTCTTTAGTCCATTTCAGGTACTTCAAAATATGCTTTACGGCAGTCCAGTGCTCTTGTCCTGGGTTAGACTGGTATCTGCTGACCATGCCTACGGCAAAGCAGATGTCTGGTCTCGTACATAGCATTGCATACATTAAGCTTCCTACTGCTGAAGCATAAGGAACTGCCTTCATGTTCTCTATCTCTTTAGGTGTCCTCGGACACTGCTCCTTTGATAGAGCAATTCAATGTCTAAAAGGTAAGAAACCTTTCTTAGAATTTTGCATACTAAAACGAGTTAGTACAGTATCGATATAGGAAGGTTTGGATAAGTACAACATCCTTTTCTTGCGATCTCGTAGAACTTTGATCCCAAGGATGTGACCTACTTCTCCCAAGTCTTTCATATCAAACTGTTTGGATAACCATACCCTTACATCGGATAATACCTTTACATTGTTTCCAATGAGCAAGATGTCATCCACATAAAGTACTAGGAATCTGTATACACATGATTCATCATGACATTGATCAAATCCATAGGATATTATCACCTGATCAAAACATATGTTCCAAGATCTGGAAGCTTGCTTAAGTCCATAAATGGACTTCTTGAGCTTATAAACACGATGCTCCTGGCCCTTTTCAATGTACCCGTCTGGTTGCTTCATATAGATGTCTTCCTCAAGACTTCCATTAAGGAAAGTTGTCTTGACATCCATTTGCCAAATCTCATAATCGAGATGAGATGCAATAGATAAAAGAATCCGAATAGACTTAAGCATGGCTACAGGAGAAAAGGTTTCCTCATAATCGATACCCTCTCTTTGAGTAAAACCTTTTGCTACAAGCCGAGCTTTAAAGGTTTCAACCTTACCGTCTGATCCTCTTTTTCTCTTATAGACCCACTTGTATCCAATGGCTTTTACACCAACGGGTGGTTCTACAAGCTCCCAGACCTGATTAGAATCCATATATTCTATTTCAGATATCATTGCTTTTTGCCAAGTCTCTGTATCTTTATCTTGGAGTGCTTCATTGTAGGTACAGGGATCATAATCTTGTTCCTCAGGGACGAAGTCTGACGAATCTTCCAAGAACATATATCTATCAGGTTGTATCACAACCTTCCCACTACGACAAGGCACTATCGGTTGTGGTGTAACATTTGTGACACGTTGTGCAGTTATTTGTGGTTCATCCTATTGTACTGTTGGTACTGAAGTACTTGGTGTCTCACATCTCAGTTCTTCTAGAACAAATCTACTTGTGGGTTTATGGTTCATCACATAGTCTTCCTCTAAGAATCGGGCATTGGTGCTAACAATAACCTTCTGATCCTTAGGACTATAAAATAAACCTCCTTTCGTTCATCTTGGATAGCCTACAAACAAGCGTACTTCTGTACGAGATTCCAACTTATCTGCTTTCCCATTTAGCACATGTGCTGGACTACCCCAAATGCGAACATGTTTCAGACTAGGCTTATGCCTAATCCACAGCTCTGTGGGAGTAAGAGGTACTGACTTAGAATGAACCAAGTTCAAAATATAAGCTGCAGTCTCTAAGGCATATCTCCAAAACGAATCTGGCAAATCCGAATAACTCATCATTGATCTAACCATCTCCATAAG
Organism: Iris pallida; assembly: GCA_029216955.1. NCBI lineage: Eukaryota > Viridiplantae > Streptophyta > Magnoliopsida > Asparagales > Iridaceae > Iris > Iris pallida. The sequence continues at coordinate 8,169,382 of JANAVB010029815.1, read as the reverse complement.
AGTTCTATTCCTTCTTTCGGCTACACCATTCTGTTAGGGTGTTCCAGGTGCAGTCAATTGGGATGCAATCCCAGCCTCTGAAAAATAATCCCTAAACTCTCCAAAGAGGTACTCGCCACCACGATCTAATCGTAATGACTTGATACATTTTCCATGTCGTTTCTCCGTTTCAGCCTTGTACTCTTTAAATTTTTTAAAGCACTCAGACTTACGGCGCATCAAATAAATGTATCCATACCTTGAATAATCGTCAATAAATGTGACAAAATATTCAAAGCCACCTCTAGCTTGGATAGTCATGGGTCCACACAAATCAGAATGAACCAATTCCAACACATCTTTGGCCCTATACCCCTTTGCCGTAAAAGGCCTTTTGGTCATTTTACCTTCCAAGCAGGATTCATAGACTGGTAGTCCCTCCACTTCTAATGAACTCAAAGGTCCATCTTCAACCAGTCTTTGAATCCTTCTTAGGTTAATATGCCCCAATCGTAAGTGCCAAAGATATGTTTGGTTCATACAAGAAGGTTCTTTTCTCTTATTTAAGTTAGATGACATATTATTCATTTCCATAAGTTGTATTGTGGGCGAAATAGGATTAATGACATACAAATTATCAACCAATGCACCAGAACAGATAAAATATTTACTCTTTCTAATAACAATATTGTCATTAAAATAAACTGAATATCCATCTTTAACTAACATAGAAACAGAAACTAAATTCCTTCTAAGTGAAGGAACATAAAGACAATCTCTCAATGTCAAAGACTTATTTTTACCAAAAGATAAAGTAACATCTCCTAATGCAACGACCGATAGTTTTGTGGCATCACCCATGAACAAGCATATCTCTCCATCACTGAGCCGTCTGGTTTCCTGGAACCCCTACAATGTATTGCAGACATGATTAGTGGCTCCTGTATCTACACACCAGGTGCAGGTAGATAACACCGCTAAACATGTTTCAACTACTAGTAAATGAGATATACCTTCTTTGTTCCCTTGTTTGAGAAGTGGACAATCAGTCTTCCAATGTCCTGACCCTTTGCACTTGAAATATTTGCCTTTCGACTTTTTTACCGCGCCTTGAGGTCCCATGCCCTTCTTTGCTGAGTTTGCCTGTTTCTGAATGTTATTCTTCTTCTTACCGCCTTTTGGCTTAGAAGTAGAAGCCTTTTCAGAAACAATAACATGACCACTCTGCCTAAAGAGAGATTCAGCATCCTGTAGCTCTTTTGCAAGTTCTGCCAAACTATACAACCTTTTATTTATGTTGTAATTAAGGTAGAAATTGTCAAAACTTTTAGGCAGAGTTCCGAGAATGATATCGACCTGGGTTTTCCAATCAATTTCAGCTCCAAGGATCTCCATTTCATTCAGATGACCCATCATCTTGAGAACATAATCCCTTACTGGTGTACCCTCAGCCATTTTTGTATTCATCAAACATTTTATAGCAAACTGCCTAGCTACTCTACTCTGATGTCCGAAGAGTTCCTTGAGGTTATACATCATGTCATAAGCTGTGGCCATGGTCTGATGCTGATGTTGCAGTACATTTGACATAGATGCCAGAATGTAACACCGTGCCATCTCATCTGCCTTTTTCTACTTATTATAAGCCTCTTTGACCTCTTCATTAGAGTTAGCATCAGGCTTAGGTGGGCATTCCTCAACAAGTACATATTTGTACTCCTCAGCAGTCAGAACAATATCCAAATTACGTTTTCAGTCAATATAATTAGGTTCAGTAAGTTTATTTTCTTTAAGAATCACCATAAGTGGACTGAAAGAACCCATTTTTGAAATCCTGAGAATCACATAAATAAATTATGTAGGGCAAAAAAAACTTTTTGAATTAACTAAATATTGATTTCCTCAAAACAATAATAAGAAATTCATCAACACCTTGAACACCATGAATTTAGCATGCCACGATAGTGTGGACGTATACAAATTCAACTTTGTTCAAGTAGATTCTTCTTAATTTTTCTATCATGTCAATATAACTTTATGACAAATAAAATTAATATGATGGTCTTGCTCTGGTCATACAAATAATAGCAGTGACTCCGATGGAGAGGATACCAATATTTGTATCTAAGTGTATACCATTACTTAATACTAAGTCCATTACCTTGTAATGAGTTTCTTCAGATGGAGAAGTGAACACATACTAGGTAACTTTCTACAATTATCCCTAAGGAAGTTTGTACTAGTGATCCATAATTATACTCATCCGATATGGAGGAAAGCACTAAAGCCAACACGCAAGTATAATTACATCACCTACAAACCAGTAATGGAGACCATAGGATTTATACTAAATAAAAATCCTCTCCCACTTAGTTATTTAACAATGAGGATTTTTCTACTAGTTGATATTATGTCCATGTTGTCCATTATTAATGTAGGCTTGGTTTTTCAAAAAAAACAACCATAAAATAATAAACATGCATAATCAGAAAAAGTAAAATGACAAAAATAAGAGAAAATATCCAACTATTATGGTCATCTTTACTGCTCCGTCCTCAACTACCTGAATCCAAAATCTGGCACTGCACAGATCTATACGGGGTTCGACCTGCCCGGTCAGGTCGCGGGGTTCGGGGCAGCGCCCCATTTTTTTAAAGGTTTTGGCTATCGATTCCTTCATCGAAAATCATCTGCCTGCCTCTGGACTGCTTAAAACCAGCATCTCGTCCGGCGTCAGAAACAGCCACCACCGCCATCACGATTGATCAAAAATAATTAAAATTACATCAATCCTATGCCTACCGGAGTTCACACATAATCAAGATTGAAAAAATAAAATAATAAGCACGATCAACCCTCGTGATTTTAATTACATCCACAGCAACAACAACATCTACGACATGTCCGTGGTTTAAACAACACAATCAAAAAAACATGCACTGGACCATAATAGTTGGATCTAAGATGCCTGCAAAACTGAGTTAGAACAGATCTACATCTACCGACTATTATACAGCGCAGGTTTTATTAGACAACATGGACGTATCAATCAATACATAGACCCAAAGTGGCTCTGATACCAATTGATGGAACTGGGGATTCCTAGGACCATTCCTTTGGTATGCGTATTGATCGATAGAAAGTTAAACAGATCTAATACGTGTTCTAACCCTTCATAGGCGAAAACTAGGATTCACGAATTATACCTGCGACGGAAAGGAGACAAGTAATTCCTGGCAATCTCGAGCGGACGACCCCAAGATCTTTTGTACGTATTCCTTCCTCGAGTTGGACGTCGTGTGGGCGACGATCTTCCAACCTTTTCTTCTCCTTGGCAGCCCTCTCTTTCTCTCCTTACGTGATTCACAAATTTAGAGAAAATTTCAGATTTCTGATCCGTCATCTGGCGGTCAGAGAATAGAGGATATATATAGGCTACGACAAGGACCATGAGGAGAAATTAGGGTTAGGCCTCCTAACGGATCTGGATATCCCGTGTTCAGTCCGAACACACAATCCAGGCCCATTAACAATAGCTCGGTCCACTAATGAGCTATTGTTGCACTACCTCCCTAATCCCAAATTATGTTTGTGGGCTCCTTTTATTATATGCTCGTTTGGCTCCCCATGTCAAGATATCGTATGTCCGTCGATCAAATTAAGTTACTGACAACTATATTGATTCGACATCTTTTATCCTTAAGTAGTACCGCTCAACTTTATTTGTCATGTCGGATATAATCTACCTGTAGGATTTACATGATAATCCTTATGAGCTCCTTAAGAGGACATCATCAACCCGATGTATCGGGACATGGATTCCATTTATAATCAACAGCCCATCATACATACAATGTTATTACCCAATTCATAGAGGTTGTTGATCCATAATGAATCTCACTCTTTTATGAGTCAAAGTAATGCACACTGCATATACATGTATGTTATTATATCCGGATTAAGAGCACAAGCATCCATAATAATAGAGGTGTTTGTTCTCTTTATGTAGTCAGTACAAAGAGAACAATCTCAAGTGGTCCTGTTCAATACACACAAAGTGTACTAGTGTAAACCTATAGTCAAGATAGACTAATACCAGATTACACTACAACCTTTCCAATAGATTGTCCAAGTCCATCTAGGTTGTGAATTATTTATATACTCCATAGGAAACTGATAATATGATCTTCTGTGTGACACCACATACCATATTATCTACAATATAGAATATCAGACATTTGCATTAACACTTGCAACAAATACAATATGCAAACGTTTGCCCATATGATTCTCATTCAAAATTTAAGCAAATAAGGTCACTACAAAAGTGATGCTTTTAGTATATAACCCTAACAGTTATAACTAGGCAACCATTCAAGCAATCATTTATGCAAGCAAGGAAGCTGAGGGTGTAGGGCATAAGAAGGACATTATACTTTACAAGTCAAATAGGTCGGGATATCGCGATCGGATATCATTCTCACGCTCCCACGTTGACTCACCCAAAGAGTGATGACCCCAAGCAACACGGACTAAAGTAATAGTCTTTTTCTTGAGTATCTTTTCTCTCTGGTCCAATATAGACACGGGCCTCTCCTCATATGAAAGGTTGGTACCAACAACCAATTCTGAATGATCCAGGATGTGGCTTGGGTCTGAGATATACCGTCGCAATTGGGATACATGGAGCATGTCATGCACCTCTCTTAGCGATGGTGGAAGAGCGAGATGATAGGACACATCACCTACTCGCTCTAGAATATCGAACGGCCCTATACCTTGGACTAAGCTTTCCCCGTACACCGAAATGAATGATGCCACGGTTAGGCAAAATACTCAGGAATACATGGTCGCCGACAGAAAACTCAAGAGGGCGTCGATGAAAATCGGCCCAATGACGCTGGCGATCTTGGGCAACTCGAAGATGATCTCTGACTCTTCTGACCATTTCAACGGTCTGAGCAATCATTTTCGGACCAAGCATCTACCTCTCTCCAACATCGTCCCGGGCTAGCGGGGATCTGCACTTCCTGCCGTACATCGCCTCAAACGGGGCCATCTGGATACTAGCTTGGAAACTATTATTGTACGAGAACTCCACCAGGTATAGGTGATCTTGCCACGAACCACCAAAGTCGAGTGTACATGACCGCAACATATCTTCAAGAGTCTGGATCGTGCGTTCCGACTGGCCATCTGTCTGCGAGTGATAAGCTAAGCTGAACTGGAGGTGAGTTCCCAAACTTTCTTGCAAGCTGAGCCAAAAGTGCGACGTAAACCTTGAATCTTTGTTCGAGGTGATACTGACTGGTACTCCATGCATCCTGACTACCTGCCTGAGGTATATCTCTGCCAGTTGAGCCGTCGACTGACCAACTCTGAACGGGAGAAAGTGGGCCACCTTCGTTAGCCGGTCAACTATAACCCAAATAGCATCTCGACCAGCTGGGGATCTAGGTAATCCAGTCACAAAATCTATGGTTACATGCTCCCACTTCCATTCTGGAATTGGCAAGGGCTGAAGAAGTCCAGCTGGCCTCTGATGTTCAGCTTTAACTTGTTGACAAACCAAACATCGAAAGACAAACCGGGCTATCTTTCTCTTCATGCCATTCCACCAAAAGTGCTGACGGTTATTACGGTACATCTTCGTACCGCCGGGATGGATGGAATATTAAGAACTGTGAGCTTCTGCCATGATCTTCTGTCTGATATCTCCACTGGGTACACAAAGATGCCTCCCATGCCTAAGTGTACCATCTTCATGAAAGCGTAACTCTGGTCGCCGTCCTGCCTCGCACTCTGCTCTGAGCTGCTGAAGCTTGGAATCTGCAGACTGAGCCGTCCGAATCCTCTCAATTATAGTGGACTGAACTTGCATGCTGGCCATCAATGCCACACTAGAAGGAAGAACAACTTCTATACCCATCTTCTGAAGATCCGCTAAGAACTCCGGCTGCGCTGTTAGGAAATAAACTCTGGCTCTCCTACTCAATGCATCTGTAACGACGTTGGCCTTCCCTGGATGATACTGCAAGTTAACATCATAATCCACAAGAAGCTCCAGCCATCTCCTCTGACGCATGTTAAGATCCTTCTGGGTGAAAACATACTTCAGGCTCTTGTGGTCGATAAAAATCTCTACCCTATCTCCGTACAAGTAGTGCCTCCACAACTTAAGTGCAAACACTACTGCTGCCAATTCCAAGTCATGGGTTGGGTAATTCCTCTCATGATCATGAAGTTGTCATGACACGTAAGCTATTACCTTCCCATGCTGCATCAAAACACATCCTAAACCTCTGCCTGAAGCATCGCAATATACTGAGAATCTTCCAGTTCCATCTGGAAGCGTGAGAATGGGTGTCGTCATCAAGCCTCTCTTCAACTTCTCAAAAGAATCCTGGCACTCTGCTGTCTAAGCAAACTGCACATCCTTGCGGGTCAACTGGGTCAATGGCGTTGAGATACGAACAAAGTCCAAAATAAATCGCCGGTAGTAGCTGGCCAATTCAAGAAAACTACGAACTTCTGCAACCGTGCTGGGCACTGGCCATGTCTCAATGGCCACAATCTTCTGGGGATCTACTTCCACTCCTCCCCTGGTGATGATATGACCCAAGTACGAAATGCGATCGAGCCAGAACTCGTATTTACTGAACTTGGCATATAACTGGTGCTATCTGAGAATCAGAAGAACAGCTCTGAGATGCTGCTCATGCTCTGCCTCACTTTTACTGTAGACCAGGATGTCATCTAGGAACACAATCACGAACTGATCCAAATAAGGCATGAAGATACGATTTCGGGATGTCCTGCTCTCTGACTCTGATCTGATGATATCCTGACCGCAAGTCGATCTTCGAGAATACTACTGCCCCCTCGAGTTGATCAAACAAGTCATCTATCCTCGGGAGAGGCTATCTGTTCTTGATTGTCACTGAGTTCAAGGTACGATAATCTACACATAATCTAGACGTACCATCCTTCTTTTTCACAAGAAGCATTGGGGCTCCCCAAGGCGATCCACTTGCACGAATGAATCCCTTGGTTCTAAGTTCTTCAATCATCTTGTACAATATCTCTAATTTTGACGGCGCCATCCTGTAGACTCTCTCTGACACTGGGGCTGTTCCGGGAATCAAGTCGATGGTGAACTCGATCTCCCGCTCTGGTGGTATCCTTGGAAGCTCTTCGGAGAAAACATCTGGAAACTCCACGACTATACGAGGTAACTGTACTGCTGCTACTGCCATCCGCAACACTGAAGGAGAAGGTTCAACTTCGCCTCGGGAAAAGGAAAACTCTGGCTCACCTGGAATGCTAAAAATAACCCTACCGATATGGCAGTCTATCCTAGCATACTGGTCCCTCAACCAATCCATCCTACCACATCAAAATCAGCTATCGGGAACTCTATCAATCTAGCAAGGAACTCTCTACCGCTAACTACGATCCGATACGAGGAAAACACTCTATCTACTTCCACAAGTCCGTTACCAGTAAGTATATTGAGCCTTACTGATAATGACTCGGGCTCCAATCCTATATGTGTCGCGAATCGTACAGACATAAATAAATGCGAGGCACCAGAATTAAATAATACTGAAGATGGAAAGGTGTTGACGAGAATAGTACCTGCCACCACCTCACCTGGTGCAATTCCTTCCTCTCCCATGGTCAAAGCTAGTACTTGACCATGCCGTCTAGGTGCGGGTCCCCTCTGCTGAAAACTCCTGTGTCTGCTCTAGATCAGGGCTTGGGCTTGAGCATACTGTTGCGGTCTCTGGTGCTGGAATGCCTGGGCCTGCATCGGCAATGGCCTCGGGAATGGGTGCTGCTGTTACTGTTGGACTGGTGCTGGTCCTCTAACTAAAGGACTAGAAAAGGCTGATAATGAACTCCCCCTGTTTGGACAGTTCCCTACCCTGTTGTCCGGGGCACAACAAGCCAAACACAAACCCTGTGCTTTGCGACATTCTGATACCACATACCCCGATTTCCTGCAGTGTGAACATCCCACTACGGAAGAATGCTTCTGCTTCTGCTGTTGAGGGTGCGTCGGGGTTGAATGCTGAACCGACGTTACTGAGGCCGCCCGCCTCGGAGCTCCAATGGTCAAAGCCCTGGCTGCCGGGGCTGGTGCTGAAGACTAATTCATCTAGCTGTGGGATCGCTTCCGACCTTCGGTCCTATCCACGATCCTCTGGAAGGTATACTCGTGCCTCCGAGATGCTCTCAATACTGTATCAAAAGTCTGATGCTTAAACTGCTCAACTGCCAATAGAATCTCCAGATGAAGCCCCTGCTGGAACCGCTGGGCTCTATCGAACTCGGTTGCTTCCAAGGTGGGAGCAAACCGACTAAGTCTCAAAAACTCGATCACATATCCGTCGATCGTCCTGTCCATCTGCTTTAGATTGGTGAACCTCGTCTGTATATCGTATCGAGCTACAGCATCAAAATACTTGGTCTGGAATCTCTCTCTGAATACTGCCCAAGCAATAGGTGCCACTAATCCAACGGCCTATGCCGTCCACCAACTGCGGGCAAGATCTAATAACTGCAGGCGCACCACCGCCACCTTCTCGTCTTCTGGAGTCATGGCTGCTTCTAGAATCACCTCTGTGTCCTGAAGCCAAGCATCAGCAGCGATAGAATCTTCACTGCCGTCGAAGAAGGGAGGGTTCAAGCGCTTGAAGCTGTTAGCCGCGCTGTTACCCTGATGACCTCCTCTGGTCAAAGCGTCTGCCACCGCCTGGTGCAAGGCATCTCCTCGATGATCCTGGGAAGCTAATAATGACCTGATGAGACCCACCAAAGTGCCATCATCGGGCTCAGCAGGCTGGACGGGCTGAAATGGTGGCTCTCCTCCGGTAGGTACGACTCTGGAGGCTACTCCTAAATGCTGGTCCTGATCTCCAGGTTGCTGCTGGTCCACATGAGGTGCTCCGTCTTGCTGATCGCCAGGTCCAGGAATAATGTCGCTGAAGAAGACGACATAAGGAACAATAAGGAAGGACCAGGACAGATCAACGATACAAGCATGTGATCAGCTTAAGAATTCAGGAACTCAGAGGATACGAGTAGAGATCAAGGGCGAGTACTGATTGAGACATCTATTCGGTAAACCCTCACATATCTTGATTTATAAGACCTGCATGGGCCACCACTAAAACCATGTTACGCCCCAGAACCAGAATACTGGAGGGCGGGGGCGTACATAGCCAGCTACGTATATTGAAGTGCAACCCACCTCGCTATACGGTCACGGCTGTCTAGATACATGAGGGTTTAACTATAATCCATCAGTCTCCTATGGTCATGAACAAGCCTATTGTCTCAATCACAAGCAAGTAGTAACAGTCACAAGATATTAGAACATCAAATATATAACAGTAAGGCATCCCATACATTACATATTAGATGATCATGAAGCTAGTCGTACAAAATGTCAGGACTAGCAAGAGTTTTAGTCAATACATGATCAACCCTAGGATTTGCCAATCATGTTACAGCCCGTAGGCAGACAGTAAGTAAAGGTGCAATCGAGCCAACTCGTGCTCGTCGGCTAAACGCCTCAAAAGAATAATTTTACAATAAAGTGGGAGGACAAAAAGAAACCCACTCGTTGCCAGGGTTACTCCTGGTGGTCACCATCTGGCTGGAAGGTAGGTAGATCCTCTGGAGCTGCTCCGATATCTGGCCATACAAAACCAGCTGGGTCAGACCCCAGAAAGAGCAAGTGCCACAAAGGAGGCTTCATTTAGGAACTAAAACCAGCATATCATAATGAATATTAAAGATAGTAAATAAGAACTGGTAATAACAGGTACAACAATAATAAATTGAGTACGAGAAAACCATTCAAGTAGCCAGATTATAACCCTTAAACCAAACAAGGATCGGGGTTGCAGTCTTCACCTGAATAGGATCCCGTCTCAAATACTGTTGATAGGGTAATAAGACAATAAACGAAGAAAAGACACAGAACTGCTCCGGGAACCAGGTTACAACCCTTAAACCAAACAAGGACCGGGGTTGTAACCCTTCGCCTGAACAAAACTGGTCCCCTGATCTTTATTGTTAAGGCCAGTATAGATAATCATGTTATTGAAGTAAGGTAAAACATGACAAGCATGGCATGGGGTGCAATAAGACAATAAACGAAGAGAAGATACAGAACTGCTCCGGGAGCCAGGTTACAACCCTTAAACCAAACAAGGACCGGGATTGTAACCCTTCGCCTGAACATAACTGCTCCCCTGATCCTTATTGTTAAGGCAAGCATAATAAATTATGTCATGTCACATTCTTGTACAGGATCAGGACAAGTCGAAGCTGGACTAGACTTCATTCAATCAATCACGGCCTAGGGTTACCACAAGTCTAATTACTAGCAAGATGCAATGAGATCATTCCACAGCCACAAGCCCTGCAGCCCATCTAGGTTATCCAGGTCATTGTCCATTTAAGAAGGGTGCAACACTTGACGGTGTGCTGGAAATGTGCCCTACTCGTCGGTAGGCTACAAGTCCACTTAGTGCGCCCAGATAACGGGATTGCTTGTAGCTGGAAAAATATCTTCATGACTACTGAATCATTCTAGTTAATTAGCCTTAGTCAATTTCAGTAGGTACCCCTGACCGTGGTAATCAGGGATCCCCATCCTAGACATGATACACGATAGTACCAATTTATTTGTACAAGCACAATCGTCCACGGTGTCCAAATCATTCCTACTTATCATGTCAGGCTAGCTGTCATAACAATATGTCAAGATATATCATGTCAGTTTACTTGTCAACAGTGTGCCATAGCGGCCACTATCGTGTTCTATTCTTACTTATCATGAATGAGAGAAACTTGCATAAAATAACTAGTGACATATTCTTGAAGCCAAGGAAAAGATCTACAACTTTTATGTTTTGAATTTTTTAAGATTCTAGCTACAAAACAACTTAAACAGGTAAAAACAGTGAAATAGAGCAATTCCGGCGCATGGGATTTCTGCACATCCGCGCGTGGGAATTCCTGTACATCTGCGCGTGGGAATTCCTGCACATCCACGCATAGGAATTCTTGCACATCCGTGCATAGGAATTCATGCACATCCATGCATGGGAATTCCTGCACATCCGCACATGGGAATTCCTGCACATCCGCGCATGGGAATTCATGTACATCCGTGCTTGAGAATTCCTGCATATCCGTGCGTAGGAATTCCTGCACATCCGCGCATGGGAATTCCTGCACATCCACTTGTGGGAATTCATATTCATCCGTGCATAGAAATTTCTGCACATCCGTGCGTAAAAATTCATGTACATCCGCGCGTGGGAAACTCACGTTGCGTCTTCAGTACATGCGCGTAAGGAACCTACGTGCATGACACGCTCGGAGTTAAAGGATGCATTGCCGGGACTTCACAGCACATGGCCTCCCGGCGCATGGCCTCCTGGGCGCTGGGGGTCATCGTCCCCAATCAGCAAGTTCAGCCATAAAAGTTCCGAAAACTTGCCATGGCCATAACTTTCTCATCCGAAGTCAAAATCAAGCAAAATAAAAGCCAAAACTGCATGAAATTGAATTCTCTACAACATAGAACCATTAGTTTTCGAAAATAACCAAATTTTAGAGATTAAAACCAAGAAAACCAAAAAGTTACAAACTTAGATCTACAAGAATCCATCCATCAAATCTAAAAATGCCAAGTTCTAAAGAGGCTTAGAATCAAGTAAGGAAAAGAATGGAACAATAAAACTTGAGATCCATCATGAAGCAAGTTGCACTTGCCTAGGCTTGGTAGGTGGTAGGAGTAAATGAAGAAGATGAAGAAGTAAATACAAATAATGAAGGAGAGAGAAGAAGTTGACTTATATAGCAAACCCTCTCATTTTGACCCAAAATAAACCAAACCAAGCCAAGCCAAGTCAAGTCAAGTTGAACCAAGTTGAACCAATCAAGTCAAGATTTAAACCAAGGCTAAGCTAAGCAAGATAAGTCAAAATACGGGCCACTTGACAATTGTTAGAAATCCGTATACGTATCCTGAAAAATACGTAAAATGGGAAATGGGAGTGACACTGAGGCCATCCCAAAGATCAAAGCCGCCATCAACGCTCATTCTGACGAGCGTTCACCACCCATTCAGCCAGAAGTGGAAGAAAGCTCGGCTGTTCCTGAATCAAAATAGGACATTCTTGCCAAACTGATGGAGCCTAGAAGTACTGCCGAGGAAGAATCTCTGAGGAAGGCTGCTTGTCAACTACTGGTGTCGTTAGACAATAATATCTTTGAGCTTCTTACAAAATATGTTTTTAATCAAGAGTGCTCTGGTCCTCGTTAATTTTATGTATTTCCTTCTGTCTAAGTTATGCAATAAAAAGAAATTTTATTTACATTCTGATTCTCTGCGTTGATATCTTTTTGTCTTCAAACATGATATTTTTTGATAAATTTGTCATTAATGGGCACCATGGCAAATCGATCATCCATACCAATCAATTGATAAGCTCCATTGGAGAAAACTTTGCTTATAATGTAGGGTCCTTCCTACTTTGTTTCGAATTTACATTTGCTCATGTGCGTCATAGTCATAGGATGTCTGACGGTTAGAACTAGTTCTCCTTTTTGAAATGTTTGGACTTTAACTTTACGGTTGAAGGCTTTTGATAGACGAGCTTGGTATAACTCAATATGTTGTTGAGCTAGAAGCCGTTTCTCGTCAAGCGCTTCAAGCCCCTGATGTCTCAGATGATCATTATTTTCGGTTGTGAGTTCATTGGCAATGACAATTCTTAGAGAAGGGATCTGGATTTCTAATGGTAAGATGGCCTCGCATCCATATACCAAAGAGAAAGGTGTGCAGCCTGTAGGAGTATGTATAGTACTATGGTAAGCCCATAGACATTCTCCAAGCTTTTCACTCTAGTTCCATTTGTTGGTAGAAACAAACTTCTTGAGGAGTATGATAATGGTCTTATTAAATGCTTCTGCCAACCCGTTAGCTGCAGGATTATAAGCTGTAGAAGCAATATAATTGATCCTGTTGTCATTACAGAATCGAGTAAATTTTTGACTGATGAATTGTTGTCCATTATCGTGAATGATTCGCCGAGGAACACCGAATCTGTAGATCATATGATACTTAATAAAATTGATAACACTGCTTGTCTTGACCTCTGCTAGAGGTATAGCTTCAGCTAACTTTAAGAAATAATCAGTTATGGCCAATATGAACCGATGTCCTCGAGACGAGGGAGGGTTAATAGGACCAATGACATCCATGCCCCAAGCTTCATAGGGCCATGATGCTGCCGTTGGGTAAAGAAATTCTAATGTTTGATAGATGAAGTCAGCATGGATTTAACATGCTCGACACTTCCTTGTATACTCGATTGCATCAGATACCATCGAGGGCCAATAGTATCCCATACGGCGAATACGATCCTCTAGTTTAGGACTAGGTTGATGTGTGCCACAAATATCGTCATGAGCTTCACGAAGTATTTGTTTTGCTTCCTCTCATGTGAGACAGCGTAGGAGTAAGCCGTCAAACGTTCGTCGGTAGAGTGTCTTTGTAGCATGATTATAATAGAATCTGAGTGACCGCCGACGAATTGTTGTAGCCTCCTTAGGATCTTTGGGTAAGATATCATGGACCACAAAGTCTATGAAAGGATCCCTCTAATCTTCACTGATAGTACAAACTTCAACCGAATTGTTGAATTCCATGTTTGAGTTATTGACTTCAATATTTAAGTTATTCTCGACGTAAAATAACTCTCTATTAGTGGTGACATCATTTGTTGTCTTCTTACTGGAATTGCTAATACTGCTTCAAGATTAGCGAGTGTATCAGCCTTTGTATTACACGCTCGACGTATATGCTCGATGAAGAAGTCTTTGAATGAAGTAGCTATCTTGATCGCTGCACCATGATATGGGACCAAATCTTGATGTCGAACTTCGTAGGTGCCTCTAACTTGGTTGATAATCAGTTTAGAGTCTTCGTAAACTTCAAGATACTCAATATCTAATTGTTTAGCCAATTGGAGACCAATGAGCAGAGCGTTGTGTTCAGCCATATTATTGGAACACGACTCATCTAAAGAATAAGCTCTTTGAATAGCTAACCCTTCTGGTGAGACGAGGATGATTCCAACTCCAACAACAATAGCACCATTTGGTCCGATTCTGGATGCACCATCAAAGAATAGATGCCATGTAAGAATTTTTTCTGAAATTATGTTGGACTCCAAAGTTTTGTCTAGAACCTCGTCGTAGAGTTTAGACGTTTCGGGAACTGGATGAGCTGCCAGAAAGTCAGCAAGGGCTTGACCTTTAATAGACTTTTGAGGAACATAAACCATACCATATTGTGCTAAAAATATGGCCCATATTGCAAGCCTGGAATTGAGTGTATTGGGCTTTTTCATCAGGACCCGGAGAGGGTTAACTCTAGAAATAACATGAATAGTTTGGCCATTGATATAATGTCTCGTCTTTTGAACATCAAACATCAAAGCTAGACATTCTTTTTCTACTGGGGTGTATCAATGTTCAGCTCTAATCATTGTACGGCTAAGATAATAGATAGCCTATTCATGACCTTCTTTATTCTTCTGAGCTAATAAAGCACCTAGTGAATGGTCCATTGCTCGAACATACATCAGGAAGGGTATTCCTGAGACTGGAGGCACTAGAACTGGAGGGTTCATCAAGTACCGCTTTATGTCTCCAAATGCGTGTTGACATTCTTCAGTCCAAATAAAAGATACACCTTTCTTCATGAGTTGAGTAAACAGTCTACAGCGTCCAGAGATATTTGAGATGAATCTCCTGATATACGCAAGTCGTCCCTGGAATCCTCTTAGCTCTTTTAGGTTGCGTGGAGGATGCATCTCTTGAATGGATTTAATTTTCTCAGGGTCAATGTGTATACCTTTAGAGGTAATAATGAATCCAAGAAATTTGTCACTAGAGACTCCCAGAAATGACTTGGTGGGATTCATCTTGAGTTGATGCTGGCGTATTTGATCGAATATAGTTCTCAAGTCTTAAATGTGGTCTTCCTTTTGACTACTTTTGACAGCAATATCGTTTACATAGCATTCAACCGTCTTTCGTAAATAATCACGGAAGATAGTACTCATGGCCCACTGATAAGTTGCATCAGCATTGTTGAGACCAAATGACATGACAGTGTAGCAATAGACTACAAGAGAAGTGCAAAAAGATGTATATTTCTCATATTCTGGATGCATCGTGATTTGATTATATCCTGAAAATTCATCCTTAAAAGATATACGTTCAAATCCGCAAGTATTGTCGATCATGACATCAGTGAGTGGAAGAGAAAATTCATCCTTGGGACAAGCTTCATTAAGGTCTCTAAAGTCATTACAGACTCGGACCTTCCCTGTTTTCTTTAAAACTGGAACAATATTAGCCATCCGATCCGGATGTTGTTCTTCTCTGATGAAGCTACAAGCAATGAGCTTCTTGATTTCAGCTTCTATGGCATCTATCATGTCAGATCGAAATTGACGTTGTTGCTGCTTGACTGGCTTCACATTAGGCAGAATATTTAGCTTATGGGATTTGAGGATCCAATCCTGGCATGTCTTCATAGCTCCAAGCGAATACATCAATGTATTCCTTTATGAGTTGGATTAGTTCTTGTTTATCCGCTTCAGGAAGACTTTTACTGACGAATATTAGTTTTGGGAAAGTTTTATCTCCAACATTGATTTGAATCAACTGATCTTCGGTAGGTGGCTCACGTTGCTCGAAGTGAAGCTCCCATTGAGTATTCATCCTTTGTTTCTAAGGATTAGATTCAGAGACTTCAGTAAAATCTTCATCATCTTTCGAGAATTCGGCAGTTACCATATTGGAAGATAGAGTCACTCTATGGGCGTGCCCTACACTAGTGTCTGAATCCCATAAAACAGAATCAGAAGAGCTAGATCGTTCTTCTTTTTCGGATTTAGAAGCTTCTGGAGTCGGTATTGGCGAAGTATAACCCAGTCCCCACTTTATTTTGTTGTAGTATTATTGTGATTTTCCTTTTGGAACAGGGACACGAATAGGAGTTCGTCTTCCCTTACCGCCATTGAAACCAACTTTAAAATTATAGCCCATATTTTGAATGATATCTCTTGATTGTTGACTATAACGACGTAGTTGAAGTCTTCCGTTATCGTGATTTTCTTCTTCACTATCGGGCGAGATCTTCTGTTCTATTCATTTACTAAAAAGTATAGGAAGTTCATCTTTCTTTCTGGAAGGAACTAAGAAGAAGGAGTCCTGTATTGGCTCGAGCAATACTTCGTCTTGGAGAGGTTGAACTGCTCCTATGGTAAGTGGTTCAAAGTTATCTAGCATTTCTAAATAATATCGAGTATAGTAAAGAACATCAGTATACTGTAAAGGAGATACTATTTTATTGATTTGTACATCATCATTTACAACATGATTCTTAGCCTTAACAGAAGGATTAGTAAGGTTGATAACCAGAGGAGGAGAATGAGGATTTTTAGCCTTAACAGAAGGCTTAGTAAGGTTGATAACCAGAGGAGGAGAAGGAGAATGAGAAGGTGAAGGTTTGTTACGACGAAGGTCGATAACCAGAGGCTTAGAAGGGGTGATCTCCTTTTGTTCCCTTTCTACAGCAGAAGGCTGTTTGTTATGAGAGGAAAGATGTATAGTCAACGTCTGAGAAGAGGAGGGACGAGTAGTACTTCCTTTGAGGGGGATCATGAGAACATCTTTTGAAGTATCTTTCTGATCTTCCTTACTATCCATCCCCAATACAACCTTCATGAACTCTTCTTTGTACATCCGAGAGTCAGTACAATACGCTTCAATACCCATAAAAGGATTTAGGTCGGCTACTTCCTTCTGAACCTCTCCATTGACATCTATATATTTGAAGCATTGATGTAGAGTGGATAGTACAATATTATGCTCATGCAGAAAGGGTCTTCCCAGCAAAGCATTATAAGAGCCATAATTATCGATCATGTAGAAAGTAGCCTTTGTACGAAGATTGCCTATTTGAACCATCAGACGAATCTGTCCCAGAGGTTCACTTCTTCCATAATTTAATCCTAAGATTGTCGTAATGGTTGTTGAAAGATTGTGTATAGGAATCTTTAATGCATCTAGTTGAGTCTTTGGCATGATGCTAAGTGCAGACCCAGGATCGATCAAAATACGATCAACCTTTATGGTATCGACATATCCCGTGAAGTAGAGGGGTCGGTCATGACGATTATCTTCCAACAGAATATCATCTTGTGTAAAGGTGATGTTGGGTATTAGTTCCATCATCTATGACAATGAAAGCATTTTATAGGCTCTTCCTCTGTCTTCTTGAGAAATGTTAGACAAGTATCAGCTTGCATCAAAGCTTCACTCAACGTTTCTCGAGTTTCCTTCGAAAGACGGAATAGCTCAAAAATTGACAATATTGCGGGGATATTAGCCAGATGTGCCAGTATATTAAAGTTATACGACTTCTCGAGTCCCAAACTTGGAGTCTTTTTAATACTTTATCAAAACGGACAGGCTATTTTCCTTTGTCGGCTGTCGTCGGTTTGGGAAGAGTTATTTCTACAGGAGGTGATAAAGTTGATGGAACATTGACAGCAGGAGAAGATGATGCTTGAGGAGCTTCCAGAGCTGGAGCAGGATTTTCTTGACCTTCTGAATAGTCTCTTAGGTAAGGTTTCCCAAACCTGGTACCAGTTAAGGCTTCTTCTTCGGATACAGGTTCGAAGGATATCATATTGCAACTCTTTGCCTGGATCTTATTTCTGAAAGGTTTTTTTAGGCAAGATGAAGAGTTTGTCCAGTAACCCAAACCAACCCGAGATTGGTTGTGAGAAAGACATAGAGAAAAAGGTATATGAGATCCCTTTTCATGGTTCAAACTAGAGGCCTTTTGTAGATCAAATCCCATTTTCGTCATTAGTTCACGAGACTGTGGACTATACAGATGGAAAGATGGTTGATATTTGGCTTCTGACTTTGACAATGTTGTCTCAGCAAGGAAAGAAGAAGAAGGATTATCTGCTGCCGAGATGAAGGTAGCAATTAGAGGTGGAAGACAATGTTCACCCAACGAAATCATATGAAATAATTTATATTTAGTGGCCTTCTTAGACTTGGTGGAGAAAGAAGCTGTTTCGAAGTCAGGCACTAAATCTGGATGGATCCACATAATTTCTTCTTTATCAGTAGACAGAGGAACAAGACCATCAGTTCGTACAGGTGGAAGATTAACAATCTCCAGAGTAGTTCTCGGGATGGGGACGACACCGTCCTGTACAAGTTGAGCCAAAAAATCTCCAAACTGTAGAGAGATGATGTTAGACGTTATAGTTTTATCATCTTGTTGGAGAGTGATTGCACCAGAATTGACCATCTCCTAAATTTTACCCTTGAGCACATAGCATGCTCGAGTTGGATGTCCAATAAATCTATGGTAAATACAGTATTTAGGATGGTCAGTTCTTACCAACTTTTTCTGACCGTTTTGCTTCTGGAAGCTGAAGTTTATTGCTCTTGATCAGAAAATCAAAGATACTCATGATATCATCTTAATCAAAAGAGTATTCTTTTTTTGGACGTGGTACCCTTTATGGTGGTACTGTTGGGGTAAATGTTGGCTGACTTACATTGATAGCTAGAGCTCTTTTGCCTTTGAGATTAATAAGCAAAGTCTTCTTGCTCTTGCGATTGTTCTGACGGCCACTATTATTTGGTGTAGCATGTTCATCTTTGTCAAGATTAGGCATTTGAATACCTAATTGTTTGAACTTGTCAACGCTCTCTTCTGCTGCTTTGGCGTTCACTATGAAGGAAGGCCAGTCCTAAAATTGTGTTGATCTCGTCCACATTCTGATTATAGGCAATATGTTTGATTTACAAGTGTCTATAGTCAAAGCATCTGGAGTTCCGAGAGGCATTTTGAGTGCTTCATGGCGGAATCGTTCAGTAGTTTCATTATGTTGTTGTTTGATTTTTATGAGAGCAGACATAGTCATGTTGTTGGTTTCTTCATAAAATCATTCCAAGAACATTTATTTGAAGCCAGAGAAAGAGGATATACAACCATCTGGTAAACTACGGTAGCAGTCATATGCTGCACCAGCTAAACAACTGACAAATACTCTAGTAAGAAAAGCATCATTTGGTTGAAGTTGATCAGTCATTACTTCAAAGTGATTGAGATATTGACTTGGAGATATGCTACCATCAAACAGCATAATAGTAGGAGGTTTATACTTGGGGGAAATTAGACTTCTTTCCATTCTATAGGATAAGGCTGCTTAATCCCGAACTTCTATAAGCTATCTTTCTGTTTGAAAGCTTCGAATTGTGTACGTAAAAGTTTTACGGCCTCATTGGTATTTTTTGATAATTGTGGAGTAGTGGACTGATTTGATATGTTAGAAGAAGGTACTGCATGATAAGTACCACCTCCAGCACCAGATTGACTTGTAGCAGCCTGCGCAGGAATGGAAGCGGTGTGAGGAGACAGTACCCCCAGATCAATATTGATGGAAGTTGATGTTGTTACAGATTCTTGAGTCGAAACCCAGATTCAAAACCGGTGGAACTGTATGTTGTGCCATAATTACAGCATGCATGTCTGTCATCATCTCTGCCATGTTCTTCAAACTAACCTCCAAGTCTGTCATCATCTCTGCCATGTTCTTCAAACTAGCCTCCAAAACAGTAATTCTTTGCTCTTGATTGTTAGAACTGGAAGCATCTTGATCTTCTGTGGCAATATGAGCAGTCACTTCTCTAGCTATTGAAGACGAGCTAGTAGAAAAGATGGTCTTTTCGGAACTTTCACTATCAGCATCAAAGTCATATAAGGGATCACCCCCAGAATAAGTGATAGCAATATCCTGTTAACTGAAAGAATCTTGGTTGGAAGAAGATTCCTTTGACCGATTGTGTCTCGGCTTCTTGATCTAGTATATTGGTATACTCCTTCGCCGGATTCATGAATCCGATCTAAGTATTGTTGACTGGAATTTTGGGATGCATTACGTCTTAGACATTTTCTATCCCTAGTGCTTCGAGATGCCATGTTGACAGAAGCATAGAGTAGTTCATCTTTGTCCACTAGGATAGGTTCAGGAGTCTGAACATAGTTCAAACGGTCAAAGACTGACCGTTTAACTGACTGACAACAATATTTGATGACAACTTCAAGGTGGTGATTGTAATGATGTTCTTGCTGTTGGACTACCGCTGGACGGGATGGATTTGTAATCTTTCGCTTTTGTATCATGAGTTCACGGAGATCACTAACAGGACGAGAAGAAGTTACAGGAATGTTGCCCTTGACGATATTCGGGACAAGGTTCCTGTTCCTGAGGTGTTCCGTACCTTGAGTGTACAAGGACGTGCTAAGTTGATTAGCATAAGTCTCAGGATTTTTTACTTCAGAATTCTTCCTATAGTGCAAGTTACCAACTGGTGCAGGTTGCGCTTGATACATTTTGTGTTTTCTCGAGGTTGACCCTAATTGGCACCTATTGATATAGGTGCGCAAGTCTGACAGGGGTGCTACTTGTGCATCTACTTGAGATACTAACAGTTTGCCTTGTCAGGATCTTGAGATATGTAGGGTCGGTAGATCTTGCCCTGACCTCTTTGGAGTAGGCATAATACCCTTTTGTATGGAAAGTTCATTCTGAATAGAACCCATTTTCCTGACAGAGATTTGGTTGTCTTTGTTAAGGAGAGTAGGATTTCTATCTGAATCCACTTTTGTGTTGAGAGGCGCAAAAGCGCAATCAACAGTACTTTCCACCAGTCAACGACTCGAGCAGAATGAGGAAAAGCCAAAGAGCATTTTCCTTGATTTAATGATTTCCCAGTAAGTTTCTGACTTGATGACGGAGAAGGAACCACTAAACAGTGTTTCCCTTTATGCAAAAATATGTGCAGGTTGTGCTAGAGCATAAATAGGTACAGGTTGCGCCAGTGCAGAAATATGCACAAGTTACGCCGGAGCAGGAGCATGCACAGGTTGTGCCAGGGAAGAAAAGGCAAAAGGGCACTTTCCTTTGTTTTGTCCAGCAGTGTGTCGAGACAAAGTCTCCTTCGATTTCAGAATTGGAGAAGTGGAGGGGTTAGCCAAAATGATGTTTCCCTTAGGTTGCGCCAGGGCAGTAATGTGCGCAAGTTGTGCCACAATAGGAATAAGCATAGTTTATGCCCTAGAGAAAAAGGCCAAAGGACACTTTTCTTTGCTTTGGACAGCGGTGTGTCGAGACGTAGTCTCCTTCAATTTCAGAATCGGAGAAGTAGAGGAGTTAGCCAAAAGGCTGTTTTCCTTAGGTTGCGCAAGTTGTGTCGAGGCAACAGGTTGTGCCGTCGAGGACTTAGGTGTCCAGACAGAGCGTGTCTTGATCTTAATAGTCGCAGTAGTACGATTGGCACCCTCAGTATTGATTATGGCCTCGTAGGCTGTCTGGTCGACTTGAACGACCCAGGTCTTCTGCGTCTTGCCGATCGACGCAGTATCACATTGAGTTGTCACTTTCTCGTCGGAGGAGAAAGTTGTCCCCAGCAGAGTCGCCATTTTGTTTGCAAAAACAAATAAATAAATTCAATTTCTACAAACTGAAAAAAGTACAAAAAGTATAATTGATTTCTGGAGAAGTACAACTATAGGAATCTGATCAGAAGAGGATCACTTTATCCCTTGGACGATGTGATATCGAAGACACGAGCCTCTAGAGGATGCAACAGCACTTTAGCAGGAGATTATGATCATTTGTGATGCTTTGAGACTAATTTGAAACTCTATTTATAGAGTTCTTGCAATAACTGTTTAGCAGTTATTTTTGGTTGCACGCACTTCAGGTTGCGCGCCTCATGTTCACTTGTGCAAGCGGTTGCACTAACTGTTGTGGATGCGTAGCATCGTTTGATTGAGATGTGCATGGTCATGGGCAGTGTACTGGGCACGTTCTACGAAGTTAGTGGCATGCGCGCCACTTCACCCTGCTTCTAAAATAAAAGTTGATCAGGTGGCACCAACTAGCCAGGTTGTACATGTGCACAACTCAACAACTAGCTCCTTTGACTGGGTCTTCTGTACTTTACTGATTGATTCTCGCGCCACACAATGACTTGCGCGAGCCAGCTGTCAGCATTAATTACATGCTGACAAAATCTTCTCGAGCGTCGTGTTGTGCGGGATTTGAACAGATTTTCCTTGATATACGTGCTGTCAGTTGTCAGGAAATAATGATGTCGTTACAGCTTCTCGAGAAAGTATGCCACGTGGCTCTCGAGCAACCTGTCTCTTGCGCAACCTGATGTTGGCACAACCTGATGTTGCACAACTTGATATTGGCGCAACCTGATGATATGACTTCAGGAGCAGCGTAGTTTGATTTTTAGCCTCTATATGGTACAGTGAAGAGGGTTAGGAATACCCTCAACTAGAAATAATTCTCAGGAACTCCTAAGAAGACCAGCTCAACAAAGATTATATATATAAGAACTATATATATATATATATATATATATATATATATATATATATATATATTTTATATATATATATATATATATATATATATATATATTTATATATATATATATATATATATATATATATATATATAAATTAACAATATACATATAGAGAAATACATAGGAAACTATATAACATATATAGATTATATATGTAAAAGTAACACTTAATCTAATTTATATAAACCTAACTAACAATTACACCTACAGAACAAATTCCAACAGAACTGGGAAAATATCCAACCCTATCTCAAAGTGTCTCAGTTTTCAGAAACTGGACCAAACCAATCCAACTGAACACATGTATCAGAAAACCCCCAATTCAAACCCAAATTTATGTAAAACCCTACGTACAACATATAGTAGGGGGGTCGAGTGTGTGTGATACACACATGACCAGAGGTATCCTACAGTATCCAAAATTGTGTCTACAAATGTGTCCAAACCAAACTATCACAGCTGTACAGTGAGCACAGCCTCGTGCTGACATGTCCTATCCTCTAGGATATGACACACACGACATTAGGTCTCGTGTTCATGTCAGTAGCTAGGGTAGGTATAAGGCTAGGTGTCCATGTGCCTGTCTCGTGTCCAAGTGGCCTCGTATCCACGTGTCGAACCCGTATCAGGGTTGACTGCACGCGTGTGCACAGTTAATACAAAATCGATCTAGTCTCGATTTCGCACTCGACGCGACACGACATATCATGAAACTTTGGGAACATGTTGACAGACATTTCCCCACCTTTGTGTCAAGTTTCGGGTGTCCTCATGTATAACCACCACTTTTCTAAAATGAGCGTAAATTTAAACTTTTGTAAAATTGAGCATGTTTGTTATTAAATAATATATTTAAATCTCGTTAATAAATAATTGGTGGATTTAGATTATTTTTTAAATACTAATTAAATTGGTGTATTGTGAATTTGGTGTTTTACTAGTGTAATCCTAGAACCGCTTAGCCTAGAGACTAACCATGACCATGGGGACCTATCCCATGTGATTAGAGTAGCTAATTACCACTTTTTGGGCTAAGGGTATTTTGGTTATTTTGTGACTTTTGATTTAATTAGGATTTTGATCAAGTGATAATGTGCTAAGTGTTATGTTAGGCCTTAACCTAGAATTACCCTAACCTAGATATTAACCATGAGCCTAGATATTAGATTAGAAGCTTCCATCATATGACAAGATTAGTAATATCTAGATATTATGCTAAGGTTAGATATTTAGCTTAGAAACCCTAGTTTCCATGGGCCTTTACCTAGAAAGCCTTGATTTCAACCATAGGAAACCTAATTACTTGAAGGGGACCATGCCCTAACCCTAGGATACCTTATGGCCAGCCAAGAGGTACCCTTCCCCCTATTTAAACATCTCATTAGCTCCCCTTGCCTCTCTTTATTACACCTACAAACCCTAATTTGTGTTCTTCCCCAAATTCATCCCCTTTCAACAAATCAACTCCAAATTGAGTCATATCAATTGCAACACACTCTCCTACTATAGAAGAGGTCATTAGTGGATAGTTAGCAAGAATTTAGAGCAAGTTGACCATTGGAAGTGGAGGGATTTGGCTCTCAAGTGCATTTTCATTGAGATTCTAACTCTCAATAGGTAATGCTATCTAAACCCTCTTAGTTCCTGATTTCACTCTATAGATGCATGCATTTAGGGTCACCCTAGCAATTGGCAGAGTTTAGGTTCGATTCGTGTCTATTTGGTACGCGTATCGGAGGAGTATCGGAGAACTAGTCTTTGTGTTCGATGAAATGCCTCAATGGAATGCTTATTCTTATTTTTCTAAACTAATTACATGAATAGGTAGGTAATTATGTGTATATTGTAGATCTAATCGACTGAGTCGATTTTAGAGTGATTTGGATACTGTTTTAGGACACGGGGTTATGGGGACACGTGTACGAGACCTCGTGCACTGTCCTTCTACCCGACCTTTAGAACACCTAGGATATGACACGATGTGACACAAGATTTGGTGGACATGTGGGACTGTGACTGACAGCACACACACGAAATTTAGAAACATTTAGTGGAGTATTCGATGAGAAATCGACTCCACAGCTTTCACACATACACGAAAATTGAGGCTCTGATACGACCTTAGACACGTGACACGACACGACTTGGATACTGACCTATGATACTGACACGTAGCCCTATACCCATACTACCCACTAACATGACCACGTTGTGTTTGAGTGGACACGCAGTGTCCAATTGCACTCGACACACATGCACAACCAACTGATTTTTCACACTGTCTAATACCAGTTTTTGATACAGTTTTATACACTTTGTTCGACACATGTTAGACACTTAGTGGACATGTTCGACACTTGTTAAAATGTTGCCCTGTCATCGACACATCCACTGTATACTCCTTTGTCCTGCAATGGTTCATAAACCATCTATCACTTACATGTATCATAGCCTCCATGTCTATTTGACTAATTCTCTTAGAGTATCAGACCTGTGCACTCTCCACACATGTACAGTATATGTTATATATGATATTTGCATGTGTGCTATATATATATGTGCATGGTTGTGTGGGGTTTGTGGAGTTGATTAGGACTCGGTTCCTAAGAGTATAGCAAATGTAGTAGGTTTGGGCCAATATATATGTATAAGTAAAGTTTCTACTTAGGACTTATAGACATACCTATGTGTTGGTTTGGGATTTTACTACAGGTATAGATGGAAGTAACAGATAAGAACAGAGAAGAGGAGAGCAGAAGAACATTTGGCCATTGGGCCAATGCATAAGGGAGGTTAACAACAGAGCCTTTTGGCATTGGCCTTGAGTTTGTTCTCAGATGTTTAGGGTATGGGTCAGATTTTGTTGTATCAGAGTTTAGCTAAGCCTATGCTCAAGTGGAGGGGTTTAGCTTTTGGATTTTGGGTTAATTTCAGTATGTATTAGTGGTGTCAAGAGGTCATCCAGAGGTGAACCAATTAGTGTCCATGTGAGACCTTTTAGTTAGAACTCAGGGTTAGGCATGCATCAATAGAGGTTAAGTATTAGTCCAGTGTCATAGGCTTACGGGATCTGTAGTTGAGCTCAGATAGCTCATGGTCCTGTTCCTTAATTGGATTAGCCACTTTTCCTTCTATCTGTCCACATATTTTTGGGTATACATCTTATAGGTAATTGGTTGTGAGGGGTTTGCATTACATATACATATGAGGGGTTTTGTGTGGGGTTTCAATAACTGTTATATAGATATGAGTACAGACATATGGCTATGTATGAGTATACCTATGTTGGGTATTGATTTTATATATATATATATATATATATATATATATATATATATATATATATATATATATATATATATATATATATAAGAGCAAGTATGTGTGTAAATATGTTATGATATATATAGGCTTATAGCTATGGAGAGCTTATATATATATATATATATATATAAATATATATATATATATATATATATATATATATATATATATATATATATATAATAAATATATATATATATATATATATATATATATATATATATATATATATATATATATTTTATTATATATATATATATATATATATATATATATATATATATATATATATATATATATATATATATATATATATATATATGAATGGTTTCCATATATGAAGGATATGTTAGGTTATGGGTGCTATGTTAGACGCTATATGATAGGCTAATCATGTATAAGTGAAGTTGCTTTATAGTTTATATAGATGTGTTATATATGTGGTTGGCATAAGTATATGATATTTGGTTGAGGTATACATATGATATATATACATATATCTATTATAGCCTATTAAGTATCTATGATACATTAGCCTATGGCTTGTGATGACCAAACCCTAGACATTGACCCAATGTTATTGTTGACTAGAGTTTGACCAAACCCTAGATAGTTAACCTTGACTCTTAGTTTGACTACAGGTTGACCACATTTGACTTTGACCTAGATTGACCTAGAATCATGTAGATTGTATTGTACAATTCAATTATCATATAATTTGAACTCTTTATAACATGTGTTGCTTTAAATAGGACTGTGTGCTTCAGTTTGGACATCTATACTTATCAGTTGTTCAGGTTATCAGGCGAGTATATTCTCTGATCGTTTTATACATGTCAGGATCTATATTCTTGCTCTAGACTACTTTACTTGATGCTGACACTTGTTATCACGGATTAGTACTATATGGATCTTTTCATGCGATGTTATCCCCTCAGCGGATACATCGGGTATTTCATGCTCATATAATTTATCATGTGCATCGTGTATTCCTTGTATTCTTATTATTCGTGTTCAAATCGTCTTCTCTCATGTATTCTCGTGTGCTCACATGATCTTCTTGTGCAAACTAATCATCGTGTATGTAACATAACTTGAATGGATCATTGTGTATTGATTGTGGACGAGAGAGTAGAAGTGGTTATGTGATTATTCCTTAGTTTACTCGTGTACAAACTCTGTAACTTAGTCGTGTACAACATCAAGCCGATTACATAACCATCTTGTGCTCTAAATCACTTATAGTCACTTACAGTTCTTACTTTCCATATATATATATATATATATATATATATATATATATATATATATATATATATATATATATAAATATATATATATATCTTGTTTTCCAGATACCTCTCTTACTACTCATGTACATCTCTTACAACACTTCATGTATACTATTCTCTTTCTTGTTTTACATTTTCTTTCTTGATATGAACTGCGTGAGAATTATGTGCTCATTCCTGTCTTGACTGGACCTGTTGAAGATATTACAGATGATACTGAGGACTTCTATACAACCTATTATGGAGCCCATCTAGATGACACATGTGAGTTGGACCCACAGGAGGATCCAACTCTATCTAAGGACATCACCCCTATTGTCTAGGCTATATTAGCTAGGCTTTATCTTATTTCATTATATTATTTGTATTTGACTTTTGAGTTGTATTATTTCTGGATGTTTGAGATGTTGTGTCGTTTAGACACTTAGATTTATTTTTTTCTGTTTATTTGTTCACATTTGAGATTTCATATCTATCATATCGTGTTATTTCTATCTTTAGATTTGTGATTGAGTTGTACCTTCTGTGATTTGGCCTCCGTTTGGAGAGTATATCATATTGTAGTTAGTTGTGACAATGACCTAGAACAATATTCTACCGCCGATAGTACGACGTAGGCTGGATGTACCCACTGTTCGTGCCCCTATACTGGGTGCGGGTCGTGACACATTTTTAGTGGTGGCCCATGCAGGTCGAGAGTCGCATTTGTGTGATATCGCAGTAGCACAACGACTTAGTTGTATTACTGCGAGCCTGCGATAGAATATAGGAAATAGAGTATTAGAATGAGAAGATACTCAATCACAGTTAGAATTCCTTGAGAGATTCCTGGGACGATCCTTGAGAAACTTATTTTGAACTTCGATTTGAAATCTTTTCCTCTTGTTTTGTTCACCCTTACTCCTTGTTATTGAATTTGATTTTGATGGATCGTTGTTGATTTTGATTTTTTCTATCGAGATGAATTTTATGACCTGAGTTACACTATCTTCTGATAACATATGTTAACGGGAATAACAGGGATGGTAAAAACGTCTACTTAGTTATGGAGCCTGGAGTTTATCGCAGCCATATTAGTCGGCATGGCGGGAACGTAGAGACCTGACTTCGGATGTATATATCTTGGTTATGAGATTTGGAATTACTCGCAGCTATACTAGTCGGCATAGCGAGGATTCCAGATGACATAATTATAGAGGTACATGTCCCAGTTACGGAATCGACCGTTTATCGCGGCCTTGCTTACTGACATAGCGAGGATTCTGAGTATCATAATTTTGGACAGACGCATATGATTATCAGATTGTATCTTGAGAAGGTTCTTAACATATCATCTCCACCTTTCACTTCTGTTATTATAGAATTACTTCCAATTATTAATTAACTTAGGAGTATGGATGCTTTCAATTATTTTTAGTACAGTTCCTTGTAGAGCTTCATTTATATTTCTTTATAGTGTGATGGTTTGGTGACTTGCAAATAAGTTTATTAGTATTAATTATTTAGAGTATGGTTAGGAAATATTGTATATGCATGTATTTGATAACCAATTATAGATGAGAACCCTAGAGTGATTAATAAGTGTCGGGGTATGAGTTGCACCGAGTACCAGAATAGAAGGGGTACCATAGTAGCAGGAGCCAGTGTATTTCAAGTATTATAGAGAGTCAGGCACCAATATTTTTGTGACTAGTTGGAAGATAGACATAAGCAACCTAGTATAAGAGTACCATCCAAGTATCATGTAGCAAAGTTAGTACCTTGTTTAGACAGTGTCAAGACTTGGGTAGACATCCTAGAGAGAGTATTCTAGATAGACGGGTGTATCAATAAGGTGCATGATTGCGGGTGTATACCATTGTATATCGTAAGAGGAAAGGGTTATGCCTGTTTTGTAGGTCAGCTGCACACATGATGCAAGACTGTCCTACTGCACCTGCCTTAGTCGAGGCCCCATCTCCAGGAGAGAGTTCCAGCCACCAGACCTAGTTGGAGGTGAGTTCTTGACCTATACCTTAGCATGTCTTGGATGATTGTTGCACCCTACCATATTGCTTGTATGTCTTGATACCTTATGACTGCTTTTGATCTAGCATGACCAGTATAGCTAGATAAGACCTCAGACTGATATTGCCTGCTATGACCCTGTATTTTTTCAAATTGTATGATTTAGATAAATTTTCTGAGACTATGATTGTTGGGAACGTGACCTTAAGAGGAGTACGATCGCCTTAAATTTTGTCCTCAAAATTTTTCTAAGGGGGTAGACTTGTAACCACCACTTTTCTAAAATGAGGACAATTTTGAACTTTTACAAAATTGACCATGTTTGTTATTAAATAATATACTAATTAAATTGGTGTATTGTGAATTTGGTGTTTTACTAGCGTAACTCTAGAACTACTTAGCCTAAAGACTAACCTGACCATGGGGACCTATCCCATGTGATTAGAGTAGCTAATTACCACTTTTTAGGCTAAGGATATTTTGGTCATTTTGTGACTTTTGATTTAATTAGGATTTTGATCAAGTGATAATGTGCTAAGTGTTATGTTAGGCCTTAACCTAGAATTTCCCTAACCTAGAAATTAACCATGAGCCTAGATATTCGATTAGAAGCTTCCATCATATGACATGGTTAGTAATATCTAGATATTATGCTAAGGTTAGATATTTAGCTTAAAACACTAGTTTACATGGGCCTTTACCTAGAAAGCCATGATTTCAACCATAGAAAGTCCAATTACTTGAAGGGGACCATGTCTTAACCCTAGGAGACCTTGTGGCTAGCCAAGAGTTAGCCCCCCTATTTAAACATCTTCTTAGCTCCCCTTGCCTCTTTTCACTACACCTACAAACCCTAATTTGTGTTCTTCTCCAAATTCACCCCCTTTTACCAAATCAACTCCAAATTGAGTCAAATCAATTGCAACACACTCCCCTACTATAGAAGAGGTCATTAGTGGATAGCTAACAAGGATTTGGACCAAGTTGACCATTGCAAGTGGAGGGATTCGGCTCTCAAGTGCATTTTCATTGAGATTCTAATTCTCAATAGGTAATGCTATCTAAACCCTCTTAATTCCTGATTTCTCTCCATAGATGCATGCATTTAGGCCCCCTAGCTATTGGCAGATTTTAGGTTCGATTCGTGTCCATTTGGTATGCGTATCGGAGAACTAGTCTTTGTGTTGGATGAAATGCCTCAATGGAATGTTTATTCATATTTTTCTAAACTAATTACATGAATGTAGGTAATTATGTGTATATTGTAGATCTAATCGACTGAATCGATTTTAGAGTGATTTGGATAGTGTTTTAGGACACGGGGACATGTGCACGAGACCTCGTGCACTGTCCTGCTACCCGATCCCTAGAACTCGTAGGACACGACACGATGTGACACAAGATTTGGTGGACACGTGGGGCTGTGACTGACAGCACACACACAAAATTTGGGAACTTTGGTAGAGTATTCAATGAGAAATCGACTCCACAGTGCTCACACACACACACGAGAATTGAGGCTCTGATACGGCCTTGGACTCGTAACACGACACGACTTCGATACTAACCTATGATACTGACACGTAGCCCTATACCCCTACTACCTACTGACATGACCACGTGGTGTTTGAGTGGACACCTGCTTGTTGGCACTGTTTTATACACTATGTTCGACACATGTTAGACACTTAGTGGAAATGTTTGACACTTGTTAACATGATGCTCTGTCATCGACACATCCACTGCATACTCCTTTGTCCTGCAATGGTTCATAAAATATCTGTCACTTACATGTATCCTAGCCTACATGTCTATTTGACTAATACTCTCAGAGTATCAGACCTGTGCACTCTCAACACATGTACAGTATATGTTATGTATGATATTTGCATGTGTGCTATATATATATATATATATATATATATATATATATATATATATATATATATATATATATATATATTTAGGACTCGGTTCCTGAGAGTATAGCATATGTAGCAGGTTTGGGCCAATATATATGTATAAGTAAAGTTTATACTTAGGACTTATAGACATAGCTATGTGTTGGTTTGGGATTTTACTATAGGTATAGATGGAAGTAACAGATGAGAACAGAGAAGAGGAGAGCAGAGGAGCATTTGGCCATTGGGCCAATGCACAGGGGAGGTTAACAGTAGGGCCTTTTGGCTTTGGCCTTGAGTTTGTTCTCAGATGTTTAGGGTGTGGGTCAGATTTTGTTGTATCAGAGTTTGGTTAGGCCTGTGCTTAAGTGGAGGGGTTTAGCTTTTGGATTTTGGGTTAGTTTCAGTATGTATCAGTGGTGTCTAGAGATTATCCAGAGGTGAACCAATTAGTATACATGTGAGGCCTTTTAGTTAGGCCTCAGAGTTAGGCATGCATCAATAGAGGTTAAGTATTAATCCAGTGTCATGGGCTTACGGGATCTGTAGTTGAGCTCAGATGGCTCATGGTCCAGTTCCTTAATTGGATTAGCCACTTTTCCCTCTATCTGTCCCCATATTTTTGGGTATACATCTTATAGGTAATTGGTTGTGAGGGGTTTGCATTACATATACATATGAGGGGTTTTGTGTGGGGTTTCAATAACTGTTATATAGATATGAGTATAGACATATGGCTATGTATGAGTATACCTATGTTGGGTATTGATTATATATATATATATATATATATATATATATATATATATATATATATATATATATATATATATATATATATATATCTATATATATATATATATATATAATGGGGAAAAAAAATATATATATAATGGGGAAAAAATATATATATATATATATATATATATATAATGGGGAACATGTCTTCCATACAAATGGTCTATATTAATGTGGCGTGTTCTTCATAAACAGATGATAACATTGTTAAGCTTGGATTCAGCATGGCCTCGATGTGTCACTGTTGTGAACAGAGCTCAGAGGAAACTATAGATCACATCCTACATGCGGGAGAGATGGTTTCAGAAGTTTGGCTTATGTTGCAGAAGGAATACAGGGTGCAAGCTGGAGGAGTTTCTTCGTTAATGCAGTGGTTGAATAGATGGTGGCGGGGGAAAGCGACTTCATCAAAAACAGATTGCAGTTGGTGCTACAATTTGGGTGTTAAGGAAAAATCGGAACAAGTGGCGCTATGAAGGTTATAGGTACTCTACTGGAATGGTGATTAAGGAGATCCATAGGCAAATTTGTAAAGCTTCTATCAAGTGCTCGCACTAGGGGGGATATGGGGTTTGTGCTGGTTTTTTGGAGTTGCCTTGTAATTTTGACAGTAGTTATTAATGAATAAAAGGGTATTTCAGTGAAATATTTATATATATATATATATATATATATATATATATATATATATACATATAAAAATATATATATATATATATATATACATATAAATATACATAAATATACACATAGATAATTGGGGAAAAGGTAGCCCATGTGTGTCAACATGTGGGGGTGTGAGTCGTGTCCACAAAGTGTCAGAATTGTGTCCAATAACTCGCGTTAGGACTCAATTCAAAGTATCAAAAATCTGTGAAGGTTAGGGCTCGTGCGGCCATGTCGGGTTCGATAGGACACGACACACGACACAATTAGCCATGTGCTCGTGCACATAGCTAGGTGGGGTCCAGGTCTAGGTATTCGACACCCCGACACATGTCCACGTGGTGTCCATGCGTCAAACGAACAGCGTGTCGGGGAGGGCTGTTCGCACGTGCACGGTGGCAGCCAAATCAATGTAGGTACGATATTTTCGTGCACACTCAATGAAACTTTGTAAAATTTCACGAGCACGTGGGCAGAGGTTGCCCCCATGTGTCCACAAAATTTTATGCCAAACCATGTTGTATCCATCGAGTTATGACACTCAGGATGCAGGACAGTGCACGGGGTGTGTACAGGACCTCGTGCTACGTCCCTGTCACGACTCGATCCCAAAACATTGGGTCGAACCGGATCATGCCCAGCCTGCACCGTTGTGAGACGGCGGTAGTAAGCTGTTCTATATGCAGGTATTCACAACAATATCTATACATTTGTCCCAACTCAATATACGAAAATTTTAAAACTTTTAATTCAACATTTGAAAAGTACAACTGGAAATGGAAGAACTGAAATAAAGTGCTGAATTCAAATTCAACAAACTCAAAAAACAATGAACTGGAAACGTCTAGCTTAGCGGTCGGCTCGTCGGCCTCAGGTCCTACGTCCTCCAAGGAGGACTCTGGCAGCACCACAGGGTACAAAACTGGGTCATAGTAGCTATTGTACAATAGCTCAGCATCCTTAATGTCACCTAAAAATGTTGTCTCCAGTCAGGAGGAAGCAAGTACGAATATGTATCTCATATTTTAAGTAATAATGGAAAAGTGCAGGCTAAACAGTTGAAACAATATTTTTCAGTAATTTTACGATTAAAAACAATGTGATTTGAATGTGTAATCGTCTATGACCGACTTGGGTTATACAATAGCGTCCTAGAGACGCGATACGGCTTATCCCCGTGTGTAAGAGGGGTAAGCGCTCGCACAATCATGCAATATGGGGGGTATTGGCCATAAACGTTACACTATTCCCCCAATCCCCACAATCAATCAATCAATATCTGAACCCTAGGAGAGGGTTCCGTGTAGCAATGTGGTTTAAACATGCAGCTAGACAATTACTAAATAGAATACAAGAAAAATATAACCGTAACTTGCCTTGGTTTGTATAACTGGAGTAGGATGACGGTTCCGGAGAAGAAGTTAGGTTCGTCTCCGAGATCCTACAGTTGGAGAACTTTGACTTAGAACCGATATTGTAGCCATTCTAGGTGTGCTAGTTACAATCTCTATAATTGGTCCTAATACAGTTTTAGGCTATTAATTATTCTATCAGAAAATATCTAACGTCGCAATTCTACGTTCGTTATTATTTATTTAAAATAAGTCGATTATTGATTAATTGAAAAAATGACAATTACCGGTTAATTTGGTAAAACTTTGTATTTTGTAATAATATATATAAAACTAATATTTTTCTTTAAATGAGAAGAACGTGAATTTGTTTAAATAACAAACTTGTCATTTTACTAATTTATTTACTGTGAGAAAATCTTATTAATTTTCTATATTTAAAGTAAATACTCATTTTAATAATCTATGCGTTTAAAGCCAAAACAATAACTCAGAAAAATAAAGAAAAGCTACGCTACACTATACAGGGTCGCAACAAAGAAAAATAGAAAACTGGGCTTATGCCCTTACATTTATTTACATAAATGAATTTTAGGAATAATAATAAAACTTGGGTGAATCCTGAACGCCGGGAAGCGGTCTATTCAGCAAGCCGAAGCCCTGCACCAAAAATACTAACAGCAGTACCCGTACAAAAATAATAATTATAAATTAAAGATAATAATTATATGAGTCGCAGACTTGGTCCAAATGTCATATTATTGGCTAGCGCCTCAACGTACAGGAACCCTGTAGCGTTTGTGCTTCGCCAGGTTCATTCGACCTATAAGGTCGTCGCCTAAAATGGGGTACAGAAATCCATAAATCCGAAAACCGACAAATCCAATATATAAACGTTTTGCAAAAATCCGATTTTCAAATCCCTAATTTTATACGAAAATCCATTTTAAAAATATTTCCGAAAAATTGGGCAGCATCTCCTCTATATCTGGGACAACCCAAAATTGGGAAAATGCGCAGACAACTCCAACAATTATCCCAAACAAGGGAAAACCCAAAATTTTAACTTCCAAAATCATTTTTACATAAAAATTAAATTCACAGAACCATTTCCGAAGCTAAATCGGAAACCCAAAATAAAATCAGAAATCCCAAAATGAAGTCGGAACACCACAGCACTCAAAATCCAGAATACCACATTTCGGAAAAATCTGAAATGACCACAGAACATCACAGAAGCAATTTCGGAAACTCCGAAACCATTACGCCCACAAAATCGAATTCCAGGGAAGGAATCGGGGACCAATCTCATCATCGACTACGGAAACGGGAATGGGAATACGAAATTATACCTTGGGTTGCTCGGCTAGAGCTCTCAGATGATAAACGAAAGAAAAGGAACTCGCGGACAGTGGATCGGCTCGGGACAGTGCCTCGTCGGGGTACGGCTGCGCTGGACAGCGGGATCCGGAGATCGAGGCACGAAAAAGCACGGACAGCGGGTTTCGGAAACCCCGGGACAGCGCTGGACAGCGCTTGTCGGATCAGTGGGGCGCGGGAGGCTCGCGGGAAGGTCCGGCGGGCGCCGGCGCGGGGAAACCGGCGGGCGCGGGCGGTGCGGAGACCGGAGGGGGAGCGGGGCAGTCGTGTGCCGGCGAAGGGGGCCGAGGGCTCGGGTGCGCGGGAAGCCGGGTTCTGGAGGATGGGGAGAGAAGAAAAGTGGGGGTTTGTGAGGAAGGGAGTGGAGTTGAGGGAAAATTATATAGGGGAATAAAAGTGTGGGAGGAAGAAGAGGAGTAGAAGGAGGAGTGGGAGTGAGAATAGGGAGAAGTGTGGAAGAGAGTGGGTTATGGAGAGGGAAAGAAGGGGGTGATGCTGAGAAGAAGGGGTGGGGAAGTGGTCCAGGGGATCGGTTAGGGAGGGTAGCTCGGGTCGGTTTGGGTTCGCGTTCGGGTTCGGGTAGAGTTTTAGGATTTAAAGCCCAAAGCAAAGCACCATTTTGTATATACACAAATATATATATATATATATATATATATATATATATATATATATATATATATTTTGTATATACACAAATATATATATATATATATATATATATATATATATATATATATATATATATACACAAATATATATATATATATACACAAATATATATATATACACAAATATATATATTTTTTTTTGTATATACACAAATATATATATATATATATATATATATATATATATATATATATATATATATATATATATATATATATATATAACTAATTAATCCAAGGATCATAATTGGGAACGGGTTTTGAACCAGGACCGGGCTCGTGTCGAAAAACAACAAAAACCCATGTCAGTATTATTTTGGAAAATAATTTTGATCTAGCAAATAATTATAATAATAAATAATAATAACTTAACTAATATTACACTACAAATCCAATAATTCATTAATCCTAAGATTCTGGGTTTCACAGTCCCCGTGTCATGTTTGGATACGAAAACAGTAGCGAAAAATAACAAAAAAAATGTTTTGCAATCCCCTCGTATAGGGCTACAAGTATATGAAATAAGTTTTGAAAAATAACAACTTTTATTTCTAAGAGGCATTTCATCAAGCACATGTCAACATACACTGACACGCATCCGATACATATATCAAACGAACACGAAATCTAACCAAATACATCTACAGGTCTAGGGTACCTAGATGCATGCTTCTATGAAGAAAAAATCCGAATTTAAAGGAGTTTAAAAGCGTTTACCTATTGAGAGTCGAAATCTCGATGAAAAAAGCCTCCAAACATCCCGATGCCGATTTTCTGCGGTCCAAAGCCCCCGATTCCTTGCAAGCTTGCCTCCAGCAACTTCTTCTCCTCCCAAGGATCACAACGAAACTTGTTTGGTGCAAATTGGATGAGAGATGGAGAAAGGGGGCTACTTGGCCGGCTACTAGCTGCTGTTATGGTTAGGTTAGGGTTTTGGTATGGGCCACAATTCATTTAAAGTCCAGTAGAAAGTCCTTTTAGCAAAAGCCCAAAAGTAATATATTTAAATAGCCTAAAATGAATTTAAAAGTTTCCTAATTGGGATTTAATCTCAAAATTAAAATCTAAATGATAATTAAGTCTTCTAATCATTGTTAGTCTCTAAATATGGTTATCTAAGGTTAAACTAAAAGAACCACTATCACAAAAAGCAATAATTAAAAATATCAATAAAATAATTTAAAATTTACACAATTACCAAAATACCCTTATTCTAGAAAAGTGGTAGTTATAAATCTACCCTCCTTAAAATAATTTCATCCCCGAAGTTAAAGGTTGGTAGTGGTAGTAAAACAAGATAGAAGGTTTAGGCGATATCTTAGGCACGATCAAGGAATGTCGAGTTTTGCACGATCGGGACAAACATTTCAAAATTATTCCGGCACGACGAGTGATTTTGGCATGATAGAATCGTGATATGAACAAAATTATATATGCACGATTTAGAGGCAAGGTAAAATATATAGTTATGGTCGTTAAAATCATGATCAAGGAATTCAAAGTCGTCTTAGTCATGCTAGGTCATCTAGGCACGACTATTCACAAGGAATTCAGATATGATTTAGGAAATCAAATCATGGTTGGAAAGATTTTAGGCACGAGTGTTTAAAATCCAAAGATAAATAAAATCGAAAGTTAAAGAACGAGTGGCAATAGCATTGAAATCCAAAAAAAAAATTAGTCTCGACATGATCTAAGTTGATCAATTCCTGGTAAATCAGGATTTGGGCAAGATGCAGAACAAGGTCATTAAAATCTGAGCATGAGCATCCAAGGATGGAAATCCAGATCACAATTGAATTTAATTCAAGTGGGTATGACCCAGGATATTGGTATGTTAAGAAAGATGACCAAAGTCGATTGGTCGCGATCAAGGAAGTTAGAGTTGAACGATATTGAAAACTTAAATGATGATTCAAGGATGTGGAATAAGGCAATTTTCCTCTTTTTGATAGGAAAAGCAGCAGTCAAGGTTTCATAGCGAAGTGAAGTTAATCATCTCTCTTTGATAATATCAAGTTTATCTGATCATCATTTGCCAATCAAATCTTTATCTCACAAGTCCCAATATGAAAATCAACCTTTATATGACTACCACCAAAATTATACACTTCCGTCATGAAGATTGGACCTTGTCATGATCACCATAGGCTTAATTTCCTAAATTTCAAAATATTACTCATGAAGCATACCCTTCTTATTAGGAATCAACACTAACTACTTAATCATCATAAATCCAAATTCTTCTACCTTGTCCTAAATTGGATCCGAAACCTTTAAATCAGTTTTATGAAAATCCTGAAACTTGTTCAAATTACTCTTCTTGTATTATTCAAATCTAAAACCACTAGGCCTTACAAAACTTATTCTCCATTATGAAATCAACCTTCATATTTTCTTCAACATACACCTTTAAATATTATTCTCCTTAAATTTAAAATTTTCACAAAATCTCTAAATTTTTATAACTCAAAATTCTTGTGTTCTCTATGTTCCTAGCCATTTTCTTACAATATCTTGTTCAATTTCTATCATCATCGAATACAGTTAAAATTTCTTCCCCATTACTAAATTCTTAAGTTTAACATCATAGCCTTAAAGTGAAACATCTTACGAATCAATAACCAAAAATTATCTAGTCCTCAAAAACTAAGTCGATCTCGAATATCATCATCAGTTATGAAATATATCTATGAATTATTCATACTC
Source organism: Iris pallida (assembly GCA_029216955.1). Lineage (NCBI taxonomy): Eukaryota > Viridiplantae > Streptophyta > Magnoliopsida > Asparagales > Iridaceae > Iris > Iris pallida. The sequence continues at coordinate 8,130,722 of JANAVB010029815.1, read as the reverse complement.
AAAATATTTCTCTAAGTGTGATCGTTTCTAAGTTGATAATATAAATCTCTTGATTTCATCCTCAATCTCAGTCGCATTTCTATCCCAAACCTATATCAAGGTCCATCATATTATATTCCTACCAAGATTATCATAAAATAACAAATCAAGTCCTTTCCGAGTTAGATGATTTATGTTACTTCCTCGTCCTTTCCAAAGTGAAGAAATATGGAGATTCAAGGATATCAAGTGTAGTTGATAGAAATAGTTATGAGATATGTGATTGATGTAATTGAGACAGAGGTAATTAAGATAAGAAAAACTGGTAATACAAGAAATAATGGCAAGAAAAAAATAATGATAAAATCTGTTCTTGCTCCTCTGTTCAAAAAAAATGAACCAATTTAAGATATAATCTGATACCATAGACGTCTTCCTGAAATCATGTTGTCAGAATGTCGCCACGCCAGTGAGCATAGCTACAATGAACGATAGAGTCTGTAACTAAGGTATACACCATATAATCATTTTATCTAGAATTCTTACCATGCCAACCGGTATGGCTACAAGAAAATCTAAATTCCATAAGTAGGATAAGTATATCAAAATTCAGGCTCTATGTCCTTGTCATGCTAGCCAGTATGATTGCGATAAATTCTAAACTCCATAAATAAAGTAGACATTTATCTTTCTCACTGTCCTTATCAAGTGTGTTATCAGGTTATACTTAGAAAATATTTAAATACAAAATTAAAGTTAACTACGAACATCAAGATTGAAAAATCCAACAATGAATCCATCAAAAATCAAATTCAATAATAAAGAGTAAGGGTGAATCAAGGCAAGGGTAAAGATTTCAAATCAAAGCTAAGATGAGATTCTTAAGGGTCATCCTAGAAATCTTTCAAGAAATTCTAACAGTGATTGAGTATCCTCTCATTCTAACACCTTACTTTCTATACTCTATAGCAGGCTCATAGCAGTACCACTAAGTCGTCGTACTACCATGATATCGTACTAATGCGAATCTCGACCTGCATGGGCCACCACTAAAAATATGTCATGACCCGCATCCAGTATAGGGGCACGAGAAGTATAGTACATCCAGCCTACGCCGTAGTATTGATGGTAGAACGCTGTTCTAGGTCACAATCACAACTAACACTATATGATATAATCTCCAAATAGAGGACAATCTCAGAAGGATACAATCTCAATCACAAAACTAGAGGTAGATAATCAGCACGATGAAATAGATAACATCTACAAGAGGGATACAACCAAAAATGAATAAGTCAAGTGTTTAGCAAACACAAAATCTCAATATCTAAAATAAAATACATCTCCAAGACAAACAAGAAATAAGATAAACAAAACTCTAGACATCTACCCCAAGCGCTACTAGTATTCTCTAGGCTAGCTGTGATCCTCCAAGTTACCTGTAAAATTTTATCAACAGGTCCAATCAGGACATGAACGAATACATATCTCTTACATAGTTCAAATCATGACAGAAAATGTAAAGCAAGCTATAGAATAAAATACATGAAATGCTGTAAGAAATAGACATGAAGAGCAAAGAAATATCTAGTAAACTGGAAATATAAATATGGAAAAATAAGAAATGTAAGTGACTAAGTGATTTAGAGCACAAGATGGTTATCTGAACGGCTTGAATTTGTATATGATTACGCTACAGAGTTTGCACATGATTACCTACATTAGAATTGTTCACATGACCACTTCTACGCTTCCATGCCCCAATCAATAAACAAAGATCTAGACATGTTATGTTATTGCACATGCAGGTTTATACATGAAGATCATGAGAACATGAGTGTACATCAATAGTTTATACATGAACCACATAGATCAGGAGAGTACATGAGAGCACACGAGTGTATATGA
>JANAVB010029815.1:8096335-8126335 GCA_029216955.1 Iris pallida | reverse complement strand
TGTCAGAGTTCCTCGCCCTAGAATCTCGGATCTTCCTTCCCCTATCCGATAGGGCCCTCACAATCACCGGTCGATGAGGTTGAGGTACCATCCTCTCGGCAAATCTAGCCGACCGCCGTAGCTTCCCGATTCCACCACCAGGCGGTACCCGCCCCGATGAGTAAGCCCGACGCTGCAAAGGATCAGCGCCCGCCCCCTCCCCCCAACTTGGTCCCCTCTGCTGGCCGAAGACTGGCCCGCCTGGGCCCGCAACCGTACCCGAGTCCGTCTCTCCGTTCCGCGCCTGGCCCCTGTAGTCACGCCCTCGTCCGTCGGAACAGCAATGCTACGCAGCCTGATACCCCCCCGGAATCTACGCTTCGTACCTCGCTGAGCCTTCACCACGGCCAAGTCTGAATGAAATATGCGGTTCCGCCAATTTCCTCTCCCGCAAGATCCATCGCCAAATGGGAGAACACTTGAAAGTCATGAAGGCTTCGCATGGATGACGCTTACGAAAATATTTCGATTTAAGGAACTCCACCCAAAGACCCTTCCCATGACGCAAATTCCACCATAATTTCATAGAGAAGGCATCCATAATATCATTAAGACACTTGATCCCAAGACCCCCTTCAGACTTAGTCCGAGTAACGAAATGCCACGCCAACCAAATCCACTTAGCAACACCATCCTTGCTACCCCAAAAGAAAGCCGCAAACATCCTCTCAATCGCCCTGATAACGGCCCGGGGTGGGCAACAAGCTGCCAACGTATACATAGGGATAGATGTGAGAACATTCTTAATAAGAACCAGCTTACCCCCAGGAGATAGTATCGTGTTTTGCCATCCCGTCAGCTTCGATCTGATTTTATCAAGCAAATAACTAAACATCCTCGTATTCCGTCTTCCGTACGTTAAAGGACTGCCCAAATAAGAAAGTGGGAGAGAACCGGTGCAAAATCCAAAAAGAGTAGAGATACTCCGAGCACGAGCCTCGGCCAATGGATTCGCAGTATAAAAGACAGATTTGGAATAATTAATCTTTTGACCTGATACAGCCTCATAACGATGCAACACCTGCTGAAGAGCACGCAATCCAGCAATATCCTCCGAATTGAAGATAAGTACATCATCCGCATAGGCCAGGTACGAGATACGCGGACCCCCAATCAGAGTATGAAAAGAAGATCTCCGATTAGTGTCTTAAAGAAGCTTGAGGTTCTGAGAAAGCACCTCCGCGACAATAATGAAGAGAGCGGGGGAGAGAGGGTCCCCCTGACGGATCCCTCTAGAAGTCGGGAAGAAGTCAGTAGGAGCGCCATTGAGAAGAACCGCTTACCGGGTGTCCGCCAGGAGACGATAAATAAGACCACAGAAGACTTCATTGAAGCCAAATCTCCGAAGAACACGCAGGAGGAAATGCCAATTAACTCTGTCATAAGCTTTCTGCATGTCAAGCTTGATTGCAACGTTGCCACCATGATTGGACTCCCTCATAGATGTAACACCCAGTTTTTGAAATGAGGGTAATTTTGGAATTTTGTATTTAAATTATTTAATTATGGTAATTAGTTTAATAATATGATTTTTGGTGATTTTAATAATTTTTAAACAATTTAAAAAACTGCTTGAGTCATGACTTGTGATTTTAGGTGTTTTGCTAGTGAGCCGTAGTGACTGTCTGCCCTAGAGCCTAACCATGTGGGTAGAGATTTGTTTAGTACTTTTAGCTTGAGGATATTTGGTTATCTTGAATTTATTTGAATTTATTATAATTATTTGGAAATTAATATATACTATATTAAATGGTGTGTTTTAATATTAAATTGATTACCATGTGATTGTTAGTAGCCCCAACCTAGAATTGACCTAACCTAGGTTAGTCCTATTTAGTCATGGTTAGACTAAGTTAGAATTTGATTTGGTCATGGTTAGTCATGACTAGTTAAAATGACTAGGTTGCAACTTGATTAAGGGGGACCTTGATTTTGACCCTTGAATAAACTAGATGGGATGAGAGCCCTTAGATTGATTCTCCAAAACCCTAAACCTAGCATTGATGACCAGCCACATAGGACAGCTATCCCTATAAAATCTCTCTTGAAACTTGTGCCTCTTTCCACTCTTTCCACCATTCTAAGAACAAGGTTTGTTCCTTTGAAATTTCTTCATAGTTTATTCATTAATGATCCATTTTCATTGAAACTTCTTCCATAGTCTAAATTTCAATCCCCTACTGTTCATGGAGGATAATCTTAGGTTTGGACCAATTTGGAGCCATTGGCTAGCTTGAGGAGATCTCATTTTTTGGGCTTTTCCTTGTGAAGGAACACACCTAGGTAACTTTCCATTCCCTCCACCAAATCTCGATTTCCTTGCATGGTTAGGAAGCCCTAGGTGCCCTCTCTCTGTTGGTATAGGCATTGCTAGGGTTCGTGTCCAATACGTGTCCATATCGGACACATATCAGACCATGGTCGCAAGTGTTCGACCTAATACCTCAATAGGATTTTCTTCACTGTTTTTAAATAGTGTTTGAATAGGAAATTAGGTTTTGGTCTTGCTTGTGTGAATCTTGTGTTCTCAACACGTTTTCGTGTGGTGTCGTGTCGTAATTAGGACACGAACACGCTGTGCCCGCGTGCGTGCACGAGCACTGTAGCTCCCCTGCTACCACGTGTCTCGTGCACCTTGTACACGACACAAAGACACGCCAAATTTGGCATAGACACTGGGACAGTGTCTGCGCACACTCCCCCAAGGTTTCACGACACCTCGTTTTGTGTCGGACACGAAAATGAGGCCGTACTGGGTTTATACTGTGCTGTGCCGTGCGAAAAATCGTGTACGGATACGACACAGTTTTCCTGTGCACTGTCCAGTTTCTATTTTCTTGTGTTTATTTCTAGTTTAATTGTTTAAATTATGGTTTAATTGCTAATTAAGATCCTATATATATATTAATAACCTCTGTTAATCGATTTCATATATTAGAATAGGTTTTAATGTGGAATTGGATTCGATTATGGCATGATTAACTGATACAATGTTCTGATACATGGGTTATTCAATTCTGAACTTTAAAATCCTATTAAGCTATTTTAAATTGTTGATTCAGTTATCTATTAGCTAATGTTGGGTTATGATTAACATGGATTTCCTTGTTTTCGAAATTGGCATTTAGTTAGGCTAATTGTTAAGTAACTGATACATGTATAGGACTTGAGATCCTGAACTTTTCGTTCTCTGTTTAAGCCAAATTCTGGCATTTAAAGTTGACATGTTAGATTCAGTTTCATGTACATTACTTGAATGTTGGTTTAGGATGCATGGAGGAATAGTTGAATTGTTTTCAAAATTGGATGCCAAACTCCTATGTTCATTTTAACTGTTTTCCAGCTTCCCCCACTTGGCAAATGCCATACACTGCACTGTTTTATAGTTTTCTTAACTTGAACTGATTAGTGATTCAATGTACGTATCAATATCTGAGTTTTGCATCTTGATGATGAACTCAAGAACTGAGTTCTTATAAAACCTGAGAATACTAATTGATTTCCCTTCCTTTATATGATTTGATTTCCTTTTTCCTTAAAACTGAATTGGGTTCTACTCCTTCTTGCACTGTCACAAGAGTATTCAAAAACCTGAGACAAATTCTGAACCATTTTGTCATTTGTTAATTGATTTCCTTTCTTCTTTTCATTGACTGCAACTGGTTTCATATTTAGTGTAAACTGAGAATGGTTTTTAACCCATATTGTACTTGCAACTGATTTCTTCTTTCCTAAACTGGGTTGAGGTTCAATAAGAACCTGGGATTTAAAATGTATTGACTGAACTGATTCCTTTTATTCCTTGACTTTGTGTTGAGGTTCAACATTAACTTAAGTTGGTTGTGTTTCCAGTTTGATAACTTGGCTACATATATGATGATGGTATTGTTGATTTCTGAAAACCTGGGAGCTGTTTTCTCTTACTTTTATGTCCTGAAATCTGAGAATTCATGGAGTGTTGGTGCTTCATGTGTTGACTGTTATGGTGTTTCCAGATTTCGATTTCCTTTAGATTCTGTACACACACATACCCTACATGCCTTGGCACACACAGTGTTTTCACACTTTTACAGTTTTCCCTACACACACTAGTTCTCTCCACATATGTCTAACTTCATACACTCACTCACTATCATATTACACCTAGTCCCTTTCATTGTCTTCCTCTTTAGGATACCACATACACACAACACTCTGAAAACCTGGGACTGATTCCAGGTTTTCCTCACATCCTCCTTAACACACTGTTTCACTCAAAAATCTCACACACACACAGTGACACATTTGTTCACTCACCTACCTACATTGCTGTCTTAATACCTGTCCCAAAAACCCCCTACATGACTGTCCAAACAGGCCCTTAACCAACTCATGGCTATCCTAAACTAGTCCTTATCACCCCACCACCTGTCACACATGTGCAAGCCTCACTTCACACTCACACACATACACATGACATCATAGGACACCCCCTTAGTTCCCTGTCAAACAAGTTTTCCTGTTTTACACTCTACACACACCAATGTTTCTTGTCACACACCATCTAATCCAGTACACACACACATATGCTTTGACACCCTCACATGTTTGCACACCCACACTCTTCCCTCCCCTCTCTACATCTATATATATATGTGAATAATAAATCAACTTGTATATATATGTTAAGTCTATATAAATGTAGTGTGATGTTTCCTAATGTGTATAACTATAACCTTGTAATATTAAAAGTTTATATTGTGAATGTGTCCTTTTCTATATATATGTATATAAGGTGTAGGAGCAATATATTTACCAATATAGGTTGTATTGGCTTATGTAGATTCCTATATTATAGCCTATGTATATATGATATTTATACACATGTGATTTGTGTGTCATAGACTTGTAAAGCTTGTGATGTGATATGTGCTGCTAGGATAGGCTGATTAGACTTGTTAGACCTAGATAGTTGAGTCTAGACTATCTTGACCATAGTTGACCTAGTTGACTGGTATAGTTGACTGAAGTTGACCAAGAGTTGACTTTGGTCTAGATCGACCTAGATTCATGTAGAACTCATAGTAGTACATCTTATTACCATTCTGGACTTGTTGTGACTTGTGTTGCTCTAACTAGGAGTCAGGTGCCTCATCTCGGACAGTACATTTTCACAGCTATTCAGATACCAGGCGAGTACATTCTCTGATCATTTCATATCTTGCTTAGAATTATTTCCTGCATTAAATTACTTTACTTGATACTGTCACGTTGGTCACACGGATTAGTACTATATGGATCCCTTCTTGAGATGTTATCCCTTCAGGGAGCATCGGGTACTCTATGTACTGTGCGTTTCACTTACATGGCGTATCATATGCTTCTTTGGTTCTTTGATCACTTGTGACATATACTCATATGATCACAGAGTCTTCTTTGAATCCTTATCCCATTTATTGGGTCTATCAGAATCCCCATTTTGGGACTACAATGTATCACCTTCGGGGTCTACTACCTTCGGGGTCTACTACCCTTCGGGGGCTGTTACATAGAATCATAACATAACCTGTTGGATCCTTGTGTATTAGTTGGGGGTACGGGGGAGTATAAATAGACATGTGAACAATTTCCAAAGTAGAATAGCCATGTACGCCTCTTTAGTATAGCCATGTACAAATCAAGCCGTTCACATGTCGACTTTGTACTTTGAATCACTAGTCACTGGTAGCTCTCTACTTATAGTAGATATTTCTATTACAGTTCTCTCTCTGTTACTTACTGCATTTCCTTCAGTATCTATATCTTACTTTACTGCATGATTATATTTTCTAACCTGCTATGAACTGTTGAGATGTACTGTGCTCGCTCCCGTCCTGACTGGACCTGTTGAAAATTTTACAGAGGATGATGAGGAACCCTGCACCCCTTACTTGGAGCTTGCCTAGATGACACTCGCGACCTGAACCCCTGGGGAGGTTCAGACAGCTGCTGAGGATGGCACCCTTGCTTAGTATAGATAGCTTAGACTGTTTTCTATTTTATGTTTAGTTGTTGTTCTTGTTTCAGAGTTGTATATTTTTAGAGATGATTAGACTTGTATTTCTTTTCTGTTGTACCTCAGTTGAGATTCTCTTATCTATTTTATCGTGCCATATTCTATCTCTAGATTGTGATTGAGTTGTACCTCTGTGTTGGCCTCCTTATGGAGAGTATTCATCATATGTTAGTTATAGTTCATGACCTAGAACAGCGTTCTACTGCCGACACTGCGGCGTAGGCTGGGCGTTGTTACGCTCTCGTACCCTCACAGTGGGTGCGGGTCGTGACACGTTTTTAGTGGTGGCCCATGCAGGTCGAGATTGTGTAGTGGTATTCGAACTAGAGTACCACTGCAGCCTGCAGTAGGATTAGGAGTTATTTTGAGGTACTCAATCACATTAGGAAAAAAACTCTAACTGGATTCCTACTACCTAAATTCCTGATACTTCCTTGAATAACTGTCCTCCCTTGAATTATCGTTTCTATCTCAGTATTGATTCCTTGTTTGATCTGTCTCCAGGATGGTGATTGAGACACGATCGCATCGCTCTGGCTCAGCAGACGCTGGTGAGAGGCCTACCACCCCTCACCCGATTGTGGATGCTGGGACCACAGCACCCCCTATTTCTTCTCATATAGGAGCTTCTGCAGCTTTTGGAAGTGCACCTCCACCTGTCCGGAGGTCTTCTCCCGTCATCCCAGATATGTACCAGCAGCAATTACCTTCAGGGACGGTAGATGCGGCTCAGATGTTTGCCCCTTTTCAGCGATTCATGGAGTTTCAGCAACAGATACAGCAGAGCCAGTCTGCTGATATCCGACACAGCATACAAGATACTCACCAGTTGGTTAGGACGACAGTGGAGCTAGTGGCTGCTCAGCCACAGGGAGGCCAGATGCAGCCGTATCAGCCGAGGACCCCAGGCATCCATTCCTTCAAGAAGATGGGACCCCGAGACTTCAAGGGTACAGAGGGCATCATATACGCTGACGATTGGATAGAGCACATTGAGGAGATATTCCGATTGGCACAGATACCAGCAGGATTACAGATCGAGGCAGCCGCCAGTCAGATGCAGGACTTGGCCCGTACCTGGTACCAGACGGACCCAAGGGTTGGTACAGCCGGTCAGACTTGGGCAGCGTTCAAGAAACTGTTCAAGGAGAAATTCTTTTCCGATACCGCACTCTGTGCTTTGGAGGCGCAGTTCGAGAGTTTGGTTCAGGGGAACCAGACCGTTGAGGAGTACGCTGGAGAGTTCAGCCGTTTGAGCAGATTCATTGAGGACCTTACCGAGGTCGAGAAGGCGAGGAGGTTCCGCAGGGGTTTGATCAAGGAGATCAAGTCATATACCAAGAGCAGCCGCGACGCCACTTTCGAGCAGATTCTGGTAGGAGCCATGACAGCGGAGGACGATCTTGGGCTGAAGGAGAAGAGGACGCGAGACACTCAGGAAGCTAGTGGCAGTGCAGGCCCGGCCAAGTGGCCCCACCTACAGACTCAGCAGCAGTATCCACATCAGATGCCCCGCTTGCAGATTCTACAGCAGTATCCGCAGCATATGCTACCCCTACTATTTCAGCAGCAGTATCCGTAGCAGATGCTACCTCTACAGTTCTAGCAGCAGATGTTACTTCTACAGTTTCAGCAGCAGTACCAGCAGCCGAAGGTCTACCTTCAGCAGCGTCAGTTTCAGGACTGTGTACCCTTTCAGCAGACGCAGCAGCCACAGAGGCAGCAGCAGGCCCCGGAACAGCAGCTAGTTATTATTTGCCCCTTCTGTAAGAGACTAGGGCATAGTTGGGGCGAGTGCCAGAAGAGGTTGGGCAGATGTTTGCTTTACGGGGGATCCGATCATCGTCTGAGAGAGTGTCCCGAGTCATCAGGACAGGCAGTTCAGGGAGCAGGAGCTAGGGCTCCGGTAGGCCAGCAGAGGGGATTACCCTTACCGACTCAGCAGCAGAGGTACATGCAGCATCAGCAGCAGGCCAGGAGAGGCCAGCAAGGGCGAGCTTTCGCCAGGACAGTCGAGGATGCTCAGGCCGTTGGAGATTTAGTTACAGGTTCCATTCTTTTGAATCAAATTTTGCAATTGCCTCTTATAACTGCCTTGAAATTTCGATTCCTTCTGTTCCTTGTTGAATTATCGATTTTGTCCTGTTGTTCTTGTGTTATGTTTGATTTCTTCTAAGATAAATCATATGGGCTAGGTCACCCAGTTATGGAATCTGGAATCTTCGATAGTCGTGTTTAGCTGGCATAGTGAGGACATATAGTCAGATTTAGGACGTATTTCTTGGGTGTAGGAATTTAAGGTTTTCGCTGCCAAGCATGCGGCAACGCAAAAATTTTAAATACCATGATTCTAGAGATATGTGCCTTGGTCGAGGACTCTGTGATTATCGTAGCCTTGCTCACTAGCACGACGAAGATTCTGAGTATCATGAATTTGGACAAATGCATATGATTATCTGACGGTATGTTTGAGACTTTGATTGTGGGGTGTTTGACCTAGAAGGACTGCTACCATCTTAAATTTCGAGAACAAAATTTTTATAAGGTGGGTAGGATTGTAACACCCAGTTTTTGAAATAAGAGTAATTTTGGAATTTTGTATTTAAATTATTTAATTATGGTAATTAGTTTATTAATATGATTTTTGGTGATTTTAATAATTTTTAAACAATTTAAAAAACTGCTTGAGTCATGACTTGTGATTTTAGGTGTTTTGCTAGTGAGCCGTAGTGACTGTCTGCCCTAGAGCCTAACCATGTGGGTAGAGATTTGTTTAGTACTTTTAGCTTGATGATATTTGGTTATCTTGAATTTATTTGAATTTATTATAATTATTTGGAAATTAATATATACTATATTAAATGGTGTGTTTTAATATTAAATTGATTACCATGTGATTGTTAGTAGCCCCAACCTAGAATTGACCTAACCTAGGTTAGTCCTAGTTAGTCATGGTTAGACTAAGTTAGAATTTGATTTGGTCATGGTTAGTCATGACTAGTTAAAATGACTAGGTTGCAACTTGATTAAGGGGGACCTTGATTTTGACCCTTGAATAAACTAGATGGGATGAGAGCCCTTAGATTGATTCTCCAAAATCCTAAACCTAGCATTGATGACCAGCCACATAGGGCACCTATCCCTATAAAATCCCTCTTGAAACTTGTGCCTCTTTCCACTCTTTCCACCATTCTAAGAACAAGGTTTGTTCCTTTGAAATTTCTTCATAGTTTATTCATTAATGATCCATTTTCATTGAGACTTCTTCCATAGTGATCTAAATTTCATTCTCCTACTGTTCATGGAGGATAATCTCAGGTTTGGACCAATTTGGAGCCATTGGCTAGCTTGAGGAGATCTCATTTTTGGGGCTTTTCCTTGTGAAGGAACACACCTAGGTAACTTTCCATTCCCTCCACCAAATCTCGATTTCCTTACATGGTTAGGAAGCCCTAGGTGCCCTCTCTCTGTTGGTATAGGCATTGCTAGGGTTCGTGTCCAATACGTGTCCATATCGGACACGTATCAGACCACGGTCGCAAGTGTTCGACCTAATGCCTCAATAGGATTTTCTTCACTATTTTTAAATAGTGTTTCAATAGGAAATTAGGTTTTGGTCTTGCTTGTGTGAATCTTGTGTTCTGAACACGTTTTCGTGTGATGTCGTGTCGTAATTAGGACACGAACACGCTGTGCCCGCGTGCGTGCACGAGCACTGTAGCTCCCCTACTACCACGTGTCTCGTGCACCTTGTACACGACACAAGGACACGCCAAATTTGGCATAGACACTGGGACAGTGTCTGTCCACACTCCCCCAAGGTTTCACGACACCTCGTTTCGTGTCGGACACGAAAACGAGGCCGCACTGGATTTATACTGTGCTGTGTCGCACGGAAAATCGTGTACTGATACGCGAGTCGTGTCCACTCTGGACACGACGTGGTCGTGTCGTGTTGGGTCCTATGTGTAGCCTGACACGTGGGCTACACGTGGGTATGACCACGAGACCCCACGTGTCGTATGTCGTATCCTACAGACACGTGCACGTGTGCACGATACTGTTTTCCTGTGCACTGTCCAGTTTCTATTTTCTTGTGTTTATTTCCAGTTTAATTGTTTAAATTATGGTTTAATTGCTAATTAAGATCCTATATATATATTAATAACCTCTGTTAATCGATTTCACATATTAGAATAGGTTTTTAATGTGGAATTGGATTCGATTATGGCATGATTAACTGATACAATGTTCTGATACATGGGTTATTCAATTCTGAACTTTAAAATCCTATTAAGCTATTTTAAATTGTTGATTCAGTTATCTATTAGCTAATGTTGGGTTATGATTAACATGGATTTCCTTGTTTTCGAAATTGGCATTTAGTTAGGCTAATTGTTAAGTAACTGATACATGTATAGGACTTGAGATCCTGAACTTTTCATTCTCTGTTTAAGCCAAATTCTGGCATTTAAAGTTGACATGTTAGATTCAGTTTCATGTACATTACTTGAATGTTGGTTTAGGATGCATGGAGGAATAGTTGAATTGTTTTCAAAATTGGATGCCAAACTCCTATGTTCATTTTAACTGTTTTCCAGTTTCCCCCACTTGGCAAATGCCATACACTGCACTGTTTTACAGTTTTCTTAACTTGAACTGATTAGTGATTCAATGTATGTATCAATATCTGAGTTTTGCATCTTGATGATGAACTCAAGAACTGAGTTCTTATAAAACCTGAGAATACTAATTGATTTCCCTTCCTTTATATGATTTGATTTCCTTTTTCCTTAAAACTGAATTGGGTTCTACTCCTTCTTGCACTGTCACAAGAGTATTCAAAAACCTGAGACAAATTCTGAACCATTTTGTCATTTGTTAATTGATTTCCTTTCTTCTTTTCATTGACTGCAACTGGTTTCATATTTAGTGTAAACTGAGAATGGTTTTTAACCCATATTGTACTTGCAACTGATTTCTTCTTTCCTAAACTGGGTTGAGGTTCAATAAGAACCTGGGATTTAAAATGTATTGACTGAACTGATTCCTTTTATTCCTTGACTTTGTGTTGAGGTTCAACATTAACTTAAGTTGGTTGTGTTTCCAGTTTGATAACTTGGCTATATATATGATGATGGTATTGTTGATTTCTGAAAACCTGGGAGCTGTTTTCTCTTACTTTCATGTCCTGAAATCTGAGAATTCATGGAGTGTTGGTGCTTCATGTGTTGACTGTTATGGTGTTTCCAGATTTCGATTTCCTTTAGATTATGTACACACACATACCCTATATGCCTTGGCACACACAGTGTTTTCACTCATATTTCACACTTTTACAGTTTTCTCTACACACACTAGTTCTCTCCACACATGTCTAACTTCATACACTCACTCACTATCATATTACACCTAGTCCCCTTCATTGTCTTCCTCTTTAGGATACCACATACACACAACACTCTGAAAACCTGGGACTGATTCCAGGTTTTCCTCACATCCCCCTTAACACACTGTTTCACTCAAAAATCTCACACACACACAGTGACACATTTGTTCACTCACCTACCTACATTGCTGTCTTAATACCTGTCCCAAAAACCCCCTACATGACTGTCCAAACTGGCCCTTAACCAACTCATGGCTATCCTAAACTAGTCCTTATCACCCTACCACCTGTCACACATGTGCAAGCCTCACTTCACACTCACACACATACACATGACATCATAGGACACCCCCTTAGTTCCCTGTCAAACAAGTTTTCCTGTTTTACACTCTACCCACACCAATGTTTCTTGTCACACACCATTTAATCTAGTACACACACATATGCTTTGACACCCTCACATGTTTGCACACCCACACTCTTCCCTCCCCTCTCTACATATATATATATATATATATATATATATATATATATATATATATATATATATATATATATGTGCATAATAAATCAACTTGTATATATATGTTAAGTCTATATAAATGTAGTATAATGTTTCCTAATGTTTATAACTATAACCTTATAATATTAGAAGTTTATATTGTGAATGTGCCCTTTTCTATATATATGTATATAAGGTGTAGGAGCAATGTATTTACCAATATAGGTTGTATTGGCTTATGTAGATTCCTATATTATAGCCTATGTATATATGATATTTATACACATGTGATTTGTGTGTCATAGACTTGTAAAGCTTGTGATGTGATGTGTGCTGCTAGGATAGGCTGATTAGACTTGTTAGACCTAGATAGTTGAGTCTAGACTATCTTGACCATAGTTGACCTAGTTGACTGGTATAGTTGACTGAAGTTGACCAAGAGTTGACTTTGGTCTAGATCGACCTAGATTCATGTAGAACTCATAGTAGTACATCTTATTACCATTCTGGACTTGTTGTGACTTGTGTTGCTCTAACTAGGAGTTAGGTGCCTCATCTCGGACAGTACATTTTCACAGCTATTCAGATACCATGCGAGTACATTCTCTGATCATTTCATATCCTGCTTAGAATTATTTTCTGCATTAAATTACTTTACTTGATACTGTCACGTTGGTCACACGGATTAGTACTATATGGATCCCTTCTTGAGATGTTATCCCTTCAGGGAGCATCGGGTACTCTATGTACTGTGTGTTTCACTTACATGGCGTATCATATGCTTCTTTGGTTCTTTGATCACTTGTGACATATACTCATATGATCACAGAGTCTTCTTTGAATCTTTATCCCATTTATGGGTCTATCAGAATCCCCATTTTGGGACTACTATGTATCACCTTCGGGGTCTACTACCTTCGGGGTCTACTACCCTTCGGGGGCTGTTACATAGAATCATAACATAACCTGTTAGGATCCTTGTGTATTAGTTGGGGGTACGGGGGAGTATAAATAGACATGTGAACAATTTCCAAAGTAGAATAGCCATGTACGCCTCTTTAGTATAGCCATATACAAATCAAGCCGTTCACATGTCGACTTTGTACTCTGAATCACTAGTCACTGGTAGCTCTCTACTTATAGTAGATATTTCTATTATAGTTCTCTCTCTGTTACTTACTACATTTCCTTCATTATCTATATCTTACTTTACTGCATGATTATATTTTCTAACCTGCTATGAACTGTTGAGATGTACTGTGCTCGCTCCCGTCCTGACTGGACCTGTTAAAATTTTTACAGAGGATGATGAGGAACCCTGTACCCCTTACTTGGAGCTTGCCTAGATGACACTCGCGACCTGGACCCCTGGGGAGGTTCAGGCAGCTGCTGAGGATGGCACCCTTGCTTAGTATAGATTGCTTAGACTGTTTTCCATTTTATGTTTAGTTGTTGTTCTTGTTTCAGAGTTGTATATTTTTAGAGATGATTAGACTTGTATTTCTTTTCTGTTATACCTCAGTTGAGGATTCTCTTATCTATTTTATCGTGCCATATTCTATCTCTAGATTGTGATTGAGTTGTACCTCTGTGTTGGCCTCCTTATGGAGAGTATTCATCATATGTTAGTTATAGTTCATGACCTAGAACAGCGTTCTACCGCCGACACTGCGGCGTAGGCTGGGCGTTGTTACGCTCTCGTACCCTCACAGTGGGTGCGGGTCGTGACAATAGATGCCACCATGTCCTGCAAAATAATAATATTGTCAACAATCTCTCTCCCTTTAACAAAAGCACTTTGCTCCGGAGAAATGATTTTGGGAAGAAAATCCCGTAACCTGCAAGCAAGAATCTTAGAAATAATCTTGTTATAGAAATTACAAAGACTAATAGGACAGAAATCTGAAAGATTCCTCGGGTGCTCGACTTTGGGGATAAGGAATAAAAAAGTATCGGATATGGAGACCGGAAGGTGGCCACCCAAGAAAAGGAGCCAATAGCTTCCTCCACGTCAGCAGCGATAATATTCCAACAAGATGAGAAGAATCTCCCAGAAAATCCATCGGTCCCGACGCCACTAGACGGGTCCATCCCATGAACAATCTCCAACAACTCCGATCTCTCCAGATAACGGACAAGATCAAAATTGTCCTCCACAAAAATAATGCTGGGGATGACATCGAGGAAGGCATCATCGTCTGAAGTAGGCTCAGCCCGGAACAGCTTTGAGTAGAAAAAGAACCCTCTGCCACCACCTCCGCATCAGAACCTGTTTCTGAACCATCCGCACGAATAATTTTCTGAATAGCCGTCTTTCTCTGCCTGCTCCGGGTGTACGCATGGAAAAAATGAGTATTCTTATCACCTTCCAGGTCCCACCTCAATCTGGCCTTTTGTTTCCAAAAAGACTCCTCAACCTGGACCTTTTGCTTCAGTCTGGCTACAGCCTCCATCCAGGAAGCCCTTCCCCTCTCCGAAGGATGAAGATCATAATCTTGTTCCGCCGCCAAGGCAATGTCCTCTGCCTGACGGGACTCCTGAAAAACGTCTCCAAAAGTAGATCTGCTCCATCCGGCCAGGACATGCCCCGTCGTCCGCAAGCGCATGCCCAGCCGCTCAAGCGCATCATAATGACAACAGGATCCCCACGCCCGGGCAACCACCGAGAGGAAATCAGGATGAGACGTCCAAAAGTCGAGGAAACGGAAGCCTCGACGTTGTAGGGAGGAAGCTGGCTGACAGGATATCAATAGTGGAGCATGATCAGATTCTGCCCGGTTAAGGTGCTCGCAGGATACCTGGACTCCATCCAACCAACTACCCGTCGCGAGCATACGATCAAGGCGGGATCCCTGCCGATCTACCCCAGACTGACCATTCACCTAAGTAAATGTACTTCCCCTGAAACCAATATCAGAGAGCCCGGCAGCCAACTGAAAGTCGAGGAAGTCTGCAATGGCCAGCGTGCCAGGAGGCCGGCCTCCAAATTTCTCGTCCGGGGAAGCAATGATATTAAAGTCCCCGCCCACAGCCGTGGGCAAGGCAATGTCCCTGGCTTGGACGTCCAGAAGGTGCCGCCAAAGATGCCTTCTCCCCTCTCGTGTCCCTGCACCATGAACAACAGACAACCGCACCGGATCCCAAAAACAGTTCAAAGATAGCTGCACCATGATAGCCTGATCACAGGAATCAATACAGTTGAGCCCACAACCCGACTTGCTGAGAAACCAAATATTTCCCTTTTCATTGTAAAAACTAGCATCAAAACCCAACCTCAATTGATAAGAAAGGAGCTTAGAGGATATCACCTTGGGCTCGATAATAGCAAGAACCTGTATAGAGTTGGTCCGACACAAAGACCTGAGACAGCATATAGTGGATCTGTTCACCATCCCCCGAACATTCCAAACAAGAAAGTTAACCATGGACCTTCTGGGGGTCCCGCCTAACCCGGGAAGCACGTGATCAAAGAAGTCGATCCGACTGAGGCGCCATCGACTTCCTTCGCTTACCAACCGCCTTTTTGAAAGGTACCATCTGCCAGCGATCTTCTCGACCCTCCAAAAGGAAAGTAGAAGTTCTACATTCAGGCAAAGAAACCATATCATCGCCCGGAGAGGGATCATCATCCCAGACGGAGATAGGTCCGAGGAAGGGTTCCTCCCACACCACCAAGCTGCGTTCTTCAGTGTCAGAACTAGCCGCTATAACTCCTTGTCCCAGCTGACTATGAATAATGATAGGAAGGTCCGGTAAATCGATGGGACGAATACCCCGCTCAGGCCCCGTCTGCCCATCCGAACAAAAGCCCGGAGCGCTACATCCCCCTGCATGGGGCGTCCATCATCCGACTATAATGCCAGCTGGCCCGAAGATGACTCCCCCACATGCCAGGATGGCAGAACGGAACTCACGCGATTACCTTCACTCCAACACAAATCGGGCTACATGGACCCACTGCGAGCATCACGCCCCTGGACGCGCCTCCATACCTGCCTTGTCCCCTTCTCCTTCTCACGCCTTGATCGACGCCGTCGACGACCCCTGCTAACCCCTCGTCCACCCACCGGTCCGTCCTCCTCTAATGCTACGCCAGGAAAAGAAGCGTCGAGGACGAGCGGCCTGTCTGCCACGTCCACCGAAGGCGTCTCCACCTAGGATCAACCACAGTCACTCTCTACGTGGCCGTGAAGGCCGCATGCAGCATAGTAGAGTGGAGTCCGCTCATAAATGACCGGCTACGAACGGACGCCATCAGGAAGTTGGAAGTATACTAACGTCCACTTCAACCAGGACCCTAGCTACACCCGGCCTAGAAAAGGAAGCCGTAGCTCGGTCCGTATAAAGCGGAGTGCCAAGACCAGAGGCGATGGAAAGAACCGTATTGGTATCAAACATGCAGTGGGGAAGCCCGGGGAAGGCAACCCAGATGGGAACACGAGGATCCTCTCTCAACGGCAAAAAATCCACCGAAGACCTAAACAATACCATCGGGACCCGACCAACGAAACAACAGTCCTTAGATCGGAGCCGAAGAAAATCGCTCTCGACATGAGGCCGTATGAGAACGTGACGATCATCAATGGCCTTCACTTCAATCAATCCCCTGAATCCCCGCGAAGCAATATCCTTCCTAATGGCCTCAATCGGAAGTCTCCGACGAGAAAATTTTCCAATAAGGTCCAGCCCACAAGGCGCCGTGAGGGCCTCCATGTCCGTCGTGGAGAAAATGACCAACTTTCGACCACCAGAATCAATGGCTGGATGGTAGCCGATCCTCGACGAACCACCCGCCGACGCCGACTTGGATCTGCCCACCACCGCTGCGAAAGACCTACGCGCCGGATCATCCTTCCCCCCGCTTGCCACCTTCGTCTGAACCGCCGCAGCAGGAGACGGTGCCACCTCGGCGCACTCAGAAGCAGGCCCACAAGGTACAGGGGTGGAGCCCTCCCCCGCAGCCAGACCTCCCCCTCGGTCGTCGGCGGCCGACGCTCCAAGGCCAGGGGGCGGAGCCTCCCGTCGGTGCAGCCATCCACTATAGACCACCGTCACCGAAGAATCGCACGATGGGGAGCTCCGCGAAATCCGCGGCAACCCTAAAACCTATATATATATATATATATATATATATATATATATATATATATATATATATATATATATATATATATATATATATAGACCCAGCGGTCCATGTGCATCTGCGCGGTGCAGAGCAGTATAGAGCACGCCTGTATGGCGGCATGGACTCGGCCTTCTTCAAAACCTAACCCTAATCCTCTCCTCTATTTATAGACTTCACTCTGTTCCTCTCCTCCTTTCCGAGCAAAATAGCAGCCGCCACAAAACCTAAAACCTACTCACTGTCATCGACTCCTTGTAGCCACCTCCTTGTTTTCATTCGTCAATAGCGAGGCGACCTCGCTGCATCTAGGTCGAGGACGACACACTCCGTCTCGGTGACCATCAACATCAGTGAGGCGGAGCCGCAGCGGAGTCGACTGTGAGATCGACGACTCGTCTTCTCGACTCTACCCCACTCCTCTGATCCGGGTTCTTTGGACGTAGACGTTGGATCAACTCAACCTTCTCAGCATCAGGAGTCAGATTTAGCCGAGGAGGACTACAGAGAACTTTGCTGGATCATTGATGAGCTCCGGTTTTATTTCATGGTTAGGCGAGTTTTCGCAGGAGTACGGAGCGACACTGGATCTATCCTATATTGATGACGAGGCATCTCCTGCTGATCCATAGTCTATTCATTTATTGAGACATTAGTAGATAATTTTATATCTCTTTTTCTTTCTATTTTGTGGAGGTTGGACTCCGATCTTGTGAGACTATTTTTCATAACTGTTTAGAGTGGGTATGTCCACCCGGTTATCTTTTGATACACTCATTTATTATCTGGACTCTATTATATATATATATATATATATATATATATATATATATATATATATATATATATATATATATATATATATATTTATATATATATATATATATATATATATATTTATATATATATATATATATATATATATATATATATATATACATACACCGATACATATAAATATACATATATATACACATAGATAATAGGGGAAAAGGTGGCCCACATGTGTGGGGGTGTGAGTCGTGTCCATAAGTGTCAGAATTGTGTCCAATAACTCGTTTCAGGACTCAATTCAAAGTGTCAAAAATCTGTGAAGGTTAGGGCTCGTGCGGCCATGTCAGGTTCGATAGGACACGACACGCGACATAATGGGCCTCGTGCTCGTGCAAATAGCTAGATGGGGTCTAGTTCTAGGTAGTCGACACCCTAACACGTGTCCATGTGGTGTCCACGCGTCACACGAACAGCGTGTCGGGGAGGGCTGTGCGCGCGTGCACGGTGTCAGCCGAATCAATGCAGGTGCGATATCTTCGTGCACATTCAACGAAACTTCGTAAAATTTCACAAGCACGTGGGCAGAGGTTGCCCCCACGTGTCACAAAATTTTACGCCAAACTGTGTCGTACCCATCGAGTTATGATACTCAGGATACAGGACAGTGCACGGGACCTCGTGCTATGTCCCCGTGTCCTGTTTGGATACAAAAACAATGTAAAAAAATAACAAAAAAATGTTTTGGAATCCCCTCATATAGGGCTACAAGTATATAAAATTAATTTTGAAAAATAATAACTTTTATTCTTAAGAGGCATTTTATCAAGCACATGTTAACATACACTAACACGCATCCGATACATATATCAAACAGATACAAAATCTAACCAAACTACATCTACAGGTCTAGGGTACCTAGATGCATGCTTCTATGAAGAAAAATCCGGATTTAAAGGAGTACCGAGGGAAGGCCTTGGACTTGAGAGTCGAAATCTCGATGCAAAAAGTCTCCAAACGTCCCGATGCCGATTTCCTACGGTCCAAAGCCCTCGATTCCTTACTAGCTAGCCTCCAGCAACTTTTTTTCCTCCCAAGGATCGCAACAAAAATTGTTTGGTGCAAATCAGATGAGAGATAGAGAAAGGGGGCTACTTGGCCGGCCACTAGCTGCTGTTAGGGTTAGGTTAGGGTTTAGGTATGGGCCACAATTAATTTAAAGTCTCCTTTTAGCAAAAGCCAAAAAAGCAATATATTTAAATAGCCTAAAATGAATTTAAAAGTGTCCTAATTGGGATTTAATCTCAAAATTCAAATCTAAATGATAATTAAGCCTTCTAATCATGGTTAGTCTCTAAACATGGTTATCTAAGGTTAAACTAAAAGAACCACTCTCACAAAAAGAAACAATTAAAAATATTAATAAAATAATTTAAAATTATACAATTACCAAAATACCTTTATTCTAGAAAAGTGGTAGTTACGATAGGAATAGGTTTTACATTCTGTAAATTATGCAGAAGGGTCAGGGACTTACCGGAAGATTACTGACGGAGTACCGAGGGAAGGCCTTGGACTCGGGTCGTGCAAGGGCGACGGACCGGGCACAGCCGCACGCGCGCGAAAGCACGCGAGCGGGATGGCACACGATACGTAGAACGCACGTGGGACGTGCGGGAGTGCGTGCGCGGGGCTGCCGTTCATGGGGGCATACGGGGGCTATCGCATACGGGGGCGCAGGGACTGTCACGCACGGGGACCCGGGCCGGCGGAGTGCACGGGCGCAGCCGATGGAAGAGCACGAGCACTGGCGCGCACGCAAATACGGTACTGACGGCCGGCAACGGCGCTGGCTGACGCGCGCGAATGGCCGTACGGGCGGTCGGCGGCCAGGGCACGGTTGGGTGTGGCCGGGAGGCGGTCAGCGAACGGCGGTGAGTGTCGAAAATACCCCGAGAGGGATGTTGGATTGTTCGAGGCATTGCAGGGATCGTCGGTGTATTTTCTGATTAGGGAGAGGAGGGTTGAAGGTGGAGGT
This sequence comes from Iris pallida, assembly GCA_029216955.1. Lineage (NCBI taxonomy): Eukaryota > Viridiplantae > Streptophyta > Magnoliopsida > Asparagales > Iridaceae > Iris > Iris pallida. Next base: position 8,106,437 of record JANAVB010029815.1, on the reverse strand, counting down.
AGAAGCAATTTTGTGAAGGTTTTTAGAAAAGAAATTAAGGTTCTGATGTTCTGTGAAGGGGAGAGGAGTTTTTGGGTGTTTATGATTCTGCACGTAAGGTTACAGATGTAGAAGTCAGGGTATCCACGTGGGGTAGCCGGGAGAACGGGGATCGTGGGTGGAATGGGTTGAGTCCAACGGGTTTAGGTAGGAAGTGGGTTGGATAGGGGATGGGTTATGTTAATTGGTTAAACCATTGGGCTTAAGTTATGGGCTAAAAGAAATAACAATAATAATAATAATACACATATCTACCATTTAATAGCCAAAAAGTGTTATAAACCCTTTTATTAATAATCCAAAAATTATGGGTTTTACACATTCGTTACCCGTATAATTGTACCGTACTATTATGCAATTGTGGATAGCCAATCCTATTGGATTGAGCCATACTATTATAGATAGCCAATCATATGTTACATATATGATTGATTTTACTATTATGGACAATGTTATTGATAAAACACTTGTTGGAAATGATGATTCAAATATATTTAGTTCAGTTCCTTTCTTGTTTATTTCATAACCATTGCGGTGCACTTTATTGTTGTCTTTTACATTCTTATTACATGACATGCTAGATAGTTATATTATATTCTATATACTCATCATGTATTACACTGACTATTATGGACTCGATGTAGATAAGGGCTACCTGCAGGAGACCAGGAGGAGACAGCCCAGTAGAGAAGATACTAGTAGCGACCCAGTTTGATCAGCTATTAGTACTGGATTTGTCTTCATCTTTCTGACTTATTGGCATGTTATTATTTTGAGACACGTGTTATTGAGATAATGGACTCTTAGGCTTTATTTTAGACTTGTGTTATGTTTATGTTAGACTTCTCCTGGATTTTTGTATCATGTCTTTATATTAGTATCGTGTCATTTATCTTCCTTATAGTTTTGTGATTGAGTACGAGCTTTATCATCTTGTCCTTCGGATGGAGTGGAGATGCCATTGGCAGATTTTATATATTATTGTGTGAGATGTATTAGATTATATAGTAGACCTAGACAGCGTTCTACCGTCGATACTGTGGCGTAGGCTGGTCGTACCCATGTACTCGTGCCCTTATTCCGGGTACAGGTCATGACAAGGGTAGGTTGCCAATCATGTGGTTAAGGAGATTCAGGGTATAATTTATGATGATTTTTGGGATTGTTTGCAGGTCTCACTACCACATTTCCAGAATAGGGTTATTTTTGTTATTTTACATTATTTATATAGTAGGTGTATTTATTTAATTAATTTCATGTGTTGGTTGTACTTATTGGTAGACTAGCCTATTTATTAGACCCATAATTAGTGAACCTATTTGGACTTATCATGACCCATGAACCTACATTAGGTTAGATACAACTAGACTCATTTAAGTCATAAATATAGGCCATGAATAGGTTTAGAACTAATCAACCATTTAGGCTAGAAACTCACCTATATTAACTTAAGTCTTCATGACAACTTAAGGACATTATGGACATTTTCCATAGGATTCTAGGGTTCCCTATATGGCTGGCCAAAATGGAGAGGATGCTCACTCTTTATATTTTATTTGGAGCTCCAAAACCCTAGTTTAGAGCTCTCCAAAAACCCTCTCCATTTTTCACGCATTTCGCCACCAAAATTCCTCTAAGCTCTCTGTAATCTTCACCTATTCTTCATCCTAGAAGGCTTGGATCTTGGAGACCAAGGAACACAAGAAGAGGAGGCCAATAGCTTGAAGGATTGTGTCCTACTTGACATTTGACTCCTCATTGGTGCTACATTGGGAATCAATCTCCCAATAGGTAAACTACTTGTCATTTCTCCTAGTTTAGATACTATTTCATGCATAACGCTATTAGGAAACTCACTCATAGACTAAAGGTACCCATAGGGGGAAGAACTAGGCTCTAATCATCATTTTGGTAGAAGTTACATAGAGCTTTTGGCCATTTATGGGAAAATTCGAGGATGCCACACCAAGTGTTTGTCATTTGGATTGATAGACTAAATGGACTAGTGAATGATGTATGTGGATAGAAATGTATCCACAATGGATACTAATAGGTTGTGCCATTTTACACTAGGACACAGAGTCAATTTGAGGGTTTTACTCCTCCTACACTTGTCACAACATGTCATATTTCACATCACACATTGCACTAGCTAGACACCATACTAATTATATTTTAATTGTTATTTTAGACATGTTCATGTGTTGAGGGATAATTAGGACAAGGCTTGGTATAGTTATCATGAGAGTATCGGAGTTTTGGTACAATACTAACTTGGTGCACACCAAGTGCTTGTGGAAAAACATGTGTGCATGTGTATATACTATAGTGGTGTCCATGTGTGCATAGGGTGCATTTGTATAAGGTGTATGACCAACACATGAAGACATGTGTGTGTGCTATTTTAGCTATGTGTATCGAGTTTAGAGTGCTAGTGTGTGAGTAGGATGTGGGTCAAGTGTATATGTGTGTGCCTAATTACATAGGAGTACACACCTATATATGAGTATAGGTGTGAGTATACATATTTATAGGGTGTGTCAAGAGAGAGTGTCATATGCTTTTGTAAGAGTGTATGGATACTTGGGATTAGAGAGTGAGAGAGTGTGTGTATCCTGTGCTTGAGAGTGGGTGTGTGTAATGTGTTAATACACATAGGTTGATATAGGTGACTGGATTATGGGTAGATGAGTTAGTATGTGTATAGTGAAGGGGAGGTGTAGGATAGCATATAGAAAGGCAGCATGCCTGGCTTGGCAGTAGCATTTTGCTACATAGGAAGTGGCAACACTATTGCACAAGAGTGCAGTTGTGCACATCAGTAGCCTACACAAGGCAAGGCTAGTACATGTGCACAGGGTGCACAGAAGGAGGGAGAGTTGCACAGTTATGCAGAGTGTAAATGCACTGGTATGGAGGAGAGGCAGTGTGTGTGCAATTGCACACACAGGTGACAGGTGCAGGGAGTTTCTCCCTGTGTGCAGGGGCTGCACATGAGGGTAGAAGCCCACTACAGTCTATTTTCGGTCTGCACAAGCCTAGATGTGCCTATATAAGTATTAGGCAAGGTGTTTTCCTCCTTTCATGTAGCAGGGACCTCTTGTTTGCATAGGCATATATGTGCCATGTGCACACATACAGGTAGAGCAGGGAGTTTTCTCCCTGTGCAGGAATTACACAAGAGAGAGGGAGGCCTGCATAAGCAGTACAATAGAGAGGTTTCTACAGGGCTTAGTCCCTGCACAGGAAGTGCAACCTGTGCACTGGTGTGCACAGGAAGGGAGATACAGCAGGCACTTGGCCTTAGCTGCAGGGCAATTCCCAAGCAGAGTGTGGGGCACTTGGCCTTGACATGGCCTGTATGGTCACTATATTGGTTTTGTGTTGTGTGAGTCTGCTAGTGTGTGTGAGAGAGTGTGTGCTAGTGTGTAGTGACTATAGTCAGTGTATTGGTGAGAGTGGGGTGTGTGTGTGATTGTGAGTAACACACACAAGTGTGTGCTAGTGTCCCATACTCATGTGTGAGTGATGTGTGAGTGACAGTATAGTGTCTTGTGTGTGTTGAGTAGTGTGCAAGTATAATAAGTGAGATATGGGTATTTTAATGGGGTACTACCTAAAGGTAGGTTATATATGTTAAGGTATTGATATAAGGGAAAATTATATAGGGCTAAGGTATAGGTAATAGGAACCTACCTATGTGTTAAGGTATAGTAATTTACCTATGAGGTAAGGGTAGGTACATAGTGTATTACCTATATAATAGAGCGTAGGTAACCCAAGTATAGATTTTACCTATGGGTATTAACATAGGCAATGGAAATGGGGTAAAGGTAAATAGGTAGGGTATCTCAAGATACCTTATACTTGGCAAATTACCTAAGTAAGCCTAGAATAGTCTAGTGTAGGTTAGATTAACTTGGAATGACAAGCTAATGACCCAAAAACCTAGGTTTAACCTAATTTGACCAAGGTTAACTTGTTTGACCTTAAAAGTCAACATTTAAGTCAAATTGACCTAGTTTGACAACAGAGACCTAGAATTGACCTAGAATTGACATAGGATGTATATTTTATCTTAGATATCCCTGTTTAACACACCATGTCACGCCCCAGAACCAGAATACTGGAGAGCGGGGGCAGACATAGCCAGCTACGTATAACAGAATGGAATCCACACCGCTATACGGTCACCGCTGTCTAGATATGTGAGGGTTTCACTACAATCCATCAGTCTCTTAAGGTCATCAAATAGCCTATTGTCTCAATCTCAACCAACTAATAATAATTACAAGATGTCAGACCACCAAATACACAATAGTAAGGCGTCCCATACATTATATATTCGGAATGATCATGAAGCTAGTCGTTACAAAATGTGAGGACTAGCAAGAGTTCAGTCATACATGATCAACCCCCGGGGCTTGTCAATCATGTTACAGCCCGTAAGCAGACAGTAAGTAAGTACAATCGAGCTAACACTTGCTCGTCGGCTAAACGCCTCAAAAGAATAATGTACAATATTACAGTGGGAGAACAAAAGAAACCCATTCGATGCCCTGGTTACGTCTGGTGACCACCATCGGGCTGAAAAGCAGGGAGATCCTTTGGTGCTGCTCCGGTATCTGGCCATACAAAACCAGCTGGGTCAGACCCCAGAAAGAGCAAGTGCCACAAAGGAGGCTTCACTTAAGAACTAAAACCAATAAATCATTAGCATTCAACATGTAAGAAAAATAATAAGTAACACAGATTGAGGTTGTGCACTACCAATGCACTTATCCCAATCAGAGAAAATAATTAAGTGAGGCATCATTGACATAAAAGAACTGGAGAATCATGCTAAATAAAATATAGCTGGACAATATATGAAGAAAAAACGAAGGTACTATTCCGGAAGCCAGGTTACAATCCTTAAACCAAACAAGGACCGAGATTGTAACCCTTCGCCTGAACAGAACTTAGTCTCTAATCATTTATTGCTAAAGGTGGCAATCATTAAGGTGAAAAGGAGAGAGATCAATAATAAAAGTGACAATGAAGAGTGCAATCGTTATAGTAACAATCTGGAGTGACAATCTGGAGTGACAATTATTCAATCATTCTGGTACAATCTTTCAATCAATCACTTATAGACAATACTATACTGGACTGGACCCCATCCAAGCAATCACGGCCAATCATTGCCTACGGCTTTCTATATTAACTAACTAGGGTTATCATAATCCTAGTTACTAGCAAGATGCAATGAGATGCTCCAAGTAGTCACAGGCCCTGCAGCTATCCAGGTTATCCAGGCAATCATTATAGTGACAATTTAGAGAGTTCAATGCATTAGAGTAACAATAGAGTTCAATCATTTAAGTGACAATGGTGGGTGCCCCACAAAACAGTGGGCTGGAAATGTGCCCTACTCGTCGGCAGGCTACAAGTCCAAACATTTGCGGCCGGGATAACGGGATCGCCTGTAACTGGGGAACATCTCTTCATGTCTAATGAATTATACTAGTCATTAACCTTAGTCCATTTCAGTAGGTACTCCTGACCGTGGTACTCAGGAGTCCCCTCCTAGACATGATGCAAGACAGGACTGGATTATTTGTACAAGCACAATCGCCCACTGTGTCATGATTAATTAAACAGGTCATGTCCTGTCATGTAGCCGTCGCAACAGCTATTCGAGATAATCATGTCAGGTTATCATACCAAGTGTACTTGTCAGGAATGCGCCACGATGGGCCACTATCATGTCTTGTCAGGTTATTATGTCAGGAGTGCACCACTACGGGTCACTATCACGTCATGCTCAATTATCAATTCCAAACATATCAAGAGAATTCATAATTATCAAGTTCAGGACAAAAGGCGTAAGGATATAAAATGGACGTTAAATATCTAATAAAATATTAATATACATGGCTATAGAAGATCCAGGGTAATCAGGCTACGCTCAAGTCAGGCTACGCTCAGGTCAGGCTACGCTCAGGTCAGGCTACGCTCACGTCAGGCTACGCTCAGGTCAAGCTACGCTCACGTCAGGCTACGCTCAGGTCAGGCTACGCTCAGGTCAAGCTACGCTCAGGTCAGGCTACGCTCAGGTCAAGCTACACTCAGGCCAGGCTACGCTCAGGTCAAGCTACGCTCAGGTCAGGCTACGCTCAGGTCAAGCTACGCTCAGGTCAGGCTACGCTCAGGTCAGCGTATGCAAGACATACGCCTCCAAAAGGCAGCGTATGGACTCCATACGACTCCTCTTCAAGGCAGCGTATGAGGTCCATACGACTCCTCATCACGGCAGCGTATGTACTCCATACGACTCCTCATCAAGGCATCGCATGAGGTCCATACGACTCCTCTTCAAGGCAGCGTATGAGTTCCATACGACTCATCTTCAAGGCAGCGTATGAGGTCCATACGACTCCTCTTCAAGGCAGTATATGAGTCGGACTGCGCTGCGCTAAAGAGCGCGCGCAACTCAGTGGCGCAAGCTAAAAAGCTCGCACACTGCTCGCTGTCTTCTCCAAATCAGCAAGAACTCCATGGTTTGAACCCAAAGCTTCAAAAGTCCATAACTTGGTCAAAACAAGTCCAAGTCCAACTTTTCAAAGGTCAAAATTGGGTAGAATAAAATTTTCTACAACATGGAACCATCAAAACTTGAAAACAAAGAAGTTTGATAGATCAAAACCACCAAAATCTGAAAATAACTAATTTCTAGATCTACTAAAATTAAAGCCTCAAAATAGAAAATAACAAGTTCTAATGTGTCTTAGAAACATGAGGAGAAGCTAATGGAACAATAAAAATGGGCTCTCTTATGGAAGCAAGTTGCACTTGCCTAAGGGGTGTTCTTGGTTGGTGGTGGGTTTAATGGAGAAGGAAGAAGAGTTAATGAGAAAGTGGAGGAGAGAGAAAAGTTAGGTAGGTTATAAAGGGGGATGGTGGTGGTAGGTAGGCGGTTCACCCCTATGGTTCATAATGAACCAAGCAAACCAAACCAAGCCGAACCAACCCAGGAATAAACCAAGCCCAAATAAACCAATGAACCATTAAAAACCAATTAAACTATCAATGCCAATAAAACCAAGCCAATACAAAATAAACCAAGATAACTAACCATGGATAAATATAATATGGGTCCAAAACACGTATACGTACACTAAATACGTATCACGAATTTGGAACATTACACACCAAAATATTAATTAACATTGATATCTCATATTTAGGTCTTTGTGATTCTACTTTAGGCCTCGATTCACGTATGTTGCTTATGACCACAAGCAAGTACATTCTCTGATAGTTTTTATTAACTTGATAACTTTTTAAAATTTAGTCTATAGTGTTTTACTTGATTCTTGACACGAGAGCACATGGATTAGTATATCTTGGATACTGTCATGAGATGTCATTATCGGTTTATCTTGGTTTACTGGTGTAGGCCTTGTTATTGTTCTTATACTTGTATGGACACTGATTCCTAAGGGGATTAGCTACCCTATCAGAGAATCCCATGTCGTAATGTAGCATGGTTGGATTTATTATACTATTCGGAGGATTGGGAAGTTATTAGCAGTTTATGTTATTATATCAAAAACTACTTGTGCATAGCTCACCCTCACCACACGTATGGTATAGCCCGATCTTATATTACTTGTGCATAGCTTTCCATGTATGGTCGACCTGATCTATTTACTTGTACTTGTGTAGAGCTTGTCACATGGAATAGTCCGATCCTAACCCAAGCCGATCACATAACACACTAATATCTCAAGGCACTATTAGTATTACATGATATATTCCGATTACCTGTTGATACACCAATTCCTGATTTACTTACATGTTTTCTTTTACTATGATATGATTCTTGCTTATCCTATATTTCTTACTGTTCAGTTTTGCTATCCATCATGTATCTCATTTACATACATTTTATTTGTAGCACTTGTCAACTTAATGAAACTACTATTAGTGTTTGTACTTTGCTCCAATTTTGACTGGATAATATTTTTCAGAAGACTAAGAGGAATTTTATCTGACCTACTATAGATTAAGAATAGATGATGACGTTGCTCAAGAGTTTTCTATGGACCCGGTACTCATAGAGGATGCACCTCTAGTAGTGTCTTAACTAGTAGCTAGGATTGGTGGATTTGTCTCTAGTTTGATATATTAGGTATTATTTCAGGATATGTATTATTTGACATAGACTACTCTATTTGTACTTGACATATGCTACTACTCTGTTTTTATTATTTTATTATCTTATATCCATATCGTGCTATTATGTTCCTCTAGATTATGTGATTGAGTATATATGTTTATAGACGTCATATTTTTCTTCCGTGCGGAGATGAGTTATACTGTTGACAGGTTATCTTTCAAATCTGTTATACTATTTAGATAGTGTAGTTGACCTATACATCATTCTACCGTCGATACTGCGGTGTAGGCTGGATGTACCCACGTGCTCGTGCCCCAAAACGGGTGCGGGTCGTGACACATTTTTGTGGTCGTCCATGCTAGTCCAACTTAATAATAGAGTATGTCATGGTAGTACGATGACTTAGTTGTACTACTACGAGCCTGCGATAGAATATGGGAGGTATGATACTAGGGTAAGAGGGTGCTCAATCACAAGTAGGACTTCTTGAGAGATTCCTGGGATGACCCCTATGAATCTCACTATAAACTATATCTTGAAATCTATTTTACATTTGTTTCCATCTACTTTCATTCCTTCATTATTGAATTTGATCCTTGGTGTTCGTTGTTGACTTTGATTTTGTATCGAGATGAAAGTTTTGGATTAAGTTAAGGTATCTTGAAGACATGTTTTGATAAGGACTGTAGGAAAGGAAATGTGTGCTTGGTTGTAGAGTCTAAAGTTTATCGTAGTTATACTAGCTGGTGAGGCAAGGACCCAGAGCCTGGTTTGGATATACTTACCTATTTATGGAATTTAGAGTTTCTTGCAGCCCTACCGGTTGGCATGGTACAGATTCTAGATAATATGATTATAGAGGTGTATGCCTTAGTTATGGACTATCGTTTATTAAAACTATGCTTACTGCAGTGGCGAGGACTCTGGGTAACATAATTTTGGATAGACATACACGATTATCAGATTGTATTTTAAATTGGTTCTTAATGAGTCATCTTTATCATTCAACCCAATTATTATTAAGTTCTGTTCCATCACCATTAATAGCTCAAGATAGAGATATCTTTGATTTCTCAAGTCCAGTTCCTTATAGAGTTTTACTCCATTAGATTCTGGGATTGTTTGGATAATGTAGTAGTTTGGTAACTTAAAGGATGATTTGGTGTCTAGTTGAGTGTTATTATTTCCTGTTCGAGTATATGAGTATTATGTATCAATATATAAACCTAAAATGACCAAGAGCATGGTAACCTAGCAACCATATTTTATGATAGGTGTTAGTGTATTACCCTGAGTGTGCCAGTAAGTAGGTATGCTCATATTCTTGTGAATTATAGTGTATCCTTAGTATTAGAAATAGTAACCAATTGTAGATAGTACTTCTTCTTATTACGATAATTACTAGTTTTCATAATTATATTGAATGATAATATGTCTCGTACCCCTTTGATGATTTCTTGTTTCCATCTATTTTTTCAATTTGGCACTCGTGACCAGAGCCCGTCGTCTAAGAGCAGCTGCAGTCCGGAGATGGCTGAGGCCGTATTTCAACCTTCTGGAGGTATTGACTCTTTTTGCTGACCAGGAGGTACCTGTACCTCCTATTGTCGATGAGGTGCTAGCAGCCTTACCTGAGAGTCCTTTTCCACCCATGTCATTCATGAGGTGGCTACAGCTTCATTTAGAACCGAGATTCTTCCTCCATCTCCTCCTCTACCTCATGGAGTGGTACCCCATACCATATTCAGGAGGTTTGCCCCCTGATGGGAAACAGATATTTGGATTCCTTCGGGACGTGCTGGAGACACAGAGAGTTCAGACTAAGATCCCGAGGGAGCAGAGTCAGAGGATCCAGCAACTGTAGGACCAAGTAAATTCTCAAGGAGGAGAGCCTAGTCC